>OW052182.1:176267434-177468226 GCA_932526625.1 Rhingia campestris
TAATTAAACGTTACACACACACACATCCATCCATTGGCAACTGCAAAACACTACGTAACGTAACACTAAATCAATTGACCTTTAACGTGCCTTGCATTTGCAAATGAAAATTATTTCCTAACATCAAATCAGAAATAGCAAATCCACGTGTGTAAAAATGATGGTTATGTATCTAGATACATACATATGTATATTATGCACAAAGTCATCATCAAATGGAGACAAAATAAGAAGAAGAAGAAGCAAATCAATAATTAACAAGCTCGCACGTCTTCTTGGGTTTGAAAAATTGTCGGTCATAGGGGGTGATAGATGCGATATACAATTAAAAAAAAAATTAATGAGATTTATTTTTAAATTTTACGCACAACATCATCGGCGGACAGTACGCAGTACGGCGTGGGTGAATATTGCAAATCTTTGCTGGTGTCTGCGGAAGCGATAAAATTATTTGGATTTTTAATTATGCTATTTCAACGTTAATGCAGCGTAAAGTATTGGCAATGATACGTGAATAACAAAATGTCACGCAACATTGTTGTCAGAAACGGTCTCAATATGCGTCGTTTTTTTTTTGTAACCTGGTGACATAGTGTTACGTTTTGTCAATGGTTTTGCAAGTGTTTTTACTTTTCTTTGGCCATGTTTGGCCTTCACCATGGGCTGCCAAGTTCTAGGCTGGTAATTAATAAGTAATCCCGTTAATATAATAGTCTGTCGGCTTTTTGCGTAAGTGTCTGTCTTAATTTCATTTAAGTGGTTGTTGGGAGGTATGTAAGGCGGTGAACGAATATATTTCCAATTGGTATTCAGGGTCAGTTTGGTCAGCGAATAAGTATGTGCGTTTGTCACGATTTCTAACTGTGCTATGTTTCATTCGCAATCACGAGGAGTTTAGTTTAGAAGCCGCTAGTTTAAAAACAGAAATTATAAGGTAGCCCTATCGAGGTATCCGTTGGGAAGAATTCCGAAACGAAAATCAGTTCCAATTGGAATTTAGTTTGTTTTTCAGGTATCCATTGCGAGACAAAAGCAATGAAGCATCGATTACGGCATGATTCCTTGTCGGACAATTTCGGTCTATAATTGTTGATCAACCCAGTCATCCAAAGTGGATGAAGAAATCCCTGGTCGATTTGAGAGAAAAATTCTTCCAAAAATCTTCGGTCAAGTTTGCGTTGACGGGCTGTGGAGGTGAAGATTCAACCAAGGACTATGCGAGCTGTACAGCGACATGGCTCTAGTCAAAAAACTCCGCATTGGACGTTTAAGATGGGTAGACCATGTAGAACGAATGGACACCAATTCGTCTTCGATTGTCAGCCGCCGGACGCACTAGAGGAAGACCTCACCTTAAATGGCGCACACAAGTCGAAACCGACCTCAACCAAGTTGTGGTGCGCAATTAAAGGCAGTTAGCTAAGGACAGGGCTAATTGGAGAGGCATGTTGGTTGAGGCCCAGGTTCGTTCCGGACTGTAGCGCCACTTAAGAAAGAAAATAGTATTTGTTGACTTAACGAACCGGAATTTTCTACCCAAATTGAGGGATACGGACTTCCTCAAATACTGTTCGGCTGGATGGAAAACTTTCTTAAAGACATATATTTGCTAGTAGTTGTGTTTGGCGTTTTCTTACACACATTTCCTATAAACGCTGGGGTACCCCAAGGTTCGCTTCTATAACCCACTTTATTTCTGCTGCGCATTTATGACCGCTTTTGAGGACAAGCCAATAATCGCATTTTTAGTTTTGAAGATGATAATGCCTTTATTGCGTCTTACTCAAACGGCACGCCTATTACCGTACCGATATTGCTGCTCAACAGCGGATCGGACAAATCCCCTCTATAAACAAAGACCTACAGAAGAACCTAGAATGAGGAAAGAGAAACCTAGTCCAAGCCGAAATAACAAGTCCAAAGTTCCGGGAATAAATATGAAGAATACAGTCCTCTAACCAGAAGCATCCATGCATCTGCTAGGCATCACAATTGGGTCAGATGTATCATGGCAACGACATGTAACCTCTATTGCCAAATCAGCAGCGTCCTAACTAAGTTATCTTTTCAGAGCAAAGAGATATTTTACACCAGCCCGCAGCTTCTTCTTCTGTATAAAGCCAAAGTACGACTAGGGCATGAATTCTGTTCCCATGTTTGCAGTTTAGCCCCAAAACATACACTGAACATACTGGACTGTATCCAAAGAAGAGCAATATGCCTTATAGACGAAGCTTCCCTTACTGTAAAGCTGCAACATACCTGTCACTTTATTACAGATATTATAACAGCAGATTTTTCGAAGAGCTTAGATAAATTACCCATAGACTCGTTGTATTTCAATACCAAAAATGGTTTCGCGTGCCGTGTCATTCGGGTGCCATCCTTTTACTTGATTTTAATTTTAGACTTAGCCATTCCACAGTTTAGATTGGACTTGAGACATTCCACAGCCTTCGCTTGTGGTTAACGATGTGTCCGATTGTTGTGGACATGCCCCGTGTTCCTTTTTGGACATCACCTTCTGTCATCCGTGTTGTAGAAATGCTTTGTTATGTCGATTATGTAAATAATGTTATGTTTGTGTTGTGGCGAGGGTGCTTATTTCTGGCCGTCCGCCTAAACACCTCGCTTTCTCCTCCGTTGCCCCATCGGTGGGGGAAAGAGATTGTCCTCTCTTGGACATCGATCCTGACTTTTAGTGTTGCGGCTTTGTTGCAGGGGTGTCTTTTGGGCTGTCCTCACCACGCCTCTGCTGCTCCTCCGTTGCTCCAACGTTGGGTGGAAAGAGAACGTCTACTCTTTTACCATTGGAGCTTTGCGTTTGCGCCCCTGATGCGGTAACGCAAACGTTTATGTTGGTTTTTTTTACTCCAGGGATCGTCCTCCCCGACCCGTCATCATCGTGTTGGGGTTGACGAGGGTCGTCCTCCCTCACCGATTGAACTGTTCAGACCGCTCGAATCTGATGTTGGCCGTCGCAAGTCTCCCACTCTGACGAGGGCGTTTTCCCGTGGACTCCTCTCACATGGCGTTGCTACGTCGTTCATTCTCCCTGGAGCTGCACCGAACAGAGTTAGGACTTCTTTATCTTTAGTGGACTCCTCTATCGCACTCGTTAAACCTATTTTAGGTTGGCTTTTCAGGGTCTGAAGAGGGTCTGAAGGTAGTGGACCATAGCTGCCCATGGCTGCCCACCACTTCCTACAGATTCTGGGTTAGCGACGATAATTAAAAGAGGGAAGGAAGGTATATTTGGGATAAAGCGTGGCAAATTCTACCTCAACAATACCTTATAGAAAACGGCATTGCCACAAGTTACTGTCCAGACAGTTTATCAATATCTTTTATGGTTCAATCAGGTTTTTCTATTGCATACGTTATGGGGTAGGGTATACAAATCGCCATTTTTCAAAAACGCCCATAAAAAGTAGGCGTGGGTTTAGATGATCTGTAGCCGAAATGTTCCTATTATTAATACAAACGTTATTGCGTAGAAAGTTTTTCGAATTTCTCTAAAATTCTACCGAAAACTGTCTTTTAATGAAAACACCCCCAAAAAGCGGGAGTGGCAAAAAAAACTATTTTTTAAAGGTGGGCTTCCCAGTGGGCGGAATTTGGAAATTTGTACACTTGTTCTGCTTTGTAGGACTGAGAGTGTATATACCATATTTTGTCATTCTAGCTCAAAATTTAAAACCCCAAAAATCGATGTCAAACAGATGCGCGGACGGACAGACAGACCTGGCTAGATCGACACAGCTAGCGATTTTAAGTCAATCCATACACTTTAAGGTATATATAGCTTAATTATTTCTCTTTGTTACAAACCATATATCAAAACTAATAGACCCCTATGGGATATGGTTAACCTCAACCATCCCATCTCAATTTCGTCAAAAAGGATGGGTTTCCTTCCAAATTTTGCCAATATGAATGTTTTTTTCTTCCAAATGAGAGTGAAAGGAGGATCGATTAATATATTTAGCCGATCTGAACGCTAGTTGACATTGTCGCCATTATTCTTTGACATTATGGTGGAATGGTATTAAATAAATGATTGAGGAAAACGCGGTTTGCAAAGATGTGGTCGGTTTCTTGCGATTCTACTTTGTCAACAATAAATTGTATTACAGTACTTCGCATTTGTTGTTACATTCTTACATTGGCTCCGAGTTAGTTAGCACCTCGCAATTTTCGGACATCCAAAAACTGGATGCGTGCGTCTTCTCTATCGCAATGTGATAAATTTGGTTCACCGCTTGTTAATCTGGCGATCACCATTTCCCTTTATGGATATCGAGGTAATACGTGTAGTAGTACATAGCGTCATGTAGGCTGTGCTTTCCGACAATACTGCTAAAAATTTTCTATCTTCCTAAATTTTTAATCGTACTTTATGGTAGTCGTTCATAAGCTTCTCCAAGAGCTGGCAGAAACAGTCCTAAGTAATATCATCTTATTTTCTTGTCGGAGCGTGAGCTCAAATAAGGATTATATTGACAAATGTAACCTTTATACGCATTTTTACAATACGTTTGCTAATGTCTTCAAACCATGACTTCTGGCTATCCAAATCCGAAAAGTCCTTATTTCTTCTCAGCCCACCCCACTCAATCGTATTTCTTGGATGGCAGTAATGTCTGCTTAGTAGCAGCTTAAAGCTTCCGCTAGTTGTTCAGCTGCACGTCTTCTGTTAAATGTTCACCATATCAGGTGTAGATACGAACGTCGTTGTTCTTTTTTAGGGCTTACTCAAATTTATTAAATACAACTAAGCATAGGTCCGTCAATATCTACTACGGCATTGAGTGATGCCGTTTCGTGACTAACCCTTTCAATTTTTGTATGTCCTATTGTCCACAAAGAAGTAGCTTTATGTGCCTTCCTAGACATAGAGGGTGCTTTTGACAACACTGGATATGACTCCATATGAAATGCTTTGACTCATAGAAGAATAGATCACCCCACCATCAAATGGATCAAAGCGATGCTTGAAAGTCGGAAAATAACTGCTTCATCAGCACTGACCTCAGTATCAGTAACAGCCGTTAAAGGCTGCCCTCAGGGAGGAGTACTCTCACCCCTACTATGGTCTCTGGTTATCGATAACCTACTTCAAGACTTAAGTAATGCAGGTTTCAATATAATTGGATACGCCGATGACATAGTCATCATAATAAAGGGCAAAGAACCAAACGAGGTTACAACACGTTTGCAAAACGCCCTTAAGATAGTCATAGACTGGTGTAATAAAGAAAGTCTTTCTATAAACCCCAGCAAGGCTATCATCGTCCCTTTTACAAAAAGGAAGTCTGACACAAGCGGAAGAATTAAACATTAGTGAACACCTTAAACTAATTGACCTTCTATCCGAATTTCCAGAACCTGACATGATCTATGCGGTTACAGACCGCTTTCCAAAGACACTATGCTTCGACAAAAGATTCTCAACGGAGATCACAACCAGAGAAGCATTGTGTAGCATCAACCCACCAAACTGCCTAAACTGCCTAAAGTGGTATACGGATGGTTCTAAAATGGACTCAGGGGTAGGATCTGGCATACATGGACCAAATAAAAACATCTCAATACCTTTGGGAAAAAACCCTAGTGTATTCCAAGCTGAGCTCCATGCCATCAAAGAATGCGCAAATCTAATGCACAACTCAGGTATTAAAGGCGCAAACATCCATATATTCACGGACAGTCAAGCAGCTATAAAAGCCATTGGCTCACACATCATTGACTCCAAATCAGTACTAGACTGCTTCAACTCCCTCCAAACACTCAGTTCCAGGAACAAAACCAGAGTATGGTGGGTCCCCGGACATAAGGGAACTGAAGGTAACGAAAAAGCTGATGAACTAGCCAGAAAAGGTTCGGAAACCCCCTTCATTGGACCTGAACCCTTCTGTGCAATCCCCAAATTAGCCATAAATCTGGTCATAATAAACTGGGAACAAAACAAATGTGTTTCATACTGGGGAAACATCCCAGGCCTAAGACAGGCCAAAAGAGCTATTCAGCCCTTCAAATCAGATGCCAATAAGATACTAAATCTTCGCAGGCACGATATCAAAAACTTAGTAGGCTACCTAACTGGTATCACGGTCTGCGATATCACCTAAATAAAATGCATCTAGTCGACTCACCGGAATGCAGACTATGTCTAGAAGAAGACGAAACAGCCGAGCATATCATATGTGAATGCCCGGCCCTTTACGGTATGAGAAGCGAATCTTTCTTCAGGAAATTTTTAAGTCCAGAAGAACTGAGGAAATCTTCGGCTGAAAGTATTATTAGCTACATTAGGAAAGTAGAAGCGCTATTAACCTAAAAAACATCTGACGGCAAGGACAATAGACCTGCTTAGGCAGGTCAGAATTTAATAAATGCAAAAAAAAAAAGGAAAAAAAATGTCCTATTGTCCGAATATGTCAGACTTGCTCATCTAAGTTTTTTTACTTCCTAGATGCCACCGTTAATTCCATCTTGAGAATTCTATCTGCCGTTTCAGGAAGATTTTTGATTGATGACTTTACCCCTCGCTAGTTTTGTTGTTTGCACCGGCGTAAAATCGTATTATAATTTCGATAGAAAAGAAGACTGTTTGAAGGGAAAAAGAAGGATTCAGGGTGAGAAAGAAGGTTTTTGAACGTTTTGGTTCAAAAAGAATGATCATCCCCCCAATACGAGGATAGATGGGATGGTTAGGTTAAAATAACACCGCCTACGCGATTTTGTGCGATACATTTCCTCGGAATATCTGCTCGAAATGGTGCTAATCGAATGGGATACCCCGGTAGAAAATTATCCGATTACATGTCATGTGTTCCATCTGTAGTTACCAGGAGATGATTAATTTAACAAATTCGTTTTCCGCTTCAATTATAATTGTCACTTGACTTCGAAAACCTCTGTCATTTACAAAACACATGTCCAGAGTTGACACAAAAGTACATTTCCATTTCATTTATATTACATTACGTCATTAGGAATGAAATGTATTTTTAAAACACGAAAATTTCATTATTAATCCCAATCTAACCTCCAAAACATTTGAAGAACCTTGTGTATTTGAATATTTCAAAAACACGCTTTCAAAATACATCTGTCGTGCAATCAATTCAATCGCAACCACGCCTCTTAAATTTCAGAAACCTTTTAAACTGACAGATCTAAAAAAAAATTTAATAACCTACTCCACTCGAAAGTATTTCAAATTCTAACCTCAAAAATGCTATTACGGAAAATAAAGTATTTTCGAGCAGAATGTATAATTGCATTCCCATTCCGGACACTATGGCGGCGTCGACGTTATCGATCGATTTTCCCCTGCCACTACCAGACACCGTCATCGTCACCATCCCCATTACACCGCACAAGGCGAGTTCAAGTTCTTTTGCCAACGAAAACAGGGAGAATGATGGCCTGGTCAAGGATGTTCGGTCGGGTGGCAAGAAAACAGAGAAAAAAAAACTTGTTGTGTGTTATTACCGTTTTGAATTCATCGCCACAAATGAATACGAATTTTCTAGGTTGCACAAGCAGGTTGGGGATATCTCCACCCTTAGTTCTTTCAATGTACAACGTACCACTCACCATGTCTAGAGGGATAAAACGATATAAACTCGTGTACTATGGGTGAGCGAGTGAGCTCCAGAGTCTACCCATTCAGAGCAAGTGCACTGTTTTGAGAAACGACTTCAAGCCAACTGAATGTAAACAAAAGAAACAAAAGGAAACTATTTTTAACCTCACGATAAACAAATCTACACAAGTTTACAATTTGCTTGCACAGCACCAGCCTTTGGGTTTAGGACTTGTGATTCATTGTGGACGAAAGGTAGAGAGAGAGAGGAAGCGAGTGGAAATGAAGAAATATCGAAATCAGTTCCGGCCTCTAATGGCGAGGGTGTTTTCTTTATTTCATTCGCACAAGCACTTCGTAACCCATTCAATCGATTCTAAGGGGGACAGTGTGGTTGACAGGAAAGGTGACGAATGATTGAAAAATGAATGCGAATGTGGAGAGATGTGCTTGATGTCATCTTTAATCAAATGCAGCTTATTTGATAATGGAAATGGAATACATTATTCAATGATTTGAGTGCTAACTTTTTTGTTTACCATACTGTGTTTCTGGAAAATGATCGAATAAGTTGTTAATTGTTGATTAACCGATTTCGACAGCGAAAAGGGTTTTGGCTGCTTTTACTTATGTCAATCTCTATTTGAGTGGTCTTCAATAAAAAGAACAATATGGTAGGTCGATAATGATGCCACGATAGAAGCGATAGGTTTATCTTCCCACCCGCTACCGACTTCTGAAAATGTTTTGATTTCGACACTCATTTTTGTAGATTTTTCATCTTCATATTGCTGCGTACCTACTCGTTTCTTCAGATTATGCAAAAGTCGCGTCAGGTTATGCAAACAACTGAGTGGCAGAGCGAGAAAACTCGAACTGACAAAATGATAACAAAGCTGATATTGTATAAGGCGGCCACGTAATTACTAACCGATAACCTATTTTTCTGACTTTAAAGCCTCGGACATCAGAGTTTTGTCGATCTGTCACTCAGACTCTTGCCGCTCTCTGAATGAGCCAAAACAGTTAGGCAAACCTGAGCCAAAAACCTAAACCTACCGGCTTGGAATGAATATATCGAGTTGCTAAGTGACAAGCGACTTTTCTGAGCTCAGAAGTCAGATCCTCAGAAAGCAGAGGTTTGTCGCTCATAGCGTGATCATGCCATTTGGCGAACATGTCTTCTCAGAATGCAGTATCCCGCATGACAACATCCGCAGGAGGTTTTATTTCGTCTCCAAACTTGTGATCTGCTAGAGTCAAGTGCGGAAATATAAGCCGGAAAGTGTTTTAGTAGACGAGGTCTGAATTCGCTTTGAACAACCAAGGCGTTTAGCAAAAGACGTATACCAGCATTTTGCTTGTAAAACAGGCCTATCGCTAGTAAATTTTCCCCCAAAACTGTCCCCATTCAGCAATCTGATTTACATTGCTGACAAGCGGAAAAATTCCCGGGAAAATTTATTCGCGATAGTCCTGGCTTACAAGCTCAATGCGGGTATATGTCTTTTGCTAAACACCACCAAAACACTACGTTTGACATTTAGGTGATGAAGTTTGGCCAATTAAACAGCCATAACGCCCATATTGTTGAAGCTACATTTGTCAAATTGGCTGTCATTTATTCAGCCTGTTTTGTCATAGACGGATAAAGCGTTCAACAAGTCATGCAAATGATAAAATTGTTTTATCAACATGGGTCTTCTGCAACGTTACGCGTGCTTTGTCCATTTTACAGTCGCCGTAATCGTCCTAGCATGACGACTATTAGGAGTGTGGTGGATAAATTTAGTTCACGACAAACCAACACCCGTACGTCGACGAAATGCAAGATCTCTCGAAAACATCGCCACTGCCAAGAGTGTGCAGTAGAATCTGAGGAAGTCGATGTCGGCGTCGCTCACAAAAACTCGACCTTTCGCAGACAACAACTTGACGAATTTTGCTGCGTTGTGACTCGAGCCTACACCCGTTCAAAATTCGACTGACTCAGTAGTTGAAGGTTAACAACGGCCATAGACAACGACAACAGTTCGCTGAAGATGGCTCTGGAGCAGTTGACGGTCAACAACGGCCATAGACAACGACAACAGTTCGCTGAAGGGGCTCTGGAGCAGTTGGATACTGAGCCTAATTTGCATCGAAAATTCATCTTCAGCGATGAGGCCATTTTCTGGATGAATGAGTATGAGCATCCAATGCAACCCGAAAAAACAATGTTTTGTGTGGATTTAAGGCTGTCGGCGTCATCGGTCCATATTTCTTTGAGAACGACTTTGGTCAGGCCCTCATCGTCTACTGCGATTGCTATAGGTCGATGACTACCAACTTCTTTTGGCCTTAATTGGACAATATGGACACCAACGACATACGGGTTTCAACAGGACGGCGCTACGTGCCTTCCAGCTTAAGCCACATTAGAAATTCTGCACGAGCGATTCGAAGACATGCTCATCTCACGTGTAGGTGATGTGAACAGGCCATCGAGATCGTGCGATTTGACTCCGTTTAAATTGTTCTTCTGGGGGTTTCCGAAGTTGCAGGTCTATGCGAATAAGCCACAAACCACATCTGCCCTCATAGCCAACATAACCCATGCCATCGATCGGTCAAATTCAACCTGATTTATGCGCCAGAATCATGGAAAATTGAACATTTCGGAGGCACGCCATTCACAGAAGCCTTGGCGGACATTTTAATGATGTTATGGGGTTTCCTGAAGTTGCAGGTCTATGCGAATAAGCCACAAACCACAGAGGCCCCCAAAGCCAACATAACCCATGCCATCGATCGGTCAAATTCAGCCTGATTTATGCACCAGAATCAAGGAAAATTGGACATTGCGGAGGCACGCCACCCAATGAAGCCTTGAAGGACATTTTAATGATGTTATGGGGTTTTTTGAAGTTGCAGGTCTATGCGAATAATCCACAAACCACAGCGGCCCCTAAAGCCAATATAACCCATGCCATCGATCGGTCATATTCAGCGCCAAAATCTATGCGCCAGAATCATGGCAAATTAGACATTTCGGAGGCACGCCACCCAGAGAAGCATTGGTGGACATTTTAATGATGTTATGGGGTTTTCAGAAGTCGCAGGTCTATGCGAATAATCCACAAACCACAGCGGCCCCCAAAGCCAATATAACTCATGCTATCGATCGGTCAAATTCAGCCTGATTTATGCGCCAGAATCATGGAAAATTGAACATTTCGGAGGCACGCCACCCACAAAAGCCTTGGCGGACATTTTAATGATGTTATATCCCATACATATAAGAAGCGCTTAATGAAAGACCCTTTTCAGAAAAAAAAAAAAACACCTGAGCTATCAAATCAAGGTACCGTCAAAGTCATTCTTCATCAACATTTCTTGAGATAAATTTCTCGGTACAACATTATTACTAATTGCAACATTGGCTGTTTGCAAAAACTATGCAAAACCACATCCTTACCAAGGCCTTAGGCAAACACTGCCAATGAGGATTAATCCAAGAGTGTGTTTCCGGCTTTCTGAATCCTCACAAGCTATACCAAACGTTAAAAATAAGCCACTGTATAACACAGGTAAACAAATTTGAAGTTCATATTCACCACACTAATGTCAAAAATGGTCCACTGGTTAAAATTTAAACGCAATTGGCACAAGGCCAAGTCTAAAACATCCAATTCTGGTGTCAAAGTCATCAATCACGGTACGATTACGTTACAGGAACATCGCGGTCAGCTTTAGAATAAGTCTGGATTCCTTCAGACCTCAAACCAATGATTTTAGCTGATTTTCTCTTACGTTGTATTAGGGTGTTTCGAAACAGGGATTTATTTGTACTTCAGTTGACCTTGCATACATTTTTGCAAATTAATTTCAAATTGTTTCACTCCACTTCGCAGTAGTCACTCGTTTTCGTACGTAATACATTTACCAGCTATTACACGCTTGATAAATCATTTAACTGCTGTAAGTACATCTAAATTATAAATCACTTCTAAAAGCACTCATAATTGTCGGTCATTTAGGAATGTAATTCTAGAATTATATGTAAATGCAAAGCTGTGCTAAAATGAATCTTTTATCTCATAAAAAAAAATCCAGTCGTTCATTATATTGAAACTGTAGCATTAGAACTGCACTACCCCTCTGCACCCCTTGCACGATATAGCAATTAAATTTTTTTGAAATTTAATCGCGTTGTATCCCTCAGCAAAGCCGGATCGGATAACTTGGATATCTGCTAAATGCTTTTAAAAAAAATGATAACTGTGCATGATATTGAATTTTAAGAAAGAATGTCAGTACGATTGACGATACAAACAATATTTAGTTTCAAATTCTTGTGCATTCGAGTATTTCTATCTGAAATCGGTGGAATTGAATCATTTTTTTGAGGACGTTGTCATTTTCAAATTTGATTCGATCGATATTTTTCACTTCTGCCAGGTGAATATTTTCTATTTTTGTTGAATTTATTAACCGTGAAGATTCTGATTGCATTGGTAATTATTTCATTCACAGTCACGCACAGTCTACGTTTGCGTAAGCATTCGATGTAGTTTCGTAATTTGGACAAATTTAAAAAAAAATTGATGAAAGTTGATAAACAATTGCATACGAAGGTGTATTGGCAATTATTGAAATTTTTTCATGTATATTTGTTAGCTTAGTAGTCATGTAGAGGGTCTTTCATTAAGCGCTTCTTATCTTTAAATTTAAATGAAACAAGGTGTGTGTGAGGTATCATTGACATTTTTATTTCGTTTGAAAGGCCTATTGATGCCATTAAGTATGGAATATACATTCTCTGGGTGGCGTGCATCCGAAATGTCCGATTTTAAATAATTCTAGCGGCATTTGACCGATCGATGGCATGGGTTATGTTGGCTTTGAGGGCTGCTCTGGTTTGTGGCTTATTCGCATAGACCTGGAACTTCAGAAAAACCCCGTAACATCATTAAAATGTCCTTCAAGGCTTCATTGGGTGGCGTGCCTCCGAAATGTCCAATTTTCCATGATTCTGGCGCATAAATCAGGCTGAATTTGACCGATCGATGGCATGGGTTATATTGGCTTTGGGGGCCGCTGTGGTTTGTGTATTATTCGCATAGACCTGCAACTTCTGAAAACCCCATAACATCATTAAAATGTGCCTCCGAAATGTCTAATTTGCTATGATTCTGGCGCATGGATTTTGGCGCTGAATTTGACCGATCGATGGCATGAGTTATGTTGGCTTTGAGGGCTGCTCTGGTTTGTGGCTTATTCGCATAGACCTGGAACTTTAGAATTCCCAGAAAAAAAAATTAACGGGGTCATATCGCACGATCTCGGGGGCCGGTTTACATCACCTCCATCTGAAATGTCCATCCCCTCGAATCGTCGTGCAGAATTTGCAGTGTGGCGTGAGCTGTATGACACGTAGCGCCGTCCTGTTGAAACCACATGTCGTTGGTGTCCATATCATCTAATTCAGCCGAAAGAAGTTGGTAATCATCGACTTATACCTCGCGTTGACAGTGATGGCCTGGTCAAAGTCGTTTGAAAGAAATATGGAACGATGGCGCTTTGGGCCTCAACCAACATGCCTCTCCAAGTTGTGCCTCCAGTTATGCAGTCCAACTTGATTGAGGTCGATCTTCGGGACCGAAGATTTTTCGAAAAATTTTTCTCTCAAAACGACTTTGAAACGGTCCATGCTTCAGCGACGTAGAGCAGGACTGGGATGATCAGGGTCTTAAATAGAATCTCCTTGGTAGGTCGAGTGAGGGCTTTACTACTAAATTGCCTTCTTAGCTCGAAGAAACAGCGGAGTTCATAAGGTCTCCGTTTTTGTGGATCCGGCAAACGATGTTGAGGCTTCATTCTTCAGGCATACTTTCATCCGATCAGATTTGGCTAATGAGTTCGTATATGTTACTTACCAAGTCATCTCCGACGGCTTTATAAAGCTAAGCGGCAAGGCCGTCATTTCCGGCGGCCTTAATAAGCTTTGAGTTTAGATATTGATATCCTCACTTAGGTCGGGTGGTTAGCAGTTTTCGCTGCCGTTGCCAATATTAAATGATTCGTTTCTCCCTATGGGGCTCAATGGTTCTCGTCATCACCTGCAGCTTAGCCTTGTAGGCCTCGTTCTTGGCTCCGAGCATCTGTCGTGATTTCTAATCAAACCAAGGATTTCTTGCTGGTGGTCTCGAGAAACCTAGCGCATCAGTTGCTGCTGAACTAATGGCTTGTTGGCATCCTTGCCATTGATCTTCGACATTCGATGCTGGTGGTATGGTGTTTATCGAAAGGTTAAAAGATATGCGTTCTGCGAAGCTTTGGTGGTCTCTTGCGATTGCAGTCTTTCAAAATTAAATCTTTTCACAGTATTTCTAGTTTGTTGTGGCGTGGTGGTTATTCGCGTTTTAACATTGGCTGCAACAAGTAGTAAGTTTATCCTCTTGTTGCCCGGCTCATCCCATCATATTTCCTGGATGACAGTAATGTCATCTTTGCAGACATAACTGGGCTTCCGCTAGTTGTTCGCTCGCACCTCTCCTGTTTAATGTTCTCACATTGCAGATACAGATACGAACGCCCTTTTCCTTTTTTTTTCATTTAGCTGGGCCGTCAACAATAAAATCATTTCTTTCTTGGTTTTTTCTATGGATGGGTAGTTAACGCAAAGCACAACCCCCAACCTGGAGGGCCAGTTCCAATTTATTAGATATCCCTAGGACACAGTATCCACTACGGGATTGAGAGCTTACGTTGGCCTTTCGGTTCATCCGCCACCATCTTTGACTTACCATTGTTGTCCGAATATGTCGAAGCAGCTCATCTAGGTTCGCCTGGAACATGAGTGTTGCTGTTGTTCGTCTTGTTATCAAAACTCGCACTTATCGTTTAGCAAGTCAAATCCGGTTGGATGAGACCAGTATCCGATGTTTACCACTTGGAGGAAAAATAAGCACATTTGACGTGTAGTCAGAGTTGCAACCAAATGCGAATGCACACTTTAGGAAAACGAGTTACTCGTTCCCGGAGGTCGCGATTCGACACGTGGTTTCGTTTAAATATAATAAAAAATCACATTTTAACCTTAATGACATTTAAACAAAATTATTTTGTAATTTTTTTTTTTGGAAATATGAATATGAAACTGACACAACAAAATAATTTTGATAGCTGGTACGTCAGGTATTCTGTTTGACGTGTTGTATAATTGTGCTCCAACAACCTTTAAGAAATGACGTCTGCGAGACGTTTATGACGTAACCGGTAGTTTTCGAAAACCGCAAATGCATGGGAAAAATTCATTTTCGATGAAGGTTTCGTGTATTTTTGCGAAAACTCAAGCATTATTAAACACGAAAAACTATCAAATACAGCATATTGCCGAAAAACACTTCAATTTATCAATGACAATCCCGCCTTCAAAAATGCATGCGTTCCATTCAGTTTCAACTTGATGAATGCTCCAATTATATAATAACTCCGAAAAGACTTTAACCTTTGGGTTCAAGAACCACTTAGGCAAACACGAATTTATTGCACACCTGACTTTCGGTTGGGATAGAACGAATGTATCTTCTCCGAACACATAAGTTGACATAGAAAACGTGATATCGCTTATGATCTTGTAATCTCAGTTTTGCACGAGTTTGTTTATTGGGTACAATCCTTTGGGTCAATTAAGCATGACAGTGCGATAAATTTAAATGAAAGCTGACAGCTATTGAGACGATCACGTCATCTTATTACCGAAACAATCATTTGACCTTATTAACGTTTTTTTTATATTTAAGCTTAAAACGAGTTTTCCTATCAGAAAATAAATTAATTTTGTTTTTTATATTCATATCTCATATTTTGCTAAATCGCGAAACTGGATATACAAGGTGGCGCAAAAGTTGTCACCCGATGATTCTTGGCCGTCATTTTTTTAAGTGTTTTGCAAAAAAATCGAAACAATTATTATAGGTGGCGCATAGGACATGAATCGTGGAATAAATTTTTCTACTTTTTTTGCGGAAGAATTCAAATATTTGCAACCAAAAAACATCGGGTGACAGCTTTTGCGACGGGTGACAACTTTTGCGCCACCTTGTATATACATTTTTAGGACGATATGTGTGCTTAATGAATTTAGTGACTTTATGGTCATACATTTTTTTTTTGAAACACGTTTTAAAATTAAGATTAAGGTACTGTCAAAAGTTTAAAGATGCACTAGCTTATTATTTATAATTTGGAATATTATTTTAAATAATTTTTAAATTTTAAAATGTCAACGATTTCGAAATTGCTGTAAAGTTTAACGAATGAAATGATATAAAAGGGTCTTTCATTAAGGACTTGAAAGTCTTTTTTTG
This sequence comes from Rhingia campestris, assembly GCA_932526625.1. Taxonomy (NCBI): domain Eukaryota; kingdom Metazoa; phylum Arthropoda; class Insecta; order Diptera; family Syrphidae; genus Rhingia; species Rhingia campestris. The sequence goes on from OW052182.1 coordinate 176,283,383, forward strand.
TTTATATAAAATGCAAACTACTTGAGCTTGAGCTTACAAAATTGGAGAATTTTCCGCTCCGACGGATACCACGATAGGACCTCGACAACCAAAGCGTGATTGTGTTTTAGCCATTAATTGTAATAGATTTCCCTCTTGTAATAGAGTTCTCTCTTGTAATAGATTTCCCTCTTGTAATAGATTTCTCTCTTGTAATAAATTTCCCTCTTGTAATAAATTTCCCTCTTGTAATAGATTTCCTTCTTGTAATAGATTTATCTCTTGTAATAGATTTCCCTCTTGTAATAGATTTCCCTCTTGTAATAGATTTCCCACTTGTAATAGATTTCCCACTTGTAATAGATTTCCCACTTGTAATAGATTTCCCTCCTGTAATAGATTTCCCTCTTGTAATAGATTTCCCTCTTGTAATAGATTTCCCTCCTGTAATAGATTTCCCTCTTTTTGGTACTTTATTTGACACAAACCCTGTATAACTATTATGGGCGGGGATATATTTTATGAATACAAATCTGTGCGACCCTGAAGAAAGATTCTATAAATACTTATGCACTGCATAACTTAACAGCCGTTCAGGTGTGTTTTATCGATAATATGTATTTCATCGATAATATCTACGTGTTTCATCGATAATATAAAACTTTATTATTCAATTGCCAGTACCTGCTTATTGTGCTAATAAAACACGAATTCATATCAAATGTTTCAAATTAACTTATTTTTTCAAATTGCTGAAAACCCGTTGACGTATTTAATGAATTTATTTTCATAATAGCTCGGTTGCAAATCAAAATTTTTATTTTAAATTTTAGAAAAAAATGTCCCCTTTCAAATTTCAGTTTTCAAACCCAGCGTAGGCAATTTGTAAACCAAGAACCAAGGGGCGAGAATAATCTTGGAAACCATGAGGAGACTGTTTTCGAAATATATCCACACCTTCTTTTTTCCTATATGAAGCCCTTTGGTTGAATGCACTTATTTTTCTTTCTTGTAAGCCCGATGTCTTACAGCAACATCCTCAATTCAATGGATTGGTTGGCAATCTCACCGATTATTTGATATCCTCTGTCACTCCAATTTTCCAAGAACTTGTTGATGGTTTCCGACTGTGGCTCACTAAATGCTGCATGAAATTGACCTTAAGTGCTTGAATCGTTTCCGGGATGTTGGCATAACATCGGTCCTTCACGGTTCCCCAGTCCAAAGGGGTCAAATCGCAGCTCCGAGACGGTCAATTGTCATCGCCAATATGGCTGATAACACGATTTGGGAATTTGGTAAAAAGATCGATTGTAGCATGTGGTGTATGGCATGGCGCGCCATCCTGCATGAACCAGAGGTCGATCAAATTCATGTCTTCAATTTCAGTAAACAAAAAGTTGAGTAACATGGCTCTGTAACGCCCACCGTTGACCGAAACGTTGTTCCCAGCCTCATTTCCCAAGAAAAATGCTCCAATGATGTCACTGTCATACTCTCTGTGGATGCATCGTCTTCTCGACAATAACGTGCGGGTTTTCAGAGCCACAGATGCGGCAATTCTGTTTGTTAACGTAGCCGCTGAGGTGAAAATGCGCCTCGTCAGAAAAAGATGATTTTTCGCCCAAAATCGTAGTCCAATTCAAGCTGCTCTATGGCCCAAACTGCGAAGCGATAAGGAAGCGGATGGTCGTGCGCCTTCAATTGGACCTTGTAAGTGAATAATCCGAGATCTTTGTGTAAAATTCTCCTCAGGCTAGTGCGTGTAATGTGTTTAGATCGATGGCGAGTTGATGTTCGTTAATTGAGTCTCACACTCTCGGTTACAGCAGCAACATTTTCGTTTGTGCAACGACGGGGACCATGAGTGTTGTCTCCACTAGCATACCAGTCTCACGAACTTTTTGCACAAACTTGCGAACAGCAGGCGCAGTGCGGGTGCTTCATTTCGGCCAAAACGTCTTTTCAAATAAGGCATTGTTTGGTCTACACAGCGCTCACTTTGGAAAAAAGTTTCCCAACGTTGTTTAAGCGACTCATTTCGTACCGCAGAGGTATGTTACTGACTTTCTGTCAAGTTTTCGAGCATGAAACAGCTGTCAGTGTCAAAACAACCTATGATTAAAAAAGAAACCGCTAGATGGCCCACCCTGTACTAGCTACATGACAAAATTATCAGAAAATGTATTTTTTCAAATGACATTCAAGTTTTAACAGATAATTCGTGATTATGACATTAAATGTGATTTAAAAATTTAATGGGTGCATAAAGTTGTATGAGTGCATTATTTATTTTTTATTTTATTTTTAAACGTCAACGAAACCAAGTCGATGTTCGGTGGGAAAGCGTAAAATAGGTTTTGAAAACTTTTATCCGGCGTGAAGGTCGTTAGCAAACTTTCAATAAACACTTCACCGCTAGATTTTCGATGAAAAAGAAAAATTTAGAAAATACAAGCGGTGTAATAATGCGGTTAGTTTTAGATTTCAGCGTTTCGTTGCTGTCAAAACTGCATTCATTACATTGACCCTTTTTTATGTGGCGACGACGTTCAAGGTAACCAAAGTCATTAGCCAGTCACTCATATACCTACCTGCTCGAAAATGTACTGCGGGGTCACGGCAGCGATTCTTCTGGCTCTTCCAGCATATTTCGCACCTTCGCGGTAATTATATTTCGTCTCGTACGAACTAACCACCTTTGCTTTCCTTTTTTCAGTCGTATCTATTGGTCTTTTGGGTGCTGTAGAACGAGGGTAGACTCTGATTGGCGTTAACTTGGCAATGCCCAGTGTTGCAACTCTGACTACACATCAAATGTGCTTATCTTTACCTCCAAGTGGTAACCATCGGGTACTGGTCTCATCCAACCGGATTTGACTTGCTAAACGATAAGTGCGAGTGTTGATAACACGACGAAAAACAGCAACACTATAAACACCCTGGTGAGAATGGCACGGAAGAATACCCGGCCTGCTGTCCCAGGCGAACCTAGATGAGCTGCTCTGACATATTCGGACAACAGGTTGTCTAGGAATTTCAAGGGTTAGTCAGGCCCCTTGAACAGAGATGGTGGCGGATGAACCGAAAGGCCAACGGCAGCGCTCAATCCCGTAGTGGATACTGATGGCCCCGTGTCCTAGGGGTATCTAATAAATTGGAACTGGCCCTCCAGGTTGGGGGTTGTGCTTTGGGTTAACTACCCACCCACAGAAAAAAAACATGGTTACGAAGCAACCAATAGCCTCGGAAAGGACGGATTTTATTGTTGACGACCCTGCTAAACGAAAAAAGGACAACGACGTTCGTATCTGCACCTGGAATGTGAGAACATTAAACAGGAGAGGTGCAGGCGAACAACTAGCGGAAGCCCTAAACTGCTACAAAGCAGATATTACTGCCATCCAGGAAATACGATGGGATGGGCCGGGCAAAAAGAGGATGAAAAACTGTGACATATACTACGGACCGTGTTATAGTGAGCAGAAACAGCGACTATTCGGATGCGGATTTGTTATAAGTGCCAGACTTAGGCAAGAAGTCTTATGTTTCCAAGACATTAGCGAACGCATAGTAACAATCCGCATCAAGGCCAAATTCGCCAACATAAGCCTTATATGCGCTCACGCTCCGACGGAAGAAAAAGATGATATAGCTAAGGATTGCTTCTACGAGCTCCTCGACAAAACCTATGAGCGACTACCGAAGTACGATGTTAAAATCGTGCTGGGAGATTTTAACGCAAAGGTAGGAAGAGAAGACATCTTTAGAAGTATTGTCGGAAAACATAGCCTACACGACAACACGTCTGGTAACGGACTTAGGCTAATTGATTTCGCTACGGAACGAAATGCCACTATAGCCAGCACACGGTTTCCTCACCTCGATATCCATAAGGGGACATGGCGGTCTCCAGATCAACGAACGGTCAACCAAATTGATCACATTGCGATAGATAAGAGGCACGCATCCAGTATTTTGGATGTCCGAACATTCCGAGGAGCTAACATCGACTCGGATCACTACCTTGTAGCAGCCAAGGTAAGAATGCGGATATCCACCACGCCACAACAATCCAGAAATACTGTGAAAAAATTGAATGTCGGAAGACTGCAATCGCAAGAGACCGCCAAGACCTTCGCACAACGCGTATCCTTTAACCTCTCGATTAACACCATACCACCAGCATCGAATGTCGAAGAGCAATGGCAACGATGCCAACAGGCCATTAGATCAGCCGCAACTGATGTGCTAGGTTTCTCGCGCCCACCAGCAAGAAACCCCTGGTTTGATGAGGAATGCCGACAGATGCTCGCAGCCAAGAACGAGGCCTACAAGGCTAAGCTGCAGGTGAAGACGAGAGCTGCCATTGAGCTCTATAGGCAAAGAAGAAGGGAAGAACATCGGCTTTTCAGCAAGAAGAAAAAAGAGCAAGAAAAGCGCGCGATCGAGGATATAGAGAGGTGCCACTCCAGGAACGATGTTCGCAAGTTTTACCAAAGTGTAAAACGTCAAAGCCAAGGATACAAGGCTCGAACAGAATCCTGTCGAGATGAACAAGGAAATATTGTAGTTGAGACACAGTCGATGCTGAGGATATGGAAGAACCACTTCTGCAGACTGTTAAACGGCGATGACGAACAACATTCCGCTGTCAGGCAGAACGAACCATTCAATATTGGCAACGACAGCGAAAACTGCCAACCACCCGACCTGAGTGAAGTGAGGATAGCAATATCTAAACTCAAGCTTAATAAGGCTGCCGGAAATGACGGCCTTCCCGCTGAGCTCTATAAGTCCGGCGGAGATGACTTGGTAAGTAACATCCACCAACTCATAAGCCAAATCTGGTCGGATGAAAATATGCCTGAAGAATGGAACCTCAGCATCGTTTGCCCGATCCACAAAAAAGGAGACCCTCTGAACTGCGCCAACTACAGAGGCATAAGTCTCCTCAACATCGCCTACAAGATCCTATCTGCCGTAATATGTGAACGCCTGAAACCGTTTACCAACAACCTGATTGGCCCTTATCAGTGTGGTTTTAGGTCAGGAAAGTCCACAACCGATCAAATTTTCACACTTCGGCAGATCCTGGAAAAAACTCAAGAAGTCCAAATCGATACCCACCACCTATTCATCGATTTCAAAGCCGCATATGACAGCATTTATAGAGACGAACTGTACAGAGCCATGTCTAGTTTTGGTATACCGCCCAAACTCGTCCGTTTGTGTAGGATGACGATGGAGAATTCTCGCTGCTCCATCAGGGTCGGAAACGACCTCACCGACACATTCGATACCAAAAAAGGATTTAGGCAAGGCGATGCGCTGTCATGTGACTTCTTTAATCTGATTCTTGAGAGAATTGTGCAAAACTCCAAAGCCAACACCAGAGGCACAATTTTCCAAAAGTCGGTGCAACTACTAGCATACGCTGACGATATTGACATCGTTGGTAGGACTCAACGTGATGTCATAGCCACGTTTGCTAGTATAGAGAAGGAAGCGGCGAAAATGGGTTTAGCAGTAAATGAGGGTAAGACTAAGTATATGCTGTCAACACGAAAGGACACACAACATCGACGAATTGGACAGAACGTCACCATTGACGGATATAACTTTGAGGTAGTACAGGACTCTGTTTACCTCGGCTCCGCTATTAACGCTGACAACAACATCTCGTCAGAAAGTAAACGAAGAATTACTATTGCCATCCCCTATTTTGGTAGTATGTATAACCCTCACTCGAACTACTAGGAGATACTATTCAAGACCCTGTTCATACCAGTCCTGCTATACTGCGCTGAAGCATGCCCCGGATAAAGCGGATAAAGAAATCCTTTGTCGTTTTGAGAGACATTTCGTTCGAAAAATCTTTGGTCCCGTTTGCGTTGACTAGCTATGAAGACGAACATTCAACCAAGAAGTATAAGAGCTGTACAGCGACATGACCCTAGTACAATAGAGCTAATGGTAGAGCTAATGAACACCAATACTCAGTGTTCACTTCCCAGCCAGACGTCGGACGCAGTAGAGGAAGACCTCGTCTTAAGTGGCGCCCAGAAGTAGAAACCGACTTGAAGTGCTCAACCGGATGCAGTTAGCTAAGAACTGGGCTAATTGGAGTGGCATTTTTGTTGAGGCCCATGTTCATTCCGGACCTTAGCGGTACTTATGTATGTAAGTAGCTTCTAAAAAGAACATCAAAGAAGCTTCTGAAGGCTTTTGACTTACGCTGAAGGTGAAGTTCGTGAAAACCTTAGGTGTTACATGCGGGATTTGAAGAAGTTACTTCTTTCTAAGGACTCCAGCGTATAAGCATATAAACACATTTCTTACAAAATAAAGGTATTCCCTAATCGATTTTAAGGAACTTCTCAGACCGACCAAGAGAGTAATACCTAAAGTAACAAGGTTATGACCTTCTCGATAAAGAGGAATGAGAATATAAGACCTGCTGAATCTTTTTCTTCTTTTTTCTGCTAAAAACTCTTTGTAAGAATTAGACTTTTCAACGTCGACTTAATCTTTTTCTTTACACTCTTGAAGTAGCTGCGAACTTCTACCTACAAATATCGAAACAAGGCCTCATATCGTTTTAACAAGCTCCTTGACATTGGGGTTCACAAAAGTAACGGGGCAATATGACTGCAGAATAACTTGACGCCACGTTATCCAACGTGAGTTGTCTTCAGCAGAAGATTGCATTAGGCTGGGATTTTCCTACTAAAATCTATTTTCGTCTTACAATGTATGTTCCAAAAATATTGAATAATATCTGGTTGTGGTTCGTTTAGTGCGCCTGTCTTCGAAGCCATCCTTCGTGATGTTTTCATTGGAATTTTAATAATCCACTAGGATACCAAGCACTGATGGATAGACAGGCATGTCACGGTTTGGGTTTTATCGTCGTAAGTGTAGGTAAGGTCGGTGAAAAACGCTAAGACGGAAGTTATTCCTTAACGATTAGAGGCGGTTGTAAGCCTTTTTTGATAGGCAAACTGTAAATGATATCTTTGACCTTACCCCTGGTAGTGTCTTACTTGGAAAAGGCGTTCAACGCCTTTTAAACACCCAAAATGCGTGACAATCGCTATTATTTATGACAGCAGATCTATCATCCAAATATTCACACCCACGACAGGGCCTATCCGGCTATTGACATCGATTTTTGGGTTCCTCTTCCACCTCGAACCTGGCAATTAGTTGGTATTGTGTGTTTCAAAGTCGCCATGACAACACCCGCATACGATTTCGGGATTGTGGCACTGGCATACATGTAGCCACCATGGGGGGAAGGCATGCAACCACCTTCCATACCGATTTCACTTCCATTGACAGTAGCGGGACAAATTAGTCCACCCGACTTGATATTGATTCAATTGATTCCTCGAAACACCCATCAACACCCGTGTGTGTAGTATGACGACCGATGGGGTCATTCCCATGCACAAGGTGGCTGGACTGTCGGTCTTATGTCCGTTCAGTGGTGTCTCTTATGTGTTGACCGAACAACAGAGAAAAGGAAAAGCTACTTATGCCGGCAGCGCACACCATCCATGCCCTAATCACGCGATTGTTAATTCAATTGAACCTAAGTCAATCCAATTGGCGTTCAATTTGCTTCAATTACATTAGGTACGCACAAGACGCACGGCTCAATGGTGGCCGGTCGGCTATTGTACGTCTCTTACAAAGCCTCACAGTATCACACACTCCATTGTGATGGGGCGTCTTCAGAATGTGTCACTCTTGTCCAGCGGGGCAGCATTGTGTTCCTCTTGATTGATTCAATCAAGCGTGTGTATTGAAACTGATTTTCATCTCTGTGTCTGTGGGGAATTTTTTTTTAAGTTTTTGTGACTTTAATTGGAACGGTAGGTCTGTTTAATTTGACACGCAACAAATTGGAGAGCAATGACAATTTAAGGTGGCTAGAGATGTGGAATGCATGGGAAAACGAATTGAAAACCGTTCTCGATCAATCAAACGAATGCACGATGACGTCAAGCAATGGCGTTCAGATGGGGTAGTGCATGGCCCAGATCAAAAAGGTTTTCGAAATAAGGCATTCCACTCAGAGATGTCCTATTTTTTTTTCAAATCAGCTTGGACAAGGGGTAATCTACGGACGTCCTTGATATTGAATTTTTGAAAATTTATTTCCACACGATTTGGGGCATGTTCACTGTCAATGTCAAGACGAAAAACATCCTCTCATCGGTCTTTCATTTTTCTATTTCAACACATTCGTTCGATTTCGATGAATTTGCTTTCGAACGACCGACAGGCCGACAGGCTACCAAGAGGTCGATTCCTATTTGAAAGGATGAATTATAAAAATAAACTTGCTTGCCAATAATTTCGAGACCTTTCAATGGCTGTCTTGTCGGTATTTGGCAATTTGATATTCGCCCATTCCTCCACAAGAGGATGCTCGTGTATTGGAAGTGTCGGATTTCAAATTATGCGATGGAGAAGGGTGTTGGATTTGTTTCTTGGGACGGTTTTGATGTTTGCTTAGGAGGAAATCGGTATTGACAGGGGGGTGTAGCTCTTGTCAGAGGTTTGGTCAGAAATTGAGTCAGCGATTCCGTATTTGTGCACAGGAAATATCGATTTGTTTGCATTTTGCCAGATAAAGGGGAAATTAACAGGCAGTATGGAATTTTTTGTTTATCAAGACACATATGAGCAATCGTCGTGGGTCTTTTTTACGGTCCTTGCCTTAGGAGAATTATGTATCATGTGACCTCCACTCATTCATCCAAATTTAAACTTTTTCTAAGACTTTGTTTTTTTTTCAAATTTAGAAGGTCAATTGCCTCAATCTCAGTTCGATTGTTGTGTTTTGTTCAAAGTCATACACAGTCCACTCCTTACAGCAAAAGACTGTAAGGAATGTCCGTGGCGAAAAAAGGTGGTGCGATCATACCTAACACCTTTTGGTCACTGTCCAGTGCATACTGTTCCATTGGTTATCTGTTTACTCGATACGCAGCTGGGTAGTATTGTAGCAAAAGGCCTTAAATTGTTGCCGTTGACCTTGCTTTTTAAAGAAACCTTAAAAAAAAATAAGTCTAACTCAGTTAAATCAGATGATGTCAATGGTCATTCAACTTCGTAGGGCCACTGGCACGAACCTATTTTTTCAACCAACCAGTAGCTTAACGATCTAAGCAGTTCCTTGTGGATTTCAGGGAGCTTACTACCGGTTACTTGAAAAAAATCGTTCGTACCAGTAGCCCTAACTGAAATAAAGCAATTTTCTGATTTGAACCGCAGTCCAGATGTGTCATAGCCATATCGTCGGGTCTTCTCCACGAATTTCTGTGAATTCTTGCAACTAAGAGCGAGACTTTCAGTTCAAAACTGATCCCAAACTGAAGATTTAAGAAGAGGCTTCTTAACTCTTGGACATTTTTATACTCTAGGATATTTGTAAGACTTTCGCAAAAGGTGGGACAGCAACAAGGGATCCCGGGCTTAATAATCCAACGCACTATCCACTAGACCACGGCAACCACTAGGGCCGTCTTGTTAAGTTTCAATATGGTAAAACAGGTCTTACTTACTTAAGTGGAGCTAAAGTCTGGAATGAACCTGAGCCTCAACTAACATGCCTCCCCGTTCTTATAACTATAACGGCATCCAAATGCGTACACCATCGTTGGTTGGGGTTTCTACTTGTGCGTCCCGCTTAAAGCGAGGCTGCCTCTACTGCGTTCTAGGTCTGGCTGGGAATGGAAAACTATGCGAGCTGGAGTATTGGTTTCCATTCGCTGTACATGTCGCAGCCATCCTCAACGTCCAATGCGGATTTTTTTTTTGGTAGGGCTATGTCGTTGTACAGCTCGTGGTTCAAGCATCATCTCCAAAGCTTTTTAACTAAACGGGACTGAAGATTTTTTAAGAATTTTTCTCTCAAAACGACCAAGGATTTCTTCAACCGCTTTTGATAAGGCCGATGCTTCATCGCCATACAGCGGAACTGTGATGATAGGATCTCCTCAGTAGTTCAAGTGAAGGCTTCTTCGTTTCATTCCCGACGAGATGTTGTCAGAGTTAATAGCGGAGCCGAGTCAGACAAAGTCCCGTACTCTTTGTTATATCTGTCAATGCTGACGATCTATCCAATTCATCGAAGTTGTGTGTACTTTCGAGTCCTACCAATGATGTCAATATCGTCGGCGTTTGCTAGTAGTCGCATCGATTTATGGAAGAGTGTGCTTCTGGTGTTGCCTCAGGTTTGTTGCACAATCTTCTCAAGCCTGAGAATGCAGAAGTCACATGGCAGTGCATCGCCTTGCCTTATTTCATTTTTGGTGTCGGATGTTTCGCTGAGGTCGTTGGCTACCCTGATGGAGCAAAAGAATTCTCTATCGTCATCCTACACAAACGGACGAGTTTGGGCGGTATACCAAAACTAGACATGGCTCTGTACAGTTCGTCTCTATAAATGCTGTCATATGCGGCTTTGAAATCGATGAATAGGTGGTGGGTATCGATTTGGACTTCTTGAGTTTTTTCCAGGATCTGCCGAAGTGTGAAAATTTGATCGGTTGTGGACTTTCCTGGCCTAAAACCACACTGACAAGGGCCGATCTGGTTGTTGGTAAACGTTTTGGCGGTCACATATTACGGCAGACAGGATCTTGTAGGCGATGTTGAGGATGCTTATGGCTCTGTAGTTGGCGCAGTTCAGAGGGTCTCCTTTTTTGTGGATCGGTTCCATTCTTCAGGCATACTTTCATCCGACCAAATTTTGCTTCTGAGTTGGCGAGTGTTAATTACCAAATGATCTCCGCCGGCTTTATAAGCTCAACGGGAAGGCCGTCTTTTCAGGCGGCCTTGTTAAGCTTAAGTTTAGATATTGCTATCCTCACTGCACTTAGGTCGGGTGGTTGGTAGTTTTCGCTGTCGTCGCCAATTTCGAATACTTAGTCCTGCCTGACAGCGGAATGTTGTTCTTGATATTCGCAGCATCGACTGTGTCTCAGCTACGATTTCACCTTGTCCATCTCGATAGGATTCTGTTCGCCCCTGGCTTTGACGTTTTACACTTTTGTAAAACTTACGAACATCTTTTATAGAGTGGCACCTCTCTATATTCTTGATCCCGCGCTTTTCTTGCACTTTTTACTTCTTTCTGAAAATCGGGTCTTCTTTCCTCCTATGGCAGCTCTCGTATTCACCAGCAGCGTTTCCTTGTATAGACCTTATTTTTGTCTGCGGACATATGTCGGCAATCTTCATCAAACCAAGGGTTTCTTGCTGAAAAGAAACCAAGCACTTCGCCATCGCTTGTTGACATCGCTTCTATTGTATTTCGACATTAAATGCTGGTGGTATGGTGTTAATGAAGAGGTTAATGGATACGGGTTCTGCCAGGGACTTTGCGGTCTCTTGCGATTGGAGTCCTTCGACATTAAATCTTCTTACTCTGTTTCTTATTTGTTGTGTCGTGGTGGATATCCGCATTCTTACCTTGTCTGCAACAAGGCAGTGGTCTAAGTCAATTCCTGGATGGCAGTAATGTCTGCTTTGTAGCAGCTTAGGGCTTCCGTTAGTTGTTCGGCCGCACCTGTTTAATGTTCTTACATTCCAGGTGCAGATATAAACGTCGTGGTCCTTTTTTTTGGCATGGTCATCAACAATAAAATCAGTCCTTTCCGAGGCTGTTAGTTGCTTGGTGACAATGTTTTTCTACGTAAGTGGGTAGTTTATCCAAAGCAGAACCCCCAACCTGCAGGGCCAAGTTCATGTGTCTACCTGAGGACAACAGGACGGATATTCAGTGCAACTCATTCTGACCAGTTGCTGTTTTTCATTTTGTTATCAACACTAGCAATTACAACGTTTGCAAGTCAAATCCGGTTGGATCAGACCAGTATCCGTGGGTTACCACTTGAAGGTAAGCACAACTGATGTGTAGTCGTCAAAGTTCAAACGACTGAGCATTGCCAAGTTAACAACAACAATCCTTGCTGACTTATAATACGTTTTTGGCTAGTATAGTCGCAATTTGTATGTTTTCTCTAATTTATGTTTACAAAGCAAAAAGATAAATATTTTGTCAAATGCGATTAGTATGACAACGTCTGACAACAGATCTTTCAAATTGTTTGTGAATGTCAACCACTGACAGTTTTCAAACTTATCAGTCGTCTCACAACAAGATACTATCGTTTGCTACTATCATATTGCATGTGCAATGTCATTAATGTGAAAGAGAAATAATATTGGTGTATGTATTGAACCCTGTGGTGCTCCTGCGTTTACGCACTAAATGTATTTGATTGAAATATATCGACCAGTATTGAAAACGAATTTCTATCCACGACTGCTAGGCCTTAAGACAGCCTCATCAACAGGTGTTTTTACATGTTATCCGCTGCTAAAGACCACTAATAACTTTCGAACTGGAACAAAATTTCCCTTCATACTATGATATCCCGATGCATTCAAACCACCATTTGTCAGTTGTCTCCGTATACATCTTCAGCTTTCATTCTGTCAATGTGAGGGGAGTTCTAATTTTCTCAAATGTGGGGTTGTACCTCCCTCTATTCAAAAATTCAAAATAGAATGACATATAGCATAAAGCTGATTTAAAACAATAAAAATCGATTAATAAAGCTATTAAACTATACGTGCGCAAATAGATCACAAAATGACATAGCAAATGTCAAATCTTTACAACTTTGTCACGAGTGAAATAAAATTGCATTCGCAAGCAAATTAATGAATCAGATTTCATTGCCTTATCAAAACTCGAAATCCATTTTCCGAGTCTTAAATCTTATCAGCTGTTCAGTCTTATCTTCTTTTTTTTTATGGTGCCCCATAATCAGGAAATGCTTAAAATTAATATCGCCTCTGGGTGTGAAATGGATATTTTAAATTTTCTGCTGATAACTTCAAAAAGGGCGTTTCTGATGATAGGCGAATGAATATTAAAAACTGCTTGACAGTCATGCAATAATCAGACGGGTAGAATTCCCGATTCTGTGAAAATGTCAGAGCTCCATTGACATCTAACTCTTGGTATTGATCTTTCAAAGTTTCGTTATTGCGATGGCGTCGAAGTGAATGCTTGTATTTCTACGAACGTATGAGGAATACCTATATTTGACAGACTGGGTGGTATCATTTTAGTTTTTTGAAAATCAGCGTTGTCCTCTAACCTTTGAAATTTTACGATTGATAGGGAAATTTTTGTGAATGTCAAAGTTGTAATGAGGTTGTCAAAGAAATCTGGAAATCTGGAATAAGGGGCCTCAATCCTTGCTTCTCCATTTAATTTAATTGTGCCTGTGAAGTTATATTTCTGCCACAGAGAATGGAACCCCCAATTTAAAACCGATTTCGAACGGCAATTTGACAAGCTTCTCATGACAGTTTTATACTCATTGATGTTTGTTAGACATTCGTAAAAACTTAGGTTTATACTTTTTTGAAATTTAGCAGGGACCACGTGTTATTCATTTATTGGAGGGCGCTAGACATGAGCAGAGTAAGTAGGGAATGCTCTCGCTCTACTCCTCTTCCTCCACACAACTTCTTCTTTAGTCATTGCTAGTTATATCATCATCGGTGTCCTTAGACCCATAAATCTTAACCTCGAAATGTATCTAAGGGCACCGATAACGATACTGATATTTGATCGATTCATCTTAAACAACTGAAAGAGGATTTCTGGTATAAATTAAGCCAACATGCATATTTACTACAGATATGGCATTGCGCTAGTTGGGTTTTAACAAAGAGTATACAACTACAAGAGTGCGTATCTCATACAACTAAAATTTACTATGTGGGACACTGATGTTGATACCCCAGTGTTCACATTGTTACCCCAGCACCAAACAACAGCATAGCCGATGCATACGTATGACGGAAATTCCCTTTCGCACTTACCGCCCGCGTCTCAAACGACTACAACATTTTAGCTGTGATGCGTACTCTTGTAGTTCTATACCTCTTTGGTTTTAGTCATGAGCTTCGATGACGTAATATTTGTATTTACGGGTGTCCCGTATAATAAAAGGTGGACCAAAAGAGATCACCCTATTGGAAGATGCTCTTAGTTTTGCAAATGGCCGCCAATGTCAAATCTGTTTTGACATTTGTGGACTAGACAGATGTAGAATACAAGTGATCAACCCATGGAGCGATACACTCCCCAAGAACGCGAAATATTCGTGTCAAAACACTGCCGTTTGGCCACCAACCTTGAAGAGTATGGGACCACACGAGACGTTGCCAAGAGTGGCCGGCCCCGGCCGATAATATCGCCGCTGTTGCCGAGGATGTCGAGCTGTCGCTGGAACCATCGACCAGACGCTGTGCCTCGCAATTAGCCATCAGCCGGTCGTCCCTAAGGCGAATTTTGGTCAAACACTTGTGCATGTTCCCGTACAAAGTCCAGTCCGTGCATCAGCTGCTGCCTGTCGACCGCCAAACGCGTGTAACCTACGCCCAAGCCATCCTCAATCTCGAGGACGAAGTGGACGATCTTTCGACCAAAATCAAATTGAGTGATGAGGCTCATTTCCACCTCAGCAAAACTATCGCTTCTGGTGCACCGAATATCCACGAATAATGCACGAGGCGCCATTACACCCGGTCAATGTTACTGCATGGTGCGCTGTTCACGCTGGAGGAGTCAACGGGCCATTTTTTTTATTCGAGAACGTCGATGGTCAAACGACATCAGTAGACGGTGAGCGCTATAGGGCCATGTTAACCGAGTTTTTTCTGCCGAAATTGGACGAATTAGGTATGGAGGACATGTGGTTCCAACAGGACGGAGCAACGGCACACACTGCGCTAGCCACAACCGATATTCTGAAGGGCCAAACAACATCGGATGACTTCCTTTGGCCCACCTTGTATTATGCCAAACATGCCTTAATATTTGGCATGTTCCACTTGTCCGTCTACAGATTGCTTTCTTCATAGCTTTCAATTGCAGTATCAGTTTACATGTAAGCATACGAAACGTAACCACTTTTAGAAAAAAAAATATCAAGGGTGTGATACCTATTCATCCAAGCCCAAGCTGATCCGCCTTTCAACAGTTCCCTGAGATATCTCTGTATCCCTGTACTCAGTGTTTAACTGCTCATCCATTTTGTTGGGAGGTAGTCCGTCTTTATTTGCCGTTTTTGAGGGATTGATAGCCAATCCGTAGTCGCTTACGATGCCGATATTATTCGTGGATATCACGTTACACTTCATGTATATTCAGCGTAATACGGTTTTATTGTAACTCATTGGAAATTAAATCCGCTCAAAATCAGCTAGGACTTACTTATTTACTTAAGTGGCGCTACAGTCCAGAATGAACCTATGGGCCTCAAGCAACATGCCTCTTCAATTAGTCCGGTCCTTAGCTAACTGCTTTCAGTTACTCACATCAAGTTGGTTGAGGTTGGTTTCTACTAGTGCGCGCTACTTAAGAAGAGGTCTTCCTATACTGCTTCCGACGTTTGGCTGGGAATCAAAGACTGCGAGCCGGAGTATTGGTGTCCATTCGTTTTACGTGTCCTTAATGTCCAATGGAGAGTTTTTTTTACCAGACGAATGTAGCTCGTATAGTTTTTTGTTGAATCTTCGTCTCCATAGGGTGTTCTGTCTGGAAAAAGCTACAAGAAGGCGAAAGGGTAAGCACATTGTTTATTATTTCGGAGAAGACGTCACCAATTACACCAGGTGCAGTCTTACCCCCATTCTACGGATTTTTTTGTGTCCATCCTGAGAGGGTTTATATTCCTGTTATATTATCATTCTTTTGACAAGCTTGTCACAGCTGCACAGCTGTTTGTCACAGTTATGGTCTGTTTACCAAAGACGTCTAAGGGTTCTAGATGTAGGATAGCATCTTAGCCTGCATATTGGTGTTTATTAGATCTCCGCTAATATGTATACAAGCTAGTCTTAAGATACCACTCCATTTGTTATAAAGTTTGGTTCTAATCTTGGCCAAACTTAAAGCCACAAAGTAGTGTATGGTCACATAGCCCATTTCGTCCCGATTGTATTTTTACTTACGTAAAGGCTGCAGTGGCCTGTTTCTGATAACCTTTCCTCAGACAGTAGCTGTTTAAAGCTATTTTCAGAGCCGTCCGTCAGAGGATCACTCCATAGAAGAGTTTGGTTCTAATCTTGGCCACGCGTAAAGCCACAATGTAGAGTATGGTTATATACCCCTCTTATAGTCCCAATTGTACTTGCGTACAGGCAGCTTTTTTTTTTTTTTTATAAATATTTGGCTCCTAGTTTATTTTTTTGTCTATAAACAGACAGATTTACTTAGCTGAATCTGCGAATTTTGGACAGATGCCATATAGTTTGGAGGATAATCAGGACTTTGTATTTGCTACTAAAGAGGACCAGTTAATTTTTTAAAGAGTTCGCACCAACTCCACACCAGTCCATATCGAGGGATCTGAGAGAACATTTTGTAATAGCTTTCCAAAAGGCTTCACGTAATTTTTCATTACAACTATTGCCACGTCTTCTGCATAAGGAGTGACTTTGCAGCCATTCATGTATTTCTTTTTTTTTTACAGAGTTCCCAAAGTTACGCCAAACGTAAAAATTTACATACACCAGCTATGTTTATCGAAAAGTCTGATTATTCATCACCATTTCTTGAAATCTCGTTTTTCGTTTCAAATTCATATGGCTTCCGATTAAAAAAATTATTTCCTGTCGCCTGGCAATGTAAACATCGAACACTGTAAATATTTCCATGGAATGTGATCAGGCGACTATGCAATCTTAAAGATACAGCATTGTGATTCACTTTTAGGAAAGCAGAGTTGCAATAATAAGTCGCATGTATTTGATATTAAATTGATTATAAACATGCGTTCACAATTCATTACCAAGGCTAGCAAGATAAGAATTCTTTGTTCTAAAGATAGATTCTCCGTGGAATTACCAATGATGTCGTCATTTTCAGCATAGTCCAATTTTTACGATTTTTTTTCAGTTTGTTTTGAATTGAGATTAAGGTTCAGAGCTGTGTACACAAACAACGTAGCTGCCAGCTTAATATCAGATCACGAATTTACTCTCAAACCTAAGTTAGGAGCTTTAGACAACCAAGCAATTTTTTTTCCGTTCAGTTCACGCAATCTTTTATCATCACCCAGGCTCTCACGTACACCTCAAAACATCGTTAGGCAAAAGTGTTCGAAATGAGCCACGCAAAAATCTTAAAATCTATCAAAACGCGAAATTCCAACGACAAATGGATCAAGAAAAAGGATTAGATTATTAGATTAGATTAGATTAGATTAGATTTCTATTGTTTTCTTGTTTATAATACAAATTTATTTTAAAAAATCATTAAGCATGGCTTTGCCGTCTGCCTGATTGACATGAGATTAAACAAATAACAAAAGTTGTTTTAATGTATATTATATTCTTGAATTTTAAACGATTTAAAGATATGTAAAAATTTAATTTTTTTTTTTTTTTTTTACAAAGTTAAAAGTTCTCAGTAATAATTTAAGTACGGTAATTAATTGCAGCTTTATAGAAATAAAAAAATTGTTTTACATCGCTTTCGCAGTTTAGGTAGGTTATAATTTCTTCCTTAGATTTTACGTCGTTTCCTAGAAAATATCTTCTTATTTCTTTAAGGATGGGGCATCTTCCGATGAAATGTAAAACGTCTCCGCTCTCGGATAAGTTGCAAAGACTACAATAAATTGGTAGGTCTGGACGATGTGGGATATAATTAAGGCGTATTAGTTCGCCTCTCATCTTAAAAAGAGCCGAAATTAGTTCTTTGGTGTTGTCATTGTGGAAATAATTTTTTTCAGACGGATTGTGTTTTAAAACGCTATATGTAGCTCGGTGAACGGATGATGAAGCCATATTTACGCAATCAGCTCTGTATTGTTCATCTACTTTGGCAATAAGATTGCCAAGCACATCCTTACGGTATCTTTCATTTCCATAAGCTAAATTGCATTCGAATCTACAGTAGGTTGCTAGCTCGTCGAGTTTTTTATACCAGAGCGTATTTCTTTCTACTACCTTCTTTGCAATTATTTTTGGAAGTCTATCGTCCGACAGTTCTAAGACTTTAATTACATAATCCACATGCAATTTTAATGATTTAATGAAAAGCGGTGATAGTCCTGTTTCGATATTAATCATATAGTTTGGTGTTGTGCTTGGTAAGTTAAAGCATCGTTTTATGTAGTATCTAAGGAGTTTCTCTACTGTTTCATATTGGCAATATCCCCAAGACTGCGCTGCGTACATCATAACAGATTCTGATACAGCTTGAAAGACCTTGTATTTTACGCTGTGGTCAATTAGTTGATTTGAAAAACATTTTTTCCATGTAGCCGATATAGCACTTTTAGCTTTTATTAGTCTTTCCTTTAGATGCGGTTCCATACTAAGATTACTATAGCTATTGTCACCCCGAGGTATCTATAGGTTTTCACAATTTCAATGGGCTGTCCGTTGAGATGCCATTTTTCATTTCTGCACTCTCTACCTGCTCCCTTCTTAAAAATCATAATTTTTGATTTTGTAAGGTTAACCGTAAGATTCCATAATTGGCAGTACAAATCAAGACGGTTAATCATTAATTGTAAGGACTCTGGCGAGTATGCAAATAGAACCACATCGTCTGCAAATAGAAGTGCCTTTATTAAATGTCCTGCAAACTCTATTCCTCCAGGTAAAAAGTCGGTGAGGTCATCGATGTACAAAGCAAAAAGATATGGGCTTAGTGTACATCCCTGTCTTACTCCCATAGTTGTTGCAAACCATTCTGATGTTTCGGTCCCGCTCCAGACACTCGATTGGTTCTCCTCATATATATTTTCGATAACCTTCCCGAACTTTTGGCTCATTCCAGAGTTATAAAGTTTGAATATTAAGGCTTTTCGATCGATATTATCGAAGGCTGCCTTAAAATCAACGAAAAAGGCGAATAATTTCTTTTTTTGTTCTATGAATGTCCCAGCTATATTTTGCAGTATGAAAATGTTGTCTACGGTTGAATAAACATTCCTAAAACCAGCTTGGAATTCTTTGATCAAATTGTTGTTTTCGATCCAAATTGACATACGCTCATTTAAAAGTTTGGTGAACAACTTGTAAGATGAGTTTAGGAATGATATTCCACGATAATTTGCGGGATCGGCGATATTACCTTTTTTGTGGATCGGATATATTATGGCTTGTTTGAACTGTGGCGGTAGGTTGCCTGTCTCCAACATTCCATTGAAAATCACGACTATTTTAACTGTCGCATACTTAAAAAAATCAACGGGTATCCGATCAGCGCCAGGTGCCTTTCCATCTTGAAGTTTTTTTTAGAACGTTACATATTTCTCCCTGTGTAATAGGTGCATCTAAAATTTCATTTTCAACTAATGGCATTGCGTAGTGAAACGGCTGAATGCTACTTGGTGGGTTCAATAGCGTTTGAAAGTGGTTCATCAGTGTCCTTGCGTCTAGCTGAGTGCCAATTTGGGGTGCTCTACAGTTGAATTTTTTAATTGCACACCAGAACTCCTTTGTATCTTTACAGTTCACCAATTTCAGAGCTTCGTTTTCAAAAAATCTTTTCTTTTTCTTTATGCATAATTGCTTAAAAGCTGTATTTGTTTGGCAGTACATTGTTTTAAAGAACTGATCTCCAACTTTTCGAAAAAGTTTTAGCCATCCGAAAGATATTCTTCTCGCTGTTTCACACTCGGTGTCAAACCATTTTTGTTTAAAAATGTTTCTTTTTTGATGAGCATGTATTTTTGGCGTGTAGGACATTTTTATTAAATTGTCGATATCCATTATATCGAGTTCAACAGTTGTCTACAAGTTGAGGTCGAGTTTTCGTCTATACTCAGATGCATTTGATTGTTTCCACATTAGCTTATGGGGTAGTTGTATCGTTCTTGTATCTTCTCTTTCTGTCGGTGAAGTACCAAACTCGACAACGATAGGCATATGGTCTGAGAACTGTTGCGTCAAAACTACAAGATCATTTACTAAGGATATCCATAATCCACGTACCAAGCAGTAATCTATGACTGAACATCCTTGTTGTCCTATGAATGTATACTTTCCACTGAAGTCTGAATTGCTTGTACCATTTAGTATATGAAATCCATGAGAATCACATAATTCTAACAATTTCACTTCCTTTGCATTTGTGGTTCCATCTTCTGATTTTCTCACTTTACCTGCGAATCTATTTTCCCTTCCCTCTTCTTTTCCTATTCTGGCATTTAGATCACCGATGATCATCATATCGTCGTATTTACAGTGTTCGATTGCTTCAACTAACGCACCAAAATCTCTTTCCCAGTTGTTACAGTTGATATAAATTGGTAGTATATATAGTTTGTTTGATTCAATTGATATTTTTAAGAAAAAGGAAATAAAGTAATTTTTTTAAAATAGCGGTGGTACCGTTGACTTCTTTTATTAAAAATTGTTTTTTCTTCCATTTTGTTTGTGGCACATGGAATTTTACGAAAATACAATCGTTGGACTAAATATTTCATATGCATTTGACAGCTCTTTTGTCGACAATACGTGTTTTTGGAATCGATGACTATCCACCTTGGTGGCGAAAACAAGATCGTTGAACTTGATATTTTAAAGGCATTTGATCAAGTTTGGCAATAAGCCCTTTTGTCGAAAATACGTGCTATTGGGATCGATGTCTATCCACCTTGGTGGTGAAAACAAGATCCTTGAACTTGATATTTTAAAGACATTTAGCAGGGTTTGACATCAACCGCTTTTGTCAAAAATGCGTGCTTTTGGAATCGATAAAACTCTTCATCCATGAAACTACTTCTCGAAACGTTCAATTCAAGTTGTTTTGGATGGTTTCAAGAATGCTACTCACCAAATAAATGCTGGTATCCCCCAAGGCTCCGTTATGTCTACGATACTCTTTTTCATTTTTAATTATGACCTCATGTCTGCAAATTGTAATCCAATCCATTCCTTTGCTGATGACAGTACTCCAGCCGGCCCGACACAAAATGATCTTCCGGCTGTCATATGATGGCTGGAACATGTAAATATTTCAATTGCGTAGGTGCTGATAGGTAAACTAAAGGACTGTGTTCACTAAAGCTAATAATTTGGTTATATGATGAGTTTTCTGAGTTTTTAGGCCACCTTTCCAACGCGCACTGCTGGTCAGGTGTAGCAAAAACAATATGATTACACCTACTGAATGGGATACAAAAGCGTGCAATATAACTGATAGGAGACTCAACCGTAGCGAACTCTATAGTCTCGCTTGAACGTCATATTAGATATAACAAGAAATGCTAAAACGAAATAGCCAATTGCATTTGCCCCTTTAAATATTCAACCCTTATACTCCAAGTGCCTTGAATACTAATAAATTTACCCACAAGCCTATCATGGGACGTACAATGAAATTTTGAGATTCATTCCTAATCCGAACAACACGAATGTGAAATCTGAAATGCTTTACCAAACTCAGTTTTTACTCCACAGGGCACAGACATTTAAAAGCAACGCACATCGGTATCTCCTCTTTTCTTCTCTTCGAATCCTGTGCTATGATTAAAAACTGCCAGGGTATTCATTAATCCTTTAGCGCGTGATAATTTTTAAAAAATTGACTACTAAAGGGCGATGACGAAAAAAAAAATACAAATTTTTGGCGCAACAGGCTCGTTAATACCCAGGGGCTAGCTTTCTCACAACCATTCATGTGTGCGTGTGTACTTCTTTTGCACAATGGCAGGACCTTCTGTTTTTATGCCGACTCCGAACAGCTAAGTTCAGATAATCTATTCTGGACAATTGATACTACTAAGAGGATTTGTCAGATCATCACGAGAGGAGGGCCATTGAAAAATCTTTTAAGTGTTGCTACGGCTGGGAATCGAACCCAGACCTTCTGCGCGGCACTAACCATCGCGTCACTGAGGGCGATGACGAAGTGTAGTGAAAATTCGCAGTTAGGCTTACAACTGTGAATTTTCACTCCACTTCATCATCGCCCTGTAGATGAGGAGTGCACCCGCTATTACTATTGTTGACCTACCCTCGTTCACACGTGAAAGGTCTTACTAACAAATATCGACGCATCGACGTTGAGTAGTTTCACAACGTCTGCCAACGTTGCTAATTTTACAAAAAATCGAATCCCTGGGGGTTCCTTTTTCCTGAAGAGGGTAAATAAGCAAGGGATATGTCTTGCCCTTTACTTGAAAAAATCAGTACTTAAGACAGCTAGGTATTATGCAGTATCACGTGGTATTAACTGTCAGAAACAATTTTTTTCCCCTTCGCCGACAAATAAAATGTTATTGACATTGAAATTGAAATATTAAACCAATATAGCACACAAACCTAATCAATTAGGCACCTCTAATCGGATGATTTGATGGTCTGATGACTGGCAAAAATATGAAAACTTTGGTTTAGCATTTATTTTTGGAAACTCGTTTTTCAAATTAGGCCCACTTAGCACGGTTTTGCTAGACAAAAGTGATTACTAAACTAAAGAATACAAAACGTCCCAATGTGACAAATTTTTGGCACAACTTTCGATTCAGTTAGTGATGTAGACAACCGAAGCTAATATGTAGAGACAACACGGTTCAACCAACTCTTTTGACAGTCATCTGTTTGTAGAGTCTATTGACACTCAAGTTAGTATGTCAGGTGAGGCTTCCATATGCGATGACGTAATATGGTTCATTGAATGATCTTGCAGGTGTTTCAGCAATTCGATTTCTGAATATTTGTTTACGCTAATTCGCAAATTTTACTCTTTAGGTAAGTTTTACGTTTGTGAAACTAGTTAAAGGTAGCAATCCTTATTAAGACCTAATTAGTGATTACAATGTTACATCTCTGACCTTGCACTAGATTCCCTACGCGAAATCGAGTAAATGATTGCAATGCTTGCTGTGCTAATTAAAAGAAAAGAAAAACAAAATTGTATCTGCGTCAGTTAATATGGGCTCATCTACTATTACAACCACATGGCTCAACAACAGATAGAGGTTATCTTCTCGTTTATACTTGGAAAGCTGCTTCAGTGATTTTGATTAGCACATTAGAAGTTGAATTGCATTTTAACATGTTAAAGATATTCGATTAGGTGTTACTTTTCACAATATATGTTGTAAACTAAATGTATCTACTCGTATTTGTATCTTTTAAAATGCTTGATATCCGTAAGAATTCGTTTATTTGATGTTTATTAGGTTCAATTGTAGAAACACGTATTAAAAGCTAAAAGTGTGATAAATATAGTTTGTAACAATAAATAATATAAGTTCTCAAGGCCCCCTGAAATAGCGTATAATGATGAGGCTGACTTAGCGGGCAGCTTTCCATACTGCTATATGAATATTTTACAGACAATTTTTATATAAAGAACGTTCTGCGATATGCTGGCAGAGTTCTACATAGCTTTCAACAGAAAATCCTGTCTTTTCCACTCCAAAAATTCTTTTCAAATGTTCAAGCCGTAGGGCTTTATTCCGCATTTCAAGCCATGCTGTTGATTGGCGGTTTATGTGAACTGACAGCATTTTAAGAGTCATACCTAATTTCCAGATAATCAACGAGACTCTGTAATGAGCAACGGCTATGACATCCGCCATATTGTACCTTTAAGATATCTATTCCCATGCTTCAGCTTGATGAATTTAGCATCGAAACTCGGGTCTATGCCATTATAAAATCGTACTGACCCATGAACTTAAGGTACATGACCATAGGCAATGTCGTGTCAGAAAAAAAGCAAAGAAGTCCAAATCGATACCCACCACCTATTCATCGATTTCAAAGCCGCATACGACAATATTTATAGAGATGAACTATGTCTAGTTTTGGTATACCGCCCTGTGCAGGGTGACGATGGTGAGTTCTCGCTGCTCGATCAGGGTCGGAAACGACCTCACCGACACATTTGATACCAAACAAGGATTTGCGCAACGCGATGCACTGTGATGTGACTTCTTCAACATCACTCTTGAGAGGATTGCGCAAAACTTCTGAGCCAACACGAGGGGCACATTCTTCCAAAAATCGGTGCAACTAAAGGTTTTTTTTTTTTTTTTAGAGGTATAGAACTTCGAATTGAAATAAACACAAGAAAATCGCTTTAATGTCCATCAATTTGGCTTTATTGGAAGGATAATTTTATGCCATTAATGTTTAAATATGATTTCGGGCATGTGGCCGCCTCGGCTGGTTCGAATAAAGCCAAGTCTAGAGGTCCAATTTTCAACCACTTTTTCGAGCATTTGGGGCCGTATGTCGGCAATAACGCCACGAATGTTGGCTTCCAAGTCCCCTAACGTTTCTGGTTTGTTGGCGTAGACGAGCGACTTCACATATCCCCAAAGAACATAATCCAATGGTGTCAAATCACACGACAGGTCCATTCCGCACTCATCGAATGTCTTCTTCAATAAATCGATTGTGACGTGCGCTGTGTGGCATGTATCGCCGTCTTGTTGGAACCACATCTCACCCACATTCATGCCATCCAATTCGGGAACAAAATAGTCGGTTATCATGGATCTTCCATAAAGTTGATGGACAAAGCTCCAATTGCTGTGGACGGTGGCGAATCGATTCATTCGGGTTCTCTTCAACAGTTTGCTCTACAGCGGCAATTGTTTCTTCAGTGCGCACTGTTCGACTGTATAGAGTGGAGTAACCCAAAGTAACAATAAGGAAGGACGTAATCCCACCAAGTATATCACAATGGGTCCACTGGACCTAAGTGTGGCGGAATAGAGGATTCTCTACAGCACCAACCCGTAAACCTAACCTATAGAGAAGGAAGCGGCAAAAATGGCTTCAGCAGTAAATTAACGTAAGACCAACCAACAACATCGACGAATTGGACAGAACGTCACCATTGGATATAACTTTGAGGTAGTACGAGACTTTGTCTACCTCGCCTCAGCTATTACCTCTGTAAAACTACATCTCGTCAAAAATTAACGAAGAATTACTCTTGCCAACCGCTGTTTCGTTGGGCTTAGAAGTCAATTGAGTAGTAAAGCTCTCCCTTGAACTACTAAGGATATCCTATATTAGACCCTGACCATCCCAGTCCTGCTCTACGGCGCTGAAGCATGGACCGTATCAAAAGTGGATGAAGAAATCCTTGGTCGAATTGAGAGGAAAATTCTTTGAAAAATCTTCCTTTATTGAATTACCTCTAGCGAATCGATTTAAGCGAATGCCTCTGGTGGAATAAAGCCCGACATAAGCGTTCTCTCCATGTATATATCATTGAAGCCCTAAAGATTAGGCTCTTATCGCTAGCCATCGGTCTTAAGACGTGCCTTCGAATCAGCTTAATAATTTTATTCAACTGAGCCCCATCGTAGGACCTAGTTCCGATAATATATTATGTACTCAGAGTCTGGCGTTCGGTACAATCCTATGCAGGATCGGAGACACCACCTCTTAAACAGCCGTATCTTTTCCATGTAGGATGGTGCTATATTGAACCAGGCGAGACAACCGTAAGTGATGTTTGGCCTTAATTTCACCCTTGTATCAAGTTGACAGTCTGCTTGTCAGAGCATAAGCCCCCTAGCCCTAGCCCGACAAGCATCTATATTTTTGTTAAAATACAGAAACTTGTCAAGCCAGATGCCAAGATTTGTCAACTTCACTTCACACCGCCAGCGGCTGTCCATGCTGTCCAATGCCACACACAATTTTCCAGTTTTTTTCTGGTATCGCTGGAAGTCCTTAGCAATGGGGTTCTAAAAAGATTTGTTTCGGTTCTTTCGGAATGCATCTTCAATTTCCAACCATCGCAATATTCCTCAATGTGATCGAAATCACGTAGTAAAAGTATGTTGATGACTTCGATTGTCGGACCTGAGGGAACTTGCATAAATGTTAAACAACATCGGAGAATTCACCGCACCTTGTGGTAAACCGTTTTTAGTTTCAAATACTTTCCTTGAAGTTACGTTGGCAATGAACTTCTTTCCCATAAGGATTTCCTAAATCATAAACAGCGTGGGTTTACGCATACCAAGTTCGGTTAGCTTATACAAGGTAGCCAAAAGAGATCACCCTATTGGAAGATGCTCTTATTTTTGCAAATGGCCGCCAATGTCAAATCTGTTTTAACATTTGTGGACTAGACAGATGTAGAATACAAGTGAACAAGCCATGCAGCGATACACTTCCAAAGAACGCGGAATATTCGTGTCTATTTTGCGTAACAATTCGTCTGTAGTGTTTGTGCAGCGTGAATTCCGTTGCCGATTCCCCGTCCGTCCGATACCGCTGCGCAAACACTGCACCGTTTGGCCACCAACCTTTAAGAGTATGGGACCCTCTAACCATAGGTTGTCAAAGGCCTTCTCAAAGTCAACCAGACCCCTGTGCATTGTTTTTTGGATTTATTCCATTGAATGTCGGACACCAGTTTCGACGTGTCATGCCTCGCTCGAAAACCGAACTGATTTTCCGAAATAATTTAGTTTTCCTCAACCCACTTTAATAGAGCTCGATTGACTTTTTTTCTCGGAAACTATCAGTGAATGTCTGAACAGATTTTAACACAATTTGGCTCAGTAGATGTGCGTTTTTCTATTCAAAACGGTGTGTGTTTTGGTCATGCAAAGTAATGTTTGCCCAATTGTTGGTTGACTCTGGGTATCTTTTGTCCAAAAAAATATCTTAAGCCCCCAATTTTGAAGCCAATATGCTATCAGTGAATGTCTGAACAGATTTTAACACAATTCGGATCACTGGATATTTGTTTTTAAAATGGTGTCTGTTTTGGTATTGAAAAGTTATATCTTATTTCATTGCTGGTTGACTCGCGGTATCTTTTGTCAAAATAAAATTATTAAATGAATGTCTGAACAGCTTTCCCCAAAATTCGGTGGGTGGGTATTGGGTTGGAATGCCACAAACACACCCGGACTTGATGGGTTAGAAGTTGCACCGAAGGAGGTACACGTTTTGTTGTGATACCGATTACGACATCCTTTCAAAACCAAATGAACTTTTTAATTCTGGGGACATGGTGAATATGATTTGTTTTTCCTCGAATTATGTCAATTTCTGGGCGCCAGGATTTCCAAATGTAAGATAAACTGCATATAAATTGTGACAGAAGAACCTGGAACCTGAAATATAAAATGCCCGATTGAAAATAAGAGGGACCGCCTCAACTGCATCAATTACAGAGGTAAATACATATTATTTGGCAAATCGTTGTCTACCATATCCTACGTGGTGTAAAGCTAATGCCCTTAAAAACTTGATTTGAAGACCACGGAAGAGAACCGATATAGTTCGGCAAAAATATCTTCAAACCAAACTTTAAGGCAAACGCGATGAAATGTCCACACGTCGGAGGCGTACGACAACTTTTATTCCGGCTAGAAAAATAGCCAATAGATGATGGACGTCCAACAGAAGTCACCAAGAAGGCGACTGTCGGAGGCATAAGCAAGCAAGTGAAGGCACCTGATTAAGGATCTTAGGGAATTAAATGGGTTCTGTTCCCAACAGTTCGATAAGGGGATTTAATGGGTTCTATTCCCAACAAAAGCAACACCAAATTTTGGTTTAAATGGCCTTCCTCCAGCCAAGAGAATTTTTTTTTTAACTTTAACGTCTGGATTCGGCACAAAAGTGTTGGTTCCGCCATTACACAAGAAGCACACATGTACAGTTGAATAGTTGTGAGACAAAAAGTATGAGATGGAACAACGTGATCAAGAGATACCTAGCGACGTTTGGGATACTATCCCTTTTTTTCTTTTTCAGTGATACAAAGATGTCCAGGAGTTCTTTGCATGAAAAGCATCAAACTATTGGCTATCCCATTTGAATGGCTTTCTTCATTGAATAGGGTAAAACCGTGATTCTCAGATCGCCAAGGTTGGGATTTTGTAGATAAAAGTTATTTAGAAAGGCCATTTCCTCAATATCTTGATATGGGTGAACAGGATTGTTCACCGTATACTCGGCCTCGAAAAAGGCGCCTATCGAATCGCCTTCTCCTGAGGATTTTCCATCGTGAAAAAGATCCTCACGATGGAGGATCGAGGTAACACTTTGCAGACTTATACCAAAAGCCGAGAGTATCTGTCTGTTCTCTGTCGTTTGAAAAATTTGGACACATGGAAGTCGTTATGATCCTTTCTCCTGTCTGTGCTTTTGATCATTCGAGCGAAAATGACATATACTTGATTTTTCAGTTTAAGTATATTTTCTAAAATTTGACAGCTGTTTCTAGTCGCAGGAATTTTGCTTGTTTTGTCTGTACGTAGAACGTTTTATTATGCACATTTGGCGGATTTAATCCGTCACCTTTTTAATGGAAAGCGATCCGCTTTTGTGAATTTTAAAATGCGCCATCAACAGCGATCCGTCGCACCAAATTCATCTCAACAAAGTGATTGGCTGAGTCTTAATTTGGTTCTGGTGAAATCATCAGTCGTTACTTCTTCCAAAACAAAACTGGCATTGATATAATCATCAACGGCCAGCGGTACAGATCGATTATATATGTCTATTAGCAACTTTTTGGGGCCTAAACTGGATGATATGCAGATACCGATGACATGTTACAGAAGGGCGCGACTGTCAGACAGTGCATGCTGCAATGAAAACCTGGCATTAGAGCTTTGAGGGCATGTTTGTCTTGTACGGCGAAGACGCGACTTGAACCAGCTTCCGATTTATTTCTTTTGAGCAAACTTTACGAATAAACTGACAACAATTGCTGCCCTTTTATTTATTAATTACGAACGCCATTCAACAAATTCAGCCAGATTTACATGGCTGCCTTCGAACATTTGACCTCCCGAATAGGTGCCACCAAGCAAACCCTCGTCGGACATTTTAAGGATGTTATACACCATTTCGAGTGTCCCTCTTAAAAGACCCTTTACTTCAAAATGAGTCATTCGCATATTGAAAGTCTATATCGCCACTTTGAGGCAAGTCATGTGCAAATGCCAAACCACAGAAACGTCTAAAAACAATGACCAAACAGCGTATTTATAAACTGAAGTGTATACCTCACTTAGTCCACTTAAGATTCGTTTTTATTTCCAGAACCCGTGTTATCATTTAAATGGGGAAATTCTGCTGTTAGCTTCAAGTATTCCAGCGTAACGTACAAGTTTGGCATACGAATCAACGCAGGTCTGTTGTAGAGTTCTTCTGTTCGTTTTGCCTATAAAAATAGGAAATCGGAATTTCCCAGGGACTACTTAATATTGAAATTATTCTAAAAACGTGCGGAGCATTATATATGTAGATACCTGCACGTGATTGGACTTGGACTTCATTTGGAATATTTTAGTAAAAAAAAAAAAAAAAAACATTTCAATCACCTTCAAGACGCATTTATACCAAACAATCGGAATTACTCAGAATTATCATGCGTGATGAGTCAGTTGATCTTGCTAGTGCTAGTAAGGTGGGCCTTAGCCTTACTTTTTCAGAAACAAATATCAAATCTCTATATTTGGCAGGTGTTTCATGGACTACTTATCACCGATGTAGATAGTGACATTGCCAGATATGTAAAACAAAACATTTCAAAACTAATGGGAACCACACACATTACTCATGTGATAAACTTTTTCTAAAAAAAAAAAAAGAAATCACTCAGTCATACAGGAAGTATGATTGAGTGATTTCTGGTGGCCATCTTTAACCAACTGATTACCGAATGACATGTCAAAATCAATCAATCAAAACCAATTTTTTTTATGACAGACCTCGAATACAAATTTGCGGATGTTC
This sequence comes from Rhingia campestris, assembly GCA_932526625.1. NCBI lineage: Eukaryota > Metazoa > Arthropoda > Insecta > Diptera > Syrphidae > Rhingia > Rhingia campestris. The sequence goes on from OW052182.1 coordinate 176,313,173, forward strand.
TTCAGTCATGTCACGCACAAATTCTCGAAATTGCCTTATCTAATAGGTGACATCACAATGTGTGTGTGTGTTGAATTCGTTTTTCCACTTTAATAGCACATTCGTCATTTGTGACAATACACAGGTGTTCCATTTTGCAAAGAAAAAGATCGATAAGTGTGTACCCGTTTATTAGTTGGATTGAAGGTGCTATCAGTGGAACAAACCCCTTTGCAAGTTGATTAGTTCCAATGTCGCAATAAAGTGCGATAAGTAAGAAGGATTTGGTAATTTTCGAAAAATGTTGTAAGCGCAGGTGTTTCCAAAGTGGTACTCTAATGGGGTTTTGCGAAATGTACAAACTCTATTAATTAGGTTCGACTTTGGGAACCTTTATTTCCAATCGTATATTACTACCGATACGAAAATCGATTAAAGAATTCCTTTCTTGTACAAAAAATGTCCAAATGGTTATACGCTGGGGTTTTTAGCAAGAAATACCTTCTGCAAATCACAGTAACACCTAAGGTTTCAACGAACCTCACCTCAAGCGTATGCCAGAAGCTTCTTAAAGGTTCTTTTCGGAACTTACTTAAGGGGCGCTAGTGTCCGGAATGAACCTAGGTCTCAACCAACATGCCTCTCCAATAAACCCGATCCTCAGCTAACTGCCTTCAGTTGGGCACTTCAACTGGGATGAGGTCGGTTTTTACTTGTGCGAGCCACTTAATGGTAGGTGTGTCCGAAGTCTAGCTGGGAATGGAGTGTCTGTGCCCATTCGTTCTACATGTCCTAGCCATCTTAAATGTCCAAATACTGGATTTTTTCACCAGGTTTATGTCGCTGAAGAACTCATATAGTTCTATAGTTAGATCTTCGTCTCCAAAGGTGGTCGACACAATCGGGACCGGAGAGTTTCCGAAGAATTTTTCGCTCAAAACGAACGAGGATGGCTTCATTTGCATTGGATACTTTGACGTGTATATCGATCGAATTCAAAGTCCTGGAGAAACATCTCGCAAGCTTTTCTTGTACTTTCTGAAAAGCCGCGAAGAAGATTTGTAAAAAAAGATCATACAGACTTCTTTTTTAGAAGTCATCGTCTTTGCCTTGAGATAGCTTTATAGGCCTTATGGTGTCATGAAATAACGCATAATTCCCCTGCAACCCCCGCGCTTGGGCTTACTGTTGGATTTGGTTTGCTTGTGAGGTTGGATGTATCCAATGTTAGAATATGTATGTAACCCTCTCTGCTTGGGCTGCTGCCGGGAGCTTGAGTTTCCATATATCCAACCTCGCACGCAACCCAAATCCAACGGTGAGCCCAAGCAGGGGGGGGGATGTTTGTTGAGTCTGCTCTTGAATGTTGTAGATTGTATGTTGGTGGAAATACGTCTCCAAAAAGTTCGTTCCATTATTTGCTTAATCTGTAACAAAAAAAATGTTGTTGCCTGTGCGTTGAAACTGCGGGTCTTGTCGGTCGTTGAAATGGAACGAGTTTAGGAATGAATTCTCTAACTCCTCCGAAAGATGCATGTTTTTTTTTTTTTTTTTTTTTGGGAGGGGGAGGTTCTCTTAGGTTTACGGTCTAAGTTCCTCCGAACATCTCAGTTTCAGAGCCCGAACATGTCGTGGCAATGGCACATCTGACCAATTGGCATGGATTTTTCTGATTTGCGGACTGTATTCGCGGAACTGTGGACCTGTACTTGTAAAAGTTTTAAGTTGAATTGAACTAGGTTCCTTTCCCCATTTTATAATATTTTGTTCGCATCTCTGCTGATCTGCAATAATAGCGGTAATAGGAGTGTCGTTTGAGTTAGTCGCTTTTGGATCACTCTCATCCGCAAAACTTAAAATGCGACTATTAGCTGCTCAAAAGATCATTATTGTGAAGCAGAAAAAGAGTGGATGAAAGAATTGATCCTTGAGGTACCCCAGCGTTTTATAGAGAATCAATAATTTACCACTACTTGCAATGATTTGTCTTTAAGAAAGTTTTTCATCCAGTATTTGAGGATATCCGTATTTTGTCAATTTGGCTAACAAAGCCTTGTGGCAAAATCGATCGAAAGTATCTGAAATATCGAAGGCAACAGCTCTTGATTCTGATGTCCATAGATAGATTACATAACTTAGCAGGTATCCCGTTGAGTGTTGCTTTCGGAAACCATATTTGCTATCGCTTTGCTGATTCTTTGCTTTCCAGGTAATCCACAATCTCGATGTTTCTTGTTTTTCCCATGTTTCCAGGGATCCATTTTCTTCCTTTTTTTTGGGAATTGGTATTCCAGCAACTGGGTCATATGACATATAAAATAATCTGCTGGTAGACGGATGAAAACATCTGCGTTAGGTTCCTTTCTTTTACCATTTCAACAATGTTGCCACCGAGCTTTAAAATTAGCTGATTAGAGATTGAAAGATACGCCACGGGGGTTTCTTGTTGTTGTGGCGTGTTGGATCGCATTCCTAGCTTGGCTGCTAGTTCGAGTCGATGTTAGCTCCTTACAATGTTTGGACACCCAGAATACTGGATGCGTGCCACTTGTCTAGGAAAACCTTGTGGCGGCTATACTGGCATTTCATTCCGCAGTGAAATCAATTACCCTAAGTCTGGTGCCAGGCTTGGTGTTATTTAGGCTGTGGTTCCCGGCATCACTGCTAAATATCCTTTTTTTTCATAATTGCCGAACAAATCACATCTTTTGCGATGATCTGACTTATCATCCGAGTAGTGTCAATTGCCAACAAAAGCTTATCCCAACTCAACCGTTTGAATTTGGCATTAAATAGTAGGTGCAGCCATTGTGCACGCAAAAATGATTGGTTGTGAGAGAAAGCTAGGTACCGTGTACTAACGACCCAATTGTGCCAACATATTCTACTTTTTTGGAGCTTAGGCGCATTTAAGGCAATTTTACTTTGGTTTGGATTGTTACAATACATTGCATGATGTTATCTAAGAATATGACTTCTTGGCTAAATCTGCCGTTTATTACATTTCTGCATTAGAATACTCACTGATTCAGCTCACTAAAAACGAGTCGTAGTAAGTTTCACAGTCTTTAAACCTCCGTGTATCACGCTAATCTTATCGTATTTCCAGGATCGAAGTAGTGTCCTTTTTGAAGCAGCTTAGGGCCTCACCGAATTGTTCAGGTGTACCTTTTCAGTTGAATGTTCTAACATTCCAGGCGCATATATACGCCTTCTGGGGCTCATTCTGGGCAGTGATTATCCGTCCGCTGTTGTGCTTTGTTTCAAGGCTTGTAGTTGCCTAACTAGAACCATTTTTTCACATCATTGGGTAAATATCCCTAAGACAAGGCCCTTACTGTATGCACTATCGGATAGAACGCTGCCGTTGCTATTTCGCCTCATCCGCCACTGTTTCTGGTCCTGACTTAAGCTTGTAAATCCTACATGATTTGTTGGCAAAATATGTCAGAGTTCACAAAGTGAACAACATAAATGAGCTTACTTACTTAAGTGGCGCTACAGTCCGGGATGAACCTGGGCCTCAACCAACATGCCAATCCAATTAGCCCGATCCTAAGCTAACTGCCTCCAGTTGCGCACTCCAAGTTGGTTGAGGTCGGTTTCTACTTGTGCGCGCCACTTAAGGCGAGGTCTTCCTCTACTGCGTCTGACGTCTAGCTGGGAATCGAAGACTCTGAGAGCCGGAGTATTGGTCTCCATCGTTCTACATGTCCTAGCCATTTTAAACGTCCAATGCGGAGTTTTTTTTGACTAGGGGTTTGTCGCTGTACTGGTCGTATAGTTCGTGGTTGAATCTTCGTTTCTATAGCCCGTCAACGCAAACGGGACCGAAGATTTTCCGAAGAATTTTTCTCTCGAATCGACCAAGGATTTCTTCATCCGCTTTTGATACGGTCCATGCTTCAGCGCCGTAGAGCAGGACTGGGATGATCAGGGTCTTATATAGGATCTCCTTAGTAGTTCGAGTGAGGGCTTTACTACTAAATTGCCTTCTTAGCCCGAAGAAACAGCGATTGGCAAGAGTAATTCTTCGTTTGATTTCAACGAGATGTTGTTGTCAGAGTTAATAGCGGAGCCGAGGTAGACAAAGTCCCGTACTACCTCAAAGTTATATCTGTCAATGGTGACGTTCTGTCCAATTCGTCGATGTTGTGAGTCCTTTCGTGATGACAGCATATACTTAGTCTTACCCTCATTTACTGCTAAACCTATTTTCGCCGCTTCCTTCTCTATACTAGCAAACGTGGCTATGCAATCACGTTGAGTCCTACCAATGATGTCAATATCGTCGGCGTATGCTAGTAGTTGCACCGACTTTTGGAAAATTGTGCCTCTGGTGTTGGCTCGGGAGTTTTGCACAATCCTCTCAAGAATCAGATTAAAGAAGTCACATGACAGCGCATCGCCTTGCCTAAATCCTTTTTTGGTATCAAATGTGTCGGTGAGGTCGTTTCCGACCCTGATGGTGCAGCTAGAATTCTCCATCGTCATCCTACACAAACGGACGAGTTTGGGCGGTAAACCAAAACTAGACATGGCTCTGTATAGTTCGTCTCTATAAATGCAGTCGTATGCGGCTTTGAAATCGATGAATAGGTGGTGGGTATCGATTTGAACTTCTTGGGTTTTTTCCAGGTGTTTGAAAACCAATTAAACTAATTTTGTTATTTATGTTAAGTTACATTTATATTTTGAGTCGGTATATTTTGTTTAAATAATGACATGTTTCAGTCATTTCATTCGCCAATACCTATTCTTATTACATATTTAAATATTGTTTGCCTCACTGTACATTAATGTTAAATTCTGTTAATTAAATTTAAAATCCATGTCGAACCATTGTGCAGTTGCAGTGCAAGAACAATTTACACGCAATTATCACACCACTCGAAACTGGATTTGGGCTATATGCATTGTTAGTGCATATTTTTTGCATTCCCTTTTGTGCGTGTATTCGTTCTACCACTGCTGCTACACTCGACTGCGACGAACGATCACTTTGATCGTGTTCGCCCACTACATAGCATCTCTAAACCAATTCACCAGATAAGTAATTTAAGCACTAAGCACATATTATATATTTTATATCATATTGTTACTATTATCGTGTATGCTAATAAACCTATATTATTTATACTACCAAAATTCAATTCGAATGTTCACAAAACCGATCATCGTTGGTAATATAATCTGTTCGTTTCGCAACATAAAATTGGTCCTTCGAAGCCGAATTAATAATTCGTGAATCGTGTGTTATTCGAATAGACAATCGTTAATTCCACGTGTGAATTGTGAAGTGCACTTATATCTAAAGATTACAAGTTCTCTTTGGGTTCTAATAAACTTAAATTAATACTTCAAAAGAGAGTAATCAAGAGCACAGACAAATTACTGTGAAATTTCATTTTGAAACATTTTGTCGTTTGTTCGGTTAACGTTAACTATGAGTGCGTTGAAATTAAGATTGCTGCGTGAAAATGCAAAAGGCCGTTTAGATCGCGCTGCATCTTTCGTGGATACTATTGATCCATCCACATCGGTAGAACTTTTGGAAGTGCGGTTGCTTAAAATTGAGGAAACGTGGTTGGAGTTCACAAAGCTTCATAATGATTACCTGCCATATATGAAAGGTACACTTTTAAAAGACATTGAAGCGGAATTTGCTGAGTATGAAGACAAATATTTCAATGTGCATTCAAAGCATGTGAAAGGTATACGTGAAAGGCAAAGCGGATCGCGTATCGAGTCTGAAAATTCGGCACTAGATCGTTTAGTGACTCAGCAATCCACATTTCTCGAAAAGTTAAATTCGTCGTCGTCTAACAATAGTTCTGTGTCTGTGAATTTACCACCCATTGTGATTCCTTCATTTTCCGGAAATTATAAGGATTGGCCGTCGTTTCGTGATCTCTTCGTGGGGTCTGTCGATAGTAAGAGTAATCTCTCTGCTACTCAAAAGTTTCACTACCTCAAATCATTCCTCCGAGATGATGCGGCCAACCTTTTAAAACACATTCCGATATGTGATTCTAATTATTTGGAGGCCTGGGAGAAGTTAGAATCGCGGTATGACAAGGTGCATTTAATCGTGAAATCGTTTATACAATCTTTTCTGTCGCTTCCTACAGTCAGTGTCGGTAATGCACAAACTCTGCGAAAACTCACTGACGGTGCAGATGAAGTTGTGCGTGGCTTAAAAGCAGTTAAGAAAACGGATCGCGATCCGTGGTTAATTTATCTGTTGCTTAACAAGTTAGATCAAGAATCTAATCAAGCTTGGGCGGAGCATATAGGGGCGCGTGATGATTGCACTATTATCGAACTTTTGGAATTTTTGGAATCCCGGTGCGATGCCCTTGAAGCATGCCAAACAGTGAATCGATCCAGTGTGCCACGTGGCAAACCATCGACAATAAGAGCTCATGTCGTTGAATCTGCAGTACCGAAATGTCCAAATTGTAACCTTGATCATTTGCTTGCCCAGTGCTCCAAATTTGTGGAATTAGACATTAATTCGCGTCGTACTTTCGTGAAAAACAATTCGATTTGTTTCAACTGTCTTCGCGCTGGTCATTCGTCCAATAAGTGTCGGTCTACATTCCGGTGTCGTATTTGTAAATCGAGGCATCATTCGCTGGTTCACCCTGTGGAATCTAACAACAGTCAGGCCTCATCATTTCCTATTCCATCAAATGAAACTCAGCCGTCTACTTCGCAGGGAGCACATTTTCCATTGAACCAACCACTTTTAAACAACCATTCGTACAAATTTAATCTTCGAAAACAAACCTTGTTGCCAACAGTATTAGCTACAGTAGAAGATAGTCAGGGTAATCCAATCGTTTGTCGAGTGTTGCTGGATTCTGGATCTCAATCGTCCTTCGTCGTTGAATCATTAGCTCAGAGACTCGGATATCCACGCAAACACGCTCGAATTTCTATTCTTGGTTTGTCTTCTGCAGATATTGGTTACACCAAAGGGTGTATTTCGTTTAAACTTTGTTCGCGTGTCAACTCTTCAAGTCTGTTTGTCGATGCATATGTTTTAAGTAAGTTGACATCAAACTTACCCTCACAATCGTTAGATGCATCTTTGTGGTCCCATATTACCAAGTTGGATCTTGCTGATCCACACTTTAATATGTCGGCTCCGGTTGATATCCTATTAGGTGCCGACAAATTGTGGAGTATTCTAAAGCCGGAGCAAATATATGTTTCTGATGGTATTCCACTTGCCCAAAATACTTCGTTTGGTTGGGTAATCACTGGTGAAGTTTTCAATAGGGAAATGTCTGAAAATACGAGTTTGTCTTCACTGCATACCTCTATTGACGTGGATACCTTATTGCAGCGGTTTTGGGAATTGGAGGAAATTGCTCCCGCAAAGGAAGAATCATTTGTTAATGATCCTGCAGAGCAACATTTTCGTCAAACATTCAACCGTTCTCCGGACGGCAAATATGTTGTTTGTCTACCCTTTAAGGTCGCACCACCTAGTTTTGGAAAAACCTTGTCATTAGCAGTATCTAGGTTGCATTCTATGGAGCGTCGATTTCGGTATAGCCCCCAGTTGCGTGACTTATATTCGGATTTTATGAGGGAATACCTAGAGCTTGGCCACATGGAGAGAATTCCTTCGGATGAAATAGATGTCGTCGGTGGTAAATGCTTCTACCTTCCACACCACGCCGTTATGAAGCCGGACAGCTCGACTACCAAACTGCGTGTCGTGTTTGATGGTTCTGTGAAGGATTCAAATGGACAGTCCTTAAACAGTGCGTTGATGGTTGGCCCTCCAATTCAACGGGATCTACTTGGCGTCAGTCTTCGCTTTCGACAACACCGTTTTGTCTTCACCGCCGATGTCGTAAAGATGTTTCGACAAATTTGGGTTGACGAACAGGATGCCAACTTTCAACGTATTGTGTGGCGTGAAACTCCCCAGGATGATGTTCAACACTTTCGACTACTCACTGTCACTTACGGCACCGCGTCTGCTCCATTTCTGTCTGTTAGGGTTTTGAAGCAGCTAGCCAATGACTACAGGGACGATTTTCCAAACGCATCTCGAGTTGTTTTGAATGATGTGTATGTGGATGACGTGATGACCGGTACTAATTCGATTAAGGAACTCGTTGCATTAAAATCTGAGCTTGTAGCTTTGCTTTCGATGGCAAATCTACAACTTCGAAAGTGGAGCTCTAACTGTTGGCCTCTACTTGCGGGATTGCCAGCTGATGAATGCGAGTATTCGATAGTTGACTCTGAGCATTCTCTGGTCAAAGTACTCGGCATGTTTTGGAATCCAGCCAATGATGAGTTCTCGTATCGTATGAGTAAACTAACACCATCGTCGTCATCGTCAAAACGGACTTTACTGTCGGAAGTCTCGCGAATCTTTGACCCCTTAGGACTATTGGCCCCATCTGTAGTCTTATTCAAAATATTGTTTCAGGAGCTCTGGACGTCGGAGCTGAATCTTGGCTGGGATGATCCGTTACCATCACATGTGGCAAACCGTTGGAACACATACCGTCAGGAGCTGTCGAACTTTGAACAAATCCGTGTTCCTAGGCACGTGTTTTCTTCTCTTGACGAAGTTGAGCTTCACGGATTTTCAGACGCATCATCGTTGGCATATTCTGCTGTAGTGTACAGCCGTTGCAGACTCGCAGAGGGGCAATTCAAGATGACCATTATAGCTGCCAAAACGAAGGTGGCTCCACTGAAACCGGTTTCTATACCACGGTTGGAACTCTGTGGTGCTGTTCTTCTGACTCGGTTGTTAAACTTTATAACATCCTCGTTTACAACCAAGGCCTTTAAAATATTCGCGTGGTGCGATTCGGAGATTGTGCTACATTGGCTGTCATCACCACCTCGTCGCTGGACAACATTCGTAGCTAATCGCACAGCAGCTATCCTTGAAACGATCCCACGGAATTCTTGGCATCATATCGCTTCGGAATTCAATCCTGCAGACTGTGCCTCGAGGGGTGTGTCACCATCCAATCTCACAGCACATAACCTTTGGTGGACCGGTCCATCTTGGCTATCATTGAGTCATGACTGCTGGCCAAAATCCAATTTTAATTCGGAGACATCGGAGTTTGTTGCCATCGAAGAAAAACAACAATCTCGTCAAACACTTGTCGCATCAATGTATCGTGACATCCTTCAAATACTTGAAACAAATATTTCTTCGTGGTATCGAATGCAAAGAGTCGTCGCGCACTGTCTTCGATTCGTGTTTAACTGTCGTGTCAAGGCTGAAAATCGTCGTAATGCGCCGATAGGTCTGACTGAAATTCAAAATTCAAGACATTTTATCTTAAAAACTATTCAGCAAACTAGATTCAGTGCGGATATTCGGTCTTTAATAGAGCATCGTCAATTACCAGCCAAATCAAGGCTTCTCCGATACTCCCCGTTTGTCGATAATAATGGATTGCTTCGTGTAGGGGGAAGAATTAAACATTCAAATGTTTCGTTTGATATAAAACACCCTATCATTCTTCCTAACTATAACAATATATGTTCTCTTATCATCACAGATATTCACAACAACTATATGCATCCTGGAGTATCAGAGACCTTTGCAATCGTTAGACAGCGATACTGGATTTTGGGTAGCCGAAATGTCATACGAAAGGTCGTTCATAAATGCAAAAAGTGCTTTATGCAACGAAAGTTGACCAGTCAGCAGCTTATGGGCGATTTGCCACCAAGACGAATTCAACCTAGTCGTCCATTTACCAACACGGGCTGTGACTATGCTGGACCTCTGACGATCAAGCTGTCCCGAGGGAGAAACCCGAGATTATCAAAAGCATACATAGCGCTCTTTATATGCATGTGTACGAAGGCCATTCATCTTGAGGTTGTAAGTGACCTTACCACTGACGCATTTCTTGCTGCATTACGACGATTTGTTTCTCGCCGAGGTATGTGTTCCAATATTTATAGCGATAATGGAACCAATTTCAAAGGCGCCCGTCGTTGCTTAAACGAATTGCAAAAATTGGTTCTGGCAGAGGCACATAATGACGTCATCACTTCATCCTTGGCAAAGGATAACATAGCTTGGCATTTCATCCCTCCATCTGCACCACATTTTGGTGGGTTGTGGGAGTCCAACGTCAAGTCCGTCAAGCTTCATCTTCGCCGTGTTGTGGGATCTTCAATTTTGACCTTTGAAGAGCTATACACTGTACTTGCTCAAATCGAGGCAGTACTTAATTCACGTCCCCTTTGTTACCTATCCGATGACGATCTTAATCCACTAACACCAGCTCATTTTCTTATAGGTGAACCATATACTGCTGTTCCCGAGCCAACTCTATTAAACACCCCTGTCAATCGTCTCACACGTTGGAATCACCTTCAGAGTATGGTACAAGGATTTTGGAAGCGATGGCAAACTGAGTACTTAACCACACTTCAGACACGGTCGAAGTGGCAGCAACTGACTACGTGTTTGAAGCAAGGTGACATAGTGGTCATAAAGGAACCTAATCTTCCACCTACCAAATGGCTTCTTGGTAAAATTGAGTCGGTTACACCAGGTCCAGATTCTAAGGTTCGAGTCGTTACTGTCAAAACCAGCCGTGGTACATTTGTTCGTCCTATTTCGAAGTTGGCTTTGCTCCCGTGTTCCTGAAACTCGTTCCAGGGGGGCCGGGATGTTTGAAAACCAATTAAACTAATTTTGTTATTTATGTTAAGTTACATTTATATTTTGAGTCGGTATATTTTGTTTAAATAATGACATGTTTCAGTCATTTCATTCGCCAATACCTATTCTTATTACATATTTAAATATTGTTTGCCTCACTGTACATTAATGTTAAATTCTGTTAATTAAATTTAAAATCCATGTCGAACCATTGTGCAGTTGCAGTGCAAGAACAATTTACACGCAATTATCACACCACTCGAAACTGGATTTGGGCTATATGCATTGTTAGTGCATATTTTTTGCATTCCCTTTTGTGCGTGTATTCGTTCTACCACTGCTGCTACACTCGACTGCGACGAACGATCACTTTGATCGTGTTCGCCCACTACATAGCATCTCTAAACCAATTCACCAGATAAGTAATTTAAGCACTAAGCACATATTATATATTTTATATCATATTGTTACTATTATCGTGTATGCTAATAAACCTATATTATTTATACTACCAAAATTCAATTCGAATGTTCACAAAACCGATCATCGTTGGTAATATAATCTGTTCGTTTCGCAACACCAGGATCTGCCGAAGTGTGAAAATTTGATCGATTGTGGACTTTCCTGGCCTAAAACCACACTGATAAGGGCCGATCAGGTTGTTGGTAAACGGTTTCAGGCGTTCACATATTACGGCAGATAGGATCTTGTAGGCGATGTTGAGTAGACTTATGCCTTTGTAGTTGGCGCAGTTCAGAGGGTCTCCTTTTTTGTGGATCGGGCAAACGATGCTGAGGTTCCATTCTTCAGGCATGCTTTCCACCGACCAGATTTGTCTTATAAGTTGTTGGATGTTGCTTACCAAGTCATCTCCGCCAGCTTTATAAAGCTCAGCGGGAAGGCCGTCATTTCCGGCGGCCTTATTAAGCTTGAGTATAGCTATACTCACTTCGCTTAGGTCGGGTCGTTGGCAGTTTTCGCTGTCGTTGCCAATATTAAATGGTTCGTTCTGACTCGCCGTTCGTCATCGCCGTTTAACAGTCCGCAGAAGTGGTTCTTCCATATCCTCAGCATCGACTGTGGCTCTACGATATTTCCTTGTTTATCTCGACAGGATTCTCTTTGAGCCTTGTATCCTAGACTTTGACGTTTTACACTTTGGTAAAACTTGCGAACATCGTTCCTGGAGTGGCACCTCTCTATATCCTCGATCGCGCGCTTTTCTTGCTCCTTTTTCTTCTTTCTGAAAAGCCGATGTTCTTCCCTTCTTCTTTGCCTATAGAGCTCAATGGCAGCTCTCGTCTTCACCTGCAGCTTAGCCCTGTAGGCTGCTCTGACATATTTCATCATATTTTTCCACTTCGTACCTAAACTACGATCAAGGTGCTAAGCACAAAGTGTGCCCCATGGAGGCTGAGAGTCGTGAGTTGCCATCACTTAAATAACTACCCACGATTTGACCAAAAGGGGGACTCCTCACTGGAAAATCGTTTGGATTCGGCATAAAACTGTGTGTCCCGACATCCTCAAGTAAGTATCAGACATAGTAGGAAGGATTTATATTTGGATGGTGAACCTATCCACATAACTATGTACATTGTACATATGTGTATGTCTTCATTTTATTTCTATTTACTTTGTACCTACATATATGCAATTATTCACCCGTCTTATCGTGGAATATATATGTACATGCAAGCGATATAGAAAAACGTTTTGTGCTAACAATGAACTATTCTGCGCAATTAACGTAGCAAACACGCAAAGCAAAATAAAAAATTAAATTGTTCGACATATGAAATAAAAACTTTTGTTTGCGATAAGTAACAACGAACTCATGTAAAGCTGGAGTACGTGCCTTACGTAAAAAAATGTAATGGATTACGTTTAAATGGTCAGTCGGGAATGGAATCGATACATTGAGTGCAAGTTCAATTTCAGTCGTATTGTTATATTCGATCAATAATTTTGGATTACTAAGCCCCATTAGTATATTAACGGGCAAACTTCAATTTGAATAAAACTCTGTGAATTCATTCGTTGCCTTTAGTACTGCAAAATTATTATGAAATCCACAAATGAATTTTGTCACTGGAAACGTCAGTCTTCTATAAATTAATCCTGGTTGTCAAATTTTCGAACAGAATTTCGGAATCAGTGCTTATTTGCACAAATAAATTGACGAATATAAGCAGGCATGATAGTTGCGTGCTATATAAATAAGTCAAATTGGTCAAATGGTTGAATGAATGATTTGTCAGGTCGTTGCAAGTGGAGATCCAGTGAACAAAAAATTATTGGTGTTGCTACGTTTAGGATGCGCAATCAGATCTGTGCATTGAATGCACCACTGCTACTAAGCCCCACTGGAAGATGAAAAGGGTGCAGTCAAAACGACGGATTTTTTTTCATCTATCATTCAGATCATGTTGATCATACTTTCTTTAAGGGAAGACAAAAACTAATTGTTCTTAAATATCATTCACTAATTCAAAAACTGACAAATAGCAGGGGAAACAATTCTATCATTTAAAAAAAAAATATTTGAAGAAGGATTCAGTTTGGAAAGACCAATCTTAGCCTGTAAATCCAAAAAGAATTGCCAACCTGTTCATCCAATTTCTTCAAATAGGGACTTCCAGTTCTGACAGTTGGTAGCGGCCATATTGTTAAAGCTACATCTGTCAAATTGGCTGTCATTTATTCAGTCTGTTTTTCCCAAATCACCATGGGCGAATATAGCGTTTAATAACACGTGCAAATGATAAAAATTGTTTTACAAAATGGGTGTTCTCTTCGGGCAACGTTCCGTGCGCTTCGTTCATCTTGCGGTTGCCATAATTGTCCTAGCTAGAGGAGAATATGATGTGTGGTGGATAGAATTGATTCCACTCGTTTAGTAAACGAAACGGATAAGATAACACATCTCCAATTAGCCCGGTCCTTAGCTAACTGCCTCCAGTTGCGCATTGCAAGTTGGTTGAGGTCGGTTTCTACTTGTGCGCGCCACTTAAGGCGAGGTCTTCCTCTACTGCGTCCGACGTCTGGCTGGGAATCGAAGATTCTGAGAGCCGGAGTATTGGTGTCCATTCTTTCTACATGTCCTAGCCATCTTAAACGTCCAATGCGGAGTTTTTTTTGACTAGGGGTATGTCACTGTACAGCTCGTATAGTTCTTGGTTGAATCTTTCTCTACATAGCCCGTCAACGCAAACGGGACCGACGATTTTTCGAAAAATTTTCCTTTCGAATCTACCAAGGATTTCTTCACCCGGTTTTGATACGGTCCATGCTTCACGCCGTAGAGCAGGACTGGGATGATCAGGGTCTTATATAGGATCTCCTTAGTAGTTCGAGTGAGTGCTTTACTACTAAATTGCCTTCTTAGCCCGAAGAAACAGCGATTGGCAAGAGTAATTCTTCGTTTGATTTCTAACGAGATGTTGTTGTCAGAGTTAATAGCGGAGCCGAGGTAGACAAAGTCCCGTACTACCTCAAAGTTATATCTGTCAATGGTGACGTTCTGCCCAATTCGTCGATGTTGTGTGTCCTTTCGTGTTGACAGCATATACTTAGTCTTACCCTCCTTTACATTTTTGCCGCTTCCTTCTCTATACTAGCAAACGTGGCTATGACATCACGTTGAGTCCTACCAATGATGTCAATATCGTCAGCGTATGCTAGCAGTTACACCGATTTTTGGAAAATTGTGCCTCTGGTGTTGGCTCGGGAATTTTGCACAAGAATCAAATTGAAAAAGTCACATGACAGTGCATCGCCTTGCCTAAATCCTTTTTGGTATCGAATGTGTCGGTGAGGTCGTTTCCGACCCTGATGATGCAGCTAGAATTTTCCATCGTCATCCTACACAAACGGATGAGTTTGGGCGGTATACCAAAACTAGACATGGCTCTGTACAGTTCGTCTCTATAAATGCTGTCGTATGCGGTTTTGAAATCGATGAATAGGTGGTGGGTATCGATTTGGACTTCTTGAGTTTTTTCCAGGATCTGCCGAAGTGTGAAAATTTGATCGATTGTGGACTTTCCTGGCCTAAAACCACACTGATAAGGGCCGATCAGGTTGTTGGTAAACGGTTTCAGGCGTTCACATATTACGGCAGATAGGATCTTGTAGACGATGTTGAGTAGACTTATGCCTTTGTAGTTGGCGCAGTTCAGAGGGTCTCCCTTTTTGTGGGTCAAGCAAACGATGCCTAGGTTCCATTCTTCAGACATGCTTTCAACCGACCAGATTTGGCTTATGAGTTGGTTGATGTTGCTTACCAAATCATCTCTTAATAAAGCTCAGCGGGAAGGCCGTCATTTCCGGCGGCCTTATTTAGCTTGAGTTTAGATATGGCTATCCTCACTTCACTTAGGTCGGGTGGTTGGCAGTTTTCGCTGTCGTTGCCAATATTAAATGGTTCGTTCTGCCTGACAGCGGAATGTTGTTCGTCATCGCCGTTTAACAGTCTGCAGAAGTGGTTCTTCCATATCATCAGCATCGACTGTGTCTCAACTACGATATTTCTTTGTTCATCTTTACAGGACTCTGTTCGAGCCTTTTAACCTTGGCTTTGACGTTTTACACGTTGGTAAAACTTGTGAACATCGTTCCTGGAGTGACACCTCTCTATAACCTCGATCGCGCGCTTTTCTTGCTCTTTTTTCTTCTTGCTGAAAAGCCGATGTTCTTCCCTTCTTCTTTGCCTATAGAGCTCATTGGCAGCTCTCGTCTTCACCTGCAGCTTAGCCTTGTAGTCCTCGTTCTTAGCTGCGAGCATCTGTCGGCATTCCTCATCAAACCAAGGTTTTCTTGCTGGTGGCCGCGAGAAACCTAGCACATCAGTTGCGGCTGATCTAATGGCCTGTTGGCATCGTTGCCATTGCTCTTCGACATTCGATGCTGGTGGTATGTTGTGAGTCGAGAGGTTAAGGGATACGCGTTGCGCGAAGGTCTTGGCGGTCTCTGGCGATTGCAGTCTTTCGACATTAAATTTTTTCACAGTATTTCTGTTTTTTTGTGGCGTGGTGGATATCCGCATCCTTACCTTGACTACAACAAGGTAGTGGTCCGAGTCGATGTTAGCCCCTCGGAATGTTCGGACATCCAAAATACTGGATGCGTGCCTCTTGTCTATCGCAATGTGATCAATTTGGTTGACCGTTCGTTGATCTGGAGACCGCCATGTCGCCTTGTGGATATCGAGGTGAGGAAACCGTGTGCTAGCTATAGTGGCATTTCGTTCCGTAGCGAAGTCAATTAGCCTAAGTCCGTTACCAGACGTGTTGTCGTGTAGGCTATATTTTCCGACAGTACTGCTAAAGATGTCTTCTCTTCCTACCTTTGCGTTAAAATCTCCCAGCACGATTTTAACATCGTACTTTGGCAGTCGCTCATAGATTTTGTCGAGGAGCTCGTAGAAGCAATCCTTAGTTTTATCATCATATTCCTCCGTCGGAGCATGAGCGCATATTGGTACAATGCGTTCGCATTGTGATTTAAAACCATCAACTGTGAAGAGAATATTTGAAAAATTCAAGGAGATTGGATCAATTAGTGAACTTTGATACCTTTGGTGTCCTGTCATAAGTTTAACAGAAAACATCGAAGCAGTTCGCAAGAGTATTGCTGACGGGAACATCCAGGAGCATTATTTCGGCACCGTAATCAAGAATTGGACATTTCGAGAAGCTCTAGAGCGAATTCTCATGAATAACTTGAAACCTTCATGCTTCTAAAGTTAAATTGACTCAAGAACTTTATTTTTTGTTCTTCTCCGGAGTCAAAATGACACCGCATACACATTAAGGTGTTTACACAATAAAACTTAATGGTCTAGCTACATTTATTTGTTAACAATTATTTTCGTGTTACAAACTTTTATTTTTGAACTTCACAAAAATCCCAGATTTGTAGCCATAAAAAACCTCAAAGTTTGAAGTTTAAAGAAAATCAGACCCCCAATCATTAAAACGAAGAAGTAAATCATGAGTTCGAAATTGTTCATTGAAGCAATACCTCTTTTAAAAAACGAAAAAAAGCTTCTAACATATCATACCACCTAAATACTTATCTACAAGAACATAAAATTTGTTCATTTTCATAAAGTTTTATCTCATAAAAAACCATTTGACACTTGACGCCATTTGTAAATTCGATAAAAATTCCCAACATGGCAAACCCTGTGCCACAATTATTTGGAAATGAACTGCAATGAACTTACACATTGTTATTAAAAATTATCGACATTTACAGTTTCTTCCAGAATTCCTATATTTACTTAAAATAATTCTCATATGAAGTTAAGTCATAAAAGCGTATTTTTGTTTATCTTTCAATTTGTATGTATGTAGCTAAAAACTTTTATGAACAGATATAAAAGATAAACCTGCGTAAGCAATCATTTTTATTTTAATCATTATCTCTCACTGAAGACAATGAAACTTTTCTATTATTTTGCTGATGACGTATGAAGGTGATAGTATCTAAAAAAAATGGCGTAATCATCTGAATTACAGTACATACATGTGGGTAATGTGTTCTTAGTTTTTGATTGCGCGTTATTAAAAATAAAAAAAAATGATGAATCATAATTTATAAAAATAAAAATAAGAAATATGGTATGTAGATAGGAATTGTCATTGTCAATTTTCGAAAAGAATTTAATGAGTTGTAAATGAACACAAAAACATCAATCAGATACGTTAATTTGCTACAAATTTGAACACTATTCCAAAGGCAAAAAACACACTTGGACAAAACCATAAACAAATTTGGAGACTCCACCAATTTATACATTTCAACTGACAGCTCCTAATACGACCAATTTTCCAATTCGCAACTAGCTACATTTTCAGCATATCTTCGCCTGAAAAGCAAACTGTCATATGTCAAAATTCATAAATTTTCAGAAAAGCTATTTGAAGTTTTTCATTACCAGATATGTTGCCTTAAATGTCAAACGATGCTTACGGTCTCACGCTGTCAGTTAAAGAGCTATAGATATGACGGTTTGATAGAAAATTTTTATTTTTTTTTTGCGATTCGCACTGTATACCTAACTCAAAATCGTTAAATTTTGACTTTCAGTTTGCTTTTCAACCAACGATATCCTCCTGTAATTGAGAACGCAAAATATACCATAGGACGTAACTTACACTCTTGCAACTGTAAATTGATTTCGTTATTTAAATCCGCTGGTTCCGATGTTAATCCCCTATCGTTCTGAAAAGGGGTTCTTTCACGCTAGCAAAAGCACTGCAAGGTTCTGGTCTTTCTCTGAGTAGATAGAAAACGGTATTTATCCAGACCATATCAAGAAGAAGCGAAACTTACGTTCCTTCTTTCCAAGCCATGAAGACTCCGTTCGCTATTGAAATATCTCGAAACAGGAGAACTCCTTAATGACCAGGAGGATGATGTCACTGTTTATAAAGGGCTTTCCAGTAGAGACAGGCCGATCTTGACAGCTTTTTGTGGGCATGTCGTATTCTTTCAAATGTGTTGTTTGCCAATGATTCCAAATCAGCATTGCAAGTTACACAATTGAGCAGCACATCCAAATGATAAAACAATTTGAATGTTCTACGACAAACGTTGTACATGTTGCGCCCATTTAAGTCAGATGCGGTTGCCCTTCAATGTCGACACTCCAACGTTTAGAGGCTAAATTCTAGGCGACATTCTTGGTAAGCAATCAGGCAGAACTCGTACATCAAAGCAATACCAGATCGCCTGAGAACATCGCCACTGTCCGCTAAAGTATGCAGGATAACCGAATCAGTCAATTCCTCCTGCCCAAGAACTTCGACTTTCACAGACTTTAACTTGGCGGATTTTGCGTTGAAACTGCACCCGTACAAGATCCAACTCACACAGGAGCTCAAAATGAATGGCAATGGCAATACACAGATTCGGTTGTTCGCTTACTGGGCTTCGGACCGTTTGGAAGAGGACTTCAATTTTGGCCGAATGGCAATGCGACGAAGCCCATTTGTGGGTGAATGGTATCGTGTACGCTAAAACACGCGAGGTTCACCAGATAACAATGCAGTCACCAAAAATTACTGTTTGATGCAGATTTTGGGCCGGAGTGTTCCATCGTTCGGCCATACTTTTTCGAAAACGGCATTGGTAAGGCCCTCACAGTCAACGGCGAGCGCTGCAGGTAATTTTTTTGGCACGAATTAAACGATATGGACGCCGACGACATGTGATTTCAGCACGACTGCGCTACGTGGTTCACAGCGAAAGCTATAATGGACATTTTGCATGAACGAGGGTAGGGTCATCTAAGACCGTGCAATTTGACCAGGACTATATCAAAAAGACGCAACGGATCAATGTCATCAAAATTAACATAACCCAGGCCAATGCTCAATGAAGACCAGAGCTGCCATTGAGCTCTACAGACATAGAAGGAGGAAAGAGCACCAGCTTTGGAAAGCGAGAAAAGCAACCGATCAATGATATGGAGAGGTGCCACTCCAGGAAAGATGTTCGCAAATTTTACCAAAAGTGTGAAACTTAAAAGCCAGGGGATGCAATGCGCGAACAGAATCCTGTGGATATGAACAAGTAAAGCTCGTAGTTAAGACACATTCGATGCAGAGAATGTGGAAGAACAACTTCTGCAGTCTGTTAAACGGCGATGCCAAACAATCTTCAGCTGTCAGGCGGAAAGATCCATTCCATATTGGCGACGACAGCGTAAACTAGCAACCACCAGACCCAAGAGAAGTGAGGATATCAATATCTAAACTTAAGCTTAACAAGGCTGCCGGAAATGACAGCCTTCCCGCCGAGTTTTAAAAAAGATGATTTGCTAAAAACATTCACCAACTCATCAGCAAAATATGTTCGGATGAAAGTTTGCCTGAAGAATATACTAAAAAGTATTTTTCGTCTCCGATCGACAAGCACTTCACCCAACCCACCAATAATAATTAAATTTTGTTCACCGACCGATAAAAGTCATATTCTACGAGCAATTGCTAACCACCGTAGGACTCAAAACAAACAACTCCGCTTAAATGACCTTGGCTTTCAACTGATGAAACCAAAGTGCTCGAGAGTTTTCTAGGCACAAAATCAAACTCCGTTGGCTTTGATGAAATCCATCCCACTTTTTTAAAAGCTATACTCCCATATTGCTTAAAATATATCACATATGCTTTCAACTCGATTCTCACGACCGGCATTTTTCCTTATGTATGGAAACAGTCTAAAATTATACCCATTCCAAAAAAGGGCACTAAAGAAGAGTATAGACCGATTGCAATTCTACCCCTCCTCTCGAAAATCCTAGAAAAGATAATGAACTCCCAGATTCGTGAATACCTTGATACAAATAGTTTGCTCTGCCCTGAACAGTCCGGTTTTCGTCCAAAACACAGCTGCACAACAGCTTTAATAAAAGTAGTAGAAGATATCAGGCAGGCCGTAGATGAAAATAATTTAACTTTTCTTACCCTGCTTGATTTTTCGAAGGCATTTGATACTGTTAATCACGGCATACTTTGCAGCAAACTTGTAGAACAATTCAACTTTTCACTATCAGCCGCGAACCTGGTTTCATCGTATTTAAGTGGTAGATCACAGGCAGTTGTAGGCAAAAACAACATCTCAACCTTTCTTCCCTTAAATAAAGGTGTTCCGCAGGGCTCCATCCTTGGACCACTTCTTTTTTCACTTTATATCAATGAGCTACCCAAATATATAAAGAACTCGTCCATACACATGTATGCTGATGATGTTCAACTATACAATAGCTGCCGAGTTGGTCTGGTTGAAAATGGTGCTTACGAAGGACATCCAATCAATTTATATCTGGGCACAAGCAAACAGTCTTGCTCTTAATCCCACCAAGTCCAAATGTATGGTTATTTCAAGGGTTAAAGTAGACACGTCATTCTTACCTCCAATTGAGCTTAACGGTTCAGTTATCGAGTTTGTTGATACCGCAAGGAACCTTGGGGTCACATTCACAAATAATCTTACTTGGGACAATCATATACGTATCACTCTTGGTAAAATGTACGGAAGCCTCAGGATGCTTTGGGCCTCACAGCCCATAACTCCTCTTGCAACTAGAAAAATCATAGCTAAGACTCTACTCGTCCCAACTATGCTCTTTGGTTGTGAGATATTTAGTAACTGCAACTATGAGCTTAAGCGCAAGCTTAATGTTGCATACAACAGCATCGCACGTTACATCTATGGACGCAGAAGGTATGACCACATCTCCGCTTTCTCTAAGTCAATATACGGCATAACTCTCGATAACCTTTTAAAATTCAGAACAGTAATTCTGCTGCATAATGTCATGGAAACCCGTCAACCACTTTACTTATTTACCCTTATTCCTTTTTCGCGTTCCTTAAGAACTCTTAAACTTATACCGGTACGCTGTAACTATTTAGTTTCAAAGCGTCAATTTTTAATTCATGTTATTGAACTGTGGAATTCCCTACCTTTAACTATTCGATTAATGAGTCGCACAATCCAATTTAGGAGAACGCTCTGGCAACACTTCACGTCACTCTAATGATAAAATTTTTCCCCTTCACTTATTTATTATCTTTTTTATAAATACATTTAATTTTTTATTTTTTTAAATTTTTATTTCCATCTCCTGTTATTTTAAATTATTTTTTGCCTACTAGTATTTAATTCACACACAGTCTACTAATTGTAATCACTATTTTGTATCTTTCTCGATTCTTTCACTAATTTAAAAGATCTTGTATCTTACAGTGTAAAGACGTTACATAATAAATAAATAATAATGGAAACTCAGAATCGTTTGCGCGATCCACAAAATAGAAGATCATCCGATCATACGGGACCTTGTCTACCTCGGCTACACTTTTAACACATCTCGTCAGAAATTGAACGAGGAAATTACTCTTGCCAACCACTGTTTCTTCAGGCTAAGAATATAATTTTGTAGCAGAGCCCTCCCTCGAACTAGTAAGGAGGATATTCTATGCAAGGCCTTGATCATTCTAGTCATGTTCTAGGACGCTGAAGCATGAACCTAATCAGAAGTGGGTGAAGAAATCCTTGGGCTTTTTGAGAGAAGAATTCTACAAACAACCGGGCTACACCAACTTGAAGTGCGCAACTTTTATTTCATTTCAACGTCGACGCGCCCTTATTTGATAACCCTCTACTTTGGTGTTTTAGCTTAAATGAATGAAACCCTTCCTATAAATTTACGTCTTGACCGACAAACCCATGTTTCCCAGTGTTCTTAAAAATCAAACAAATCTTGAATGCGAAAACAAATTCGATTTGCTTCCACTCGAGCTCCTATAGCCTGGGTATCTGCCACCTGTGTACATTGACCGAATTCTCAATTAAAATTGTTTTCGAAAAAATTATTTTATCAATCCACAAGCTCATTGTTGACCTCGAACTTTCTTAATAATGGATTAATTGTCATTGCGAAATCTTATCAGAAGAATGCAGCTGGTCACATTCGGAATGTACGGTTCGAATACTTTGTCCTCATTTACGATAAGAGATACTGTCTCGTCGTTGATTGATATGCTACCATGACTCATGAAATATTTTGATTTTTTTTTAAGATGTTTTACTTATTTTTAACGAATGGAAATTGATTTTGTTTTCTTTTTCTTCTTTTGCAGGCTGATAGCCAGTGTATATGGTATGGAGTGTGTAATAGTTTCGGAAGTGTTAGTCAATACTGTTCATACAATGGTACAGCGAAGCCGATTACAACAGATGGCATATCGGCGTTGATGGAACGATGCGGTCACCTACTGGAAGGTGGACAAAAGGAGTTTTGCTGTGACGCAGAACAGGTATGTAAATGAGGATCTATATGGGAACATATCTCCTGCTAAAAATGACCCAAAAAGTGGGTAAAAATATCCTAGAGACAAAATATGTTCACATTGACATTGTCAATGTTTTTGCGTCGAAAGTTTTTTTTCAAATTTACTTAAAAATTTCCCGAAATATGTTATTTAGGTCTAAATATGTTATTCGGACACTCTTCAAAAATTCTTAACCATTTGACCAAAAAGAACGTTTTTTCTAAAAAGTGGGCGTGGCAGGGAAAAGATGTACTGTAGCCTCGGACAAGGATCCTATATACCAAATTTCACTATCCGAGGTCAAATTTTAAGGCCTATAAATCATACAGACGTCTGTCTGATGAACGGACAGACAGTCATGGCTCAATCGACTCAGCTAGCGATTCTGAGTCAATTCATATTCTTTAAAAGTATATCTAGCTAAATTATTTCTTTATGTTAGGTTAGGTTTGATGGGTTGTTGACGCCCAAGTGAGTCGTCAAACCCACATAGGCCTACGTGGCCCTATAGCGATACCCTTTATTGTGCCTGAAAAGAAAGCTGCGTTGGTGAAGTGAGTGATAACAAAGAGGTATATAACTATAGAGTATGCATCACAGCTAAAAATGTTGTCGACGTTTAAGACGCGGGCGGTAAGTGCGAAGGAAATTTGCGTCGTTCGTATGCATCGGCTATGCTGTTGCTTGATGCTGGCATGGCAATGCGCACACTGGGGTGTCAACATCAGTACCCCTCATAGTAAATTTTTGTTGTATGAGATGCGCACTCTTGTAGCTATATAACTCTTTGGTGATAATTAGCTGATTTGTGCTGCTCCATTAGCTTCAAAGAGGTAGTTGCTCCAACCTAACTTGTAGCAGAAGCTAAAATATCCGTGCAATAGGTGTTGTAGCTAGCTCCGTCAAGTCCTCGTAATAAAAGCTGCGGAGGAGTTTGTAACGGCTGTTGCTGGTCTCGGGGCAGTGACACATTAGGTGAACGATATCCTCCTCGACGTCTTACTTACTTACTTACTTAAGTGGCGCTACAGTCCGGAATGAACCTGGGCCTCAACCAACATGCCTCTCCAATTAGCCCGGTCCCGCAACTACCTCCAGTTGCGCACTCCAAGTTGGTTGAGGTCGGTTTCCACTTGTGCGCGCCACTTAAGGCGAGGTCTTCCTCTACTGCGTTCGACATCTGGATGGAATCGAAAACTCGGCGAACCGGAGTATTGGTGTCCATTCGTTCTACATGTCCCAGCCATCTAAAACGTCCATTGCGGAGTTTTTTTTTTTACTTGGGGTATGTCGCTATACACCTCGTCCCTAAAGCCCGTAAAGGATGGAAGATTTTTCGAAGAATTTTTCTCTTAAAGCGACCAAGGATTTGGGTGTTGTAGAACGAGGGTAGACTCTGATTGGCGTTAACTTGGCAATGCCCAGTGTTGTAACTCTGACTACACATCAAATGTGTTTATTTTTACCTCCAAGTGGTAACCATCGGGTACTGGTCTCATCCAACTGGATTTGACTTGCTAAACGATAAGTGCGAGTGTTGATAACACGACGAAAAACAGCAACACTATAAACACCCTGGTGAGAATGGCACGGATGAATACCCGGCCTGCTGTCCCAGGCGAACCTAAATGAGCTGCTCTGACATATTCGGACAACAGGTTGTCTAGGAATTTCAAGGGTTAGTCAGGCCCCTTGAACAGAGATGGTGGCGGATGAACCGAAAGGCCAACGGCAGCGCTCAATACCGTAGTGGATACTGATGGCCCCGTGTCCTAGGGGTATCTAATAAATTGGAACTGGCCCTCCAGGTTGGGGGTTGTGCTTTGGGTTAACTACCCACCCACAGAAAAAAATATTGTTACGAAGCAACCAATAGCCTAGGAAAGGACTGATTTTATTGTTGACGACCCTGCTAAACGAAAAAAGGACAACGACGTTCGTATCTGCACCTGGAATGTGAGAACATTAAACAGGAGAGGTGCAGGCGAACAACTAGCGGAAGCCCTAAACTGCTACAAAGCAGACATTACTGCCATCCAGGAAATACGATGGGATGGGCCGGGCAAAAAGAGGATGAAAAACTGTGACATCTACTACGGACCATGTTATAGTAGCAGAAACAGCGACTATTCGGATGCGGATTTGTTATAAGTGCCAGACTTAGGCAAGAAGTCTTATGTTTCCAAGACATTAGCGAACGCATAGTTACAATCCGCATCAAGGCCAAATTCTCCAACATAAGCTTTATATGCGCTCACGCTCCGACGGAAGAAAAATATGATATAGCTAAGGATTGCTTCTACGAGCTCCTTGACAAAATCTATGAGCGACTACCGAAGTACGATGTCAAAATCGTGCTGGGAGATTTTAACGCAAAGGTAGGAAGAGAAGACAT
The DNA here is from genome assembly GCA_932526625.1 of Rhingia campestris. NCBI lineage: Eukaryota > Metazoa > Arthropoda > Insecta > Diptera > Syrphidae > Rhingia > Rhingia campestris. Next base: position 176,338,074 of record OW052182.1, read on the forward strand.
CTTTAGAAGTATTGTCGGAAAACATAGCCTACACGACAACACGTCTGGTAACGGACTTAGGCTAATTGATTTCGCCACGGAACGAAATGCCACCATAGCCAGCACACGGTTTCCTCACCTCGATATCCATAAGGGGACATGGCGGTCTACAGATCAACGAACGGTCAACCAAATTGATCACATTGCGATAGATAAGAGGCACGCATCCAGTATTTTGGATGTCCGAACATTCCGAGGAGCTAACATCGACTCGGATCACTACCTTGTAGCAGCCAAGGTAAGAATGCGGATATCCACCACGCCACAACGATCCAGAAATACTGTGAAAATATTTAATGTCGGAAGACTGCAATCGCAAGAGACCGCCAAGACCTTCGCACAACGCGTATCCCTTAACCTCTCGATTAACACCATACCACCAGCATCGAATGTCGAAGAGCAATGGCAACGATGCCAACAGGCCATTAGATCAGCCGCAACTGATGTGCTAGGTTTCTCGCGCCCACCAGCAAGAAACCCCTGGTTTGATGAGGAATGCCGACAGATGCTCGCAGCCAAGAACGAGGCCTACAAGGCTAAGCTGCAGGTGAAGACGAGAGCTGCCATTGAGCTCTATAGGCAAAGAAGAAGGGAAGAACATCGGCTTTTCAGCAAGAAGAAAAAAGAGCAAGAAAAGCGCGCGATCGAGGATATAGAGAGGTGCAACTCCAGGAACGATGTTCGCAAGTTTTACCAAAGTGTAAAACGTCAAAGCCAAGGTTACAAGGCTCGAACAGAATCCTGTCGAGATGAACAAGGAAATATCGTAGTTGAGACACAGTCGATGCTGAGGATATGGAAGAACCACTTCTGCAGACTGTTAAACGGCGATGACGAACAACATTCCGCTGTCAGGCAGAACGAACCATTCAATATTGGCAACGACAGCGAAGACTGCCAACCACCCGACCTGAGTGAAGTGAGGATAGCAATATCTAAACTCAAGCTTAATAAGGCTGCCGGAAATGACGGCCTTCCCGCTGAGCTCTATAAGGCCGGCGGAGATGACTTGGTAAGCAACATCCACCAACTCATAAGCCAAATCTGCTCGGTTGAAAGCATGCCTGAAGAATGGAACCTCATCATCGTTTGCCCGATCCACAAAAAAGGAGACCCTCTAAACTCCGCCAACTACAGAGGAATAAGTCTACTCAACATCGCTTACAAGATCCTATCTGCCGTAATATGTGAACGCCTGAAACCGTTTACCAACAACCTGATTGGCCCTTATCAGTGTGGTTTTAGGGCAGGAAAGTCCACAACCGATCAAATTTTCACACTTCGGCAGATCCTGGAAAAAAACTCGAAGGAGTCCAAATCGATACCCACCACCTATTCATCGATTTCAAAGCCGCATATGACAGCATTTATAGAGACGAACTGTACAGAGCCATGTCTAGCTTTGGTATACCGCCCAAACTCGTCCGTTAGTGTAGGATGACGATAGAGAATTCTCGCTGCTCCATCAGGGTCGGAAACGACCTCACCGACACATTCGATACCAAAAAAGGATTTAGGCGATCAAGGCGATGCGCTGTCATGTGACTTCTTTAATCTGATTCTTGAGAGGATTGTGCAAAACTCCAAAGCCAACACCAGAGGCACAATTTTCCAAAAGTCGGTAGAACTACTAGCATACGCTGACGATATTGACATCATTGGTAGGACTCAACGTGATGTCATAGCCACGTTTGCTAGTATAGAGAAGGAAGCGGCGAAAATGGGTTTAGCAGTAAATGAGGGTAAGACTAAGTATATGCTGTCATCACGAAAGGACTCACAACATCGACGAATTGGACAGAACGTCACCATTGACAGATATAACTTTGAGGTAGTACGGGACTTTGTCTACCTCGGCTCCGCTATTAACTCTGACAACCCCATCTCGTCAGAAATTAAACGAAGAATTACTCTTGCCAATCGCTGTTTCTTCGGGTTAAGAAGGCAATTTAGTAGTAAAGCCCTCACTCGAACTACTAAGGAGATCCTATATAAGACCCTGATCATCCCAGTCCTGCTCTACGGCGCTGAAGCATGGACCGTATCAAAAGCGGATGAAGAAATCCTTGGTAGATTCGAGAGGAAAATTCTTCGGAAAATCTTAGGTCCCGTTTGCGTTGACGGGCTATGGAGACGAAGATTCAACCAAGAACTATACGAGCTGTACAGCGACATGCCCCTGGCCAAAAAACTCCGCATTGAACGTTTAAGATGGCTAGGACATGTAGAACGATGGAGACCAATACTCCGGCTCGCAGAGTCTTTGATTCCCAGCCAGACGTCGGACGCAGTAGAGGAAAACCTCGCCTTAAGTGGCGCGCACAAGTAGAAACCGACCTCAACCAACTTGGAGTGCGCAACTGGAGGCAGTTAGCTAAGGACCGGGCTAATTGGAGAGGCATGTTGGTTGAGGCCCAGGTTCATTCCGGACTGTAGCGCCACTTAAGTAAGTTAGTAAGTATACGCTGGAGGAGTCAGGGAGTCGAAACGATTTTTTTTTTTATTCTAATGTAACTTGAAGCGATGGACAGAATCCGACTAAGTCGCACTGCTGCAAAGGTTATATGGACTCCTTGCATACCATGTTCCTCTTAGCTCCAGGGCAATGATAGGGCAATCATCCAATTAACGCATCCAATTTCTGGTATTTTTTCATTCGTTTCCTTAAAATAGGATGCTCCAGAAATCGCTCTCGAAAACCATAATTCCGACCGTTTTGAAAAAAAAAAAAAAAAAAAAAAAAACACGTGAACACAAACTCATTAGAATGCCATAATAGTTCCTCTTCCAACGAGAGACCTATAACCCCTTATAGTTGAAACGCTCTTCAAGGTACGTTTGTGAACCTCTGCGTGAATGCTATTATCTTGTTTCGCTTAATTATGCATGCCATTCATAATACAGACGTGGTTCCAGTGCAAATCCAATTTGTTTTCAGAATTAAATTCCAAAAGTCAACAAGGCCATGCGTCTAAAAAGTTTCCCAAATTGTTGAGTCCTCCACACCCCAGAATCACTTAGGCTTTCCATTAAGTCGAAATCTTTTATTAACCAGGACAAATGGAGAATTTTACATCGATGAATGCATTTAGGTCGTGCCGTGAATCTTGAATTATTTAAAATGAAAAACCATCCTCAACACCCCTTCCCGTCTTCTTTTCCCATTAACCGATAACAAATCAATCGATCACATGAAATATTAATCCCTCACATTTGCATGCTTTGTTTTTTTTTTATTTTCAGATAAAAATTCTTAACAAGAACATCCGATTGGCGGCAACATTCCTAGATCGATGTCCGTCCTGCATGGGCAACCTAGTGCGTCATATGTGTGATTTTACATGCTCGCCGAAACAGGCGGAATTCGTTAAAGTTATCGAAACGAAAACATCTAAATCAGGTAAAAACTCAATTCGAATGTTTTTGCAATTCAATTTGACATTTTAATTGATTCCCTGTCCCATCTCTCGCATCCAGGCAAGGAGTACGTTACCGGTATGAATTTGCATATAACCGGTGAATACATGAACAGCACTTATCAATCGTGCTCTCAGGTAATTCAAATCGATTTCGAAAAGTTCCAATCAAATATGTAATCGGTGGTATTTTTTTTGTTGTAGGTTTCCGTTCCATCGACCGGCCAATTAGCTTTGGATATGATGTGCGGCGAATATCCAGCCTCAAGGTGTAGCCCTAAGAAGTGGTTTTTCTTCATGGGCGATGCTGAGAATAACGCCTATGTGCCCTTTCAAATCAACTATATACCGCATGAGAGCAAATCCGAGATTATCGATGGCTACAAGCCAGTTGATCCAAAAACAGTTCCTTGCAGCAGTCCATTAAATGTTTGTTTGATACAGAGGCAGAGTCGCCCCGAACCCTGTATGTAATTAATTTCTGTTTCCTTTCAGGATAAAACACTTGCATGTTCCTGTTCTGATTGTGAGGCATCGTGTCCCAAGCCACCACCAGAACCACCAATTCCACAGGCATTCACTATTGCCGGTTTCGATGCGTTCACTGTGATAATGCTGGTCGTGTTCCTTGTTGGTACTGCACTCTTCCTGATGGGTGTATGTCTGTTTCCATCAAAGAATGCCGAAGGTAAGTTGTGCGGTTTTCATTTTGGTTTGGTAAACGATGACGACTCCCAAGTGCATGGTTGTTATGAGTTTATAATTAAAGTTGCATGTGGTGAAACGGGGACAGATGAGTCTGAGTGTCATGCGAAGAGGGGAAATTAATCAGCGAAGAGTTTGTGTACCCGAATGGAACTGAAGAGAGAGAGGAGATAGGTGCGTGTTTGACATGGATTCCCATAGAGTTAGGACTTGATATTGGATGTATACACGCTTCTTAGGGCAATGTGGATGTTATTCAATCACGTTATCTACTGTGACGTATGATTGGGTTTTTTTTCCATCGATAAGGGTTTTGAGTGGTTCCCTTAAGTGCGCAGAGTACTGCAAGTGGAATGATGCCACGTCAAGTGGAATGATGCCAAGTTATTCAGGCATTTGGTTTGCTTAGAGTGAGTTGTTGACTCTGTAGGAATGATCTCATCTCATATGCTATGTGGAATTCAGCTACTTTTACATGACCTGGATTATTGCTAAACAAGAATCGACCTAAGGGGAAGTTTCGATGGTTTTCAGGATCAAAGCTGCTCAGGCTTGTGTTCTTATATTCAATGAATACCTTCAATCTTTGTGTATCAGTGTACATCTAGAACATACGCGTTTGCTGATGTGCTTGAATTATCTCTAGCTTGGTCCTAATTACTTAGACCACTCCATGCCTATCAGGCATATTTCTAGTACATACTTTGGACCGATTAAGTCTTCTTCTATTCTCCTGATGCTACTCATTCAAAAAATTAAGAATTCTCAGAGTCGTGATTTATATTCGATCTGCCGGTCCTAAAATTCCACTTGCATGTGCCGATAAATTTGCTGCAGAAATGCTTCCGATGTTCATACTTTAAGAACAGCTGAGAGTTGCGTGGGTGTCTTAGGGAATTCCCTCAATTTTTTTTCTTTTCATCAAACTCGCTACGCTAGGAGACTTCATGTCTTCTTTCAAAGCAGAATATTTGTTCTCCTCTATTCTAATAACCTGGTACCCTTTCAGCTCTGTCCTGGTTTTGGATTGCAGCGCCTCTTCTGTCAGCTCTGTAGACATTGTAATACTTCTTGGAATTTGTTAGCAAACACTTTGATGATAATGTGATATTGCTTCCACTGAGTGCTACGAACATCCTGTACACTTCAATCTTTCTTCAAGTACCTACAGTTTAGTATTACTTCGCGAGTCTGTTTCGAAACTGGGCCAAGTGTTTTTAATTGCTCTCTGGGACTTTTTTCAGCTATCTTAACTCCTTCAGGATTGCAGCTGCAACCTATTTCACAGCGTCCAATATTGCGCTCGATGATATCGTATGGTGCACGCACAATAATCTCGGGAGTTTGTGATTCTTCAACACTTGACTCTGGAACTCTGAGGTCTTAATGTAAACGAGGTCACTAAACAATATGTGTGTTCGGAGATTTCTTAAGCTCATATTTGTCTAGACATCTTCGAAAGCAGCCCTGGGCGGTTTAGAACTGGGTATGGCAGAACACCTCTGGGTTTCACTTTTTGAATTTCTGCTGCGCATAGAATCTCCCAACTCCAGCAACAACACTTACTGTTTCCACTCGACCACCTCTCGAAGTGATCTGACAAATCATCCGAGCGTTCGGGTTAGGCATTCAACTATAGGTCCTGCCATCTTGCAAGATGTAAAAATTCACACATGGACGATTGTGAGAAAAAGCTAGACTTTGAGTCATATAAACCTGTTGTATCATAAATTAAATTTTTTGTTATCAAGATCCTTTGTAGCATTCTCTACCATATAAGTGGCGCATACATTAGGATGGGCTGCGCCACCTATTGACAGAATAACCACTGCTTACACGAAGTGCTTTGTCGCTCGTACTTCACGGTGTTTCCGATTTATAAGCCTTTGGTCAATTATCACACCTTGATGTCTGAATTGCTGGTTTTGACCCGGCTACTGATATCTTGGAATACTAATGGGTGATCAATCAGGAGGTATTTTTTTCAAAAGGCGGTTTTTGACAGATGGCGCGTGAGTCGTGTCAAGTATTCATTGAAATTTCATCATGGATAGACTTACACCCGAACAACGTTTGCAAATTCGGTGAATGGGCTCTCAAAAGACTTGCAAGACATTTTCTTCAGCGATGAGACCATTTCTGGCTCAATGGATACGTTAATAAGCAAAATTGACTATAGACCCGATGTATTACCGGAAGGTGTGGTTTATGGGCATCAGTCCGTATTTCGTCAAAAATTAAGCTGGCGCCAACGTTACTCTAAATGGGGCTCGTTATCGCGCCATGATAATCTGAAATTGAATCCTGAGATCTCGACAACATTAGGTTCCAACAAGACTGCGCTAATTGCCACACAGCCCGTGAAACAATGGATATATTGAGAGACTGCTTCGGTGAATAATTAATCTCACGCTTCGGACTATTCGACTTTTTCCTTGGGGCTATGTGAAGTCAAAGGTGTTTGTGTATAAGCCAGCTTCGATTTAAGCATCGGAGGCCAACATTACCCGTGTTACTCAGGAGTCATCTCAAAAGTCCAAGGGGTATGTCGCTGTTCAGTTCGTAAGTTCCTGGTTGAATCTTCGTCTCCATAGCCTGTCAAAGCAAACGAGACCGAAGGTCTCTCAAAAAGGCCCCTTGGCCTTTTCATCCGCTTTTGATACGGTCCATGCGCCGTAGAGAAGGACTGGGATGATCAGGGTCTTGTATAGAATTTCCTTAGTAGTCGAGTGAGGGCTTTCCTACTAAATTGCCCTCTTTGCCCAAGGAACAGAGGTTGGCAAGAGTTCTATTAATTTCTGACGAGATGTTGTTGTCAGGGGTAATAACTCAGCCGTGGTAGACAAAGTACCGCACAACTTCAAAGTTATATCTATCAATGGTGACGTTCTGTCCAATTCGTCGATGTTGTGCGTCATTTCGCGTTGACAGAATATACCTAGTCTTACCCTCATTTACTGCTAAGCACATTTTTGCCGCTTCCATCTCTATACCCGCAAACGTGGCTATGACATCACGTTGAGTCCTACCAATGATGTCAATATCGTCGGCGTATGCTAGAAGTTGCACCGATTTATGGAAGATTGTGCTTCTTGTGTTGGCTCGGGAGTTTTGCACAATCTTCTCAAGAATGGTGTAAAAGTAGTCACATGACAGTGCGTCTAAATCCTTTTTTGGTATCGAATGTTTCGGCGAGGTCGTTTCCGAACATAATGGAGCAGCTAGAATTCTCCATCGTCCTCCTGCACAGATGAACGAGTATACAAAAACAAGACTAAGCTCTGTTTCGTTCGTTGAAATCGATGAATTGGTGGTGGGTATCGATTTAGGTTAGGTTAGGTTAGATGGGCTGTTGACGCTCGGGCGAGTCGTCAAACACGCATAGGCCTACGTTGGCCCATAGCGATACCCTTCGAAGAAGTGTCCTGAAAAAAAAAGAGAAAGAGGATACCTGGTTAAGTTCGCTTGTGATACTTATGCAGTGCTGGTCTGTGTTGCTCCTTCAGCCTCAAAGAGGTAGTTGCTCCATCCTGATTTGCAACAAAAACGGACTATCAGCGCTATTGGGATAGTCCTTAGGTCACTTAGGTCATCGAAGTAAAAACTGCCTAATATTTTAAATCGACTGTCACTGATCGCAGGGCAGTGGCATAGCAGGTGTGAGACATCTTCCTCGACGTCAGGGTCGCTGCATTTCCTGCAAAGTTGGTTCGCACCAGTCAGTTTCATCTTATTAGAGTGCTTACCCAACAGGTTGTGACCTGTTATCAAAGTTAATAGCTTGTTTGATTTGCTGCCACTTAATTCTGGCCAGAGAGATTTTGTGTGTGTGTTATTGTATTTAGCCATCTTGTTATGGTTGCTTTTTGAGTGTGCTTAGTTAATTCAAGTTTTTTAGAAGCTAGCGGGGGATTGACCCTTTTATCAGCTAGGGAAATGCAACTGGACGATCCTAATCTGGCTAGTTCGTCTGCTTTCTCATTTCCTAAAATGTCATTATGTCCTGGCACCCAGATAATTTGGACTTTGTTCTGGTTACAAAGAGCCTTCAGCTCTTCGCGGCAGCGTCCAACTACCCGTGATTTTACTATATTGGATGCCAGAGCTTTAATGGCCGCTTGACTATCCACGTAGATGGAGATATCCTCATGTGATATGTCCAATACCCTAGCCGATTCGGCAGCTTCGAGTATGGCCAGGATCTCAGCTTGGAATACACTACACGAGTTTGCTAATCTTAAGGATGTAGCTAGCCCGATTTTTTCAGAGTAGACACCCGATCCCACTCCGACTTCCATTTTGGATCCGTCGGTATAGATTGCTATTTCTGTGTTAGATAACACATTGTTTGAAGACCATTCGTCTCTACTTGGTATTCTGATGGAGTAATTAGTATCAAAGTCGTGATATGGGATCATGTAGTCAGATGCTACATCCTCATATGCCATTGAGTTTAATATTGAGCTATGGCCAAAAGGCTTCGTAAGTAGATTGCCCGTTTCTTTGAGTCTTGCTGCGCTTTTTGCTGCTGTGTCATTGATTTGTAAGTCAATTGGTGTTATGTTTAGTTTTGTTTCTAACCCTATTGTGGGGCTAGTGCGCATGGCTCCTGTCGTGAGTTTGCATGCTGTCCTTTGAACTTTCGTAAGCTTGGTCATATGTTTTGCTTTTTTCATAGCATTCCACCAAGACCAAGCAGCCGTATGTTAGGATTGGTCTGACAATGGCTGTGTATAGCCATAGCTATAGAGGGCAATATTTGCTTTCTTTACTCTTTCTTCAATGTTTAGATTCCAGTTCAGTTTACTATCGAGTATCACCCCCAGATATTTCGCGCTTGCTGACAATGAGAGAGTCGAATCTTCCAAAGATGGTACCGGAAATGCTGGGATCGATCTCCTGTTAGTAAAGAGAACCAGTTCTGTTTTGTTTGGATTTACACCCAGCCCGCAGGACTTTGCCCACTTGCTGAGTATATTGAGACTACTTTGCATAATTTCACTCAGTGTCGATGGGAATTTACCGCACGCCATGAGGACTACGTCATCAGCGTATGCCACTGTTTTTATTGCAGTGATATCTAGCTTCTTAAGTGCCTCGTTGACTACTAATAGCCAGAGGAGTGGGGATAGTACGCCTCCCTGGGGGGTACCTCTTGACGTTGTGATCCTTTTGGTACAATCGCCTAGTGTTGACGAAATGATCCGGTTATTGAGCATGGTTAAGATCCAATTGCTAGAAACCGTATCGATTTAGACTTCTTGGTTTTTTTTTTCCAGAATCTGCCGAAGTCCGAAGATTTGATCAGTTGTGGACTATCTTGGCCCATTGATAAGGGCCTATTAGATTGTTTGTAATCGGTTTCAGACGTTCACATATTACGGCAGCTAGGTTCTCGTAGGCGATGTTAAGGAGACTTATCCCTCTGTAGTTGGCGCAGTTCAGATGGTCTCCTTTTTTATGGATCGAGCAAACGATGCTGATTAAGCTTGAGTTTAGATATTGCTATCCTCACTTCACATAGGTCGGGTGGTTGGTAATTTTTAGCTGTCGTTGTCTGAAATTATAATTCTCCTCTTCGCCTGTAGCGTTCCCTTGTATACCACATTTTACCGATGTGCTTCGTCCAACAAAGATTTTCTTCTTGGTAGCCGGCAGTTGCAGCTTTATGATGCCTCATGGTCAACAACATTATCATAGCCAACGACAAATAATGACTCTCTCGCATGACACCATCAGTTCAAACATCTATTCCCCTTACTAATTCCATGCACATACAATTTTTGTGCACACTAACCAAAAGCGTTGAAGGCATTTTCATTATTTGGCTTTTGCAGTTTTTTTCTTTGAGCACCACAAACGTTTTCTTATCTGCACTGTTACGTTTGATTTCTTTTTTTTTTTTTGTTTTCAATTATTGATTTGATTTTGCATTCAGGTTCGAGTGCAGCGGGGTCAAATGTTTTCAATTTCATTTTTTAATTATTTAGCTGGAGATACTGCATGAGTAGAGTAATTGGAATTTCTTCTGTTTTCTAAAAATCAACTGCAGAAGCCAAAGTGTAAATAAAAAAAAATGGACAAGATTGTAATGAAATGTTGTCTATGCATTGATCTAACAAAATTTATTAATTAATCGCATGGCATTTGAGTAAGTGATATGTTAGGTTGAAAGTTGTGTGTGCTTGAACAATTGAACATCCTACGTTTGATTGGTAACGAAAAATGTTTAAGTTGCAACAAAGACGTTCGATTGTTTGTCAGAAAATAAAAAGAATGGTTTTCACTTTAAAGGCAGCAGGAGGTGTTTATGTGTCTAACTAATACGAATTTCTAATGTTGACCTTACGTCTTCAAGAGTTTGATAGAAATAATGCGCAACAACTCCTTAAAACGTTTGTACAAGGTGGCGCAAAAATAACCTTCCGATGTTTTTTTGGCTGTAATTTAAAAAAAATATGAAAAACTTTGATTCTTCTTGTGGATTATTTTTATTTGGTCTTTCAATTTTGTTTACATTAAGTCGAGAATATGATGTCATGTAAATGGCCGCCGCCACTGTTGATTGTCATTTGAGCCCTTTTTATGGCATTTTCCATCACTTTGGCCAAAACTTCCGGCGATAGGTCCTCACATTCTTGACGGATATTGTCTTTAATAGCTGCAAGAGTCTGAGGCTTGTTGACATAAACCCGCGACTTCAAAAAGCCCCACAAAAAGAAGTCTGGAGCGGTCAAATCAGGCGATCTTGCTGGCCAGTGCAAATCGCCAAAACGGGAGATTAGGCGCCCGGGAAATGCATCCTTCAGCATATCGGTTGTGGCACGTGCAGTGTGTGCCGTTGCACCATCCTGTTGGAACCACATGTTTTCCAATCCCAATTCATCAAGTTGCGGCAAAAAAAAACTCGTTGATCATTGCTCTGTAGCGCTCACTATTCACAGTAACCGTTTGGCCCGCGACGTCTTCGAAGAAAAAAGGTCCGATGACTCCTCCAGCGAAAACAGCACACCATACAGTGACTTTGAGCGGATTTTCAGTGCCCCAGAAGCGTAAATTTTGCTTATTTACGTACCCGCTAAGATGGAAATCATCTTCCTCTTGGTGGTGATTAAGGATGGCTTGAGCGTATGTTAGACGCGATTGGCGGTCAGCAGCTAACAGCTGATGCACCGTCTGGACTTTGTACGGAAACATCTTCAAATCTGGTACCAAAATTCGCTGTAAAGACCGTCGACTGATACCCATTTGCGTGGCACGTCGTCTGGTCGATGTCGACGGCGCTTCCATGACATCTTCGGCTACAGCAGCAATATTCTCTGCAGAACGGCTACTCCGGGGCTGCCACGCCTGGCAGCATCTCGTGTTGTGCCAGTCTCTTCGAGGCGAGCGGCTAAACGTCGCAGTGTTTCACCAGTAGGCGTTGGACGGTTAGGAAATCTGCGACGAAATTCACGTTGTGCCAAAGTCACCGACCGATTATTGCTCAAATAAATAGTCACCAATATTCCGCGTTCTGGAGCAGTGTAGCGTAACATTGTTTATTAACGTGTATTTCGCATGTGTTTACTACACAAATGTCAAAACAGAACTGACATTAGGGGCCAATCGCAAAATTTATAGCATTTTCTGATAGGAGGATTACTTTTGCGCCACCTTGTATTAGCCTCCAAAAAAATCCATAAGTGGTTCCTTAGCTTTGCAACCAGAGGAGTCTGTTCAATCAGCTGAGACTAAAATTTGTTGGGTTCAAGTCCTCAACCCTGCTAGAAAAGTTCAGCTGTTCACGTTTGACGTTTCATAAAAGGAATTCATCACTAGTAGGTCTGTTCCCGTACATTTTACTAAAAACTAGTAAACTCTGAAATTTCTTGAGGTGGAAGTAAATTTTCTTCGAGCTGAATTTTAATTAAACAAGCCATAGGTAGGTAGGTAGGTAGTAGTGGCGGTTCAGCATGACCCCCAAGTAGCACTTTTGTGCCTTTTTGTTACCACGACTCGTGTGATACAGGCGGTCTCTAGATCAAGCCTGTGAGGTTTAGAAAGGGGATGAGATCTTGTATCCTTTTACCCGATATGTCGCTAAGGTTGGTCTAACGCACGAAATCTGGCTCTTGCTAGTGTCTTACATTTGCAGATGAAATGGTAGAGGGTTTCTCTCTCATGTGTGTTCCCGCAACTGCAGCATTGTGGGTTGTATGGGATCCCTAGTTTGGCCGCATGGTCTCCAATTGGCCAGTTTTCCGTGATTATCGCCGTAATTCTTGCGATGTCTGGGCGGGTTCTATTCAGTAGGTCGTTTGTTCTGCTCTTGTCGTATGAAGGTCTTATCTTCCTCGATATGACGCAATTTGTTAAGCTTCTCCATTTGGTGTCGGCGTTCTTTAGGAAGTATGTGTGGATTTTTTCTACCTGGCGGGAAATGGACCCTTGCCGCAAGTGAGCCGTGTAGAGCTGAGCCTTGCCTGGCCAGCTCGTCTGCACGCTCGTGTCCTTCAATATCACTGTGGCCTGGACCCAGAGAAGTGTGACCCTGAAGCGTTCGTTCCGGCATTCCTGTACCAGCTTGGAGGATATTGTAGCCGAGTTGATTGCCTTAATAACCGCTTGACTATATATGAGGATATCAATATTTTGCTTTTTCGTAGTGTCACGCTCCAGTAGCGGATGATACTGCTATTTTCAGTGATTCGGAGTAGACCCCGGACCCCACACCACAGTGAGTGTAGACTACCGTGTCGAAATCTCTTACTACCTCGTTCCTCTTCCGCTCTGGTAGGAAAACCTACGCTAAACCCTTCCTGGAAGCTAAGTGTAGGTGTGATGTAGTCTGTTGGAAACGTGACCATGCCGTTTGCTAACGAGTTCAGGATATAACTCTGCCCATACGACCTTGCACTCCAGTATCCTGACTCCTTGAGTCTTACTGAGCTGCATATAGCGGTATCTTTATGTCGTGTATGTGGAGAGGCAAGAGATGCAATAGCACAGTAAGGCGATGACCTCAGTGCTCCCGTGGTGCCTACACTGGCTGTTCTTTGCAGCCTTTTTAGTTTTGTAAGGTTGTAGCCTTTACTCAATGCGGGCCACCATACAAGTGAGCTTTATGTGTGAATTGGACGTACCACTGCTGTGTACATCATTAAGGTCATCTTTGGTTGAAGTCCCCACTTCTTTCCAAAGGTTTTGCTACAAGCATAGAAGGCAACATACGCCTTCCTTACTCTACGTTCGATGTTATGTTTCCAGCTAAGTGTTTGGATCAAACATGATACCAAAATATCTAGCGCTGGAAGATAGCGTGAGTGGTTGGCCATTTAGTCGGGGGATGTTGAAATCGAATATTTAGGTTTTGGTGGTGAATAACACCAACTCCGTTTTGCCCAGGCTTACACCGATTCCACAACTTGCATCCCAGGTGGTAACCTTGTTTAGAGCAGCAACCATCATTTCACTTATCACGGAGAGGAATTTCCCTGATACTAGTATAACCACGTCATCCGCATACGCGACAACCAGAATTTTTTTCATAGCCATTAGCCAGAGTAGGGCTCAGTGGCGCGATGGTTAGTGCGATGAACTGCCGCGCAGAAGGTCTGGGTTCGAGTCCCAGCCGTAGCAACACCTAAATGATTTTTCACTGGCCCTCCTCTCGTGATGAACTGACAAATCATCCGAGTAGTATCAATTGTCAAGAATAGCTTATCTCAAGTTAGCCGTTCGGAGTCGGCATAAAACAGGAGGTCCCGCCATCGTGCAAGAAGTACACACGCACACATGAATGGTTGTGAGAAAGCTAGGCCCTGGGTACTAACGAGCCTGTTGCGCCAAAAATTTGTATTTATTTTATTAGCCAGAGTAGAGGAGAGATGACGCCGCCTTGTGGCGTTCCTCTATGGCCAAATTTGGTGTTACCTGGATAATTCTTATGGGGACTATCCATTGGATTTCTCTATACCCAGCTCGATCAGAGATTCAAGAATATCTTCAGTGAGGACGTTGTTAAAAGTTCCCTTTATATCTCAGAAGGAGGCTAGAGTGTATTCCTTATAGTGTAAGGATTTTTTGACTGTCCGCACTACCTGGAGAGCCGTTTCCGTGGATCTGCCCTTCCGGTAGGCGTGCTGTGATTTGGATAGCAATGTTTCTTCTAGAAAACTTCGCATGTGGATGTCCAGAACACGCTGTAGGGTTTTTAATACAAAGGAGGTTAGACTGATTGGCCTGATGTATGCGTATGCTAGAAGTTGCTCCGATATATGGAAGATTGTGCCTCTGGTGTTGGCTCCTCTCTGATTAAAGAAGTCACATGACAATGCGTCGCCCTGCCCAAATCCTTTTGTGACATCGAATGTTTCGGTGATATCGTTTCCGACCCTAATAGAGCAGCATGAATTCTCCATCGTTATTCATTATAAATAGACGAGTTTGGGCGGTATACCAAAACTAGACATGGCTCTGCACAGTTCGTCTCTATAAATGCTGTCATATGCGGATTTGAAATCGATGAATAGGAAGTGGCTGTCGATTTGGACTTCCAAGATCTGCCGAAGTCTTATGATTTGATCAGTTTAGGACTTTCCTGGCCTTTAACCACACTGATAAGGGCCGATCAGGTTGTTTATAAACGGTTTCATGCGTTCACATATTACGTTAGATAGTATCTTGTAGGCGATGTTGAGGAGATTTATGTCTTTGTAGTTGGTCTATTGTTTTGTGGATCGGGCAAATGATTCTGAGGATCCATTCTTCAATCATACTGTCATACACGACCAAATTTGGCTTATGAGTTGGTGAATGTTACTTACCAAGTCATCCTTTAGAAAGCTCTGCGGCAGCCTTACGCTTCACACAACGTTCACAACGTCCATATAAGATGCCCAAACCTTGAGAACGGCGACGAATTAAATGATCACGGTCTTCATGAATACTCTCGGCGGGAAGGCCGTCATTTCCGGCAGCCTTACGCTTCACACAACGGTCACAACGTCCATATAAGATGCCCAAACCTTGAGAACGGCGACGAATTAAATGATCACGGTCTTCATGAATACTCTCGGCGGGAAGGCCGTCATTTCCGGCAGCCTTACGCTTCACAAAACGGTCACAACGTCCATATAAGATGCCCAAACCTTGAGAACGGCGACGAATTAAATGATCACGGTCTTCATCAATACTCTCTGTTACTGCAGCATTATTATCATAATTACGGTCTTTACGCACTCTGGTTGTTGAATAGAATGTCCAATAGTGTAAAATTGTTCCGGAATATGGAGATTGTTTTACAAACAGTGCGCGGGATATGTGGTATGTTTCCAATTTTAAACTGATCACTGATTTTCGAATAAAGTTTCCACAATGATCACGCAAAATTTGAATTGTGCGCCATTTACTTGTGGGTACCGTGTTGCCAACGAAAAAAAAATGAAAATGTGACAGCTGACAGTTCAGTGTTAGTAAAAATACAGCGCTATGCGAAAAAAACAACACATTTTCATTGTTGAGCAATTTATTGCTGTTTTGGTGGTTTCCCAAAAGTATCTATTAGTAAGCGTTGTTCCGGTGTAAGTCTATTTCTGATGAAATGGCATCCTGAACCGAGACGTCATATTGAGAAGCCAGTGGACAAATAATAACTGTAAAAACAACGCTATTGAAAAATGTACCTCCTATTGAAACCCATTAGAAAGCTCCCAATAGCTCATTAGTTAGATGACACTTATTCCCCTAGGTATGGTTACAAATATAAAATTCAAACTCCTGAATGTCGCCTGGTCATTCTTACTTCAAAAAGATTTACAAAAATTCCAAGTAGACACAACTTTCAAACCTGACTAAATAAATCACAACCGAAGGCAGTATTTGTTATCCCATTTCTTTGTCCATGTTCAAAACTCTCAACAATTTTTGGTTTATGGTAGTTCTTCAAACACACACACGTTTTTTTTTTCTTTATAAATATTTTTCGTCATCGTCATTTTTCCCCCCGATTTTTAGGTTTGATGGGTGATGTATCGGATAGCCGACTGTATAATGCTACCGTTGGGCGAAGATTGGCAGGACATACAAACAACGAGATCGCAGCCGATCAAGAGGACTCTCCACTGCAATCAAAGAGATCCAGTAGGTTTTTTAAATACAAAAAAAAAATCAGAACAATATCTCATGTCATTATGTCATGTCTTGTCATTTTTCTGTCCCTTCACTATCGTCGAGTATCATATGTCACATCTATCTGTCAACATAAATATCCGTTTTTTTCTTTTTAATTTATGTTTAGTTATGTTTGCATTAACCACTAAAAAAAAAACAAAATTAACGGTGGCGGGAATTGGTAACCCTTTTTGATTTCTTTTTTGGTTTCTTTTGCTTTAACTTTGATTTGATATCACATGGTCAAGACATGAATATCGCATTTCTTTTTTCTTGTTATGGTTTGACGTTTTCCGTTTCTGTTGGAGGTGTATTTTTGACGGATTTTCATAAACATCCAGGTATTTCAGGTGATGGTGTCGAGACAGAAGTTGATGGTGTACAAACGGACACTATCGATGTGGTTGAGGAGGAACAGTCTGGCATCTTTGAGCAGTTGGGCGCTAAGACGGAGAAATGTCTGGAGGAGTTCTTTACGGCATGGGGCAAGTTCTTTGCCACATATCCATGGATTACACTGTTAGGAGGTGAGTTAATGTTTGTATTCCTCATTAAAATTAAAGGTAAAAGGTAATACCGACTATGAATAGCAATAGCTGGAAGAATTTTCATGCAGAAGTATGATCATTTAACTTATTTTCTTAGCCTATAGATTGGCAATTATCAATGGCACTCGTGCTCAAAGTGACGCACTACCTATTGGAAGATGTTCTCTATTTTGGAGATGACGAGTTCAGTGATATTCTTAAGAAATCAACTGATCGTGTCACATTAAATATGCATCTCCAATAATCTTTTGGCAGCTTTTTCACTTATTTTCCTTCCTCGATCGCTCAGTGATATTTTTAAGAAATCAACTGATCGTGCCACATTACATATGCATCTCCAATAATCTTTTGGCAGCTTTTTCACTTCTTTTCCTTCCTCGATCGCTCAGTTTGCGATTAAACGCTGCAGGATACCCCTATAGGTTATTCCTTCAACTAGTTTTCTTCAACTTATCTGAGAATTATCATGAAATTACACCTGTTAAAGACCGAACTGGTTTTGTCATAGTATGATCCTATCGGAGGAGCGAGCTGATTCAGTTAAGTGATCTGCTGCAAAGTGTGGAAATCACCAGAAATTGAGCAACAAATTCATTTATATATGCTATGAGTTGTACGGAATCTAAGATGAGTGGAGAACTCAACAAACATCAATATGATCGCTAAATTTTCTAAACAGATCCTCGTATGAGATCCTCATTCCAGCAATTGAGACTGCAAAATGATTTCTAAATTTGTTAAACTGTACCTCAGATCGCCAGAGAGAACTCAATCAAATTCGAATCTGGAATTTCATTATTTTCTAATGTGATCCTCTTACAAGATCGGGGCAGAGAAATCACATGTGTTGAGCTGCTCTTCATCTTTATTCGGCAGAGAACTCATAAGAACACTGACCGCGAAATGGTTTCCATATTTTCATAGCTCTTCATGTTTTAAGATCGGAAAGATGTATACGGAAAGTTATTAACAGTGATAAATTCTTTGTTCGAGCTGATCTTCATCTTGGTCGGCCAAAATTCACAAGAAATTGTGACAGAAAAATCATTTCAAAAATTGTTGAGCTATACAAAATCATTGGATCGGTAGGAAGCTGAATTCTATTCGAAACAGCGATGTGATTGATCTAAGGTGATCCTCATACAATAACAAAGTTATTTCTAAATTTGTGGAGCCTTACATATTGTAAAATGTGTTGGATTCTCAATCGTATTCAAAACACCGATGTGATCTTTAAATTTTCTAAGGTGATCCTCATACTAGAAAATGAGACAGCAAAGTAATTTCTAAATTTTTGAGTTGTACGTAATCTAAGATCTATAGGGAACTCAATCCAAAACAACGATATGATTTTGAAAATTTCCAAGGTGATCGCCATTAAAAATCGATGGGAAATTCCCATTTTTTGTGCTGATCTTCATCACAAATCGACAGCGATCCTAAAAGAAGCCTAGTTGCAAGACGGTTTCCATATTTTTCAGATCTAAACTAGACACTTTAGCATAGTGATCCCTTTTTTGCGGGTGCTGATCTCCATCTTAGATCGACTAATTTCCACAAGAAATTCAGACAGAAAATGAATTTTGACATTGTTGAGCTCGTTTAAAAGCTGAATGATCTCTAAATTTTCTACAGTATTCTGTCCCTGCAAAGTGATTTGTAAATTTGTTGAGCTGTCCTTAGTCTAAGATCAATAAGGAACTTAATCAAATTGGAGACATGGATGTGATGATCGGTAAGTCATATTGTTGACCTGATCTTCGTCTAAAATCGGCAGCGATATCATGAGAATCCTGAGAGCAAAATGGTTTCATATTTTCGCAGCTTAACTGATCCTATTGTAATATCGTCAGGAAACCCACAAGTGGTTATCCATCCATATGTGTGTTCGTAAAGATGTATTTTCTGATGTGATAATAAGACTTCATTGTAGTGACATCTTCGTTTACTGAACTAACTATTCTAAGATAGGCAGTGAATCATCAAGTCTTGGAAACAGAAAAGTGATTCCTAGATTATCAAAACAGATCCTCGTCTGATATCAGCAGATGGGAGTGAGTTCTTCATTTTCGAAGCTAAATTTTACCTGAAATCTAATTTGATTTCTTATCAATTGAGCGGTGATCTCTTCATTTGCTGAGCCGAGTTTTATCTTCGGTAGGGAACTCTCAGGAAATGCGACTAACATTATCCCTTCTTAGTGATCAGCATGCCAGTGATCACAACCAATACAGCAAAATATTTGTTTATTGAGGATCAAACCGAAATCGTTGGAGAACATTTACCATTTAGAATTTAATTGCTATCACCTTAGCGATGAACTGTTCCACAGATAAGCTGGCCAATCGTGGAGATCCTCATCTAAGATCTGCAGGAAACTCAGAGAGAAATTCGTTCATCCTAGCTATTCCAAATTTCCTGAGCTGATTCGTTTGAGATGCGACTGTCGCCTGAGTGCTTCAAACGACAGCTACCACGTCTATATTTTTTGAATGATCATGCTGATTTCTAATCGGTCGTTCCTTGCGACGATCTAAAGTTATTCGATCGGTGTTGCTGTTCTCCCTTGGGACACAATCTTCTTATCGCACTTAAATACGACTTCCCCTGATTTCTTCCCCTCAATATAATTTCAGGTCTGTGCTTTGTTTCGTTGCTTGGCTTTGGAATAAAATTCCTACATATCACCACCGATCCTGTCCAACTGTGGGCCTCGCCACAGTCAAGATCTCGCGTTGAACGTGAATACTTTGACTCAACGTTCCAGCCTTTCTACAGAATCGAACAAGTAAGTTGCACACCACATTTACAAAGCTCAAATTCATAAAAATCCACTCTTCTCTAGATCATCATCAAAGCCGTTGACATGCCACTAATCGTTCACAATACCTCGAACGGTCCAATCACCTTTGGTCCCGTCTTTGACAAACAATTCCTCTTGGAGGTGTTCAATTTGCAAGAACAAATAAAGGCAATTGGTCAGGAAACCGGAGAAGGGCTAGAGAAAATCTGCAATGCACCACTTAGCGCCGACTATACCGGTCCAGTGACTACTGCCGATTGTGTTGTACAATCTATATGGGGCTACTTCAAGGACGATCTGGATGAATTCAATGATAGCGAAGAGGAGAACGGCTACGAGATCAACTATTTGGATAAAATCTACCAGTGCATGGGCAATCCCTACCTGTGCTTGGCACAGTATGGCGGACCTATCGATCCAGCGATTGCATTAGGTGGCTTCTTGAAACCCGGCCAACAGCTATCGGGAGCAGTTGATTACGAGAAAGCCGACGCATTGATTTTAACGTTCCTTGTGAACAATCATCACAACAAGGACAAACTTCAACCAGCTTTGGAATGGGAGCAAAAATACGTGGAATTCATGTTGAACTACACACGAAACAACATGACCAAGAACATGGATATCGCCTTCACATCGGAACGGTCAATTGAGGACGAACTCAATCGGGAATCACAGTCAGATGTGCTGACAATTTTGGTCTCCTACTTGATCATGTTTGCTTACATTGCCATTTCGTTGGGTCATGTCCAGGAGACGAGGAGGGCCTTCATCGACAGTAAGATCACTCTTGGCGTGGGTGGAGTTGTGATTGTGCTCGCGTCAGTGGTATCATCGGTGGGAGCTTTTGGCTTTATTGGACTGCCAGCAACGCTGATTATCGTCGAGGTTATTCCCTTCCTGGTGCTGGCTGTCGGGGTGGATAACATCTTCATTCTCGTCCAAACCTACCAACGCGATCCACGCAAACCCACAGAAACTCATGAGGAACATATCGGACGCATATTGGGACGTGTAGGCCCTTCAATGCTGCTCACATCGATCAGTGAGAGTTGTTGCTTCTTCCTTGGTGGACTATCAGACATGCCTGCTGTGAAGGCGTTCGCTCTGTACGCCGGTATGGCACTGTTTATCGACTTTATCCTGCAAATTACCTGCTTTGTGAGTCTGTTGACACTGGATACCAAGCGGCAGGCGGAGAACCGATTGGACGTCTGCTGTTTCATTCGTGGCAAGAAGACAGACGCCGCACCAATCACTGAAGGTCTACTTTACAAATTCTTCAAGAGCGTCTACGTTCCGTTCCTAATGAAGAAGAACATCCGCGTCCTTGTTATGATTGTCTTCTTCGGATGGCTGTGCTCCAGCATAGCAATTGCACCGCGAATTGATATCGGTCTTAACCAGGAACTGTCAATGCCAGAGGACAGCTTCGTGCTGCACTACTTCAAGTCACTGCAAAAGTACCTTAGCATTGGGCCACCGGTTTACTTTGTACTCAAGTCAGGCCTTAATATGTCGCAGACCAAAGAACAGAATCTGGTGTGTTCGGGGCAGTTTTGCAACGACGACAGTCTGCTAACACAGATCTACATGGCCAGCAGGCGAGCGAATAGGACATTTATTGCTCGACCGGCGTCCAGTTGGATTGATGATTTCTTCGATTGGAGTGCAGCGCAATCGTCGTGCTGTCGCTTCTCTCCCGAGACTGGCGGTTTCTGTCCACATATTAGTAAGTTGACCGCCTCCTATCATCCACAGTCAACCGGCTTACAAATTTCTCTCTCTTTTCAGATACTACCTGTGACTCGTGTACAATCGAAAAGAACTCACTCAAGCGTCCAGTTGAGCACGAGTTCAAGAAATACCTACCGTTCTTCCTGATGGACAATCCAGACGACTCCTGCTCGAAGGGAGGTCATGCCGCCTATGGCAGTGCTGTCAAGTACACTACCGACCCAGCAACAGAACTGGCCGAAGTTGGCTCATCCTACTTCATGACATACCACTCCATTTTGAAGTCATCAGCCGATTACTATCTCGCGCTGCGTTCTGCGCGTAAAATATCCTCCAACATAACGCACATGATTCGAGGCAGGCTCATGTCACAGGGTGTCCCCCTCAGCGAGGCACTCAAAGTCGAAGTGTTCCCCTACTCGGTATTCTATGTCTTCTACGAACAATATCTCACCATGTGGCCAGATACCCTGCAGAGTATGGGCATCTCCGTCATGGCCATCTTCATTGTGACATTCCTCCTGATGGGCTTCGATATACATTCATCACTCGTTGTGGTCATTACAATCACCATGATTGTCATCAATCTCGGCGGCGTCATGTTCTACTGGAATATCTCCCTGAATGCTGTATCGCTCGTAAATCTGGTGATGGCTGTTGGCATTTCTGTCGAATTCTGTTCGCATTTGGTGCATAGCTTTGCGATTTCAGTGCAAAACACCCGAGAGAAGCGGGCCGCCGATTGTCTCACCAAAATGGGCAGTTCGATATTCTCCGGCATTACTCTGACGAAATTCGGTGGAATTTTGGTTCTTGCCTTTGCCAAGAGTCAAATTTTCCAGGTGTTCTACTTCAGAATGTACCTGGGCATAGTGTTGATTGGTGCTGCCCATGGACTCATTTTCCTGCCTGTGCTGCTAAGCTATATTGGTAAGTAGTCAGTTTGTTGTTGTATGGCTTTCCTTTTTTTTTTATTTCGTCCTTCGTTGATGTCAAGTTTATTCGGTTTTACTCTAACTCTTGATATTTACTAAAAAAAATTAAAAAAATCCTGCCAACGCTCGTTTTACCAAGGAATCGTAAATGGACGCCAAATAATGTCGACCCCGCCCCTTTGAAATGTCCTAGTGTTGTATTTATGTTTTTGTTTCGTTGGATCACGCATGCGTTGGGCCTTCCTTGAGATTGTATCTACTAGGAATGCTGCACTTGGTGGGAACCGTAAGAAAGTAGGTGTGTGAGGGTAAAGAAAACGCATGCATGGGAATTCTAAGATAAAAAAATTATGTTGGGGAAGACTTGGATGGAGTGGTGGAAAAAATAGATGGCTTGACGTCTATTCTGTAGGTAGGTTAATAGGCCCCTAAAATCTAAACCATTGAAATCCTGGATCCTATACAGAATAGCTCCCTTAAGACCCTTTCGCTGTCTCTTTTATATAAACCCCACGAAATAAAAAACAAACGCTGGTCAATGTGATGTCGAGTCCCTAAAAATGTTCTTAAAATTGTGACCTGAAACGAAACAGCGTTAAGCATAAAGGTTGGAATGTCCTGATTTCGAGGAACCCTATAACAAAATCTGTATTGAGAAGACTATTCGTCGGGGTAAGAAGGAATTTCAGGAAGAACCTTAAGGTAGGTTAATATGGCTTGTTGACGATCAGGTGAGTCGCCAAGGTCGCTATGAAAAGATAGAATCACAATCAACCAAAGAATAGCCGCAAGTACTTGAAGTAGAAGCTGTCTAGAAATTTCCAATGACTGCCGCTGATGGCAGAGTACTTTTGAGCTGCATTGTTCGTTTGTGTCAGTCAGTTCCAGTATGTAGGACAAAGGCGAACGATCTGCTTTATTGGTATAGTTGGCAAGAATAGCTGCAGGTGATCTATCAAGAGGGATTTTAAAAAAATGCGAAATATCACAAAAAATTCAAAATATCATGCAATCTTTATTATTAATCTAAAGAACCCTTCTTGACATTCACTGTTTAAAGATAAGACCATTCAAATGTTGCCCACAAATGCGCCGTACCTCGTCCATGCGGATGTTCCAATTTTCGTTGACGCGCCCGAGCAAATACGTCGGTATCTCTCGAACATCACGGATAATTTTGTCCTTCAATGAATGCTTCAATCGTCGCTGGCTTATCCACAAACACCTTAGACTTTACGTCCATGATCTTGCTGGCCAACTCACTGGTCCGAAGCGTAAAATTAATTGTTCACCGAAGCGGTCTCTCAATATGTCGATTGTTTCACTGTCTTTGCAGCAATTAGCGCCGTCTTGTTGGAACCAAATGTTGTCGAGATCTGGAGTTTCAATTTCAGGCAAAAATTGTCCGTTATCATGGCGCTACAACTACCGCCATTTACGTAACGTAGACGCCAGCCCCATTTTTGAAGAAATATGGACGATGAGTCCACCACGCCACACCGTTGTTTTAAATGGATGCAATTGCAGCTCTTGAACCTCTTCCGGTTCTTCTTTGGCCCATGTACGGCAATTTAACTTATTGACGCTTATTTTGCTTACTGAGCCAGAAATGGCCCTCATCGCTGAACAAAATGTTGGTGGAAAATAGTGGATCTTCAGCAAGTCTCTCGGGAGCCCATTCACTGAAACGATGATGATGTTCGGGTGAAAGTCTACCTATAATGAAATGAAATTGATTACTGAATAAACATCACATGACAACTTGACACGACTCACGCCACGTCAGAAAACCTCTTGATTGATCACCCGCTAGAAGCTGTCAAGAAGTGTTCACGATGACTGATGACCACGGGGCAGTGACTCTGTGTATGTGAAACGTCCTCACCGATGTCAGGATCGTTGTAAACTCTTAATAGACAAGACTTATAGATTCAGTAAAGCCTACACAAATAACATCCAATCCCGTCACTATACAAGCTAGACTGCCCTTCCAATTCTTGAAGAAACTTCACGTAGACCTGGAAACATAATTCGTAGTACTAAGGATGTATGTTAGTTCAATGCCCGATACCAGCTTTTTGTTTTGTTATGTCCCATGGTCTCTAGTCCTCTCTCCAACTTTACCCCCATTGCCGCCATTCCTCCAGAACTGTGTGTTTTGTTTTATAGGCTCAATTTAATGGACTTCATTGAAGTCATCTCTAGAACGTTCAACCTTACTGATCTTATGACCACTGATATTATTTTTGATAATATTCTGTTACTTGAAAGCCTGGATCCTATACAGAATAGCTCCCCTAAGACCTTTTCGCTGTCTCTTTTATATAAACCCCACGAAATAAAAACGAACGCTCGTCAATGTGATGTCGAGTCCGTAAATGTGATCCTTAAAGTGTGCCCTGAAACGAACCAGCATTAAGAATGATGGTAAGAATGTCCTGATTTCAAGGAATCTAATAACGAGTGTCATACAATCTGTATTAATACTACTCGTACCATACCTGTGGTCGCTCATAGCAGCTCATTTCAAAAGGAAGGGATTCCTGTTTATATTATCCTGCTACTTATGGTGGTTTCACAAAGACTGCTGAACTGATGGGGTAGCATTGTTCCCTGCATTTTTAATGAAATAAGTTGTGTCTGAATATTCCAGACCAATTCTACTCTTCTTCTTAAGTACCGCTACAGTCCGAAATGAACCTGGGCTTCAACCAACATGCCTCTCCAATTAGCCCGGTCCTTAGCTAACTGCCTCCAGTTGCGCACTGCAAGTTGGTTGAGGTCGGTTTCCACTTGTGCGCGCCACTTAAGGCGAGGTCTTCCTCTACTGCGTCCGACGTCTGGCTGGGAATCGAAGACTCTGCGAGCCGGAGTATTGGTGTCCATTCGTTCTACATGTCCTAGCCATCTTAAACGTCCAATGCGGAGTTTTTTGACCAGGGGCATGTCGCTGTACAGCTCGTATAGTTCTTGGTTGAATCTTCGTCTCCATAGCCCGTCAACGCAAACGGGACCGAAGATTTTTCGAAGAATTTTCCTCTCGAATCGACCAAGGATTTCTTCATCCGCTTTTGATACGGTCCATGCTTCAGCGCCGTAGAGCAGGACTGGGATGATCAGGGTCTTATATAGGATCTCCTTAGTAGTTCGAGTGAGGGCTTTACTACTAAATTGCCTTCTTAGCCCGAAGAAACAGCGGTTGGCAAGAGTAATTCTTCGTTTAATTTCTGACGAGATGTTGTTGTCAGAGCTAATAGCGTAGCCGAGGTAGACAAAGTCCCGTACTATCTCAAAGTTTTATCTGTCAATGGTGACGTTCTGTCCAATTCGTCGATGTTGTGAGTCCTTTCGTGATGACAGCATATACTTAGTCTTACACTCATTTACTGCTAAACCCATTTTCGCCGCTTCCTTCTCTATACTAGCAAACGTGGCTATGACATCACGTTGAGTCCTACCAATGATGTCAATATCGTCAGCGTATGCTAGTAGTTGCACCGACTTTTGGAAAATTGTGCCTCTGGTGTTGGCTTTGGAGTTTTGCACAATCCTCTCAAGAATCAGATTAAAGAAGTCACATGACAGCGCATCGCCTTGCGTAAATCCTTTTTTGGTATCGAATGTGTCGGTGAGGTCGTTTCCGACCCTGATGGAGCAGCGAGAATTCTCTATCGTCATCCTACACAAACGAATGAGTTTGGGCGGTATACCAAAACTAGACATGGCTCTGTACAGTTCGTCTCTATAAATGCTGTCATATGCGGCTTTGAAATCGATGAATAGGTGGTGGGTATCGATTTGGACTTCTTGAGTTTTTTCCGGGATCTGCCGAAGTGTGAAAATTTGATCGGTTGTGGACTTTCCTGCCCTAAAACCACACTGATAAGGGCCAATCAGGTTGTTGGTAAACGGTTTCAGGCGTTCACATATTACGGCAGATAGGATCTTGTAGGCGATGTTGAGGAGACTTATGCCTCTGTAGTTGGCGCAGTTCAGAGGGTCTCCTTTTTTGTGGATCGGGCAAACGATGCTGAGGTTCCATTCTTCAGGCATGCTTTCAACCGACCAGATTTGGCTTATGAGTTGGTGGATGTTACTTACCAAGTCATCTCCGCCGGCCTTATAGAGCTCAGCGGGAAGGCCGTCATTTCCGGCGGCTTTATTAAGCTTGAGTTTAGATACAGCTATCCTAACTTCACGTAGGTCGGGTGGTTGGCAGTTTTCGCTGTCGTTGCCAATATTAAATGGTTCGTTCTGCCTGACAGCGGAATGTTGTTCGCCATCGCCGTTTAACAGTCTGCAGAAGTGGTTCTTCCATATCCTCAGCATCGACTGTGTCTCAACTACGATATTTCCTTGTTCATCTCGACAGGATTCTGTTCGAGCCTTGTATCCTTGGCTTTGACGTTTTACACTTTGGTAAAACTTGCGAACATCGTTCCTGGAGTGGCACCTCTCTATATCCTCGATCGCGCGCTTTTCTTGCTCTTTTTTCTTCTTGCTGAAAAGCCGATGTTCTTCCCTTCTTCTTTGCCTATAGAGCTCAATGGCAGCTCTCGTCTTCACCTGCAGCTTAGCCTTGTAGGCCTCGTTCTTGGCTGCGAGCATCTGTCGACATTCCTCATCAAACCAGGGGTTTCTTGCTGGTGGGCGCGAGAAACCTAGCACATCAGTTGCGCATGATCTAATGGCCTGTTGGCATCGTTGCCATTGCTCTTCGACATTCGATGCTGGTGGTATGGTGTTAATCGAGAGGTTAAGGGATACGCGTAGTGCGAAGGTCTTGGCGGTCTCTTGCGATTGCAGTCTTCCGGCATTAAATTTTTTCACAGTATTTCTGGATTGTTGTGGCGTGGTGGATATCCGCATTCTTACCTTGGCTGCTACAAGGTAGTGATCCGAGTCGATGTTAGCTCCTCGGAAAGTTCGGACATCCAAAATACTGGATGCGTGCCTCTTGTCTATCGCAATGTGATCAATTTGGTTGACCGTTCGTTGATCTGGAGTCCGCCATGTCCCCTTATGGATATCGAGGTGAGGAAACCGTGTGCTGGCTATAGTGGCATTTCGTTCCGTAGCGAAATCAATTAGGCTAAGTCCGTTACCAAACGTGTCGTCGTGTAGGCTATGTTTTCCGACAATACTTCCAAAGATGTCTTCTCTTCCTACCTTTGCGTTAAAATCTCCCAGCACAATTTTAACATCGTACTTCGGTAGTCGCTCAAAGGTTTTGTCGAGAAGCTCGTAGAAGCAATCCTTAGCTATATCATCTTTTTCTTCCGTCGGAGCGTGAGCGCATATAAGGCTTATGTTGGCGAATTTGGCCTTGATGCGGATTGTTACTATGCGTTCGCATAGCCTAAGTCTGGCACTTATAACAAATCCGCATCCGAATAGTCGCTGTTGCTGCTCACTATAACACGGTCCGTAGTAGATGTCACAGTTTTTCATCCTCTTTTTGCCCGGCCCATCCCATCGTATTTCCTGGATGGCAGTAATGTCTGCTTTGTAGCAGTTTAGGGCTTCCGCTAGTTGTTCGCCTGCACCTCTCCTGTTTAATGTTACCACATTCCAGGTGCAGATACGGACGTCGTTGTCCTTTTTTCGTTTAGCAGGGTCGCCAACAATAAAATCAGTCCTTTCCGAGGCTATTGGTTGCTTCGTAACAATATTTTTTTCTGTGGGTGGGTAGTTAACTCAAAGCACAACCCCCAACCTGGACGGCCAGTTCCAATTCATTAGATACCCCTAGGACACGGGGCCATCAGTATCCACTACGGGATTGAGCGCTGCCGTTGGCCTTTCGGTTCATCCGCCACCATCTCTGTTCAAGGGGCCTGACTAACCCTTGAAATTCCTAGACAACCTGTTGTCCGAATATGTCAGAGCAGCTCATCTAGGTTCGCCTGGGACAGCAGGCCGGGTATTCATCCGTGCCATTCTCACCAGGGTGTTTATTATAGTGTTGCTGTTTTTCGTCGTGTTATCAACACTCGCACTTATCGTTTAGCAAGTCAAATCCGGTTGGATGAGACCAGTACCCGATGGTTACCACTTGGAGGTAAATATAAACACATTTGATGTGTAGTCAGAGTTACAACACTGGGCATTGCCAAGTTAACGCCAATCAGAGTCTACCCTCGTTCAACAACACCCAACCATCAGGCCAATTCTACTGCTTGGTGTTAAATTAGCATCTCCACTGCCGCAAACACAACCAAAAATAACGTTTTCGAAGCTTTCAATGTTTTGTTTTACCGCACCACGTTTGGGACCCTGATTCTTCTCCGTACTTTTCCCTTATAAGGTATTCGTGAAGGTCATCTTCTACCAATGATGCTTAGGTCGCCGAGCTGCAGTCATTTTCGACGTCAACAGTTGAAGTG
The DNA here is from genome assembly GCA_932526625.1 of Rhingia campestris. Taxonomy (NCBI): domain Eukaryota; kingdom Metazoa; phylum Arthropoda; class Insecta; order Diptera; family Syrphidae; genus Rhingia; species Rhingia campestris. The sequence continues at coordinate 176,366,796 of OW052182.1, forward strand.
AAACTTCTTTTGGGACAATGTGAATTGGATTTTATGAAACAAAGAAGTGTAACGAAAAATAGATCAATCGCTCTCTAGGTTTAAGGCCTTGTATGGTTCTTAAATTCCAGATATTTCAATTCAAACGAATTTCAGAGGCAAATAGGACGTATATTATGAAATTTAGTTACCTGTTATAGCAGCCTATCCAAATAACCATATTCGCTCCTAAGTATTGCTGTTGTCAATTTGTGCTGCTCGGTCTTCCTATACCTTCTCCGCTTGGAATTTCTCCTTGATACTACGCAGCCGACTATACTCTTCGATCGCGTGCACGTGTTATTCAGCCTATGTGCTCTGGCACCCAGATCCGATAGTTTCTTAGTCAGAAGACTCGGATATGCTTGTCTTTTCCAACCTTGAGGCTTTAATTTAATTGCTACCATGTGCATCTAAGTCACCGGCTCTTGTCACATCCGCTCTAGAGCGAGTTTTGGTCGAGGACTTCACTTTTTTCGCAGCTCGTAACTATGCACCACATGACCCTTACGTTTGTTAGATTATAGGGAATTCTGTGAATGTAGTTCTTACCCCGAATAGTGTTACCTATATTCAAGCCTCATTTGCCTTTTATTTGCAATATTTCTGCACTCCACTTGAGGTGAGGGTTTTCTCTACTTTTGGTGTTTATTCGACCAACATGACTTAGCAATCCTAAACTCCAATGCGGAGTTGTCGCTGTGCGTACTTATTTTTGTGGCGCTACAAATAAGAATGTCCCTGGGCCTCAACCAACATGATTCTCCAATTATCCGGTCCTAAGCTAACTGCGAAGTCTTCCACTACTGCGTCTGATGCCTGGCTGGGACTCGAACCCATGCGAGCCGGAGTATTGGTTTCCAATCGCTCTACAACGTCCAATGCGAAGTTTTTTTTTTACAGTTCGTATGATTATTGATTGAATCTTCGCCTACAAAGCTCGTCAACGCAAACGAAATCGAAGATTTTTCGAAAAAAAATTCTTTCAAAACGACCAAGGATTTCTTCATCCACTATTGATATAGTCAATGCTTCAGGGCCGTTGAGGCGGACTGGGATGATCAGGGTCTTATATAGGATCTCCTTAGTAGTTCGAGTGAGGGCTTTACAACTGAATTGCCTTCTAAGCCCGAAGAAACAGCGGTTGGCAAGAGTAATTCTTCGTTTGATTTCTGACGAGATGAGGTTGTCAGAGTTAACAGCGGCCGGCGCCGAGGTAGACAAAGTCCCATACTACCTTAAAGTTATAACTGTCAACGGTGACGTTCTGTGCAATTCATCGATGTTGTGCTTCCTTTCGTGTTGACAGCATATACTTAGTCTTACCCTCATTTACTGCTTAACCCATTTTTGCCGCTTCCTTCTCTTTACTAGCAAATGTGGCTATGACATCACGTTGAGTCCTACCAATGATGTCAATATCGTCGGCGTATGCTAGTAGTTGTACCGATTTTTGGAAGATTGTGCCTCTGGTGTTGGCTTGGGAGTTTTGCAAAATCCTCTCAAGAATGATGTTAAAGAAGTCACATGACAGTGCATCGCCTTGCCTAAATCCTTTTTGGTATCGAATGTGTCGGTGAGGTCGTTTTCGACCCTGATGGACCATCGAGAATTCTCCATCGTCATATAGCTCGTCTGTACAAATGCTGTCGTATGCGGCTTTGAAATCTATGAATAGGTGGTGGGTATCGATTTGGACTTCTTGGTTTTTTTCCAGGATCTGACGAAGTATGAAGATTTGATCAGTTATGGACTTTCCTGGCCTAACACCACACTGATAAAGGCCAATCAGATTGTTGGTAAAAGGTTTCAGGCGTTCACATACGGCGGATAGGGTCTTGTGGGCAATGTCTCCCCGAGATCGCCTCTGTAGTTGGTGCTGTTCAGAGGGATTCCTTTTTTGTGGATCGTGTAAACGATGCTGAAGTTCCATTCTTTAGGCTTTCTTTCATCCTACCAAATATAACTGGTAATTGTAGCTTTTCATAAAGCTAGACAGGAAGGCCGTCATTGCGGTAGCCTTCTTAAGCTTATATTTGGATATTGCTATCCTCACTTCCCTTAGGTCGGGTGGTTGGTAGTTTTTACTGTCTTCGCCAATATTGAATGGTTCGTTCTGTCTGACAGCGGGAGATTGTTCGTCATCCCCGTTTAACAGTCTGCAGAAATGGTTCTTCCATATCCTCAGCACCGACTGTGTCTCAACATTGATCTTACCTTGTTTATCTGGACAGGATTAAGTTCGCGCCTTTTATTCCTGACTTACACTTTGGTAAAACTTGCGAACATAATTCCTATAGTGACCTCTCTATGTTTTCGATCGCACGTTTTTCTTTTTCTTCCAGTTGACTGCATGTACTTGATCTTGTTTTGGTTAACTAACTTCTAAAACCACTTTAGCCGCTTCCATTTCTATTCGCAAATGCGTCGGTGACATCTCTCTTTGGATCGAAGTCAATATCGTCGGCTTATACACAGATTTATGGAGAGTTGTGTCCCTTTTTTTTGGTCTTTGGCGAAGACACCTTGTTTGGTTAGACCAATGATGTCAATATCAGCGCGTTCCTTTTTTGCTTGCGATTTACTTGAAGCTGACGGTAGCTTTTCATGCTCTTGAAGTGGATGTTAGTAGATGAAAACCTATCGTTGGAGGGCATTCATTTGTTTTTCTTTTTACTTGAACTGATGGGTTTTATTCAACTGTCGAGTTTGGAGAAGTTTTTGGCAATCAGAAAGGGAACTCTCCAGTAGTATACCGGAGTTAACCATGGTTCTCTAGAGTTGGTCCCTAAAAAAGCCCTTAAAATCGACGAATAAGTGATGAGTGTTGTTTTGAACATCTTGGTTTCTTTTTTCAGAATCTGCCGAAATGTACAAATTTAAACAGTTGTCGACTTTCCCAGCCAAAATCTACACTGTTCGAGTTTGGAGAAGTTTTTGGCAATCAGAAAGGGAACTCTCCAGTAGTATACCGGAGTTAACCATGGTTCTCTAGAGTTGGTCCCTAAAAAAGCCCTTAAAATCGACGAATAAGTGATGAGTGTTGTTTTGAACATCTTGGTTTCTTTTTTCAGAATCTGCCGAAATGTACAAATTTAAACAGTTGTCGACTTTCCCAGCCAAAATCTACACTGTTAGTAGCCGATCAGGTTGTCATTGAACGATTTCATGCGTTCATATGTTAATGCAGAAAGGATCTTTAAGGCGACATCGGAGTGGTCTCGTTTACAAAATAACAAAATGACGGCATCTCACTTTTGCACTGATCGTAAGTTAACGTGATCACATGATCTTAGGATTGTCAAGACATTTTGTTCTTTACATCGGTCCAAGAAAAAAAAAAAGCATCTACTTCAGTGGATGGAAATGGAAATAAAGAAATTTCTTCTAATCAGCTAAATGGGATACCAATGCACTTTGTAGAGAATACTGCCCACTGCTTGTTTTTCTAACTAATTGAGGTGAAAAGAGGTTCAGAATGACTCATTCACTATCCGCTAGAGTCCAATGAACTGTCTCGTTCAATGAAGAAAATGACACCACCTCTTGCTACTTCCATGCACCATTCTAAGCCCCACACAATCACCACCAATTTCAGAGTTCTCTTAACAAAATCATAAAAAATGAGGCTAAGACGCAACACAATAACCCCCCTACTACATAGGTCATACAAAAATGCTTCCTAATATGTTTCAAATACGTCCCTCCTCTTTACACATCCAATAAACTTTCATTGATTCTTATTTCCAACAAAAAAAAATTAAAAATTCCAGGTCCATTACGTCCAACTCCCTTAGAACAGTCAACATGAAGCTCTCTTCGACAAGTGCCACGCATCGAAGTACGTAGGATTGTATCAATTTTATAGCATACCATACATTACCTTAAATCTGCTTTAAACGGAGACCTTATTTGGCTAATGTTACCTTGCAAATCGTGATTCAAATTTCGAGACAATTAAACTCGAGACTCTCTTGTACAGATGTAAGGCTACTTTGTGTGACGCTAGCTTTCTAAGTATTTGATGTTAGGTGTCGTTCTGCAGAACTGTGTATTATTTTGTACTTGTCTTTCACGCTTAAGCAACGCTTTGTAAATCGCTTTGTAAAATCAAGATCCATGTTTACCTCGAATAGCTTTAGTTTAAGCCTTATATACTAACTGTCTTAAGGGAAGTTGCAGGTCTGGCTTACAATAGCGATTTCATAACACAACCGTATGACTTCTTTTGATATCGTTATTGTGAGTTTGTTAGGTTTTAGATGTTGAGGTCCATAAAGCACATTTCGGAAAGTGCAGAAGGTCGTAAATGGTTGTTTTGAAGTACTGCCAGGAGGCTGGCTTAGACAGTTATGTTTTCCCCTTCCAGAGTTAAAAGATGTCTGCAAGAACTTCTTCAAGTACAATAGGTTCGCCCTAGGGTATGCGCACAAGCCTAAAGCGTGTGCGGCTCGGTTTGTAATTCCAAATGGTTTGCTTAAGTGGGTACATTTTTTGATGGCAGAAAAAAAACGAGATTACACCTCCTTATCGTCTGCTATGGCTTATCCCAGAGTTGTCATCAATAAATCTACATAATTCTGAACTAAGGCACACTTTTTCGATTTATTTACGAATCTGCTATCTGCTAGACCATCAAGATTAAGAAACTTATGGAGCATCTGCAAATGATTTGTTAAATTTTTTTTTCAAAAGTAGGTGGAAAGCTTCGAAAGCCAGAGTGTGGGACTTTAACCCGAACTGAAACCACCTCTTTGGCAATTGTCTGTATGTCACATCGCGTTCATATGTCTCCCCAATGGACTGCTCACTTTTCACAGCGTACGCATGTAAGTACGTATGTCCGTCTGTCCGTCTGTCCGCGAGGCTGTTCCGGTGAAATTTGGACAGTAGCTATGTCTCTGCTTGTATTCACCGTGTTATTTCTGTTTTCAGCGCTCGCTCGTTCCTCTTGGCGGAGCTGCAGCATCATGCTAGCGATAATTTGGTTCGCCGTATCCCATACCTCGCTCGACGTCAACATGCACACTATGAGTGCTCTCGGTGTAACTTGCCCGCCAAGTTCTCTTGTAAGCAGGTTCTAGTCGTCGGTCGTGAACATCCGGCACTCCGTCAGGGCATTCTGTACTTTTCCTTCACAGTGTGGGCAGTACGGGTGGTCATTCACGTGTTTGTTTTTGTGGAGATCCTACCGGAAGCATCCATGCCCCGACAGAAACTGCGTAAGATAGAAGTTTACTTTTGCATGTTTCCTACTGACCCATTCTTTTATGTCGTATGCGTCCATCTTCCTTTAGTTGAGTTGTTCCAACTGCTTTGCCATTCTGCGTGTAGAAACTCGTTGATGGTTTTTCTATTTTCAGGTTGGTTCTCGCTGAGAGCCGCACACCTTTGTATTTCTAGGTCGATGGTCATTCGGCTACAGATGGCACTGATAGCATTTTTTGAAACCGTTCTGAAGGTGCAGCATACTCATAGCGATGTTATTATATGCACTGCGTTTATTAGTTTTCCAATCCATTGCTGATGCCCATTTCGGGGACTCGTACATCAGTATTGACTTGCTCACTGTTGCTAGCAGATTTCTGATAGGCTGCCTGGGTCCCCCGACGTTTGGCATTGGACTTGACAGCGCAACTACTGCCCGGGATGCCCCTTCGCCTGCGTACTTCATATTCTCTTGAAAGCATTTGATTCAGTATCACTCGAAGGTTTTCCAACTTTTTCCTGCTTCTTATCAGCACTGCTTTCGTATTGTGGTCTGCCAGTTCCATTCCTGCTCCTTGACTGCATTTTCCAGACACCTCACCTAGTGTTTCTGCTACTGTTGTGACTGCAATGTAATCGGCATATCCGATTATATCTACTTCGTCTGGCCTTGGTTTTTTTATTACCCCGTCATACATTATGTCCCATAGACCTGGACCTTGTGGGACTCCTCCCGTGTTTTTATACTTCTTTGGGACTTCTTCAGTGTCATGATGTAGTGTTCTCTCGTTAAGGTAGCTGCATATTATTTTCAGCAATTAGTTTGGGATGTTTATGTTGTCTAACGCTCTTATAATACAACTCCAGTCGGTTGTGTTGAATGCGTTTTTTATGTCTAGCGTTACGACGTCACAGTACTTTTTACTGTCTCCCAACCATCTCTGCCCTGCTATTGCTTCACTCGCAATATCGCAAACTGTCCTTATCGCTCCTATGGTGCTTCGCTTCTTTCTAAACCCAAACTGTTGCTTGAAGAGTCCAGTGTTTCCTTCTGTGTATGGCTCCAGGCTTGTGCGAATTATATCTTAAATGTGCTATGTCTCCATTGTAAAGTTCTAGAACACTACTCATTCTAGTGAGACTTTCAACATTCTAATCAGCTTAAAGTCGCCTTCAGTGAGTGCAGTGACCCCGCGTTTAGTACTTCCAACATACTAACCGCTACGTATGTTGGAAGTACTAAGCGCGGGGTCCCTAATTCAAATTCCCTGCCCCCGATGGTATTATCCCAGCGCAGCTTAAATACAAACCTTGATATCATGCTTCTAATCACCATGTTGTCTGCACATCCTAAAGTCAATTGTGATGCCTTGCAGATGGAATCCATGCATCTTCTTATTTGAGAACTGTATTCTCAACTTCGGTTAGCGAAACTGTGGACTTGTTATTCCTTGTAAATGCTGTATATTGAGTTTTCTTTGAGAATCGAACTGGGTTTTCCCTTCCCCATTCTATAATTTACATTTTAGGTCTTCGATTATAGAGCAGATTTGTTTGCATCTCTGCTGGTGTGGAGCAATAACGGCAACAGGCGCGTCTGAATCTGAAAAAACTCAAAATGCGACTATTAGCTGCTCTCAAAAGATCATTAATGTGCAGCAGAAATAGAGTAGGCGAGAGAATTGATCCTTGAGGTACCTCAGCGTTTATAGAGAATTAATCTGAGGAAACTCCATTTACCACTAATTCCAATGATATGTCTTTAAGAAAGTTTTCCATCCAGCTACACAGTATTTGAGGATGTCCGTATGCTTTCAATTTGGATAGCAAAGCATTGTGCCAAACTCGATCGACAGCTTGGGATATATCGAAGGCAAAAGCTCTAGATTCCGATTTTGCATAGCAGATGTGCACAGGTGGGTTAGATTACTTAGCAGGTCTCCAGTTAAGCGTTGCTTTCGGAAATCATATGTCCAATCGCTTGTTAACCCATTCCCTTCCAGGTAATCGACAATATTGATGTTACTTGTTCCATTACCCTTACTGCTACAACTTGCTTATTCAACCATAGGTTGTTGAGGAGGAATTATCTCTGTTACTGCCTCTGCGCAAGTTTTGTCTGAAACAAAGGTCTTTAGTTTTCAGTTTTCTTCCCTTTTTGGGAACCGGTTGGATGCAAAAATTTTTTCCAGCTACTGGTTTAAACCAGCACCTGTCTATCAAATGGAAAATAATCTGCAAAGAACGCGTGCAAGTCCGGTGCGCACTTTTTAAGTTCAATTAGTAGAATTCCGTCAGGTACAGTGCCTTTTTACACTCCAAATTGTTCAAGATTTGTCTTATTTTTAAGGTCGAAATTTTACTTCAAACCATCCTTAAGGGTATAAACTCTATCGTTGGTGTCACAATTTGCTCCGAGCTGTTGAATTTTCTGAAAACAATTTAAACTTAGGGCAGTCTCTTGATGCCTTTCTACAGACCGTTTTCACATGTGGCAAGAGTGTTTTGAGAAATCGTGTCTACAATATTATCCAATTACGGTCGAGAGCAATAAAATAAGGGTGGATGTGTGAAATTGTCTTTGAAATGGAAAGGGTTGTCAATCAAGAGGCTTTTTTTTTTATTAAAATGCGATGACCATTGTTTCATAGGCTATGTGGCAGGTAGCTCCGCTTTGTTGGAACCAAATGTTGTCGAAATCTAGGGTTTCAATTTCAAAATCGTCCATTATCATGTCGTGATAACGAGTATTATATATAGTAACGTTGGCGCCAGCCTCATTTTTGCAGAAACCACACCACGTGGTTGTTTTGAGTGGATGTAACTGCAGCTCTTAAATATCTTCTAGTTGTTCTTCGGCCTCTATACAGCAATTTTGCTTATTGACGAATCATTGTGCCAGAAATGGGCCTCATCGATGAACAAAATGTTGATAGAAAACAGGAGATCTTCAGCAAGTCTCTCGAGAGCACATTTTTTACTAATACGATACAGCGGAGGTCAGCCGGTTTCAATTCTTGCAGCTGAATTTTGCATGCCTTCAAAACAAGATCTTTGCATAGAATCGCCCACGTTGTTCCATATGTCAGGCCAAGTTCTTGAGAACGGCGCCGAATAGATTCATCGTGATTTTCACCTTAACTGTCAGCCACATACGCTATATTTTCAACGCTACACGAGGTCTTTTCGGTCGAGTGTCATAAAATAGTGAACATTGGGCCTCAAATTTCTTAATGGTATGGCAAATAGTGCCTTCAGTTGGTCGATTATGGACAGCATTAGTTCGACGAAGAGCACGAAAAACATTCTGCACAGAAGGTGAGTTTGCATAATGTAATTGAACGATTTGCAAACGTTGTTCGAGTGTAATACCTTTAATAAACTCACTGGTGGTATCAATACTATAGTATACGGATGTACCACCTATGCGTCAGGAAATACCGCGCTAATGCCACGCGAGCAGCATGATATCTGCGTGGCTTAATACTAGCAGTTTTACCGTGGTATACGGTATCGATCGCAGCGCCATTCTTCCTAATTGGTATGATTAAGAACTAAATTTTGGAATTGCCATTTATCAACTCATACTACATTAAGGGTGTGTCACCACCCAAGGTATTGCCAATACATTTGTAGCATAGCACAAAAGTATAAGTTCACCATGGTGTCATTGAATACAAATACAAATTTTTGGCGCAACAGGCTCGTAAGTACCCAGAGCTTAGCTTTCTCACAACCATTCATGTGTGCGTGTCCTTCTTGCACGATGGCGGGACCTCCTGTTTTATACCGACTCCGAACGGCTAAGTTGAGATAAGCTATTCTTGACAATTGATACTTACTTACTTTACTTAAGTGGCGCTACAGTCCGGAATGAACCTGGGCCTCAACCTCTCCAATTAGCCCGGTCCTTAGCTACCTGTCTCCAGTTGCGCACTCCAAGTTGGTTGAGGTCGGTTTCCACTTGTGCGCGCCACTTAAGGCGAGGTCTTCCTCTACTGCGTCCGACGTCTGGCTGGGAATCGAAGACTCTACGAGCCGGAGTATTGGTGTCCATTCGTTCTACATGTCCTAGCCATCTTAAACGTCCAATGCGGAGTTTTTTGACCAGGGGCATGTCGCTGTACAGCTCGTATAGTTCTTGGTTGAATCTTCGTCTGCATAGCCCGTCAACGCAAACGGGACCGAAGATTTTTCGAAGAATTTTCATCTCGAATCTACCAAGGATTTCTTCATCCGCTTTTGATACGGTCCATGCTTCAGCGCCGTAGAGCAGGACTGGGATGATCAGGGTCTTATATAGGATCTCCTTAGTAGTTCGAGTGAGGGCTTTACTACTAAATTGCCTTCTTAGCCCGAAGAAACAGCGGTTGACAAGAGTAATTCTTCGTTTAATTTCTGACGAGATGTTGTTGTCAGAGTTAATAGCGGAGCCGAGGTAGACAAAGTCCCGTACTACCTCAAAGTTATATCTGTCAATGGTGACGTTCTGTCCAATTCGTCGATGTTGTGAGTCCTTTCGTGATGACAGCATATACTTAGTCTTACCCTCATTTACTGCTAAACCTATTTTCGCCGCTTCCTTCTCTATACTAGCAAACGTGGCTATGACATCACGTTGAGTCCTACCAATGATGTCAATATCGTCAGCGTATGCTAGTAGTTGCACCGACTTTTGGAAAATTGTGCCTCTGGTGTTGGCTTTGGAGTTTTGCACAATCCTCTCAAGAATCAGATTAAAGAAGTCACATGACAGCGCATCGCCTTGCCTAAATCCTTTTTTGGTATCGAATGTGTCGGTGAGGTCGTTTCCGACCTTGATGGAGCAGCGAGAATTCTCTATCGTCATCCTAGGACGAGTTTGGTCGGTATACCAAAACTAGACATGGCTCTGTACAGTTCGTCTCTATAAATGCTGTCATATGCGGCTTTGAAATCGATGAATAGGTGGTGGGTATCGATTTAGACTTCTTGAGTTTTTTCCAGGATCTGCCGAAGTGTGAAAATTTGATCGGTTGTGGACTTTCCTGGCCTAAAACCACACTGATAAGGGCCAATCAGGTTGTTGGTAAACGGTTTCAGGCGTTCACATATTACGGCAGATAGGATCTTGTAGGCGATGTTGAGGAGACTTATGCCTCTGTAGTTGGCGCAGTTCAGAGGGTCTACTTTTTTGTGGATCGGGCAAACGATGCTGAGGTTCCATTCTTCAGTCATATTTTCATCCGACCAGATTTGGCTTATGAGTTGGTGGATGTTACTTACCAAGTCATCTCCGCCGGCCTTATAAAGCTCAGCGGGAAGGCCGTCATTTCCGGCAGCCTTATTAAGCTTGAGTTTAGATATTGCTATCCTCACTTCACTCAGGTCGGGTGGTTGGCAGTTTTCGCTGTCGTTGCCAATATTGAATGGTTCGTTCTGCCTGACAGCGGAATGTTGTTCGTCATCGCCGTTTTAGTCTGCAGAAGTGGTTCTTCCATATCCTCAGCATCGACTGTGTATCAACTACAATATTTCCTTGTTCATCTCAACAGGATTCTGTTCGAGCCTTGTATCCTTGGCTTTGACGTTATACACTTTGGTAAAACTTGCAAACATCGTTCCTGGAGTGGCACCTCTCTATATCCTCGATCGCGCGCTTTTCTTGCTCTTTTTTCTTCTTGCTGAAAAGCCGATGTTCTTCCCTTCTTCTTTGCCTATAGAGCTCAATGGCAGCTCTCGTCTTCACCTGCAGCTTAGCCTTGTAGGCCTCGTTCTTGGCTGCGAGCATCTGTCGGCATTCCTCATCAAACCAGGGGTTTCTTGCTAGTGGGCGCGAGAAACCTAGCACATCAGTTGCGGCTGATCTAATGGCCTGTTGACATCGTTGCCATTGCTCTTCGACATTCGATGCTGGTGGTATGGTGTAAATCGAGAAGTTAAGGGATACGCGTTGTGCGAAAAATCTTTTCACAGTATTTCTGGATTGTTGTGGCATGGTGGATATCCGCATCCCTACCTTGGCTGCAACAAGGTAGGGGTCCAAGTCGATGTTAGCCCCTCGGAATGTTCGGACATCCAAAATACTGGATGCGTGCCTCTTGTCTATCGCAATGTGATCAATTTGGTTGACTGTTCGTTGATCTGCAGATCACCATGTCTCCATATGGATATCGAGGTGAGAAAACTGTGGCTATAGTGGAATTTCGTTCCGTAGCAAAGTCAAGCCTAAGTCGGTTACCAGACGTGTTGTCGTATAGGCTATATTTTCCGACAATTCTCCTAAAGAAGTCTTCTCTTCCTACCTTTGCGTTTACATCTCCCACAACTATTTTAACATCGTACTTCGGTAGTCCCTTATAGGTTTTGTCAAGGAGCTTGTAGAAGGTCAGCAATCCTCAGCAATCCACTATAACACGGTCCGTAGTAGATGTCACAGTTTTTCATCCTCTTTTTGCCCGGCCCATCCCATCGTATTTCCTGGATGGCAGTAATGTCTGCTTTGTAGCAGTTAAGGGCTTCCGCTAGTTGTTCGCCTGCACCTCTCCTGTTTAATGTTCTCACATTCCAGGTGCAGATACGAACGTCGTTGTCCTTTTTTCGTTTAGCAGGGTCGTCAACAATAAAATCAGTCCTTTCCGAGGCTATTGGTTGCTTCGTAACCATGTTTTTTTTCTGTGGGTGGGTAGTTAACCCAAAGCACAACCCCCAACCTGGAGGGCCAGTTCCAATTATTAGATACCCCTAGGACACGGGGCCATCAGTATCCACTACGGGATTGAGCGCTGCCGTTGGCCTTTCGGTTCATCCGCCACCATCTCTGTTCAAGGGGCCTGACTAACCCTTGAAATTCCTAGACAACCTGTTGTCCGAATATGTCAGAGCAGCTCATCTAGGTTCGCCTGGGACAGCAGGCCGGGTATTCATCCGTGCCATTCTCACCAGGGTGTTTATTATAGTGTTGCTGTTTTTCGTCGTGTTATCAACACTCGCACTTATCGTTTAGCAAGTCAAATCCGGTTGGATGAGACCAGTACCCGATGGTTACCACTTGGATGTAAAAATAAACACATTTGATGTGTAGTCAGAGTTACAACACTGGGCATTGCCAAGTTAACGCCAATCAGAGTCTACCCTCGTTTTGCAACACCCAACCATCAATTGATACTACTCGGACGATTTGTCAGATCATCACGAGAGGAGGGCCAGTGAAAAATCATTTGCTACGGCTGGGAATCGAACCCAAACCTACTGCGCCACTGACACGATTTACGCGCCATCTGTTCCAAAACTCCTTTTTGAAAAAAATTCATCTTGATTGATCACCCGTTACTTGTCTATCTCCTTGATCCTGCTCCTGTCTTGCTTTTTTACTTCTTATTAGCATTTAAAGCTCGACAGGAGCTCTCTCGTGTACAGCGTTGTCACAATGCTTTCCTCTAAACTGCTGTGATCCGTCGGTATTTTTGCGAAGTATGGGTTTTTTTAAACCACATCAGATCTGATGGCTATTTGACAATTCCCTCCACTGGTTTTGGACAATTGATGAGGTCAGTATAGAATATTCGAAAAGTGTTATTTTAAATCTGCTAATTCTCTAATTCCACGTGAACACATTAGGTGATCACCTCTCAATGAAACACAAAATCTCGACTTTTCTGACATATAAATAAGCACCGTAAAAAAAACTCGAAAACTCGGCTTCAAATTACCAATCGTCATTTTTATATAAAAAAAAAACATCTCAATCCCGATTAAACTTCCTCAATAAACCCTGGGTGTATCGACTCAGTATTCTCGTTTGGAAAACTTTTGAAAACATCTTAGATCACTGGCGAAGAATCCTTCTTTTCGTTTTACCCCCCAATTTTTTTTTGTTAAACAATTTCATCAGAAACCCCCTTTTCTTGTGATTAATATTTTTTAGGTGCGCCCATGAATAAAGTGAAACTGGAAAATTTCCGACGTCAGCATTTTAAAGTTCAAGAAACCTCGCTTTCAACTGTAAGATTTTAATTAAAACAACAAATCAAAAAAAAAAAAAACAAAAAAACAAATGCTAAACAAAAATAATAAATCAAACACAAAAACAAAATAAAAAAAAAATTAAATCAGTTAAACTCGGAATGACTACCTAATCTACCTGTATGCCTACATTGTCTTGGTTTGCTGTCGTAAATTGTACCTACAAAAGAGAATTATTTATTTATTATTTGTATAACTTAATTTTAGTTTTGTGTGTAGTGTTATATTTTTTTCTCTTTTTTTTATTTTAAAATATATGGAATGTGCTCCCTGTTTCGTTTCTTATACCCAGACTTGGTTTTCGTTTTGTAAATAATGGTATCACGTATATATACACTGAAAACACTATAATCACCGAAACATTATATTTAAATTTTAAATTATTTTTATTTTAAGCGAATTTGTTTCAGAAAATGTGGAAAAGTGTGCTACTTATTCATAAGAGTCAAAAAATTATTTTCGAAAAAGGTTTTAGGTTAAAAAATAATCTCATGGTTAGTTTGTAAGGGCGTTGAGGCGCACTCAATTTTTCCTAAACTTGTGGGTATAACTTTGATAAATGAGCGCAGTATATACCTTCACGGAAACGATCTCTGTTTGAGAAGAAAGATTCATCTTACGTTAAATTTGAAATTCACAACTTGAGAGGTGTATGAAATCGACAAACTCTGTAAAGTCAGGTCCATATATAAAGGGTGACCCAATAAGAGCTTCCTGATTTATTTTTTGGAAATTAACCTTTATTTGAGGTGCTAGCTTGGTTGATGCCATTTTATGTTTAAAGATTATTTCCTTCAAATTTTACTTAATTGCTTAAGTGGCGCTACAGTCCGGAATGAACCTGGGCCTCAACCAACATGCCTCCCCAATTAGCACGGACCTTAGCTAACTACCTCTAGTTGCGCACTCCAAGTTGGTTTAGGTCGGTTTCTACTTGTTCGCATCACATAAGGCGAGGTTCCAGCGTCAAACGTCTTGCTGGGTATTTAAGACTTTGCGAGCTGGAGTATTGCTGTCCATTCGTTCTACATGTCCTAGCCATCTTAAACGTCCAATGGGGAGTTTTTTTGACCAGGGGTATGTCGCTGTACAGCTCGTATAGTTCGTGGTTGCATCTTTGTCTCCATAGCCCGTCAACGCAAACGGGACGGAAGATTTTTCGAAGAATTTTCCTCTCGAATCTACCAAGGATTTCTTCATCCGCTTTTGATACGGTCCATGCTTCAGCGCCGTAGAGCAGGACTGGGATGATCAGGGTCTTATATAGGATCTCCTTAGTAGTTCGAGTGAGGGCTTTACTACTAAATTGCCTTCTTAGCCCTAAGAAACAGCGGTTGGCAAGAGTAATTCTTCGTTTAACTTTTGACGAGATGTCGTTTCCAGAGTAGATAGCGGAGCCGAGGTAGACAAAGTCCCATACTATCTTAAAGTTATATCTGTCAATGGCGACGTTCTGTCCAATTCGTCGATGTTGTGTGTCCTTTCGTGTTGATAGCAATTACTTAGTCTTACCCTCATTTACTGCCAAACCAATTTTTGCGCTTCCTTCTCTATACTAGCAAACGTGGCTATGACATTACATTGAGTCCTACCAATGATGTCAATATCGTCGGCGTATGCTAGTAGTTGCACCGATTTGTCGAAGATTGTGCCTCTGGTGTTGGCTCGGGAGTTTTGCCCAATCGTCTCAAGAGTCACATGACATCGCATTGCCTAAATCTTACGATTTTAACATCTTCCTTCGGAAGTCGCTCATAGATTCTGTCAAGGAGCTCGTAGAAGCAATCTTTAGCTATTTTTCCTCCGTGTCGGCGCCGGGGCGCGAGCACATATATGGCTTATTAGGCCTTAGTGCGAATTTATACAATGCGTTCGTTAATGTCTTTGAAACATAAGACTTTTTGCCTAAGTCTTGCATTTTTAACAAATCCGGAGCCGAATATTCGCTGTTTCTGCTCACTTTACTCGGTCCGTAGTTGATGTCACAGTTTTTCATTCTCATTTTGCCCAGCCCATCCCATCGTTTATCCTGGATGGCAGTAATGTCTGCTTTGCACCAGCTTAGGCCTTCCGCTAGTTTTTCGTTTGTATCTCTCCTGTTTAATGTTCTCACATTCGAAGTGCAAATACGAATGTCGTTGTTCTTTTTTCGTTTAGCAGGGTCGTCAACAAAAAAATCAGTCCTTTCCGAGGCTATTGGTTGCTTCGTAACATATGTTGTTTTCCATGGGTGGGTATTTAACCCAAAGCACAATCCCCAACTGAAGGTCCAGTTGCAATTTATTAGATACCCCCCGAGCGGGGCCATCAGTTTTCAGAACGGTATTGAACGCTGCTGTTTAGTAAGATATCTTAGATGGAGTTCTGTTTCCATTGGTCAAATTGGTCGATTGGCCAGTGAGAACTGGGCTTCTTCTGAGATATCTTACGAAATCTGAAATCAGGAATACGGCCAATTACTTACATTTCGCATTTATTTATGAAATTGTGCGTGCGGCACCAAACACAAAAAAACAAGAAAAAGTCATTAATGACAGTTTATATGACATCTAATGAATAGTTTTGGATCATGACCATGTCCACACTCGAAAAAGAAATATTGCTCCTGAGCAAGAGCAATCAAAACCATCTAACTGAGCAAGAGCAGGCATACATTATAGCCGCAGTTTTAGTGACAAATGTCAATGAAAAAAAGAATTGTACTCCACTGTAACCTAACATATTTATTTAGAACTACTAACTACGGTTTGAGAACTACTTACTACGATTTGAGAACTACTTACTACGGTTTGAGGACTACTTACTACGGTTTGAGAACTACTTACTACGGTTTGAGAACTAATTACTACGGTTTGAGAACTACTTACTACGTTTTGAGAACTACTTACTATGGTTTGAGAACTACTTACTACGATTTGATAAATAAAGGGTGTTCTTTTTTTTTTTTTAGAGGTATAGGACTTTGAAATAGAACAAAACAAAGATGATTCGAAGGATAATCCTCTGGCATTATATATTAAATATGTTTTCTGTCATATGACCTCCACGGATGGACGTAGTCTAATCTAGAGGTCCAATTTCGATGACTTTTTCCAACATTTGTGGCCGGCAATAACGCGGCCAATTTTGTCCTGGTCAATCGTTTTGGGGCTTATCGGCGTAGACTACCGACTTCACATATCCCCACAGAAGTCAAGCGGCGTTTAATTGCACGATATTGGATGCCAATTCACAGGACCAAAACGCGAAATAATGCGCTCACCGAACGTTTTCTTCAACAAATCAATTGTGGCACTAGCTGTGTGACATGTTGCGCAGTCTTGTTGAAACCACACCTCCTGCACATCATGGTTGTTTAATTGATGAACGAAAAAGTCAGTAATCATGGCTATATATCGGTCACCATTGACTGTAACGTCTGGCCAGCATCGTTTTTAAAGAAGTACGGACCAATTATTCCACCAACCCATAATGCACACCAAACAGTCAGTTTTTGTGGATGTAAAGGTGCCTCAACATACATTTGAGGATTATCATCACTCCATCATCATTGACGTATCCATTCAACCAAAAGTGAGCATCATCGCTAAACAAAATTCGCTTATGAAGATTGGGATCAACGGCAATCTTGTTTTGGGCCCATTCACAGAATCTACGACTTGCTAGGTGATCCTGTGACTTCAATTTTTGTACGAGTTGGATTTTGTAAGCACGCAAATCAAGATCTTTCCATAAAGTGGATGGACATATATATCCAATTCCTGTGCACGATGGTGGATAGACTGATTCGGGTCTTCCTCTACGCTACGCTCCGCAGCAGCAATGACTTCTTTTGTACGCATTGTACGACGTCTCTGTGGATGCGTATTATCATTTAGAGTAAACGTGTTGCGAAAACGTTCCATACCTAATCGAATTAATTGCTCTGATGGACGATTATGTTGACCGTTAAATGGACGTAGTGCGCGATACGTACTTCGAACAGAAGCATCATTATACTCTATCCCATAGGGGTATATTAGTTTTGATACATAGTTTGTAACATAGAGAAATAATTTAGCTACATATACCTCAAAGTATATGGATCGATTCAGAATCGATAGCTGAGTCGAATTAGCCGTGTCTGTCTGTCCGTCCGTCTGTCTGTTCGTCACCGATTTTTGAGCCTTAAATTTTGAGCTAGGATAATGAAATTTGGTATTTAGGATCCTTGTCCGAGTCACCAGAACAAGTGTAAACACTTTTAAAATCCGCCCACTGCCACGCCCCATTTTTAGGAAAACTTTTTTTTGGCCAAACCTTAAAGAATTTTATAAAAATGTCTGAGCAGCATATTTAGAGAATCGTAATATCTATATTTCGTCAATATAAAGTTTTTTGCCACGCCCATTTTTAAGGGCGTTTTTTATTTATAAAAAAATATTTTCTGGTCAAATTTTAAAATATTAGAAAAAAAAATTGATGCACAATCATTGGCAGTATTAATACCAACATTTCGTCAATAGACCATTTTAACCCACGCCCACTTTTTGGGGGAGTTTTCTTACAAAAACCATTTGTATGCCCTACTCCAAGGCATATGCAATAGAAAAACGTTGTCTTCTGTCGAACCATAAAAGAATTTGATAAACCTTCGGAACAATATGTTGTAACAACGTCATTTTCAATACTTTATGACCATAAAGACCACATTTTGGTGATATTTATGGGATATATGATATGATATGGGATTTATGGATGATATGGGATGGGATAGGGTATTAAACGATCCGCACAGCGGATTGAAGCCTTCTCATATGTTTTTCAAAATAAATTTGCACAATTTGCAAGCGTTGTTCAGACGTCAGTCTGTTCATGTTGAAATGCCAAACCGAAATCACTTGAGAGCTGACAAAATGGCAAATTGATGCAAATTGATGACTATCTCGTTCACGACTACCATTGGGCCTGCGCACACGAGTATGCTTCAACTGGTTGAACGTCATGTTTGTTGGTGGGACGGGTGAGGAGGGAGCACAGTGGTATTAAAAAAAATACGGCGGCTAGTTCGGTGTTAATCGAATTACACATACATATAAAGTTTGTTATGTTGCACAAAATTCAACCGGTTGAACATATTCCCGTGTGTTTGGAAAGTAACCATAATGACTACGGTTGAAGCATACTCGTGTGCGCAGGCCCATTAGGGTGATAATCGTTTTCCAAGTTATGGATTGAGCCCCAAGTTTTGTATCCGCGATCTCACTCACGACTATCGTTTGGGTGATAATCGTTTTCTAAGTTACAGAATGAGTCACCTCAGTTTTGTATTTTATTATTAGGTTCGTTAAATCGGTTTTCTTAACTCGGGTTAAGGTAAAATCCAACTCGAGTTAATTCGGTTTTAAGTGTAACTCGATTAAGTCCGAATTATCAACTCGAGTTGGCACATCACTAGTTTTAACTCTTAACTTTCCTCAAATTCATCGTCCTACTAACGATATTGTGTCCATAATTTGACCTTTATGTAAGATTATGGACCTTTGTGTCAGATGTGACGGCAGGACTTAAGTAGCCAGCACTACATTTTATGAAACAAATTCCTCATCTTTCCGTTTTTTTTTTGCATGGTGTAGAATTTATGTACATATAGTGTTCTTATTTTAATGTTTCTATAATAATGTTTAAATAATATATCGCACTATTAAATTAGATGCGCACTCCACTTATTCTACCCGCACGCTCCCCAGAAACAAAAACACAAAACCCCAACAAAAAATAACCCCCCAACACAACATAAAAAAACAAACAAATTTCTTTTAATTTTTTTATTTTGGCAAAATACAACAAAATTTTTGTTTCGACACTTTCGACATTGTTAATAACAAATTTGCCCCACCCCCAGCCTCCCTCTCAATACTTTTTGGTTACCCCCGGCTTCATAGAAATGTTGTTAATTCGCTTAAATATTGTGTTAAAATATTTTAAAACTAAAAACAAAAAAAAAAACATTTTTACTCAATTTTTTATTTTTATCTTCTTTCCCCAATTTTAATAAAAAAAAAAAAAAAAAAAAACAGGCGTGATGCATGGTACAAATCGAAGAAGAATCACAAACAGGCCAAACATCAGACGAGATAACTACCATCCAGACGACACAATCAACCCATCTACTACCCAGTATTCTCCAGTTTTTCCGTCTTCGTCACACTCATCCTACGGAAGTATAGATTCAGAAACAAATCTCCACCCACCACAGAAATATACGCGAATAAATTGTGATTAACAAACAAAATAATCCCCCCCCCCAACCAGAGCAAGAGGAGAGAGTACGCGAGAAAGTGCATATATACAAAGTTCAATCAGGAAAGAATAAGAATGAAGTAAATATTTAATTATATGTATTAGCAGTATGTAAATTTAATTAAAAAACAAAAAAAAAAATCATCAAAGAATGAAAAAATGTATTTACAAACCCTCCTTGAAGGACGAGACAACAAAACAGAAGGATATGTAATTTTTAATACATATTTTGTGTAAATTATATAAAAAAAAATCAATGGTTTAAGTTATAAGCAAAAATACATTCTCCTTTGTTCCTTACAAAAAATAAAATAAAAAAATAATTGTTAATCAATTATTCATCCCCACACCCCACACTCAGCACTCACACTCAAGCTAATCTCTATTATTCATCCCCATTCCTATCTAAATAATTTATTTACTAAAAAAATCCTAAAAAAAGAAAAAAAATTATGAATACATAAATCCGTTATCTTATTTTTCTGCGATATTGTTATTTTCACTGATAGCTTTAGAAATTTAAGTATTTGTACGTGTTTTTTTTTTTATTAAGAGAAAATATTAATTTTCATCAATTATTTGTGTTTTTTTTTAATTTGGGGGGAGGTTTCCTTTTTTTTTTGAAATGCCTGTGGACATAAAGCGTAAGCGATGGCACAACCGGACAGGCATCATGATATTTTTAGTTCGAACGGGCTTTCGAAACGCTGTTCTTAAAAAAAAGCTGCAATGTGCTAAAGGGTGGTCCACCAAGAAGGCACGATATTAATTGTATGAAGGATCTATGACTAAAACTATTAAACAAAAGTATATAAATCAAAATTTCAAAGCACTGGGTAACTTAAATAATAAAGGACACTGTTTTAGCATTATTTAGTATTTGATATGCCCACCCTTGTTCTTAATTATTTCAAACATATGGTTTGGTAAGGAATCATAATATTTTTCAATTTCATTTAGTGAAATTGTTGACCAGGGGTCGAATCGCGTCCTCCGTGAACGAATTGGCAATCTTACTTACTTACTTAAGTGGCGCTACAGTCCGGAATGAACCTGGGCCTCAACCAACATGCCTCTCCAATTAGCCCGGTCCTTAGCTAACTGCCTCCAGTTGCGCACTCCAAGTTGGTTGAGGTCGGTTTCTACTTGTGCGCGCCACTTAAGACGAGGTCTTCCTCTACTGCGTCCGACGTCTGGCTGGGAATCGAAGACTGCGAGCCGGGGTATTGGTCTCCATCGTTCTACATATCCTAGCCATCTTAAACGTCCAATGCGGAGTTTTTTGACCAGGGGCATGTCGCTGTACATCTCGTATAGTTCTTGGTTGAATCTTCGTCTCCATAGCACGTCAACGCAAAACGGACCGAAGATTTTTCGAAGAATTTTCCTCTCGAAATCTACCAAGGATTTCTTCATCCGCTTTTGATACGGTCCATGCTTCAGCGCCGTAGAGCAGGACTGGGATGATCAGGGTCTTATATAGGATCTCCTTAGTAGTTCGAGTGATGGCTTTACTACTAAATTGCCTTCTTAGCCCGAAGAAACAGCGGTTGGCAAGAGTAATTCTTCGTTTAATTTCAGACGAGATGTTGTTGTCAGAGTTAATAGCGGAGCCGAGGTAGACAAAGTCCCGTACTACCTCAAAGTTATATCTGTCAATGGTGACGTTCTGTCCAATTCGTCGATGTTGTGAGTCCTTTCGTGATGACAGCATATACTTAGTCTTACCCTCATTTACTGCTAAGCCCATTTTCGCCGCTTCCTTCTCTATACTAGCAAACGTGGCTATGACATCACGTTGAGTCCTACCAATGATGTCAATATCGTCAGCGTATGCTAGTAGTTGTACCGACTTTTGGAAAATTGTGCCTCTGGTGTTGGCTTTGGAGTTTTGCACAATCCTCTCAAGAATCAGATTAAAGAAGTCACATGACTTCGCCTTGCCTAAATCCTTTTTTGGTATCGAATGTGTCGGTGAGGTCGTTTCCGACCCTGATGGAACAGCGAGAATTCTCTATCGTCATCCTACACAAACGGACGAGTTTGGGCGGTATACCAAAACTAGACATGGCTCTATACAGTTCGTCTCTATAAATGCTGTCATATGCGGCTTTGAAATCGATGAATAGGTGGTGGGTATCGATTTGGACTTCTTGAGTTTTTTCCAGGATCTGCCGAAGTGTGAAAATTTGATCGGTAGTGGACTTTCCTAGCCTAAAACCACACTGATAAGGGCCAATCAGGTTGTTGGTAAACGGTTTCAGGTGTTCACATATTACGGCAGTTAGGATCTTGTAGGCGATGTTGAGGAGACTTATGCCTCTGTAGTTGGCGCAGTTCAGAGGGTCTCCTTTTTTGTGGATCGGGCAAACGATGCTGAGGTTCCATTCTTCAGGCATATTTTCATCCGACCAGATTTGGCTTATGAGTTGGTGGATGTTACTTACCAAGTCATCTCCGCCGGCATTATAAAGCTCAGCGGGAAGGCCGTCATTTCCGGCAGCCTTATTAAGCTTGAGCTTAGATATTGCAATCCTCACTTCACTTAGGTCGGGTGGTTGGCAGTTATCGCTGTCGTTGCCAATATTGAATGGTTCGTTCTGCCTGACAGCGGAATGTTGTTCGTCATCGCCGTTTAACAGTCTGCAGAAGTGGTTCTTCCATATCCTCAGCATCGACTGTGTCTCAACTACAATATTTCCTTGTTCATCTCGACAGGATTCTGTTCGAGCCTTGTATCCTTGGCTTTGACGTTTTACACTTTGGTAAAACTTGCGAACATCGTTCCTGGAGTGGCACCTCTCTATATCCTCGATCGCGCGCTTTTCTTGCTCTTTTTTCTTCTTGCTGAAAAGCCGATGTTCTTCCCTTCTTCTTTGCCTATAGAGCTCAATGGCAGCTCTCGTCTTCACCTGCAGCTTAGCCTTGTAGGCCTCGTTCTTGGCTGCGAGCATCTGTCGGCATTCCTTATCAAACCAGGGGTTTCTTGCTGGTGGGCGCGAGAAACCTAGCACACCAGTTGCGGCTGATCTAATGGCCTGTTGGCATCGTTGCCATTGCTCTTCGACATTCGATGCTGGTGGTATGGTGTTAATCGAGAGGTTAAGGGATACGCGTTGTGCGAAGGTCTTGGCGGTCTCTTGCGATTGCAGTCTTCCGACATTAAATTTTTTCACAGTATTTCTGGATTGTTGTGGCGTGGTGGATATCCGCATTCTTACCTTGGCTGCTACAAGGTAGTGATCCGAGTCGATGTTAGCTCCTCGGAATGTTCGGACATCCAATGTGGTTAATGTGCCGAATTATCTCATCCTTTAGCTCTTGAATTGTTCTTGGCTTATTGACGTACACCTTCTCTTTTAAATATCCCTGAGAAAAGAAGTCCAACGGTGTCAAATCATATGATCGTCTGAAGATGATTTTCTTCAGACGAGTTGGTTGAACGTCTGTCTGTTCAACCAACCATGACGACGCTTGAAATTGTCAGTAGGCTTCAGCTCTTGAGTAAGTTTAATCAAATCTTTATTCAAAATTCGAATCAGTGATGTTCGTACGTACGTCGCTTCATAAGATCAAGTGGCTTTAGTTCATGAGTCAGCTTGATCTTGTAAGGGTGACGGCCATAATGAAGTCTGCACACTTCGGGCAAAACGTAGTCTCACTGGCACGCCAACATCAATCAGCGAATATTCTTTCAAATTTGGTCACTAGACTATGAATTGCTTGTCTACTGTGACAAGCTGTCATTTGGTGCATACACACTTCTATAGTAACACCCACGAATATGAAGAGTTCTGCTGGTAATCCATCCGAACTAACTGCCTTGTTTTTCTTCAGTTTTTTTATGGCAGCTCTAACTTTTTTAATGCTGGGGGGGAGCCCACCTCTTCGGTGACTGAAGGTGGGCTAGTTTCTTAACCCATCACTCTCTCGACATTATGTTCATTAAGCAACTGCTGAAAATTCTGCCTGAATTGTAGATGTATCCTGCGCGTCAGTGATTGGGTTACCATTTTATTTAGGTAGAGCCTGCGTTCCTACTTTGAAGTCAGCCGACAGTTGTTTGGCTTTCTTGTAGAATTGACATGTCGTGTGACTGAGCTGGAAGGCTGCTCAGCCTTTTTTCCTAACGCAGCCTTTTATTTTCTTTCCTTTTTCTGGTTCGATAATCTTCCCGCGCGGCTGGTACCCTATGGGGTTTCGGGTAATTCTCTGTGATATTGCGGCCGGCGATACTTTATCCACTGGTTGTTGACATTGGTGGATGTGGAGGACACAGCGGGGAGTCTATCACCCA
Organism: Rhingia campestris; assembly: GCA_932526625.1. Classification (NCBI taxonomy): domain Eukaryota; kingdom Metazoa; phylum Arthropoda; class Insecta; order Diptera; family Syrphidae; genus Rhingia; species Rhingia campestris. The sequence goes on from OW052182.1 coordinate 176,390,605, forward strand.
GTTTTTGTTTGTAGACTCTGGCAATCTCCGGCTGACTAAGGCGTCCAACGTAAAGTATATTTTTTTGCACCATTCGATGCTTTTTTCTCGTTGGACAATCGGGCTCTGAATTTGGCTGTGACGAGGAATTGGTGTACCTAATCAAGAACCTCGTTCGGATGTTGGCTTTCTATTTGCTATTTGGCCTGTAATATCGTTGAACGGTTGACATAAACGCTGGATTTCATAAAAAAACACACAAACAGAAATGCTAGCGGCAAATTGGGCTCCAAATCAACCCTTATAAGGATGAAGCGCCAGGGAAGTGTTTTCCATCGAAATGTGAGCTGTTGTTCAGTTTTGTTGGAACCAAATGTCTCCTAATTTCAGTTCTTCAAAGCGTGACAAAATCCCTCCAACTCGTAAAGATAGTATAGATTGTCACTGAATGATCGGAAAGTTCAGGGGCAGACGCATGTTTGCACACAGACCGCCCAGCGGATTGGAACATTAAAGCTCTCACTCCCTCAACGATCTCATATGATTTGATGGGCCGAGGGACTCCAGTTCTTTGTCTTGTTACACTCACTGTTTGACTGAACTTGGTGACCCATGTAACAATTGATTTCCGGTCCATGACAAGGTCCAGCGGGGCTACATTGACCATTTATAAAAATGAGAAAGAGTGTCAGACACAAAGCAGAGCCATGAGGGACACCTGCATTTATTTGGTAAGTAGCAGACTTGCAAATATCCAAAACAACTTGAATTACATTTTTTGAGTGATAGAATGTTATCATTGAGATTTCGGAGGGCGTGCTGTGTGCGATCACAAAATATGAGTTCGAAAAGTAGACAGACTTTTTGAGGCGAAGGTAGCTTGTTTACGGACGGTCGGCGGGTCACGTTTAAAACTTATTCAAAAAGATTGGAAGTGAACCGAAAAATGTGAAATCGTCACCGTACCATTAACTTCCCCCTCCAAGTGAAATCGCGACCGTCACCATACCATTAACTTCCCCCTCCAAGGCGCACTTGGAAAATGGGGAGTTAACCGAGAAAAAAGTGAAATTGTGACCGTCACCGTACCGTTAACGTCACACGGGCCAGTACGTAAAAGCTTCGCTTGTTTCGGCCGTCCCACGACAGCTCCATGTTTTTTTTTTACTATTTCAACGCATGATGGTAACTTACCGGAGTCGCGCCCATTGAGACTCCAACAACCTGATTGACACGCCATCCAAGTGTGAAGTGTGCAGAGACTTCGGTTGCGGATTCATATGTTGTCGACGTTGATGTTAAAAACGAATACTAAGAGTAGGTTCTGGATGAATGTATATACATACAAAATGCTTACTTACCTACTTAAGTGGCGCTACAGTCCTAAATGAGCCTGGGCCTGAACCAAAATTCCTCCCCAATTATCCGAGACCTTAGCTAATTGGCCTCCAGTTACGCACTTCAAGTTGGTTGAGGACGGTTTGTACTTGTACGCGCCTCTTAAGACGAGGTCTTCCTCTACTGAGTCCGACGTCTGGCTGGGAATCGAAGACTCTGTGAGCCGTAGTATTGGTGTCCATTCGTTCTACATGTCCAAGCAATCTAAAACGTCCAATGCGGAGTTTTTTGACTAGGGGTATGACGCTCTACAGCTCGTATAGTTCTTGGTTGAATATTCGTCTCCATAGTCAGTCAACGCCAAGGATTTCTTCATCCAATTTTGAAAAGGTCCATGCTGCAGCGCCGAGCAGGACTGGGAAGATCAGGTTTTTTTTAAAGGCTTTCCTTAGTATTTCGAGTGAGGGTTTTCCCACTAAATTTGCTTATTAGCCAGCCAAAACAGCGGTTGGTAAGAATCATTCTTCGTTGGTAATTTTCGCTGTCGTGTCCAATATTGAATGGATCGTTCTACCTGACAGCGGGATGGTCCCGCATTTCCATTTAACAGTCTGCAGAAGTGGTTGGTCCTTTCCCATCGAATTTCCTGGATGGCAGTAATGTCTGCTTTGTAGTCGCTTAGGACTTCCGCTAGTTGTTCGCCTGCACCTCTCCTGTTTGTTCTTATATTCGAGGTCCAGATGTGAACGTCATTGTCCGTTTATCATGGTCGTCAACAATAAGATTAGTCCTTTCCGAGGCTCTTAGTTGCTTCGTAACAAGAATTGTGTCTGTGAGTGAGAACCCCCAACATGGAAGGCCAGTTCCAATTCGGTTAATTCGCCAAGATCTCTGTTCAAGGGGCCTGACTTACCCTTGAGATTCCTAAATTACCTGTTGTCCGAATATGTCGAAGCAGCTCATCTAAGTCACTTTGTACATCCTAACTGGGACTTTAGCCGCCACCGCACCGTTGACTCCATCTTGGGAGTTCTTCTGCTGCCTCTTAGAATGGAATATGTGAATTAGTGTGAGTACACGTCTTTCCCCAGCTCTCATCTGTTGCCGCCATGACTTTTACACGGATTGAGACCCTATATACGGTGGTGATACTAGGGAAGGCTGAGAGTCAGTGAAGTCAGAATGAGAAAAAAAAATAAAAAATATAGCTGTCGGAAAAGCTGATCTCCTGTGGTATAAGGGCCTTTCAATTCATTGTCTTAAAGAAGCAAAGCGTTTGCCGGAGCCTGCTCAAATAGAGAGTGGTTCAGAATTCGAAAACTAAAGTGTTTTGGTAAAAAAAATGTTGCTTTCGTTATAAATACCATAAACAACAACATTTTGTGTTCTTCCTAAATATAATATTTTTGGAAATCCCATACAGGTAAAAATCTTTCTTGCTAATAAAAATTATGACGTCAAGAGCGTAAAAGTGAATAACAAGCAAAAAACAAAAATCCATTTTTTATCCGCATAATTGGAATTTAAAGACCAAAAATGTCTTTTAATCAAATTATCTCCTTTTGTCTATTTTGTTAGTTAATGACATTTACCTTTGAACCGACGATATGGATGGTTTGGAATACGCGAGTAGCTTCGATTAAACGGAGCTTGTCTTCAAACGTATGCCGCCTTCATACACTTTTTGAGATAACCATGTCCAAAAATGTTGTTTAAATCCGGTTATTAGAGCTGCCATGGTCAATATTTCACGTCTTCTGTTTGAACGCAACTTCTAACAACCCTGGAAGTGTGAATTGGGGCATTGTCTTGTTGGATTATCCAAGGCAGGGGTCCGGAAATGTTTTTCACTTTGGGAAATGACCGTTCCAGAAAACATTTATAGTTCCTTCCGTTCATTGTTGTGGACAAAAACTCCAACTCGATTGTGCCATAGTAGTAATAGCTCTCCACACTAGGTCTGTTCCCTTACTTTTTCAGTAAAAATTAGTAAATTCTCAAATTTCTTGGAGTGGGGGTAAATTATCTCAGAAAGAGACAAAATTACCAAAAAGTACGGGGACGCGTTTAAGTAAAAAAACAGTAAAATTATATATTTTGTATGCCTTTTAAAGAACAAATGACATAAATCAGCTGTCAAAACAAGCGAGTTGTCACTTTTAGATACCAACTGACAGTTTACTGATTTTTACCAACAGAAATTTCTGCAGTAAATTTTTTTACAGATTTTTATGGAGGGGTAGTTTTTTGCTCATTCCTGAGCTCTCTCTTTTACTTATTTTTGCGTACGGGAACGGCAATAAGTAAAAATCAGTAAGAATCAGTAAATATTATTTTGTACGGGAACAGACCTACTATTTCACCTGGTGTACGTCTGTGATGTCTTGCCAACATTAGCTCCTCCTTTCTTAAATCATGGAAATAAAAGTTGTAATAATCGGGGCCGTCAAAGTTAAACTCTTTTTTTCATCCAAAAAGACAACGCTTTTCCGCATTCACTCCTCCAAGCCACGTGTTCTCCTGCAAAATTCATTCGATGCTCCTTGTGTACTTGCTCCAAAACAGGTTTCTTTTTAAGTCTTTTTCTCTGTATAGTACCATTTTTTCGTATTATCCTTCGGACCGTTGCTATGCTGGCTGATACACCGCTGTTGGCCCTTATTTTAGTCGCTGTGAGAGAAGAATTTAAGTCAAGCCGTACAATTAAGCGCTTTTCTTTAAAAGTTGTTGCTTCTGCTGTGCGTCATTTTTCCGATAGTACTGTGGATCCACAAGATAACTATTTACAACAGTCCTACTTCTGTTATGCCCGGTTTCACAGTGGGAGCTTATAGTGCTTACACACCGAATCATAAACTGAGTTTTTGGCAAAAAGTTTACGTTAACCACTGGATGCTTTCACACCGAACTCTGACCAGGTTTGGTTTGACATTTCAATCAGCTGTGAATTGTGATACTAGCTGCAACATTTGTGTATGAAAATATTGTAATTGAATAATAAAATGAATTCTAATATAATCAAACTAATATAAGCATTTGAAGTTCAAAATGAATTCAAAATATAATCTAAAGGTTTTGACAACAGTTTTTGACTCTCAAGCCCGCCACTACGAAAAAAACGCAAACAAATGCTTCTTCTTTTTGTTTTTTTTTTCTTTTCAATATCCATTTTAATTATACAAAATTAAAATGGATAATGGATATGAAGAAAATTTTTCTGAGACCTGAAAAAAAACATTTGTTTTGACAGCGAGTTCATCAGCTGTTTTGTGGGACGTGTGGAACACGTGTAGAATGTATGAAAAGGTGTGTTCTTTCCAACAACCTGCAACGAGATGACGTCTGCGAAGTGATTATGAGAAGGTTACGTCGTAACCTACTAGGTTTTGAGAACTGACAATGTATGGGAAAACTCGGTTTTCGATTAAGGTTTCAGGTGTTTTTGCGAAAACTCAGTTTTCGGTTCGGTGTGAGTGCACTATTAATCCGTTGCTTAGCTAAGCAAAAAGCAGATCTTAAATTTGGTCTTAAGTTTTTTGGGTTTCACAGTCATCAAAAAAGTGTGGTTTAGCTAAGCAAAGTATGACAAGTCATTGTGAATGGTTCGTAGGTAATTTATTAGTTACGCACCTAAAACTATACACCAAACGGGAATATTCTGCGAATATTTATGGAATTTATTATGGAATTTAGCATGGACATCACCCATTGAGTACTTCTCTACTACATCCAACAACCAATCAAAATTTCCTATGACAGAAGTTAATCCAACACTTAAGCCACCAACATCGGGGGCTTAAGTTTTATCAACATTTAAGTGTGTTACCTCTTAAGCCAGCATTGTGAAACACAAAGTTATGTCAAACCGCAGGTTAAGCTCCGCGTGAGGCTTAAGCTCTCACTGTGAGGTAACTCTGAGTAATAAATATTATTAATAATTTTAATCCAGAGTTATCCCACGAAGGAGTTTTTTTGTTAACTCCGTGTGTGGTGATTTGATTTGGTAGCACTCATGTTTTATCGATTTTTCTGTCAAAAAGTTATCGAAATGTATAGAATCTGCAACAGCTCAGTTATCAGCTGTTTGGTTTATTTTTCCCCAAACAAATGAAAATGCTTTTGTCGCGATCTTACAATTTTTTTTTCTTCTTAAAACATTCAAATTCAATTTTTAAAACAGTTTCGAGTCGCTGAGATCTGAATCTGAATATATTGTACACGTATTTTGTTTACCAAAAAATTAATAAAATGTCCACATAAATGGAATTGAAAATGTTTGTTTGCTTGGTATTTATCATCTGTCAAAAACATCTGATCATTTAATTCCAGGATTAACTCACCAAACTTGCTGGATTAACTCGAAGTTAACTCTGGATTTAAATTGACTGAAGTACTACTTTCTCGAGTTTAATCCTGAAACTAGGATGTTCTCGCACTGAAAAACCAGACCAACAGTCCTACCTAACTCCTTAAAAGCATATATTGTTCATCGTTCTATCGCTGTAATTAAACTTTATTCCACACTCATGGAGACGTGTCAGGGCAGTTTTTATACCAAAGGCAGGCAGACGTGGACATGAATCTGCAAAAGATTTTAGGCCCATCAGCCTTGCTTCCTTTATACTAAAGACCCTGGAGCGGATCCTTGACTTCCATGTGCGAAGCATTCTTAATGAATCACCGCTATCCACATCACAACACGCATATCTCAAAGGCAGATCGACTGAAACCGCTCTGCATGAGGTGATTGGGACCATCGAAAAGTCCCTCTACTACAAAGATTACACCCTAGCCACCTTCCTTGATATAGAAGGGGCTTTCAATAATGTACAAACTGACAGTATACTAGAAGCCCTAACCGTAACTGGTGTAGAGGAGCATTTTATCCAATGGATTATATCCATGCTAAGGTCTAGAATCATTCAATCAACACTAGGCAATAGCAGCTTAACGCGATATGCTGACAGAGGTACACCACAGGGTGGTGTGATATCTCCTCTGCTGTGGCTTATTGTTATGAACAAACTGTTAGTCCGACTTGATCGGGATAGGATTAAGGCAGTGGCATACGCGGACGACGTGGTGATCCTAGTGTCAGGAAAGTTTCTCCCAGTGATTAGCGAAATCATGGAGTACGCTCTGGGTTCTGTGAGCACGTGGGCTACAAGCTGTGGCCTTGGTGTTAATCCGAGCAAAACGGAAATGATGCTCTTCACCACGAAGACCAAAATACCATCCTTTAATCTCCCCCGACTTAATGGACGAGCGCTCTCACTCTCATCCAATGCCAAATTCCTAGGAACTATCCTAGATACTAAGCTTAATTGGAAAACCAACATAGAACAAAGGGTCAAGAAAGCATGTATAGCTTTCTATGCCTGTAGAAAAACATTTGGCAAAAGATGGGGCCTACAACCAAAGATGACACTTTGGATGTACACTGCTGTTGTTCGGCCGATACTCACCTATGGTGCACTAGTCTGGTGGCCTTCTGTGAGTAAAGGGTATATCATTGACAAACTTAAGAGGGTACAAAGAACCGCTTGTATCGGCACAACTGGGGCCATGAGATCTTGTCCCACTGATGCCTTAACGGTTCTTCTCCACCTTCTCCCTCTAGATATCCATATCAAAGACATTGCAATGTGCAGTGCAGTCAGGCTCAGAGAATCTGGCTGCTGGTTCAATAAGCCCTATGGGCACAGCAATATCCTAGATTTAATGCCGGCAGGTCTAGCTGACCATCATACCGACTACATGATACCCAAACTGACCTTCCACAAACACTTCGCCGCTGGCTTTCCAACTAGAGAGGATTGGAAAAACGCAGTGGTTGAAAAAGATTTTGACACACTTATATACACCGACGGCTCCAAAATGGACTGTGGAGTGGGCGCAGGTGTCTACTCGGACACACTAAAAATAAAAAAATCGTTTCGCCTCCCTGATTCCTCCAGCGTATTACAGGCGGAATTGTTGGCTATTAGGGAGGCTTGTCACGCGATTAGACACGATAGTATTCCCAAGCAAAATATCGCTATTTTTGTCGACAGTCAAGCCGCTATTAAGGCGATTATCTCGGTATCGACGTCATCAAAACTAGTACCTTAATGCCAGAACGAACTGGACTCCATTGGGAGTCGGTACAATATCACTCTCATATGGGTTCCAGGCCACAGTGACATAGATGGAAATGAACAGGCTGATGCCCTAGCCAGGTTGGGCTCGTCCCTTCCCAGCTCACGTACAATCGGCATTCTCACTCCTTTAAAAACTATCATGAATAATATCAACACACACTCTCTTAAAACAGCTGAACATAGGTGGCGAAACCTCAGTGGGTGCGCCATTTCAAGAGATATGTGGCCTCGCTACAACAAGACAAAAACAAGCGACCTCTTAAGCAGATCCCGTAAGGAAGTCATCAGGGTGATAGCAATTACCACTGGACACTGGCCCATCGGTGACCATGCTGTTAGAATGGGTATACCCCACAACACAAACTGTCGCAGTTGCAAGGAGGTGGGGGAAAAGGAAACTTTAACTCACTTTCTGTGCAAATGCCCGGCTCTGTCAAGAGCAAGACAACGAACTCTAGGCAAACCTTTCTTTGACAATATCTCCGCGACCTCTCTGATAAACACATCCAAGAACTGATCGCCTACCTTAATGTCACTGGTTGGATTTAGTACACGCCAACTAACAACAAGACACAACATTTAACCGCACGAGTATTTGGCATCAAAACGGCGCACTCCAGCGCTAATTGTGTTTCGTCTTGTACGAACAGCCAATCTAACTAACTAACATCTATCGCTGTAAAATTCTTTCTGGAACCCATTTTTTTTTAAACGAAATAAAAGCAGTTTTTTTCCAACGCTTTTTTTAATAATCTAAACAAAACTTTAAACAAAATCGCTGATGTGAACGTCTTCAACGAAATATTTGCAATGGCATCCTAGTGGCCTGTTCAGAGGTCGTATCTAAACATTTCCGGGTACAAAATTTCCAACAGGTATAAAGAGTGAAAATCGATTGCAAAATCTATGGCCTCATCCTTGTGAAGGCCAGTGTATTTTTCTTAAAGTCTATTAGTGAACGGTTTAAAAAGAATAATTATAAGCAAATACTAACACTTTGAATAAATGCTTCTACAATAGGGAGAGACCCAAAATGATTCAGAAACCATGATTATAAGTTTACAATTTTCATTTACCCTTAATTTTTTTTTAAATACCTCCCCCCATATATTTTGTTTGTAAGTCTGTCATTAAAAATAATCTCAAAGAAAATATCAAAATGTCCATCATAACACAAGAAAATTGACAACAAAATAAACTATTTACTAAAATGCATATGTTGTTATACAAAATATTAAAAAAACATATTTAGGTGAATGCTATTAAAACATAAATAAAAAAAAACCACTATACGGAAAATAAATAAGGAATACAAATACCATTACAATTGAATTGAATGAAGCAAATATATAAATAAAAGCAATTGGAAATCATTTTTGTGTATGAATACTGAGATAATGCTTACTTATTGTAGCTTATAACGCAAGAAAAACTTAAAAAAAAAATAGTTAAAGCAAATCAAGAAAACAATTTTAGGTAAAATAAAGAATATTTGTTTTTAAATGAATGTGCGTTTATGATGATGACGAATTTCAAAATAAACTAGATGTGGCCTTCATAAGAGAAAAAAATTTAAAAATCCTAAAATAATATAAAAAAACATTTAAGTTTGTTTTATACAATATAATTCCAGTGTGAAGGGAATCACTAAATATTTGCAAAAATAGTTAGTAATGTAAATTGTTTTGTTTAAAAAAAATAATAAAATCATTGATTAAAATATATTGAATGAGAAAAATGTAAAATTAACGAGGAGAGGACTTTGAAGGCGAGTTTTTGAGTATTATTTGAAACACTCTGAGAAAGAAATATGGTAGACGCGTCTAGTTACTGACAAAACACAGAAAATAACTTCAGATGAGTTGCAGCAACTCATTTATTCAACTAACCAGTGGTTACATACTTACTTAAGTGGCGCTACAGTCCGGGATGAACCTGGGCCTCAAGCAACATGCCTCTCCAATTAGCCCGGTCCTTAGCTAACTGCCTCCAGTTGCGCACTCCAAGTTGGTTGAGGTCGGTTTCTACTTGTGCGCGCCACTTAAGGCGAGGTCTTCCTCTACTGCGTCTGACGACTGGCTGGGAATCGAAGACTCTGCGAGCCGGAGTATTGGTGTCCATTCTTTCTACATGTCCTAGCCATCTTAAAATTTGAATTTAAAACTTTGATCGTTTGTGGACTTTGCTGGCCTAAAACCACACTGATAAGGGTCGATCAGGTTTTTGGTAAACGGTTTCAGGCGTTCACATATTACGGCAGATAGGATCTTGTAGGCGATGTTGAGGAGACTTATGCCTCTGTAGTTGGCGCAGTTCAGAGGGTCTCCTTTTTTGTGGATCGGGCAAACGATGCTGAGGTTCCATTTTTTAGGCATGCTGTCAACCGACCAGATTTGGCTTATGAGTTGGTGGATGTTGCTTACCAAGTCATCTCCGCCAGCTTTATAAAGCTCTGCGGGAATGCCGTCCTTCCGGCGGCCCTATTAAGCTTGAGTTTAGATATAGCTATCCTCACTTCACTTAGGTCGGGTGGTTGGCAGTTTTCGCTGTCGTTGCCAATATTAAATGTTGTTCGTCATCGCCGTTTAACAGTCTGCAGAAGTGGTTCTTCCATATCCTGTGGAAGAGACTGTGTCTCAACTACGAATTTCCTTGTTCATCTCGACAGGATTCTGTTCGAGACTTGTAGCCTTGGCTTTGACATTTTAAACTTTGGTAAAACCTGCGAACTTCGTTCCTGGAGTGGCACCTCTCTATATCCTCGATCGCGCGCTTTTCTTGCTCTTTTTTCTTCTTCTGAAAAGCCGATGTTCTTCCCTTCTTCTTTGCCTATAGAGCTCAGTGGCAGCTCTCGTCTTCATCTGCAGCTTAGCCTTGTAGGCCTTGTTCTTGGCTGCGAGCGACTTTTGGCTTTTTGGGAAATGAAAATTACCAAAATTTTTTTTTTTCCGTGGGCTGGTGGATATCTTCATAGACACGATGAGCACGTGCCCAAAGTAGTTTGAGATTTTTACTCACTAAAACCCATTTTGTATTTCTTTTGCAACTAAGTATTCGACTTGTCTAGCAATTTTTTTTATCTCGAGTATATAATATGTTTGGCAGATAACTTCCCTTTGAGAGTACCAGCTTTTTTCGCAATTTATAGCGCGGTTTGTTATTATTAAGGGTTTAGTTCTTTGAAGACGCCGCAATATATTTGTTTCTCAAGAATTGTGAGGACTGTTGTCTTACCCCCCTATTAATAAAAAATCGCTATCCGCTCCTTAACACACGAGTTATGTAGCTTACGGATAGTGAGCTTATCCGTTTGCTATCTTTTGTTATTAATAAATATATTTTATATAAATGTTTGTTATCCGCTCTCTCTCAAAAAAATCCCGACAGAGCATGGCAGCACTTTACTAAAAAGTATTTAAAATAATACGATCCAGGTATACGTATGATAAAATAAAATAATAAAAAGTACGATAATGTGAGTAATGTACATGTATGTGTAAAGTCAATGAAATCGAGAAAAATATTTTTGAATTAAAAAGCGAAACGTCATCTCACAAATATTAAAAGTTATCCGCTCCTTATACACGAAATTCGGTGAGTTAAGTTATCCGTTGTAGAAATGTTTTTTTAATAAGAATTACAAGTTAACCGATGTGTTAGTGCTAACTCACCGTTATTCGTTGTTTATTAATAGGGGGGTTAATGTGTTCTAATAAACGTTTTTTATGTTTTCGTGCAAAATTTTTTGTTTCATCTTTAACCGCGGGAATACCTAGATCTCTGCGTAGATCTTCATTCCTTACGTACCAGGGCGCATTGACGAATGATCTTAACTTTTGTTTTCAAAAGTTTGTAAAATGTTTAGATTCGTTTCACTGGTACGACCCCATAGTTGTATACCATATGTCAAGCTTGTTATCTAGGTTAAGCTTCGAATATTTTCCGAGCAACCAGTACAGTTCTCTGTATTTATTCTTAAGTTCTTCGCATTTCTTTTTTAGATGCGACTTGCGAGTGTCATACCGAAATATTTCGCTTCATTTGCAAACGGGACTCGAACCGTATTTAGAAATACAGGCAAATTGTTTGTCCGTTTATGCGAAAAATCTACATGGATCGATTTGCTCTCATTGTGCAATCCGCCAGGATTTAGTCCATTCATTAACCTCGTTAAGAGCGTTTTGTAATTTGATATTTGTTTCCTCTATTGTTATGCCAACTGCTAGTATAGCAGTATCGTCAGCAAACGTTGCAACTATTGTTTCGTTTGTTTGTGGGATATCACGAGTGAATAGTTGGTACAGGATTGGTCCAAGGACGCTTCCTTGCGGTACACCTGCCATTATTTCTTTGAACTCGGAATATTCGCTTCCAAGTTTCACACGGAAGAGTCTATGCTCAAGATACGACACGCGGATTTTATTTAATTGCTCTGGCAGAACTTGACTTAGTTTATACTTAAGGCCTTTGTGCCAAACCTTGTCAAAAGCTTGCGACACGTCAAGAAATACGGCTGAACAAATTTTCTTTTCTTCGAAAGCTTTCTCAATTACATTCGATGTACTTGGTCCACCGTTGAATGTTTACTTCTAAACCCAAATTGATGGTCAGGTAAAAGACTTTTCTATTCAATTATAGGGTGTTAGCGACCGACTAATATCCGTTCAAAAACTTTTGAAATTATTGGAGGAAGAAGAAGAAAAAAATTACCAAAGGATGACAGCCCAGGAGTTTGACAGAAACCAACAAAATATTTTTCGATTTATTCCAAATATAGGGTGTTTTTGTTTTTTTTTTTTGGGACATAGGCCTATTTGTTTTCAATAAACAACAAATTCAACGGTATGTCTCACAAATTCCATGGCATTTAATGTTTAAAAATAATTTCTGGTATTTGGCTTACGCAACTGCACCATATGGTGTTCAATTATCGGTCAAATTTTGCACCACTTTTTCTAGCATATTCGGTCTTATTTCGACAATGTTGGTAAATCTGGATTTTGATCTAAAATTTGATCTTTTTGAGTGCCATTGGAACACGATTTCAGATTGATTTTTATTTGTCTCTGTATTGTTGTAATTTCTTGTCTGTGAAGTCAGTGCGTCGGTGTAGCTGTCATGTTTTAAGTCACACAGGTTGATTGTTTTTCATTTAATTTATATTTCACATTGAACTGCTACAGTTTTAATGATTAATAATAGTTTTTCACAACGAAAATCACTTTGGTCAAACTGACAGCTATCATTTTCTATTAGTCTGTGTGCATGGAAGAGCATATCTGCCGAAAAATCCAGATTTGCAAAATTAATCTGAGATAAAAAAAAAATCATTTTTTATGCCCAATGGAACACAACAACTGTCAAAATCGGTCTTTTGATAGATCTAGATCAAAGAAAGGATTGATTTTTTACCAATGGAAAACGCCATATGTGATCAATCGTTTCTGGTTTATCAGCATAGGCCAGAGATTTGACGTACCCCTCAAAAGATATTCCAAAGGTATCATTTCACAGGTCTATTTCTTGAGATGATAAACAAAGTCATTGTTGAGAGCACTGTATGTCATGTTACGCCGCCTTGTTGGAACCATATCTCCTCCAAATGATTTCCAATGTCATGAGGATGAGGATTAAAAAAAACACCAATCATTTGCCTGCAGCGTTCGCCATTCACCATTAATGTTGGGACCGGTTTAGGATTTAAAGACAAGTAGGCCGATCACGCCTTCGGCATGTATACCGCACCAAACAGTGTTTATTGTCAAGACGTAACGGAGTCTCAAGAGTCTTATGAGGGTTGTGCTCACTCCAAAAACGACAACACGTGTCAACAACACTTTTTGGTTGGAATCACAGCTATTTCGGACATTACCAAGTGTCCTCATCAGATTCCTTCTAAAAGTGATGCTATTTGAACGTTCAGTTCTTTGTATAATTATTATTGAAACAACTTATTCCCTAACCGGGGATTAAACTTGTAATCCCGTGCCTAGTGAGCCAAGTGCCTACCACTTGCGCCACTGAGGTCTTGGTTTGGGGAGAGTCGAATTTTTCAATTGAATGAACTGAGAGGCTGACAACTAGCGTTTTGCGTGTTATACACACTTGTTTACATACCCGTCAAGCCCGAAATGAGCCTCATCGCTTCCAGTTGATTCTCAGCCCAATCACAGAACAAACGAAGCAACTGACGGTCTGCTGGCTTTAATTCTTGCACCAGTTGGATCTTATATGGATGTAGGGCATTGTAGGCCAAGATCTTTCCTCAAAAGTGGACGGGCAGAGATCCCGATAAATTTGGGTTCTCTGTCACACTCACGTCTACAGCGGCGATGGCTTCTTCTGTATGCACTGTACGGGCTCGATTTGGATAAATATTATCAAAAACAGTAAATGTGATCATGAATAGATCCATAGCATTTCGTATAAGCTGCTCAGATGGACGATTATGCGCATCGTAAACTTGATGAAGTATTCTTTAAGTTTGGCGAACAGAGAGCGAGTTTTGTTCTGCTGTCAAACATACTTCACTAGTATGACAGCTAGAAACACCCTTTAAAAGCGGAAATGTTTATGATTTTTAGATTAAATCAAATATTTGAGGTTTTTTAGGCAGAACACTTAAGGCTGAACTATAATAGAAGATGGTTGCGGACGATCACTTACGTAACTGTGCGAACACAGGCAATTTGTATTGCACGAATTCATTCGCTCTTTCGCTTTCTTTTGTTCTTTCATATAAAAAAATTGACATTTCACTTCAATAGCTGTGTACCTACATTCAAATTTGTAAGTCAAAAACGAAATTTTTTTTCTTGTTTGCAATCGCTTCCATTCAGAAAAGTGTATAGTCCGTACCAAATCAGTTGGCCAATCTACTGCGCAGGTCTCTTAAAATTTATTTTACAATATCTTAAAATGCTCTTAAATCCTCTCTCTGCGCAATCGACCGTTGGCCAACTGATTTGGTACGCACTATATTATGGGCAACTTGGGTAATTGAGAGTACTGAAGAAAACTTAACGTAGATTTTTGACTTCCGATTGCTTCCGACTATAATAGTTCAGCCTTTAAGACCCGGTTTTTCAGTGCTGAGTTAACTCTGAGTTAACCTAGAGTTTACTAACACCGGAATAAATTTAATCCAGAGTTAACTCACGAAGCAGTTTTTCAGGGCAGGATTAAATTTGACTCCGTGTATGGTCATGTGATTTGGTAGCACTTATGTTTAATCGATTTTGCTGTCAAAAAGTTAATGAAAATGTAATGTGGAAGGATGTTTTGTTAGTCGTCTCTTTCAACAAACTTCACAATTTGACGTTTTACATTTTTTGCTAAAGCTTACGGGTACTTTTGAAATGTGAGAGATTAGACATTATTCATTTTTCTTTACACAAAAGTACCCGACCGAATGGAAATAAAACTTAACGTTTTCAGCGTTAATTTATTTAATTTTTCACGTACGCAGATGACAATGTTTTCTCGGAATTTCATGTCGTAAAATAAACTTGCACACAGCGTTACCAGATAAATTTTTTTAAACCTGCTAAAGGTAGGACGAAAAACTGCAAAACCTACTAGACAGAAGTGTAAAAATATGCTAAAAAAAACTGCGATCGATTTTTACTTGAGAAATAGGTTTTTTTTTTAGTTCAAAAAATACATAAAAAGTTAAATTTGTTATTATATAAGATGATAATTTATAAAAGATGATAATTTTTAAAAGATGAACATTTTTAATTTAAATATGTACAAAGTTATTAAATTAAATCGTTTGGAATTTTTTTAGAGAATCTTTGAATCTATTGAAGTTACCATTTTATTTGTTATAACAAAGTTATAACAGCCTTCACCTTAAGAAACCACTGCTTTACTTGCAAAGGAACATTTTCGTTACTGAAGCGATTACGGTTTTTAGTTTTTAACGAATTTACCTGCGAAAATATTGTTTTACAAGCAGTATTAGATGTCGGTAAGCATAAATATTGCAAATTTAATTATTGTTGGAGACGTATTGTTGTTTAGGGTACTGACATTTCCTTTTATTTTTTTATCAAAATAGTGAATATTGGCATAATCGCTTTGAAATATAATGTTGAATTTGTTTACCATAGGTAAAATGCAATCCATATTTTATTTATTTATTTATTTATTCTTGAATGCTTAAAAACAGTAAGATAGAATATCTTATGAGTTAGTTTTCAGCTAATTTTGCAAAAATTGAGCTAACAGATTTTAAGAAACTAGTTTTGATTTTCAATTACTTTTAATTTACAAGTTTAATTTAATAATCTACGAATTAATAGAGAAGTGAGACTTTAAAACTCTTTTTATGCTTGTTTTGTTCTGGGGCTCTATTACATAAAACGACCGAACGGCAAGTAAACGAAACAGAAGTAAACGATAGTCACGACAAAGCGCGATTGTGTAAAACGAGAAATTTATGACAGCTCAACGAAAACGAGAGCTATACGACTGCCCAATGCCAGTCGTAAGAAATTACGAGTATCGTAAAATCAAGAACGATACTCGTTTTATGTAATCAAATTTCAACGAGAACGAAGTGATTTTAACGATATTGGTTTCATAAAATATGGCCCCTGTATTTCCTTTATGTAACGCGGTAAAGAATTCCACAGACGAACGGCATTGACAAAAAATTGGCGCTCAGAGGTTAGGAATGAACACAGAGGATGAATTAATTGATGAGATCTATTAGATGATGCTTTTCTCAATCTATCAAAACAGTAATGTGGTTGGTGGGTTAGCAAAATACCCGAAAGCAACGTTAAAGTGCGTAGTTGAAGATAACTTTCAAGTGACATACCAAGCGGAAGAGTGGTAAAACCAGATAGTCTGTCATACCTTTTCAACCCATAGATATAACGCACAGTGCTATTGAAAGCGGCATTCAGTTTTCTGTTGCTTGCAGAGCTGCAGTTGCAAAAAATTTCGCATCCATACATCAATATCGGGAATATCAGTGTTTTTGCTACAAGTAAACGTGTGCTTACTGGGGTGAACTACTGCGTTACCCACAGTGTTCGCAGTACACCATATACTTTTCCGACGAGTGAATTTTATGGTTATCCCAAGTCAGATAGCGATTAAATGTCAACCCAAGATTTTTTGCAGTTTCGACGTATTCGATAGGAGCATCGCTCAACACTATCGGAGGAAAATATGAAATATTATGCTTTTTTCTTGAGACTACCAAGCATTTTGACTTTTAAGGGTTCAAGATAAGACCAATGTTCTATTTTCTCTAAGTCCTCATTGACACTTAAAGCGCTATGCTTAATTACCCGAGGGGGCAGCTCAAGTACAAGTGGACGTCATCGGCATACATATGTAATGAGCAGTTCTGAGTAACTGTTGGGAGTTCATTTACATAAATAGAAAATAAAAGAGGTCCAAGAATGGAACCTTGTGGAACACCAGTCACGTTTGGCAGAAAATTTAATAATTTGTTGTCACCAACTAGAACTGCTTGCTCCCTCTGTATTAAGTAAGAAAACATTAGCTTAGTGGCAGATGAAGTGAAGTTGAATTGATGCATTAGCTAGTTTATTACAAAGGTTGGCATGGTTGACAGTATCAAAAGCTTTCGAGAAGTCAAGCAATACCAAAAAGGTAACTTCATCTCTATCCAATGCCTGTCTCAATAAAGCAGTAATTCAACTATGCTTTTGACGAAGCCCGGATTGCTTCGGGGTGAGTAAATTATTTGCTTCCAGATAAGTACTGATTTGCTTTTGTAATACTCTTTCAAATACTTTTGATAAAAAGTATTACTATACTATCATTCAAACTATTAAAAATAAATTCGTTTGGGACAGAATTTGTTGTTAAATATTCACCTTGGAAATACACTTTTAATGCAACCCATTGTTCTATAATTTGATTGACGCAAGCATGTAGCGATAGCCATCTAATGTCTTGGTGGCGCAAAATCCTACGCTTTTCTGTTTCAAAAAACTCTTGGAATTCTAAAAATTCTCGTTGTCCTTTTACTACTTTGAGAAAAGTATGATTAGACATCTTTGACCAATTGTTCAATGGATCTTGGCAATTTCTTACCGGCATGACTGGCAGCTAGAGCAATAGAGTGACATACGCATTTAATAAATACACAATTTGGATTGAGTGTCGTTGTCCAAACAATGCCTATGTAAATAATATAATAACTATTTGCACCCTTTCCTTTTGACAATGCTACGCAGTTACATCAATAGGTATCCACCACACAAACAATACCCATACCAAGCTGTGTTTACTTTGTTTGCGCCCAAATAATTAATAACATGTGTAAATTTTTTTTGTTTGAAAACTGCTAAAATTTAAGAAAATGCTAAAAAAAACGGCTGCAGGTCATTTTCATGATCAAAAACTGCTAAAATCGCAGGAAACTGCTTAATCTGGTAACGCTGCTTGCACATGAGCATGCGAACAGAAAATTAATTCATATTTCAATGGTCATCGTGGAAAATAATGGTTTACAATTCTTTTCAAAAATTTTCGAATAGCACGTAGAAATTTTTCTCTATTTCTCTTTACCAACCTAACAAAACTAGCCTTTAAATAACTCTTCTCTACTCGTAAATACAATCATAAAAAACCAAATCCCAACATACCAAACATCAAAAAAAAAAAAAACAAAAACCAACTAACTACTAAACTACTACTTTTAGATACATAAAAAGCAACAAAGTTACTCTTTTGCCCACTACAAAAAAAAAAAAAACTGAAAATATATCAACAATCAAACCAGCAACCCAAAAACACATTAATTTATAAAAAAAATAAAAAAGTGGGCAAAAATTATATGTAAATGTTTTTATTTTATACAAAAAAAATATATAAGCGTATATATATACAGATATGAAAATATGACGTACCTAAAAAAATAAAAACTCTTTTAAAATAAATGATTTTTTTTATCTTAAACTCATTTCGATTAAAAAACAAAAAAATATAACAAACTAAAAAAAACTTTAAAATTAAATAAAAAAAATATATATCTACAATAAGTTTAAACTAAGAAAATATATGTGTAAAAAATAAATAGCAAACTCTTATTATTAGACTAGGTAGATAGATGTCTAATTATGGCTAGGTAATTATCGTTTTAATGCGTTTTTTATTTTTATCTTTTTATTTTAATTTTATTTTTTAGACTTTTTAAGATTTTTATATATTTTTTTTAAATTAAAGCCTTTGCTTCACCCAGACTGTGTGCTAACGTTAATTTTTTCGGCAACAACAGAATATGTATATCTAATTTATTTTATACAAGTTGGTGTGATACATATATTTATAAATATTGTACTATACTGCTTAATTTTAATTAATTTTAAAGAAAGAAAAAAAAAAACGGTCAAGGGTTTCTATATGGTTTATGATTAGTTAAATTTCTTAAATAAATATTAACAAAAAAAATCTTTTTAAATGATTTATACAAAAAAAATTAAATAAACTTTATAAGAGAAACGAAAATTTATCAGTTACTTGTAAAATTTAGGAAAAATATGGAAATGGAGATGTAAATGAAAAAGAAAATAATAAAAATAAAATCAAGAAACAACTACAGGAATGTAATAGATGGTGAAATTACGCGTGTGCTTAGATAATAAATTGTTTTTCGTTTCTAAAGGGTGTCCCATGATTCACGCAAAATGTAATTTTGACTGAAAATACAGATTTTAAATTAGAAAGCTTACATTTATTTACATTTCTTTATTTTTTTTCTTTTTTTAATTCTGACCTGCCTAAGCAGTAATATACACATCGACCTAAAAGATCTATTGTGCTTGCCGTCAGATGCTTTTTAGGTTAGTAGCGCTTCTACTTTCCTAATGTAGCTGATAATACTTTCAGCCGAAGATTTCCTCAGTTCTTCGGGACTTAAAAATTCCCTGAAGATAGATTCCCTTCTCATACCGTAAATGGCCGGGCATTCACATATGATATGCTCGGCTGTTTCGTCTTCTTCTAGACATAGTCTGCACTCCGGTGAGTCGACTAGACGTATTTTGTTTAGGTGATATCGCAGACCGTGATGACCAGTTAGGTAGCCTACTAAGTTTTCGATATCGTGCCTGCGAAGATTTAGTATCTTGTTGGCATCGGATTTGAAGGGCTGAATAGCTCTTTTGGCCTGTCTTAGACCTGGGATGTTTCCCCAGTATGAAACACATGTGTTTTGTTCCCAGTTTTGTATGACTAGATTTATGGCTGATTTGGGGATTGCACAGAAGGGTTCAGGTCCGATGAAGGGGGTTTCGGAACCTTTTCTGGCTAGTTCATCAGCTTTTTCGTTACCTTCAACTGCCTTATGTCCGGGGACCCACCATAGTTTGGTTTTGTTCCTGGAACTGAGTGTTTGGAGGGAGTTGAAGCAGTGTAGTACTGATTTGGAGACAATGATGTGTGAGCTAAGGGCTTTTATAGCTGCTTGACTGTCCGTGAATATATGGATGTTTGCGCCTTTAATACCTGAGTTGTGTATAAGGTTTTTGCAATCTTTTATGGCATGGAGCTCAGCTTGCAATTCACTAGGGTTTATTCCCATAGGTATTGAGATGTTTTTATTTGGTCCATGTATGCCAGCTCCTACCCCTGAGTCCATTTTAGAACCATCTGTATACCACTTTAGGCCGTTTAGGCAGTTTGGAGGGTTGTTGCTACTCCATGCTTCTCTGGTTGTGATCTCCGTTGAGAATCTTTTGTCGAAGCATAGTGTCTTTGGTAAGCGGTCTGTAACCGCACAGATCATGTCAAGTTCTGGAAGTTCGGAAAGAAGTTCAATTAGTTTTAGATGTTCACTAATGTTTAATTCTTCCGCGTGTGTCAAACTTGCTGAGCTGCGAATTGCCACTTTTTTTATATAAATGTGGAGAGGTGTTAGTCCTATTAAGGCTTCCATAGCTGCCGTGGGACAGTTACGCATAGCTCCGGTAATGCCCAGACAGGCAAGCCGTTGTACCTTGTTTAATTTATTTATAGTTGTTTTTTGGGTGACTTTGTTCCACCATACTATTGAAGCTTATGTTATAATGGGCCTGACCATGATCGTGTAGATCCAGTGTGTGGTCTTTGGAGAGATTCCCCAGGTTTTACCATACATGCTTCGGCAAGTTTGGGAGTTCCAGCTTAGTTTTTTATCGAGGATCACTCCAAGATATTTTACTTCGTTGGAATACTCAATGTATGTACCATTAATTGAAATTTGGGTGAGATTTCCTCCTTTTTGTAAAAGGGACGATGATAGCCTTGCTGGGGTTTATAGAGAGACTTTCTTTATTACACCAGTCTATGACTATCTTAAGGGCGTTTTGCAAACGTGTTGTAACCTCGTTTGGTTCTTTGCCCTTTATTATGATGACTAGGTCATCGGCGTATCCAATTATATTGAAACCTGCATTACTTAGGTCTTCAAGTAGGTTATCGATAACCAGAGACCATAGTAGGGATGAGAGTACTCCTCCCTGAGGGCAGTCTTTAACGGCTGTTACTGATACTGAGGTCTGTGCTGATGAAGCAGTTATTTTCCGACTTTCAAGCATCGCTTTGATCCATTTGATGGTGGGATGATCTATTCTTCTATGAGTCAAAGCATTTGATATGGAGTCATATCCAGTGTTGTCAAAAGCACCCTCTAGGTCTAGGAAGGCACATAAAGCTAATTCTTTGTTTTCGTATGCACTTTTTATTTGTGATGTTAAACTTAGAAGTGCTCCTTCCGTGGATTTACCTTTTTTGGTAGGCGAATTGACATGGGTGCAGAGGAGTGCTTTCATTTAAGCACTCTCTAATGTGTACGTCAAGTATTCTTTCCATTGTTTTCAGGAAAAACGATGTTAAGCTTATTGGACGGTACGATTTAGGTAGTTCTATTGGTTTGCCTAGTTTGGGGATAAATACCACGTTTACCTCCTTCCAGGTTTGTGGTATGTAGCCCCAGTTGAAACTAAACCTAAATAAGGCGACCATAGTGGGTAAGAAAAAGTCCAAGCCCTTTTGTATAAGAGCAGGAAAGATTCCGTCTGTCCCTGGTGCCTTGTATGGTTTAAATGAGTTGATCGCCCATTTGACCTTATCCGGAGTGAAAAGTTTGCCGGATAAACTATTAATCCTTTTCAGGTTTCTAGGGGGTGAGGCATCTATCATGTGTTCATGAAACTCACTTGTGATTGTAGAGCCGGGAAAGTGTACCTGAAGAAGTGTGGTCAACGTTTCTTCCCGGTCGCATGTGATTTTTTCGTCAGATTTGACTAGTAATCCCATGCAGTTTGTTTTATCTTTCGAGAGTGCCCTCTGGAGACGCGCCACCGCCGGAAGCTCTTCGAGTTCCTCACAGTATTTGCGCCAGGACGCTCTTTTTGATTTTCGCAACTCTATGTTGTGTTGGGTAAGTAGAGATTTATATTGGTCCCACTTACCGGTGCTATTGGCTTTATTGAAAAGTTTTCTTACTCTTTTACGGAAACTTTCTAGGTTATCGTTCCACCATGGTGTGCACCTCTTTGCCACAGTGCGTTTAACCTTACAGCTATTTGTAAAAGATGAGATTATATGTCATTTAGTTGACATTGTGCGACTTCCGCTTCACTTACACATGAAGGTTTTTCTGGAAGTATGTCACATTTAATCGATAGATTTTCTCGATACGTTCTCCAATTTGTGAGTTTGTTGTCGTATTTTATCGGCGCATCCTCGGTGTTGCATCTTAATTGGAAACTTATGTGCATGTGATCCGATAAAGATGCCTCACCAGAAACGTGCCAATTTTCGACGGTGTTTTGTACAAACGGAGAAGAGATAGTAAGGTCTAAAACTTCTTCTCTTAAAACGTTTCTAAGCGTGGTGGGTTAATTTCCCTTATTTAGTATAACTAAATTGTTGCTATATAGGTATTCTAATAAAGACTCACCTCTTTTGTTTATATCTCGACTGCCCCATATTGTGTTATGCGCATTGGCGTCGCAGCCGAAGATAAGATGTAGTTGCTGGGTCTGGCAGTACTGGACAAGTTCCTATACTGGGCGAGGTAGTATTTCGTCATCTCCAGCAAAGTACGCCGATGCGCATACAATTTTTTTTTGTAGTTGCGTCTTTCTAAAAGGACAGTCACCAGATCTTTGGTAATGAAACCTGGAATGGGAGAGAATTTTATATTTTTTGCAACTAAAAGAGCTGCCCTTGGTCTAAAATTTCCCCGGGCAAAGATGAGCTCTCTGGTTTTACTTTGTAAACCAAATATCTTACCCTCTGTGCCCATGGCTCCTGGATTAAACCTAGAGCGATGTTCCCTTCGGCTCGGTGCAGGTTTGCCTGCAGCACATTTAGTAGGGTGGTCATCGTTTCCTACCGTGCTCAGGGTTTCGTACCCTATAAGGCTTGTTATCGCCTCTTCTACGTACGATACCCTGTTGAGAGACACCTTCGTGTCTATCTCTCGGACCGTTTTTTCGCTGTCCGTGTTTTTGCCGTTCACGCGCCCGTTCATAGAGTATACAGATTGGGGTTATGTATGGAAAAGCTCATCGGATAAATGGGAGCTACAGCTTTGTTGGCAACTACGTTCTCTTTTTTTTGAAAATTTATGACTGTTTCATATTTCTCATCGCGGTCTCGCCATTTATAAAAGTAGTGATGTAGCCTACCAATTTCAACAGCAATACGGCCAATGTTCCAATCCAAAATTTAATTTAAAATGGCTGAAATTCCATGTCCGTAGGCAATTAATTCACTACTGTTTCATTTATAAAAGCCCAAACCTGGATAGCAAATCTACTTTTAACGAGTTTGATGCGCTATCTGATTCCATCTCAAGAATTGTATCCCTACACCCTGGCACTGAAATCGTCATTACGGGCGATTTCAATGGACACAATTCTTCGACTTCTACATTCTGGCAAAGATTATGAAGTCTATACAGATGACGCATTTAGAACAAAAAACAGAAATTTTTGCTCAGTAACTTCATGGTACGGGCGGGCGGTGTGCATGAAAACCTACGAAAAAAACAAAAACATATGGCGGGCTGTGCCAGCACGACCCGCCATAGAACAATTTTTCTTATATGGAGTGCGTCATCTGTATAGACTTCATAATCTTTGATTCTGGACAGTCAACACCCAAAGGAAGGTATGTCGAGATCTTCGCTGACATAAACAACTTAACTCAGCTTGAAAATGAGCTAACGCGCATTCCGGATATTGATAGTCAAGCCGCCAAACCCCTGGACTTGTTTTTAACATCTCACCCCCACAAATACCCTGTAAATGTATTAACGCCTCTAGGCACGTCAGACCACTGTATCGTATCAGCTTATTTATCGTACTCCAACCACATAGTTAAAGACCAAATTCCTAAAAGAGCTGTATGACAATACGAGAAAGCCCTTTGTGAAGCTCTGAACGGTTTCTTTAAGGATTTTAATTGGACATTATGCTTCCTCGATAATGACGTGGATGCTACGGCTGATCCTCCAAAGTATGAAATCCTTTATAAAGAGTATCAAACCGAAGGTAAACGGGTGGCATGACTCGAGCTGTAAAGAGGCGCTGTTAGGGTGAAAGAGTTATGTTTTCGGTTTTATAAAGCCAACCCAACTGAGGAAAACCGTTTAAAATTCAAACGAGCCAGAAATGACTGCGATGCCCGCATTAAGCGTGTCAAATTCTTCCACGACCTAAACTTGAGGCAACAAAATTCTTCTATGTCCCAAAGGTAGTAAAAACTTTTGGTCGTTTGCAAAAAACATTAAGAATTCGACCTCATATTCCAACCCAACGCTCAGTTACAATGACATTCCAGCTGTCACCTCTCTAGACAAAGCCAATCTGCTCGCTGCTCATTTTGCAGCCAATTCCACGCTGCCAGATTGTGCGAAGTCTACCCCTGAACTAGTGAACGTAGAACATTCTATGGGATCACGTCCAATCCACTTTCGTACTCGTACAGTCGCAAGAAAATTAATCGATCTTGACATACACAAATCGTCTGGTGCAGATGGTATCTCCCCCATTTCCCCTCTCCGAATCGATGGAAAACTGCATTTGTCCAGCCCGTTCCCAAAAAAGGCGAATCTTCTTCTCTCCAATTGCAATTACCTCCCTTCTTTCTAAGGTCATGGAAACGCTGATAAACCGTCAGCTTATGAAATATCTTGAATCACGAAAACTCCTCATGACCGACAATATGGTTTTCGTAGCAACAGTTCCATTGGTGATTTGATGTCATATCTCACCGAAAAGTGAATCTTCTCCTCTCTCCAACTACCGACCAATTGCACTTACCTCCCTTCTTTCTTAGGTCATGGAAACGCTGATAAACCGTCAGCTTTTGAAATATCTTTAATCACGGAAACTCCTCCATGACCGACAATATGGTATTCGTAGCAACAGGTCCACTGGTGATTTGATGTCATATCTCACCGAAAAGTGGAACCAATCAATCCACATTAGTGGCGAATACAAGATCGTTGCACTTGATATTTAAAAGGCATTTGACAGGGTTTGGCATCAAGCCCTTTTGTCAAAAATGCGTGCTTTTGGTATCGATGATACTCTTCTTCAATGGATTAGAAACTGCCTCTCGAAACGTTCAATTCAAGTAGTTTTGGACGGTTTCAAGTCTGCTACTCACCAAATAAATGCTGGTGTTCCCCAAGGCTCCGTTTTGTCTCCGACACTCTTCCTCATTTTTTTTAATGACCTATTGTCTGCAACTTCTAATCCAATCCATTCCTTTGCTGATGACACTACCCTCAGCTTTTCATATTCGTTCTCGAATCCACGCCCCTCACCATCGGATGTGGAAGAAAAACAACGACAAAATATGTTAAGTTCATTGAATTCCGACCTCGACAGCATAATTAAATGGGGTAAATCTAATAGATTGGAATTTAATGCTTCCAAAACGCAATGCTGTCTTCTGTCATCCAAGCGAAACTAATCTTTACAGCCACTATCCATGAGTGGCACTTCCATCGTCGAAACCGAAAAACTTTCCATGCTCGGTATGTGAGTTTGGAACGACCACATATTTGAAATCGGCAAAAATGCAGCAAAATGTCTAGGTTTCCATAACCTATGAAAGAAATATTTCACCCCTTCTGATCTGGCCTCAATATATAAAGCGTACATACGCCCCAAACTCGAGTTCAACGCCCACATTTGGTCAGGTGCAGCCAAAACATCATTGCACCTACTAGATAGGATACAAAAGCGTACGATAAAATTGATAGGAGATCCAACCATAGCGAACTTTATAGTTTCGCTCGAACATCGTAGGAATGTCTCCTGCCTTACACTCTTTTACCGCTATTACAACAACAAATGCTCTAAGGAAATAGCCAGCTGCATTCCGCCCCTTCAACAATTCAACCGTAATACTCGCCATACCACGAATTCTAATCAGTTCACCCTAAAGCCTATCTTCGGACGTACTATAGTCAAATCGCAGGCGATTATTAAGCGATTGCTCAGAGGTCTGAGTGATAATTGTTTTCAAAGTTACGGAATGACCCTCCTGGGTTATCATGTCACGATTTCATTATTGTGACTGCCTGACAAGCCGCATTTTCGATGTCTGATAATGCACGCGTTGTGCATGCATTTGTTTCTTAAACTCGTCGGTTTTCTGGAGTCCTACCCTGTATTTCGTTCCGAAAGTCAATCCTTTTCGAAATTGTGTTTCGTTTCGCTTTTGAATTGGCACTCTGTTACACTTTCCAAATGAATAAAATACTATCTGTCCAACATAAATTAGTAGTACACGTCTTTTGGGGAAGCTTTTTCAAAATCAGTTGCGCGCCATATTTTTGCACCATACTACATTAAGGAAACCCCCCCATAAAAGTGTTTACCCGCCCGTGAATTCCAATTGCATCGGACGTACATCCAACACGTCATACTCTGACTGTGCACTGATTGGTTATGGCGGCTGCGGAGGGGTTTTTTCTAGAGCTCCGCTAATGCATATGCAAACTGATCTTTGAATTTTACCAAATAGGTTGCGATTGGAGGCTGTTTCTAAAGTCGTCATCCAGGCTAAGAAACCACACAGGAGTATTTGTCTTATGATGGACACGTCAAGCCAGAAAGAGATATGTGGTTGCATACCACATTTCTTTCCAATCGTCTCGTATAAGGCTACGGTGGCTTTCTTGGAAGCTGGCTTTCCAATTCAGTTTCTTACCCAAAACCAGACCCAAGTATCTGGCTGGTTCTGCGAACTTAAGACTCACGCCAGTAAGTTTGGTAGGGTCAATGTGCGGGACTTTGTATTTCCTGCTAAAAAGGACCAATTCATTTTTTTGAGGGTTCGCCGAGACCACATCTGACGGCGCATTTGAAGAGTATAGAGAGACCATTTTGTAATTGTTCGCTAAGGGTATTTATGTATTTCATTGATACTGCTATTGACACGTCATCCGCTTAGATTTACTAGTAATGGGTGATCCATATCGAGGTTCCCTACTTTTTTAAAGAAAAAAACACAGAAAATTCAAATTTAATGGAGAATGTTTATTATCATTTGAAATAACATTCTTTGGCATTTATTTTTTGAAGATTATGTCTATCAAATGGCCGTTGCTACGTCGCAGATGGTCCATCCGTTGAGTCCAATTTTCGATCACTCGTTCGAGCATTTCGACTGGTAACTGGCGAATGACACGCGTGATGTTTTCCTCCAAGGCCTGAATCGAAGCGGGTTTGTCGACATAAGCTTTTGACTTTACATATCCCCACAGGAAAAAGTCTAACGGTGTGATATCACACGATCTTGGTGGCCAATCGACCGGCCCAAAACGTGAAATTATGTGCTCACCGAAATGTTCTCTCAATAAGTCCATTGATTGATGCGATGTGGTGGAAGTGGCGCCGTCTTTCTGAAACCAAATGTCGCCGAGATCACGAGCTTCAATTTCCGGCATCAAATAGTCGGTTATCATGGCACGATAACGGTCGCCATTGACGGTTACGTTCGCACCGGCATCATTTTTAAAAAAATATGGACCGATGATTCCACCGGCCCACAAACCACATCAAACCGTTGGACGTGGTCTATTCGGTCGAATATTATCCAATAACGAATGCTGGGTCTCAAAATGGGTGATGGTGTTGCGAATAGTACGCTCAGTAGGCCGATTATGTTGACCATAAGTTGAGCGAAGTGCACGAAACACATTGCTCACAGAACGTGAATTTTCATAATAAAGTTGAACAATTTCTAAACGTTGTTCACGCGTAAGTCTTTCCATTATGAAATGCCAAACAATTCTAAACAAAAATAACATGACAGCATGACACGACTCACACGTGATCTGTCAAAAAAGGCTATTGAAAAAAGTATCTCTACTTGGATCACCCTTTAGTAGACAGGACGCCCCCTTGTGGGGTGCCACAGCTGACAGATCTACGTGCAGATGAGACGCCAAGATTTGTGTTAATCAGCCCTATCGCAAATAAATTTTCCCGGGAATTTTTCCCTTGTCAGCAATGTAAATCAGATTGCGGAATGGGAATAGTTTCCCGGGAAAATTTATAGGCCTGAATAATTCTGCCTGTGAGTAGCTGATATATTAGCACTCCCAACTAGTCGTCTACATTGAAACCTGAAAGTGTACTAGTGATTGCTTCGGCTTTGACATTTCTAAAGGCTCTTTCTATATCAAGAAGTGATCTTTTGCTCTTAGTGAGTTATCGATGATACGTATGAGTGAGCGAAGCGCTGTCGCAACCGACTTTCCCTTGCAATATGCATGTTGGGAGTTAGAGAGTACCGGCGGTTCTACACAAGTACGGAGATGTAGATCAATTTATCTTTCCTAGGTTTTAAGAAGGACGGAGATCCTTCGGATTAGTGTGAGAGTTCATTCCTGCTTTGAAGATGTATACAACTTCTTCTTCCGTCCATGTCTTGGGGATGTGTACTAACCGTAGACAACTGGTCATGATGGTTAGTAGCCATGGTAGCAGGTAGGAGGTGGCCCAAATGGTCCAGTGGATTTCAATGGTTTTAAGCTATTCAGACCTATCGCGAATAAATTTTCCCGGGAATTTTTCCTTTGTCAGCAATTTAAATCAGATTGCTTAATAGGAATAGTTTCCCGGAAAAATTTATTCACGATAGGCCTGATTGATGGCGCAAAGAAGATTTTCTTGGGTGATGATAATATTGGTAAGTGGAATGGATGTACCGATCCACTTTTTGTTTAGTACCCACGGGGTTAGAGGAGCCGCCAAGGAAATGGGCGCCCAGAAGTAGGTCAATGGTTTCCATGCTGGAGGTTGTCCCTTGACTATCTGGTTTAGCTATATATAGCTGAATTGATGGTGAGGATTTTACGTAGACTAGAGGCCTCTGAGGTGTCTTCTATATTACCACAGAAGGTACGTCAGGATGCTCTATTTTCTTCCTCGACGCGCTTTTGTATGTTTTGAAAGACCATTTATATTGGTCCCAATCTACTGTCTCTTTCGAGATCATGCCATTGTTAAAAACCTGCATGCATTTCCTGCTAAGAGTGGAGGGATTGGAGTTCCACCATGGAGGCTTGGCCTTTTCACAAGGGTTCTTATAGGGCATGATGGTGATCTTGCATTGCCCTAGGTTTGGCTACTAAAAGGCGGCGCAAAGGTTGTCACCCGTCGCAAAAGCTGTCACCCGATGTTTTTTGGTTGCAAAAATTTAAATTCTTCAGCAAAAAAAGTAGAAAAAATGATTCCATGATTCATGTCTTATGCGCCATCTATAATAATTGTTTCGATTTTTTTTGCAAAACACTTTAAAAAATGGCGGCCAAAAAACATCGGGTGACAACTTTTGCGACGGGTGACAACCTTTGCGCCACCTTGTAGTTTATGTTGCTGATCTTCTTACTTAAAATTTACTGAAACGGATGAATCCATGATTTGATGCTTTTCGAGTATAATACTTGGTCTGTATCAACTCTCGGTAAAGGACGATCAAAACGTCTCTTCTTAAACAAAAAAATCAACCATACACAATCAAAGTGCAATTTTCAATATTTCCTATATGTTTTTTTTTAAATTTTAATATTATTTTCTTTAAAACATGGCAAAGTTAAACAAAAATTAAAATTCTAAATTATCTATAGTTGCTAACTATTCGAACTTAAGAAATATTAAATTATAAATCAAAAAGTAACAAAATAAATTATATAGCTCTCTTCCCTTTGTATTTTATATCATTGTGATGTTTAAGAAAAAACGGTTTTCTCTCTATAGTTAGTCTCTTTTACATGTAAACATTTTTTTAAAAAAAAATATAAATTCAACGCCTTAAATATGCAGTTAAAATTAAAAACAAAAATGTATGTCTACAATTTAAATTTAAAAAAAAAACGAATAAAAGGAGTTGAAGAAAATAGCTAACAGAACAAAAAAAAAAAACATCAAATATAAAATAAATTAGACAAAAATATCTAAATATAACATAGACAGAGTGTACTTTGTCTGTGACTATACTATTGTAGAAATATACATATTAGTTAATGTAACATATTTATATTTCATTTTCTATAAATTATATATAAAAATATTGATATATATGTATGTTTTCAAATAGATTTACTGGACGAAACAATGCTTTGTATATACGAAAAGTGGAATTTAATAAAAATATTTTCGTTAAAAATGTGAATTTTCATTTCATTTCATTCATTTATTTTACAGGAACATGGACTATTTGGAATTTTAATAAAAAAAAGGTAAACTTACAGAAACTTTATTGCAAAAATCTGAAAATTATATGGGTCATGGTCGCAAATATTAAATTACTTACTTCTTAAGTGGCGCTACAGTCCGGGATGAACCTGGGCCTCAACCAACATGCCTCTTCAATTAGCCCGGTCCTTAGCTAACTGCCTCCAGTTGCGCACTCCAAGTTGGTTGAGGTCGGTTTCTACTTGTGCGCGCCACTTAAGACGATGTCTTCCTCTACTACGTCCGACGTCTGGCTGGGAAGCGAAGACTCTGCGAGCCGGAGTATTGGTGTCCATTCGTTCTACATGTCCTAGCCATCTTAAACGTCCAATGCGGAGTTTTCTGACTAGGGTATGTCGCTGTACAACTCGTATAGTTCGTGGTTGAATCTTCGTCTCCATAGCCCGTCAACGCAAACGGGACCGAAGATTTTTCGAAGAATTTTCCTCTCGAATCTACCAAGGATTTCTTCATCCGCTTTTGATACGGTCCATGCTTCAGCGCCGTAGAGCAGGACTGGGATGATCAGGGTCTTATATAGGATCTCCTTAGTAGTTCGAGTGAGGGCTTTACTACTAAATTGCCTTCTTAGCCCGAAGAAACAGCGGTTGGCAAGAGTAATTCTTCGTTTAATTTCTGACGAGATGTTGTTGTCAGAGTTAAAAGCGGAGCCGAGGTAGACAAAGTCCCGTACTACCTCAAAGTTATATATGTCAATGGTGACGTTCTGCCCAATTCGTCGATGTTGTGTGTCCTTTCGTGTTGACAGCATATACTTAGTCTTACCCTCATTTACTGCTAAACCCATTTTTGCCGATTCCTTCTCTATACTAGCAAACGTGGCTATGACATTACGTTGAGTCCTACCAATGATGTCAATATCGTCGGCGTATGCTAGTAGTTGCACCGATTTTTGGAAAATTATGCCTCTGGTGTTGGTTCGGGAGTTTTGCACAATCCTCTCAAGAATCAAATTTCAAAAAAGTCACATGACAGCGCATCGCCTTGCCTAAATCCTTTTTTGGTATCGAATGTGTCGGTGAGGTCGTTTTCGACCCTGATGGTGCAGCGAGAATTCTCCATCGTCATCCTACACAAACGGACGAGTTTGGACCAAAACTAGACATGACTCTGTATAGTTCGTCTCTAAAAATGCTGTCATATGCGGCTTTGAAATCGATAAATAGGTGGTGGGTATCGATTTGGACTTCTTGGGTTTTTTCCAGGATCTGCGGAAGTGTGAAAATTTGATCGGTTGTGGACTTTTCTGGCCTAAAACCACACTGATAAGGGCCAATCTGGTTGTTGGTA
This sequence comes from Rhingia campestris, assembly GCA_932526625.1. Classification (NCBI taxonomy): domain Eukaryota; kingdom Metazoa; phylum Arthropoda; class Insecta; order Diptera; family Syrphidae; genus Rhingia; species Rhingia campestris. Next base: position 176,422,112 of record OW052182.1, read on the forward strand.
AACGGTTTCAGGCGTTCACATATTACGGCAGATAAGATCTTGTAGGCGATGTTGAGGAGACTTATGCCTCTGTAGTTGGCGCAGTTCAGGGGTCTCCTTTCCATTCTTCAGGCATATTTTCAACCGACCAGATTTGGCTTATGAGTTGGTGGATGTTGCTTACCAAGTCATCTCCGCCAGCTTTATAAAGCTCAGCGGGAAGGCCGTCATTTCCGGCGGCCTTATTAAGCTTGAGTTTAGATATAGCTATCCTAACTTCACTTAGGTCGGGTGGTTGGCAGTTTTCGCTGTCGTTGCCAATATTGAATGGATCGTTCTGCCTGACAGCGGAATGTTGTTCGTCATCGCCGTTTAACAGTCTGCAGAAGTGGTTCTTCCATATCCTCAGCATCGACTGTGTCTCAACTACAATATTTCCTTGTTCATCTCGACAGGATTCTGTTCGAGCCTTGTATCCTTGGCTTTGACGTTTTACACTTTGGTAAAACTTGCGAACATCGTTCCTGGAGTGGCACCTCTCTATATCCTCGATCGCGCACTTTTCTTGCTCTTTTTTCTTCTTTCAGAAAAGCCGGTGTGCTTCCTTTCTTCTTTGCCTATAGAGCTCAATGGCAGCTCTTGTCTGCACCTGCAGCTTAGCCGTGTAGTTGTCGTTCTTAGCTGCGAGCATCTGTCGGCATTCCTCATCAAACCAGGGGTTTCTTGCTGGTGGGCGCGAGAAACCTAGCACATCAGTTGCGGCTGATCTAATGGCCTGTTGGCATCGTTGCCATTGCTCTTCGACATTAGATGCTGGTGGTATGTTGTGAGTCGAGAGGATAAGGGATACGCGTTGCGCGAAGGTCTTGCGGTCTCTGGCGATTGCAGTCTTTCGACATTAAATTTTTTCTACAGTATTTCTGTTTTTTTTGTGGCGTGGTGGATATCCGCATCCTTACCTTGGCTACAACAAAGTAGTGGTCCGAGTCGATGTTAGCCCCTCGGAATGTTCGGACATCCAAAAAACTGGATGCGTGCCTCTTGTCTATCGCAATGTGATCAATTTGGTTGACCGTTCGTTGATCTGGAGACCGCCATGTCCCTTTGTGGATATCGAGGTGAGGAAAGCGTGTGCTGGCTATAGTGGCATTTCGTTCCGTAGCAAAGTCAATTAGCCTAAGTCCGTTACCAGACGTGTTGTCGTGTAGGCTATATTTTCCGACAGTACTGCTAAAGATGTCTTCTCTTCCTACCTTTGCGTTCAAATCTCCCAGCACGATTTTAACATCGTACTTTGGTAGTCGCTCATAGGTTTTGTCGAGGAGCTCGTAGAAGCAATCCTTAGTTATATCATCCTTTTCCTCCGTCGGAGCATGAGCGCATATAAGGCTTATATTGGCGAATTTGGCCTTGATGCGGATTGTTACAATGCGTTCGCTAATGTCTTGAAAACATAAGACTTCTTGCCTAAGTCTGGCACCTATAACAAATCCGCATCCAAATAGTCGCTGTTTCTGCTCACTATAACACGGTCCATAGTAGATGTCACAGTTTTTCATCCTCCTTTTGACCGGCCCATCCCATCGTATTTCCTGGATGGCAGTAATGTCTGCTTTGTAGCAGTTTAGGACTTCCGCTAGTTGTTCGCCTGCACCTCTCCTGTTTAATGTTCTCACATTACAGGTGGAGATACGAACGTCGTTGTCCTTTTTTCGTTTAGCATGGTCGTCAACAATAATATCAGTCTAACAATAACAATATTTTTTTTCCGTGGATGGGTAGTTAACCTAAAGCAAAAAACCCAACCTGGATTGCCAGGCCCCTGTTTTGACCCTAGGACAGCGGGCCGGAAAAAATACCGATGTCAGTAGCCCATTTTTGGGGTATGAGCGCTGCCGTTGACCTATTGAGGGCCACCAACTCTTTTCCAATACCCTGGCTCAGTTTTGGAAATCCCTATAGACCTGGTGTTCAAATATGTCGAAGCAGCTCATATAGGGATTCCACTACCAGTTCGATCAAACTGGAGCTGTCGGCACCACCGTTGACTCCATCTAGGGAATTCCTCCGCTGCCGCCTGAGAGTGAGTGCCTTAGTGAGAGGACACTCCTTCCCCCTCTCTCGTTTGCTGCCACCAACGACCTTCCACAGGGGTTCAATACCCCATCTCTAGTCGAGGTACTAGGCACACACCAGTCACCAGTGTGGAGGTGAGAGTAGGAGTTGATAGTGAGAGTGAGAACGCTGGTGTCCTCATATAATCGCATCACTATCCTTAAGAAATAATTGCTTGTGGGAATTAAATATTTGTACCTTGAAGAAGAATAATTGTTAGTTGGGCGGAACAGCACGCTTGCGATTGCTCGACTTAACTCGTCGGGTAGTTCTTGCCATCTCACCAAACATCCGAGGTCAACGAACAGAATCAATCCGTATAAAGTGGATGCTGATAGACCATCGGCGTCGGTAAGAATACGACTATATGTTCTCTTTAATGACTGACACTGAATCTGATTTTCGGATTCAACTTTTTATAAGCGACAGAGATTGTGACATGAGCCTTCACAATATCTGGCTCCGTTAACAAGCTAAATTGCCGCTTTTTAGGAACCGAGAATCCAAATGAGCTCCATGACTGTGTGGCCAAAACCATCATTGGGAAAGTTTTTTTTATATAAGTTGATTCCCATATCGGACGATGTGTGAAAAAGGTCTGGACTGTTACTGGTTTCAACAAGACGGTGCGCTATTCCAGAATACAATGCAATTTCTGCAACAAAAATTCCCTGAACATTATGCTGTCAGAAAATCGCGACATTGGCTTCTATCCAGATCTCTAGATTCGACCCGAACGTGTACACCAGGAAGCCTCAGTTCATTGACAATCTCAAGGCACACATTCGTGCCAAATCATTGCTATACCGCCCGAGATACTCGAAAAGACAATAAAAAACGCAGAAAAAAGAACACATTTTGCATTGCTATATATCCAAATATCCAAATAGATAGATAGATAGCTTTATTTCGTTATAATTTTACAATGTCTTTGTTATTGCACAATATAATATTAATTACAGAGATTTGATATGTTCAGAATATATCTTTCTTCTGAGAAGTTATTACAAAATTGAAAAAATAAAAATATTAACTAGAGAAGAATAGGAGTTTTGAAGGAAACACGACAAAAACCTTCAATATAAGTCAAAACAGAAAGTTAATAAATAAATAAATACAAATACATAAAAAAAAAAAGTAAATAAATAAATAAATAAATATATAGATAAATAAACAATTAAATAAATAAATAAAAAGACAAAAATAAATAAATAAACTAACAAGTTAATAAATAAATAAATATATAAATAAATAAATATGCAAACATAAATAAATATATACAAATAAATAAATAGCTAAATGAATATATAAATAAATAAACAAATAAGTAAGTAAACAATTATATAAATAATTAAAGAAAAACAACAAAAAATAAATAAATAAACAAACAAGTTAATAAATAAATAAATAAATCATATATTTTGACTAGTTGTTGCAAACAGATTATTAACTAAGGGATTGTCAGCAAAAGCGCAAGAATTCACAAACTTTTTAGTGATTTTGGATATTCTTTCATATACTAATTCAACACCCGCTCTTTTATGAATGTGTAGAGTAGGATAATCCCATGGTAGATTTAACATTAACTTTAGAACTCTATTCTGAGCTACTTGTAGTTTTTTTATGTGGCAAAGGGCGGAGTTTCCCCATACTGGACAGCCATAAAGAAGAATAGCTTGAAATATAACTTTAAATATTATTATTTTGTTTGACAGAGAAAGTAATGATCTCCTATTGATAAATGGGTAAAGGACTCTCGTTGCTATATTAACCTTATTCACTGTCTGTGAGATGTGTTCCTGGAATGTTAACTTGGAATCAAGATGTATACCTAGATATTTTACAGAATTCTGAATCTTTACATTTGTTCCATTAATCTGTAAGTTAGAGGAAGGCAAAAAACAAGCTTTTCTTTTTCTAGTGAAAAAGATAGCTTGTAGTTTGTCCTTGTTTAATTGGATCTTCCATTTATTTAAATACGTTTCTAGTATTTCCATCGCATATTTTAGATTGATCTCAATATTAAGAGCAAAATCATGGGATGAAAATACAGCTGTGTCATCAGCAAAAACAGCTAATCCACATTCAGGCAGATCTGGAAGGTCTGAGGTATATAAATTATAGAGAATGGGCCCCAATACGGAGCCTTGAGGTACTCCAGACTTCAAGTAAATTACATTAGATACACCACTATTGACATGCACTTGAAAACGACGATCAGACAGAAAACTTAATATTATATTGCACAGATATGGAGGGAAGTGTAGATTTATCATTTTATTTATCAATCCATTATGCCAAACACAGTCAAAGGCCTTTTCAATATCAAGTAAAATCATGCCAGTCGATTTTCCTATCGACCGGTTACTTTTAACATGATTATAAATTCTTTGTACTTGAAAGGCAGTGTTGTGGTAGCGTCTAAAACCGAACTGCTCATCTGGAAAGATATGGTTATCATCAATAAATTTCATAATCTTTTCTTTAAGAATTTTTTCACAAATCTTACTTAGGCTACTAAGTAGGCTTATTGGTCTATAACTACCCGGATTAACAGCTGCCTTACCCGCTTTTAATATGGGTGAGACTTTGGCAAGCTTCCATTTGATTGGAAAGTACTGCATCTTAAGGCAGGCGTTAACAATATACGCCATCACTTTGATCCTTTTTTAGGTAGTTCCTTAAGGTAGATATTTCTTACATTATCTAATCTTCAGTCTTTCTAATTACCAGATTATTTATAAAAAATAAGATGTCTTCTTCGTTTACGTAAGCATCTACAGGTGTATTTATGTTCATTGTTCTTAGTCTTTCAACTGAACTGCCAACCACAGTGTTTGTATATGCATCACCCAAATTTTGCGATATGCAATGATTACGCTCGAAAGTTGAGGCTAGAGAATTGGCTTTTTCACTGTCCGTAAAATAAATATTCGAATGTTCCTTGAGGAATGGGATATGCCTATTCTTATTTCGGACTATTTTTACCATGTTCCAAAATGGCTTCGAATTCTTGTCTAAATCTTGAAGCTTCTTACTCCAGGAATCATTTCGCAATTGCGAAATTTGACTGTTTATTACACTGCTTAGGTATTTCATCTGGTTTTTAAAAGAGGGTTGCCTATACCTCTGCCAATTTCTCCTATACATATTTCTTATCTTAATAAGATTTAAAATATGCAATGGGAGCTTGCGCGACGTGGACATCCCGTAATTTTTATGTAGTAAGAGCCTTTGTTTATCTTGGCTCCGGTATTTATTTTGACAAAAACACCTTTTAAGAAATGAAATGAAGAATTATTTTTGCCAATAATTGCTGTTTCTTCGTGCAGGCAAATTAGTTACCAAGGTGCTCCCATATGAGACAATTATCATCTCAGTGATTCTCTACTGGAAGCCAGATTTCCCGATTGAAGGCATTACAGAAAAATGGCTGATTTGACAATCAAAGTGCCTTATTGCCGCTTCGGAAACACTAGCAAATGGATCGTCTTGAAGCTGTCAATGAAGTTCAGTGGTTAAGTATCATGCTTTCATTGAGTGAGTTAAATAGCACGTCTCGTCTTTGCATTATAGATCAAGTAAATCTGATTTGACCACACATTGGCAATCAACACCTCAGCATAAACATCTTCATCACTGCATAGCAATTGCAAAGGAACTTCATCGATACCTAATCTTGTTCTGTTGCTTATTAAAATCAGTTGAAACAAAATCCAATTTTCAATCAAACGATTCGATAGAATTTAAAAATATACCGTCCACTCGTTCAATAAATCTTTGCAGTGGTCCCGGGGATCTTAATCAGATTTTAATTCGTTACTTCCAAGTTTATACATTCGAAATGAAAACTAAATCTCATGCGACACTCAATGAGTATCTGGCTGGCTATTTCTCAAATTATTTCAATTTTCGCAATCAACAGCATCAACAGCATCATCAACGAGATCATCACCAGGCGACTGAAGTAGCAACAACGACAGAGAATACGACGTTGACCGAAGCATGGCCAAAATTCTTCCTGGCATATCAATTTTTCTGCACCAAAATCTCAGAACGAATTCATCAAAATGAGATGATGCATCTAGATATATATATATCTGCGAGTTAAACTGATGATACGGCGAGTCGACGACTATGCGAAGGCGTTTCATTTGTTTAATTTGTTTCGTTTTATAGTTTTTTTTTCCACATCTTTTGTATCGCATCACATCTGTAGATCTGCGGATCTGCTGCTACTGCCTGCCCGCCAGCCTTTCACCGTGAATTTGTGAAATTCTCAAGATTTCCCACTCGTGGATTGTATGCCTGCGCTGCTATGCAATTGTTTGCATTCTCGCATCTAAAGGCTGCTTGATCTACATTTTGATGGCTTGAGGAATTCTATTCATCTGGCTGAACGAGGGCCGGCATTGTGTTTACACGAAAGTGTCACATGTCGTGACACTACACATTATGAATAAATTGTAAATTTTATTATTTCTCTTGATTTTATCAATCCTTGGGTGCGCAGACAGAATCTAAATGTTTTAAGAGGTCTCAGCTACAAGTGTATACTGGCCTTTCATCTCTAGCCTCAGAATGGATACGTTTTCAGCTTTTGAAATGATGTAAGAGGTGTTAAATTGAAAACCAAAACGTAGCGGCTTGTAAATAACAACAAGATACTTGTATCGCATATCGTAGATACAAGTATCGAAATCTAGTTATTGCGGGATGGTTGCTAAGTGATCCTCAGCAGACACCCACGCAACGTTACGCCAAGAATTCTATTTTAATCGAGAATGCTTGGATAGAAATATGATTATCATGCGAGTATTCCTTGCATAAAACTTGATCTTATCCATGTGCCGAGTGTAGATGTTTACAAATATCTAGATTTTGGTCGTAAATTATTCCCCAGGAAGATAGGGAAAGTGTAGTAAAATCAGTCCATCGTAGGAGTTTTATTTATGGCAAAACATCTGCGAATACAAAACAGGTATCTAAGTGTAGCGTAGCTTTATTTCCTTATGCTGTATGCAACGTAATTTTAAGGGTAAACCATTGCACTGGTTTTTAGTATTTATCGTCTTCCATGTGGTTGGGTGTTGTAGAATGAGGGTAGACTATGATTGGCTTTAACATTGCAATGCAACTCTGACTACACATCAAATGTGTGCTTATTTTTTACCTCCAAGTGGTAACCATCGGGTACTGGTTTCATCCAACCGGATTTGACTTGCTAAACGATAAGTGCTAGTGTTGATAAGATAAAAAGACGTAGAACAGCAACACTATAATCACCCTGGTCAGAATGGCGCGGAATGAATACTCGGTCTGCCGTCCCAGGCGAACCTAGACAAGCTGCCCCGACATATTCGGACAACAGGTTATCTAGAAATTTCGAGGGTAAGTCAGGCCCCTTGAACAGATATGGTGGCGGGTGAGCCGAAAGGCAGCGCTTAATCCCGTAGTGGATACTGATGGCCCTGTGTCCTAGAGTTATCTAATAAATTGGAACTGGCCCTCCAGGTTGGGGGTTGTGCTTTGGGTTAACTAACCACCCATGGAAAAAACCATTGTTACGAAGCAACCAATAGCCTCGGAAAGGACTGATTTTATTGTTGACGACCCTGCTAAACGAAAAAAGGACAACGACGATCGTATCTACACCTGGAATGTGAGAACATTAAACAGGAGAGGTGCAGGCGAACAACTAGCGGAAGCCCTAAACTGCTACAAAGCAGACATTACTGCCATCCAGGAAATACGATGGGATGGGCCGGGCAAAAAGAGGATGAAAAACTGTGACATCTACTACGGACCGTGTTATAGTGAGCAGAAACAGCGAATATTCGGATGCGGATTTGTTATAAGTGCCAGACTTAGGCAAGAAGTCTTATGTTTCCAAGACATTAGCGAACGCATACTAACAATCCGCATCAAGGCCAAATTCGCCAACATAAGCCTTATATGCGCTCACGCTCCGACGGAAGATAAAGATGATATAGCTAAGGATTGCTTCTACGAGCTCCTCGACAAAACCTATGAGGGACTACCGAAGTACGATATTAAAATCGTGCTGGGAGATTTTAATGCAAAGGTAGGAAGAGAAGACATCTTTAGAAGTATTGTCGGAAAACATAGCCTACACGACAACACGTCTGGTAACGGACTTAGGCTAATTGATTTCGCTACGGAACGAAATGCCACTATAGCCAGCACACGGTTTCCTCATCTCGATATCCATAAGGGGACATGGCGGTCTCCAGATCAACGAACAGTCAACCAAATTGATCACATTGCGATAGACAAGAGGCACGCATCCAGTATTTTGGATGTCCGAACATTCCGAGGAGCTAACATCGACTCGGATCACTACCTTGTATCAGCCATGGTAAGAATGCGGATATCCACCACGCCACAACAATCCAGAAATACTGTGAAAAAATTTAATGTCGGAAGACTGCAATCGCAAGAGACCGCCAATACCTTCGCACAACGCGTATACCTTAACCTCTCGATTAACACCATACCACCAGCATCGAATGTCGAAGAGCAATGGCAACGATGCCAGCAGGCCATTAGATCAGCCGCAACTGATGTGCTAGGTTTCTCGCGGCCACCAGCAAGTAACCCCTGGTTTGATGAGGAATGCCGACAGATGCTCGCAGCCAAGAACGATGCCTACAAGGCTAAGCTGCAGGTGAAGACGAGAGCTGCCATTGAGCTCTATAGGCAAAGAAGAAGGGAAGAACATCGGCTTTTCAGCAAGAAGAAAAAAGAGCAAGAGAAGCGCGCGATCGAGGATATAGAGAGGTGCCACTCCAGGAACGATGTTCGCAAGTTTTACCAAAGTGTAAAACGTCAAAGCCAAGGATTCAAGGCTTGAGCAGAAGCCTGTCGAGATGAACAAGGAAATATTGTAGTTGAGACACAGTCGATGCTGAGGATATGGAAGAACCACTTCTGCAGACTGTTAAACGGCGATGACGAACAACATTCCGCTGTCAGGCAGAACGAACCATTCAATATTGGCAACGACAGCGAAAACTGCCAACCACCCGACCTGAGTGAAGTGAGGATAGCAATATCTAAACTCAAGCTTAATAAGGCTGCCGGAAATGACGGCCTTCCCGCTGAGCTTTATAAGGCCGGCGGAGATGACTTGGTCAGTAGCATCCACCAACTCATAAGCCAAATCTGGTCGGATGAAAATATGCCTGAAGAATGGAACCTCAGCATCTTTTGCCCGATCCACAAAAAAGGAGACCCTCTGAACTGCGCCAACTACAGAGGCATAAGTCTACTCAACATCGCTTACAAGATCCTGTCTGCCGTAATATGTGAACGCCTGAAACCGTTTAGCAACAACCTGATCGGCCCTTATCATTGTGGATTTAGGCCAGGAAAGTCCACAATCGATCAAATTTTCACACTTCGGCAGATCCTGGAAAAAACCCAAGAAGTCCAAATCGATACCCACAACCTATTTATCGATTTCAAAGCCGCATACGACAGCATTTATAGAGACGAACTATACAGAGCCATGTCTAGTTTTGGTATACCCCCCAAACTCGTCCGTTTGTGTAGGATGACGATGGAGTATTCTCGCTGCACCATCAGGGTCGGAAACGACCTCACCGACACATTCGATACCAAAAAAGGATTTAGGCAAGGCGATGCGCTGTCATGTGACTTTTTCAATTTGATTCTTGAGAGGATTGTGCAAAACTCCCGAGCCAACTCCAGAGGCACAATTTTTCAAAAATCGATGCAACTACTAGCATACGCCGCTAGTTTGGTGAAACAACTGGGTTCAAAACTCCTTACTCGAAGGACGAAATTAGTGCTCTACAAAACCGTTAACCTGCCGGTTCTGCTTAATGATGCCGACTGCTGGACGATACGCAAGAAGGGAGAGCTGATACTGGGCTCCTTCGAAAGAAAAATACTTCGACGGATTTTTGGTCCTGTGAACGAGGAGGGCGAATGGAGGAGAAGATACAACCGCGAACTCTATGAGCTGTACCAAGATGTGGATGTAGTCCAAAAAGCCAAAACACGTCGACTACATTGGCTCGGCCACATCGAGCGAATGGACAATAATGCCACAGCTAAGAGGATCTTCGAATCCCATCCTCCAGAAGGCAAAGGAGACCGAACCTCCGTTTCATAGACCAAGCCATCGCGGATGCCAGAGCGCTTGGTCTAGACAACTGGAAGCAACGAGCCCGGGATCGTAGAGGATGGAAGGCTGCATTGTCTCAGGCAGAGACTCTTCACGGGTCGGGAGCCCGATAAGTAAGTAGTGACCAGAACCGAGAAAACTTCCTCTTCTGAGGATGATGAGTTCGTATTCATTCCGAAATATCACGCACTTTCCTTTAATTATTTTTTGTTCTTACGAGCAAACGCACGGCTGTTTGTTTCCTACTTTTTCTGTACGGCAGATGACACGCAAATGACGTTTACGAACATCTGACTTTTGAAGAACTGCATTACCAAATGATAATGCAGTTTTGCTGTGATGACGTTTCGGAACACATGACTTTGGGAACTTGCGTTTTCGAACATGCTGCAAAGTCAATTCGATGCAGATCACGTTTTCGAAAACACCCCATTTTTTGAAGGAAAGTGGCTATTAATATTTTTCCACTTTTAGGGCGTTTTTTACTGTTTCATTTTTATCTTTTTTGTAATAGGTACTTGTTTTGTATGGAGGTAGTCTGTTTTAGTAGGTCGAAAAATTGTTCGAAATACTAAGGTTAAATAGTTTGAACAACTATTTCATCTTAGCCGGGGATTTAAACGCGAAAAACCCGGCCTGGTTGGACACGGTGGCGAATGGAAGAGGCAGGTTCTTAAATCGCTTTATCGAAGTCAACCAGGTCGAGTACAAATTAAAATTATACAGCCCAGTTACGCCAAGTTTCCCCTCTGGAAATTCATATCTTGATCTTTGCATCGCGGACGCTCGATTGCAAATTGAAACGGTCCAAAATAATAAAATTTCTTTATTGCCGTATGATAGCAACCATAATGCAATAGTAATACAGATGAAGTTTGTTGACGACTCTGCCTTTAGCTTCGCTACGTGGTACGATGTCCCTAAATTAAATTTTAGGCAGACTGATTGGTGCCGATTTCAGCGTTGCGCCACCAGAAAATATAGTAATTGCCCTTCCTCTTCTAGGAATCTTTCCAACGAGGAGTGTGATTCCTATATCGGGAACATAAACACGGTGGTATTACAAGCTCTGGAGTCGTCAATTCCGAAAATTAAATCGAAAAATAGCATTGAATGTTATCTAAACCGTGACATTAAGATCCTACAGACACACAAAAGCTTTTTGAACACTCAGATAAATCGAATACAACGTCAAGTTCTAAATCAATCGTACAATGTGGAGCTACAAAGATTAAAATCCCTTCTGAGGAATGTGAAGTCTCTGTTAAGCCAGCAGTTTAAGAATAGTGTCAACGATTACTGGAAAAAACGTGCTGAAAGCATATTAAAATCAGATGGCAGGAACATGTTTCCAAAAATAAATAAAATGTTTAAACCACGTAACGTTGTCAAAATTCCTAAACTGAAGGTACCACTGTCTTCTCAGATGCTTCTATCCCAGTTAGGGATTAATATATTAGGTAATCCCATCATCAATAACCACTATATTGTAGATAGTGGAGCAGACAAGCTCAAAGTAATTGGCTCTCATTTTGAGGCGGTTCACGCCATGGAACTTCCCAGCTCCAAATCGGTCGAAGTAAGAGATGAACTATGAAGATTTCACAATAGCGAGATACCTACTTTATTGACATTTTCTGAGTGGTTAAAAGCTGACGAACTGACAGATGAACAGACTTACAATTACTTCACGACCCTCGACGACTTGACTGACATATTTAGGAAACTAAACACTTAAAGGTCAAGTGGTTTGGATAACATCCTAAACATCGTGCTCAAGCATATACCAATTGATATCATACGGCAATACTGCGTTATCTTCAACAATCTGCTAAATAACTACTACTTCCCTAGTTGCTGGAAAATATCAAAGGTGTTTCCAATAATTAAGAAAAAGAAGGATCCTTCTGATCCTTCTAACTTTAGGCCTATAAGTCTCCTGCCTAATATCGGGAAGATTTTTGAGGTAGTTATTAATAAATCTATTTTGTTCGTTTGTAATGAAAAGGAGATTATACCGCGGAATCAATTTGGGTTCAAAAGAAATCACTCGGTCGGTGATATAATTTGGTCAGAGACAAGCAATAATAAGTTAATGCCAATTTCGCTTTCGTCAGAAGTTGATATTTTGTTAATTGATTCGTTATTATCTTATAACTTAAATCAAATTAATTTTGTATATAACTCTTTAAATAGACTACTTGATCTAATATTTGTTTCAGATGATTTAAATGCATCTGTTATAGAATGTTGTCCATTACTTTTAAATTCAATTCATCATATTGCAATTAACATTTGTATCAAAAATTACCATTATAATAATGTGAGTAAATTTAATCATAATTCAAAAAATGTGTATAAATTCAATGTTAACAACCTATCGCGTATGAATGATTGTTTTAAAAATATTAATTGGTCAAGCGAATTTCTGAGCAAAAATATATCAGAGAAATTTTATACATTCAACATATTTTTTAACAATGCCCTTAATAAATGTGTGCCTATGATTCACAAAAAAGTAAATTCTCACCCGACTTGGTATAATATAAGATTAATTAAATTAAAAAATGCAAAAAATTCGGCACATAAAAAGTTTAAGAAATCGAATTCGGTTGAAGATTATGCTATTTTTTTCGCGTCTGAGAAAAGAGTGTAGCGTATCACCTACACTTTTATTTTTTTTAATGAAATCCTATAAATATTTTTTTTTGAATTAAAATAATTTTAAATTGTAACGACATTACCGATTGGTTTATGACAAATGGAGTACAACAAACCCGCAGCCACTGAACAGTAATCTATGAATCGAAACTAGCTTCAGTTTACTCTGTTGGTAGTAGCGCGATATATAAAGCATTGACAAGTGTAGCTTGCTCTCTTTTTAATTTTTGGTGTCAAACTGTCAAGTGGTCTACAAGTTGAAGCAGACAATTTAACCGCGTGCAAACCAAATTTTAATCGTATCGACTAATTTTTAGTAAAAGTAGGGTTTCGTATAATTATAACACGTAACCACTAAACAAGTAAAAGAGCGCGACTTTCTTTTTTTTAAATCAAAACGTACATTACTATTCGGACAACGACGATTTAGACCACGATTATTTCGGTCTACGACGTTCCTAACACAAAGAGCCGATTAAAAAAGAAAGAGTCAACAAGAACTTCGCCTCAAAAGCCGCATTAGTACACTTCGAAACTTATCCGCATAACTGTAACATCGACCACAGAGAACAGTCAAACTTTTCCACGTGGTACACTCCACGTCTCAACCAACCACCATCGGAGACAACGCTGTACACTCCACGTCTCAAACAACCACCATCGATCTTGTTCCACCGCAGTTGGCTCCAAAAGAGCTGAATAGTTCCCGATATCGACAGAACCCTACCGGACTTACCAACCCGTGGGTGCACATGCCACCAACGTTAGCATAGGCACACTCAACCCAGACGTACAACCACTCGGATTTGACATATTTCCCAGCCTTGTCACAATCACGGACTTACCACGGACTTACATTTGCAAGGACTTGAAAAACCCCAGAAAAATATGAAGTGTTTTATTTGTATTGTTTGTTTAGTAAATTTATTTTAATTTTTAATTTATATTTAGTGTAAGATTTCTAAATTCTAGATTAAGCTAACATCAGGTAAAGCCATTAGACAATACATATTTCCCCACAGTAATAAATTTTATTCCATCAGCAAACTAAATAAAGATCAGCAGCAATAGGACGATTTTGTGCGCACAGAAACACCACCTATGAGCTACACCACTGGGATCTTCAATAATTAATTAAAAAATACACATATACAGGAAAAACGTAAGTCCTTCATCAGTATTTTCTTCTGGCTACCTAAATTTATATTACATAACTACATTAGAACCTACGATATACATTAAAATTAACTATATTTTTGAAAGAATTTTGAAAGAAAATTTAAAAACAAAAAAAAAACATAATGAATTACTTGCCTACTACATATTGATATACTTACCTACTATATTAATAATTGAACTATAAAACTAGAATTAGAACGATCAAATTAAAAGTAATAACTATATCTAAGACCTGAAGATTATCTATTCTCAATTATCCATTTGAAAAACCTAAATTAAAAAGATCGTCTAAACCTATGAATTCAAATTTAGTTATTTATAAATACAAACCTATATACACAAACATATAAAACACACAGAACATTCATTCAAACATATATTTATTTAGTTGTAACCAAAACACCTACTTACCTCTTTTAAAGACGATGCATTGACATAAATACTCTTAAAATTATTCCTCTCTATGAATTTAATAATAAACGGTTGTAATATTTTGATATGAATTGCTCGTTTTATCATTCCTTCAAACGCGAACATTGATTTATAGATAATGACTTGGTAAACCAGTATTTTGGCGATAATGTGGTGAGTTGAGTTAAAAGAGCGTGGTTATGACGTAACCAAGAAACAAAGGGGTTACCAAAAATATTCTCTTCGGCATACGGTAGCCATGGAGCAGTTGAGCGATCATCTGTTGCGGGTGGGCACAGCCGAAAATGCAGCAAACGCATAAAAAGCTGCCAGGTCAGATACATCAGACCATATGACACTTCCTCTTTCTTCCGAGTGTCAACTTTTCTTTACTTTCCCTACTTTTCCCTCCAATAGTGTATACTCTCTTTTATTTTATAGTTTTTTTTTATCAGTGGCACATCGTGAATACGATATAGCCAAATTATTTGAATTGCAGTCGGCTTTTCGATTTGCAACCCCCCTTTTCTTTTTACAGATATTTTTGATTAATTAAAGAATATCCATATTATAGGATAAATATTATTATTTTTATTTGGCACGATAATTATTTGTATCGAGGTATATAGCAGGAAGATCCCCCCCAAATCCGACGAGCTTTTGCCAGGAATCCCGCAAGCGTGCCACACTCTGCTATTTAGGTAAAATTCAACATCATTTACCCCTCGTCTAGTTACAAGAGTTTGTTTTCTTGTCTAAATTCCTCTATTGTAATTACATTCGTTCTATAGAAAAAAATCTTAAAAATAGTCCTAAAACTTTTTGGAAATTCATAAATACGAATAGAAAAAGTATTGGGTTGATGAACCTTGATGATAAACAATCTAGTGACCCTAAAGATATCGCAGATATGTTTTATTGATTATTTTCAAGGTATTTATAACTCAACCTCATCAGCTTCAATTAATTCAAACTATTTTTATTCTCTTCCATCTGTTGTTGATTGTTCCTCCTAAATTTTTGATGTCAGTGATGTTCAAACTACCCTAAACAACTTAAAACCTCAACGTAAACCAGACATTTTGGGTTTTTTTCCTATCGTCCTACGTAATTGTGCAAGTTCACTTTGTTTTCCATTGTCAGAATTATTTAATCAAACCCTTGCTAATGGAATTTTTATTGATGAATGGAAGGTGTCTACAATAGAGCCAGTTTATAAAGCAGGTAATAAAAATAGTATTTCTAACTACAGGCCAATTACTAAGCTCTCGGTCATTCCTAAAATCTTAGATAGTCTTGTAAAGGATAAACTTTCATTCACAATCACGCAACATATCAGTAAATACCAACATGGTTTTTGGAAGGGTAGATCAACTGTCTCCAACTTAGTAGAATTTACTAATTTCTGTATTAAGTCATTAGAAAGTCATTTGACTTCGTAAAAGCCTTTAGTAGAGGAAACTTGAATGTTCTCATGGAAAAACTGAAAGCTTGTGGCTTTTATGGTCCATTACTGCAATGGTTTTCGTCGTATTTGCATAACAGGAAACAATATGTTGTTATTGGAGACTATTATTCTAAGGAAATTCAAGTTAACTCGGGTGTTCCAGAAGGAAGCCATCTTGGTCCCTTGATATTCATTCTTTTTATCAATGATTTGCCGGATTTATTAAAAAGTTGTATGTGTCTAATGTACACTAGTCGGCATAAATATTTTGACGAAATAAAAATCGTGCATTTTTGAGTTTAACTTCTAAATGGCTTGACAAGAATTCATGTTTATTTTTTCATTTTTATATATAACTAATACAAACTTAAAAATAGGCAAACAAATATTTTTTCATAGAAGTCAAAAAAGATATAAATTAATTTGTAATTTCGTGTGTTGGCATAAGTATATTTTGACAAGTATATAACTCTAAGAAAAAACATTTTAAACTTAACAAAAGTAAATAAATAAAGAAGAATTTAGTAAAATATATAACCTCCTTTGGCTTCAATAACTTTTTGAAGGCGTCTCGGTACTGAATCTACTAAATTTTGAAGAATCTCTGGAGATATCTCTTCCCAAAGGGAAGTGACCTCAGAAATCGTCTCCTCTCTGGTTTTATTTAAAGAAACTGTTCTTTTGCGTTTCAAAAGAGACCAGACGTTTTCTATTATATTTAAATCTGGACTTTGAGGTGGCCAGTCCAAAGTGGCAACACCAACATCCTTCAAAAATTTAGTTATCATCCGGGCTTTGTGGCATGGGGCATTGTCCTGTTGCAGGATAAATGATTCACCAATAAGCCTACCTCTGGAAGGAAAGGCATTATCATTTAGGGTTCTTCAATATTGAGCCGGTGATAGGAACCAATTCACCCAGGCCATTATACGCAACACATCCCCAGAATATGACAGAGCCTCCACCATGGCTCACTTTTTGACAAACGGGGCGTCTTTTTTGCCTTTCTACCTTTGGCAATCTAACGTAAAATTTGTTTTTTGATGAGTTATACTCAAAGGAGCTTTCATCTGTCCATAGAATGCTTCTCCAGTACTCCTTTGGCTTGTGCAGATGTTCCTTTGCGAAAGACAGTCTTTTAAGCTTGTTTACCTTTGATATGTACGGCACGTCCTTAGCTTTAAATGTTTTAAAATCTCCTTCCATTAAACGTCGTCGGACAGTGCGCTCACTGATTGGATTCGTTGCCGTCAAATTCCATTGATTTGCAGCAGTTTGAGGCTTCAGGAATATATTTCTTTTAAATTCCCGTAGAAGGGTTCGGTCTTCAGTGGGCGTTGTTTTGCGCTTAGCACCTGATCTCATTAGGTTTGTGATGTCATTATGCTTTTTAAACTTATTGATTTGATAGTGCACAGTTTGACGCGACACATTAAACTCACTTGCTATGTCTTTTACTGCCGTTCCAGCGTTAAACTTCGCTACCATTGAAGATCTGACAACCAAACTCAACTCAGCCGGTTTACCCATGGTTTTTAATAAATTTTAATAAATTTTCATTTTGTTATCAACGTTTAATGTAAATTAAAGTTAACTACACAAGTTTTTTGGTTATCACGTGCTCAAAACTGTTAAAATATTTACACAAAGTTTTCGTCAAAATACTTATGCCACGTAAAAATTCTTTGTCTGCATGCGTTCTTATCAGCAGAAAGAGAATGCAAAAGGTAAACAATACAAAACTTGGCATGCATAGAGCTAAAAATAGATTCTTTGTTTCGCGCATCATTTTTGCACCGTTGTTTTAACGATACCAAGCAAAGTTAGTCTCAATAGTCACAAAAAGGTTTCGTCAAAATACTTATGTCGACTAGTGTATGCTGATGATATAAAATTGTTTGCAAGGATATTAACAATAAATGATTGTCACATGTTGCAAAAAGATTTAAATACTTTCACTGAGTGGTGTAGCTGAAACGACTTGGTATTAAACGTTGAAAAATGTGCTTGTATGAGCTATAACCGAACTTTTCATCCAATCTACCCATATTATACATTCAACAGTACTCCAATAAAAGTAGTTGATGATTTTAAAGTTCTAGGGGTATTTTTTGATAGCAAATTAACATTTAATCTACATATTAATAATTTAGTTTCCAGAGGAAACTCACTTTTAGGTTTCATCAAAAGAAACTCTTCCGATTTCAAAGATCCTTATACTATTAAGGCATTATTTTGCAGTATTGTGCGTCCTGTCTTGGAGTATGCTTGTGTTGTTTTGTGTTCAACTACTATTTTAAATAAACAGAGAAATGAAAGCGTTCAGAAAAAAATTATAAGATTTGTTTTACGTCACTTATTTTACAATAATGGCATTGAGGTTCATCATTCGTATTGTTCTAAATGTTTATTACTTGGAATGCAGACTCTTGAATCGAGGCGAAAAATGTACAACGTTATGTTTATTCGTGATATTTTATGTGTAACAGTTGATAGTGAGAATTTGCTTAGTTGTTTGAATTTGTATGCTACTTCTAGAGCTCTTAGGCTAAGACCACTGTTATTTGAAAGTCGTCATAGTACAGTGTTTGGTCAGCGTGAACCTATCTCTTTGTCTATTCAAATGTTTAATTTGTACTGCACAGAATTAGATATATTTTTGCACAGAAATATTTTTAAAAATTTGCTAATTACTCTTATTAATCATTGAATAGTTTTATTATTTTCCATGTATCTCAAAATCTGTAGATTGAAAATCGTAGATTGAAATAAATAAATAAATAAATAAAATAAATAAATTGGAATCTCAACGCCAAAAGATGTACAGCTGCCTGCCTAGTGGGTATCGAAAAAGCCTTTGACACGGTTTGGATTTACGGGTTACTTTACAAACTTATTCGATATGAATTTCCATCTCATCTTACAAAGATGATAGCATCCATGCTATACGGAAAGAAATTTGTTGTAACAGATAGAGAATACTCGACACCTGAAGTCCATAGTGGACTACTTCAAGGCACAGTAACTGCTCCACAGCTCTTCAATATCTACATTTCTGATATACTTAGGGAACTCGATAATTCATTGGCATTTGCCGACGACGCTACACTGTATGCAAGCGGCTCAAAAATTGAAGACATTCAAATCCAACTTCAAAGCAAGTTTGATAGGTTTCAAGCTTTCTGCTCCGAATGGAAGCTTAAAGTAAACTATACGAAATGTGAAACCATACTGTTCCGCACCCCACTAAGACGCGGTAATTCAGATTTGAGACGCAACTGGAGAAATCTCAAAATAACGAGTTCAAATGGTCTTCGGATCGAGTCGAGAACCGTGGTAAAATATTTAGGTGTTCATTTGAACAAGTTTCTGTATTACAATGAGCACATAAATATTCAATTAGACAAGGCAAGAGCGGCATTCATGTCGCTAAAAAGCCTGTTTTATTCCAACTATCTTAGATCCGATGTGAAGATAATTTGTTACCAAGCATTCGTTCGTCCAATTCTGACTTATGCGAGTCTAGTGTGGTGGAACATTAACCCATCGTATATGGAAAAACTTCGAGTGTTCGAGCGCAAATGTCTTAGAGCCTGCACACAGATGTATAGGAGTGCACATTCCGATTATAGGCATTATGTCTCAAACAAAAGACTTCTGGATGCTTCCGGTGTGTCCAGAATTGACAATGTCATTCTAGATCTTGTAAGGAATCACTTTGTTCGTTCGGCAAGTGTTAGCGAAAACGAATTAATCTCTGGATTATTCTATCCGAATCCTGGGTATTTCAGAAATGCCTTGGAAAGTGGATACATTCCACCTATCGGATTCAACGAACGTTCCAATAATATACCATGCTTCAAGGAGAGCAACAGATAAAAGGATCCTTTATGAGCCTTTTGAGTCGGGGGACGGGAATACTGATCAGATTAGATACTGCATTAGCATACCTGAAAGCGACAAAAGTAACACTAACAGGTTAAATAGAGACTGATACTTGTGGCTAGACTGGGCTGAAGCCGATACTTAGGTTAAGTAAAACTAGGCCCTGACATGTGATCTCTGATCTAACGATGACTTGTTAGTCGATGGAATAGAGATCACATGACAGGGTCTACAGGGTGGCGCACCAATTGTGCTACAATAAGAAATTCAAATAACTTTTTTTTTAATCGATGTATTTCATTTTTTTTTTATTGGTTAGAAAATTAAATTTTATTTTAAATAGTTAGTTGTTTTTAAAGATTATAGATCGCAAATGACCTCCACGCTCTCCCACGCATATGCGGCACCTGATCAACAAATTATTCATTGCGGCCTGAAGAGTTGAAGTTGGGATCGCCTCAATTATTGTCGTTATGGACTGCTTTAATTCAGTTAAATTCCTGGGCTTCGTTTTATACACCTCTTGCTTGACATAACCCCATAAAAAGAAGTCTGGTGCAGTCAGGTCAGGTGACCTTGGGGGCCAGCGAAGAGTGGAGTTCCTAGAAATTAATTTGTTTGCGAATTTTTTGTTTAGCTCCGCCATAACTGGTCTGGCTATATGTGCAGTTGCTCCATCTTGCTGAAACCAAACGCTGTTGAATGGTATACGTCTTCGGTGCAGTTCTGGGTAAAAAAACTCCTTCAACATCTTTAAATAACGGTCAGTAACGGTTACACCGTTTTCTTCAAAGAAGTACGGCCCGACAATACACCTTGCTGAAACTGCGCACCACACAGTGACTCGTTCTGGGTGCAGTTCCGTCTCATGGAGCATTTCTGGATTAGACTCTTTCCATATACGGCAATTTTGCTTGTTTACATTGCCGTTAAGATCAAAATGGGCCTCATCAGACATGAACAAACAATTGATCAATGTGTTGTCTTCTTCGGCCATTGATATCATTTTTTGGCAAAATTCCAGGCGAACAGGCAAATCCTGAGGGTTTAACTTGCTTGTAATTTGGACTTTGTACGGAAACAAGTTTAAATCGTCATGAAGTATCCGTTGTAATGACCGTCTACTAACTCCAATTTGCCCCGATAAGTTTCGGGTCGAAACGCTCGGATTGGCCTGTATTGCAGATGCTACTGCTGCGATTGTATCCTGAACCCGAACATTGGCATCTCGATGGTACGGCCTTCGTGCGATGCTTCCAGATTCGGCAAACATGTTTACAAACCTCATTATGGTCCATCTACTCGGGGGATTACCGCCAAACTCCCGCCTAAATTCCCTTTGGACGGAAATGACGGACTGCAAAGCATGGTACCGTTGCACTATCCAAATTCTTTTCTCCGTATCCCAAGCATCCATTTTTATAAATCTAAATAGTAACCTACAAAATAAAAAAAATTGTATTAAACAAACAAATTATAACGGGTGATTTTTTAAGAGGTTTAGAACTTTTTTTTAAAAAAAAAACACAAAAAATTCGAAAAAATGAATGAAATATTTATTTGAATCGATAGTTTAAACCTTGCAATTTAATGTTTAAAGATAATTTCATGCAAATGTTGACCGCGGCTGCGTCTCAGGTAGCCCATCCGCTGAGTCCAATTTTGGCATACTCTTTCACACATATCGGCCGGTATCTCACGAATGAATGCATGGATGTTGGCTTCCAGTGCGTCAATCGAAGCGGGCTTGTCCCTATAGACATTAGCCTTGACATACCCCCACAAAAAATAATCTAATGGTGTCAAATCGCACGATCTAGGGCGGCCAATTGACCGGGCCGAAACGTGAAATTAACTGTTCCCCAAACTCGCCTCGCAATTGCGCCATTGTTTCGCGTGCTGTGTGGCATGTGGCACCGTCTTGTTGAAACCACATATCATGCAAGTCAAGAACTTCCATTTCGGGCAAAAAAAAGTTTGTTATCATCGCTCGGTAGCGTTCACCATTGACAGTAACGCTGCGATTCGCATCATCTTTGAAGAAATATGGCCCAATAATGCCGCCGGCCCATAACCCGCACCAAACAGTGGCTTTTTCGGGATGCATTGGTAGCTGTTGCAATGCTTCTGGCTGATCTTCACTCCAAATGCGGCAATTTTGCTTATTTACGTACCCATTCAACCAAAAATGAGCCTCATCGCTGAACACAATTTTTCGATAAAAAAGCGGATCCTCGGCCAGCTTTCCAAGAGCCCATTCACCAAAAATTCGGCGTTGTGGTAGGTCGGCTGGCTTTAGTTCTTGCACCAGCTGTATCTTAAAAGGCTTTACGCCCAAATCCTTCCGCAAAATGTTCCACGTAGTGCTGTAACAAAGGCCTAACTGCTGGGAACGGCGCCGAATCGACATTTCGCGGTCTTCTGTCACACTAGCTTATACGGCCGCAATATTTTCTTCACTACGCACAGTACGTAAACGTGTTGGTGGTTTAATGTCCAACAAAGTAAATTTGGTGCGAAATTTGGTCACAATCTTCCGAATAGACTGCTCAGAAGGTCGAGAATGCCGATCATAAAATGGAAGCAGCGCGCGATGAACATTTCGAACCGAGCACGAATTTTGAAAGTAAAATTCAATAATTTGCAAGCGTTGTTCATTTGTTAGACGATCCATGGTTAAATTGCAAACCAAACTGAAGCTGTGACACAGTGACACAAGGTACTAAACACACGTCAGCTGTCAAAACCAGTGTTGCCAAAACCAAACCAGCTTAAAAATCACCCGTTATATCATGTAATGCGAACCATAATGGTCTTTTACTTTGGCAAAAGTTAAAAATGTCAAGTCTTTAAGTTTATTTAGGCTATTAATTAATATTAAAGAAATTGTGAATAAATAAACGTTTAAAAAAAAAGGAGGTTAGTGCATAAGGAAGTCAAATACTGCCTGCGTAACGCCAATCCCTTCTAAACCAGTCTCACGCTCTAGAATTTCAGTATGAGTAACGAGGGCCATTTCCATCAGAGTGAGAAACCTGAAAGATATCCCATTACCCAATCTTTACAGGTTTCTGCGAATATCGAGATGAAGGTCACGACATCATATACCCCCAGTGAGGGTATCACAATGTACTAATATGAGCGTGAGTGTGGCTTCTACGATACGTGAACCAAGCAAGGATAACTTTGTTACCTACTATGCAATGCAATGAAGCAGACGTGGGCGACGGGCGTACCACTATGGGAGAATCGACGACACATGAAAAGAGTTGAATAGAGTAAAGCCTGCGGCAATAAGCCTCACAAAGTGGCATACATGATTGACATCTTTTGGTACTTTTCATCGACCAACTTCTCTAAACCTGCCGTTCAAATAATAACAACACATGTTTGAGTAAGTATACGCCCCGTAGTACCGACACACCGAATTCGTATTGAAATAGGGACTTTTGTCCAGTTGAATGGTTTTTCCCCAAAAATGCCCCATTACCTCTGTTTCAAAGAGTCCAACGAAAACCCCTCAAAACCAATGACATTTGCAACACCCCTTCTATTTGTTAAAAAAAAAACCCAGCGCCATTATTGGGACATTGCACTTTGTTTATCCACATGAAGTCCCTTCAGCTCGATGGCTAACAATACCTTCAACTTGACTAATAAATATTTATGACACCCTCCCACCTTGAAAAGGTCACTCAAGGAGTCAAACAACGAACCGAAATCCAATTAATGTGCCCCAACAAGCCCAGTCTTAGCTTTTCTGCGACAGATGCATGCAACTACAATTTCAACGAAAATTTCCCTATGTCAACTCTTGACAAAGGCAAGCCTTTTAAGTCCAATAAAACGCATGTTTTGTCAAGTAGAGGAAGCTCTTGACAAAATGATTCCTCTTAACGGCACCCGTCCACCGTCATCGATATCACACCACCAGCCGAATCGACTACTAGCATCTCGGTATCTCGGAAAAATAAAAATCAAAACACAAATCTGCACTCGAAGGATATTTATAGAATATCTACGGCGTGAGTTGTTCCTTTTATTCGGTCGTCTATTCTTTTGGTAATAATGCAATACAACTCGCAGTTCGCACTGGGAATGTCAGCCGAACAATTGTTGTCGGCTCCCGCTCCGCTGGTACTGATACTAGTGCTGATGCATCTCAAAATTCTATCGCTTTGTCATTTAGATACAATATGTATCTACGAGTGTGTATATGCCAATGGCGTATGTGTATATTGTATTGCTCGCTTTCAGTGTCAACCCAGGAAATAGATGGCCAACATTCGTTGTCGTGATAGTGAATTTGTGAATCTATCTTTTTTTTTTTGGATTTTTTTGTTGGATTGCGTTGAAATTTTTTGGCATCTTGTAGCGTGGTAAAATGCTCAATACAAAAATGAGACAATGGCATATAAACAGTTTTCACAGATGTAGGGACTTTTGATTTAGCTGTGTTTGCAGATTATTTGCTAATGCTTTGCGGGTCTTCAGTTTACTGTGTCATACATTTGTCAAGGAGATGCTTCACATTATTTCAGTTTTTGTATGAAGCGAAATCAATTTCATCCAAGATTTGATGTAAATAAATTTATTCGGGGCCCGGAACAATGGCACGCAATTTGATTGTTGTGTTTAGTCAATTATGCTCGAATGAATGTTGTGTGTGTGTGGGTGTATCGGGAGATACGTGTCTGGGAGTGTATTTTATTTGGGAACATGCTTAAGAGAGGTTTTTGAAATTAATTTTACCCAAGGCTTGACGTAAAGTAATTACAAGGAACAGAATAATAGGAAACGTAATAGGGAAATTCCTTGTTTCCTTAAGTTGTGCTTAAGTAATTGGTGATTCTGGAGCCAACATGCCTCTTTTGTTTGCCGGGTCCCAAACTAACTACCTCTAGTTGCGCACTTTAAGGTGGTTTTGGGAGATAAAATGGATACAATGCCTCCCGAATAGCCAGTCATTCCACCTGGGATACGTTAGAAGAGTTAGGGCGATGGAAGGATTTTATTATTTTAGGTGTAGGTATTTAAGAAACGTCTGCGTGGACTGAATTTTGTTCAATCCGCTTACCTTGGATTCCATTAGTGAAGCGTTTATTAAAAAATCCAGTGTGAGTTCACACGTTACGCGTTTTAGGCGATTTAAACGCTTAAAAGTCGGAAAGGAGGGCATCTTCGGTTTTACGGTCGGAGAGCCATTTTCCCCTCCGGAAACGGACTCAGGCTAATCGACATTGCGGTGGGGCGAAATATCATCATTGCTAGCACATGATTCCCAACATTTATAAGGGAACTTGACGGTCTCCAGATCAACAAACCGTCAACCATTGGCGGATATCATGGACTCGGACCATTACTTGGTGGTAACCAAAGCACGGGTGGGGACCACTCGGGCCATTACTTGGTGGTTGTCCAAGTACGGATGCGGATATCCAACAAAGACTTTGGGAAGATTTGACGTCGCAAGGCTACGCATGAAACTGCGAGAACTTTTGCCGACCGCTTCTCCCTCAACCTCTCAACAAGCTCAGTGCAGAGAGCATCAAGTGCAGAAAACCAGTAGCAACAAGGCCACAAAGCCATCAGATGTGCTGGGTTTCACATGGCGACCATAACATAACCCCTGGTTCGTTGAAGAGTCCCAGCAGGAGCATGTAGCAAAAGAATAATGCTTATTAGGCCATGCTGCAGAAGAAGACCGAGAAGCTCACGGGCAAAAAAGAAGGGAGGAACATCAACCTTTCCGAAGAAAAAGGAAGGAACACGAGAAGCGGGCAGTCGACTCAATTTAGAGGTTTTACTGAATAGGCATTGTTGGAAAATATTACCAAAGGGTAAACAGAACAATCCAAGACTACAAGGCCCGAGCAGAAGCCTGTAGAGATGAACATGGGAATATGGTAGCAGATTCACAGTGGGTGCTGAGGATTTCGAAAGAGCATTTCTGCAGACTGTTAAACGGCGGTGATAGGCAACACATGGCTGTCAGGCAGAATGAGCTATTCAACCTGGACGACGACAATCAAAACTTCCGGCCACCTGACCAAAATGAAGTAAAAATAACAACTTCTAAACTTAAAACCAACAAGGCTGCTGGAGCAGATGGACTGCCAGTCGAGCATTTTAAAGCATCGGAAGATGGGTTGATAAGGTGCACCTGAAGAATTTGGTCGGATGAAAGAATTCCCTATGAATGGAACCTTAGCGTCGTATGCCCTATCCCAAGAAAGGATACTCTGCACTGCACCAACTACTGAGGAATCAGTCTCCTAGACGCCGCGTATAAAATCCTGTCAGCCATACTGTGTGAACGCCTAAAACGGTTTGTCAGCAACCCGATTGGCCCTTATCAGTGCGGTTTTAGGCCAGGAAAGTTAACCATCAAACAGATCTTCACACTCCGGTAGATCTTGGAGAAAAGCCAGGAGATTCAAATCGATACCCACTATCTATTCGTCGTCTTTTAAGTCGCCTATGATATCTTATACAGTGACGAGCTGTATAAAGCCATGTTAAGCTTCGCCATCCCTACCAAACTCGACCAGTTGTGCAGGATGACGTTGGAGAAATCTCGCTGCTCGGTCAAAATCGACACCATTTGATGTCGGAAAAGGTTTAAGACAAGGTAACAAGGTGCTTTATTTAACATCGTCCTTGAAGCAATTATACGAAACTCAACGCCAACACCAGAGGTACAACTTTTCAAAAGTCTGTTCCGCATATGCGGATGATATGACATTATCGGAAGAACGCAGCGAGCTGTCATTGGTGCGTTTGCATGTACTGAATCGGAGATGGGTCTGGCTGTAAATGAAGACAATGGATTCGAGAATGGATTCTCAACATCGGCAAAAAGCAAAAACGTCACCATGGACATCTAAATTTTCGAAGTCGTTAAAGATTTTTTCTACCTAGTTTCCGAGGTTACCACGCAAAATGACGTCAGTCAAGAGATCAAAAGAAGAATTAAGAATTACTCTCGCCAATTGCTGTTTCTTTGGGCTTAGACCGTATCTAAGGAGTAACCCAAGGAGATTTTATATAAGACCCTCATCATCCCAGTCCTGCTATGTAGCGCAGAAGCATGGACATTGACAAAAACAGATGAAAATTTCCTCTGTTGCTTTAAAAGGAAGATTCTTCGCGTGATATTCGGTCCAGTTTGTATCGATGGAGTGCGAAGGAAAAGATTCAACGACGAACTCTATTGGCTTTACAGCAACGTCGACCTGGTCAAAAAGTTTCGAATTAAGCGGCTGAGATGGCTGGGACAAGTGGAGCGTATGGACACCAGGGCCTCAGCCCGTCGAATACTCCACTTCTGGTGGTGCCAGCAATTGACCTCAACCAACTTGGTGTGTGGAAATGGACAACAAGCCCCCCAAGCTGGTTGGGGGGCTTAAGACCGTAATCTACCTCGGACTATAACTTACTTACTTACTTACTTAAGTGGCGCTACAGTCCGGAATGAACCTGGGCCTCAACCAACATGCCTCTCCAATTAGCCCGGTCCTTAGCTAACTGCCTCCAGTTGCGCACTCCAAGTTGGTTGAGGTTGGTTTCCACTTGTGCGCGCCACTTAAGGCGAGGTCTTCCTCTACTGCGTCCGACGTCTGGCTGGGAATCGAAGACTCTGCGAGCCGGAGTATTGGTGTCCATTCGTTCTACATGTCCTAGCCATCTTAAACGTCCAATGCGGAGTTTTTTGACCAGGGGCATGTCGCTGTACAGCTCGTATAGTTCTTGGTTGAATCTTCGTCTCCATAGCCCGTCAACGCAAACGGGACCGAAGAATTTTCCTCTCGAATCTACCAAGGATTTCTTCATCCGCTTTTGATACGGTCCATGCTTCAGCGCCGTAGAGCAGGACTGGGATGATCAGGGTCTTATATAGGATCTCCTTAGTAGTTCGAGTGAGGGCTTTACTACTAAATTGCCTTCTTAGCCCAAAGAAACAGCGGTTGGCAAGAGTAATTCTTCGTTTAATTTCTGACGAGATGTTGTTGTCAGAGTTAATAGCGGAGCCGAGGTAGACAAAGTCCCGTACTACCTCAAAGTTATATCTGTCAATGGTGACGTTCTGTCCAATTCGTCGATGTTGTGTGTCCTTTCGTGTTGACAGCATATACTTAGTCTTACCCTCATTTACTGCTAAACCCATTTTCGCCGCTTCCTTCTCTATACTAGCAAACGTGGCTATGACATCACGTTGAGTCCTACCAATGATGTCAATATCGTCAGCGTATGCTAGTAGTTGCACCGACTTTTGGAAAATTGTGCCTCTGGTGTTGGCTTTGGAGTTTTGCACAATTCTCTCAAGAATCAGATTAAAGAAGTCACATGACAGCGCATCGCCTTGCCTAAATCCTTTTTTGGTATCGAATGTGTCGGTGAGGTCGTTTCCGACCCTGATGGAGCAGCGAGAATTCTCCATCGTCATCCTACACAAACGGACGAGTTTGGGCGGTATACCAAAACTAGACATGGCTCTGTACAGTTCGTCTCTATAAATGCTGTCATATGCGGCTTTGAAATCGATGAATAGGTGGTGGGTATCGATTTGGACTTCTTGAGTTTTTTCCAGGATCTGCCGAAGTGTGAAAATTTGATCGGTTGTGGACTTTCCTGGCCTAAAACCACACTGATAAGGGCCAATCAGGTTGTTAGTAAACGGTTTCAGGCGTTCACATATTACGGCAGATAGGATCTTGTAGGCGATGTTGAGGAGACTTATACCTCTGTAGTTGGCGCAGTTCAGAGGGTCTCCTTTTTTGTGGATCGGGCAAACGATGCTGAGGTTCCATTCTTCAGGCATATTTTCATCCGACCAGATTTGGCTTATGAGTTGGTGGATGTTACTTACCAAGTCATCTCCGCCGGCCTTATAGAGCTCAGCGGGAAGGCCGTCATTTCCGGCAGCCTTATTAAGCTTGAGTTTAGATATTGCTATCCTCACTTCACTCAGGTCGGGTGGTTGGCAGTTTTCGCTGTCGTTGCCAATATTGAATGGTTCGTTCTGCCTGACAGCGGAATGCTGTTCGTCATCGCCGTTTAACAGTCTGCAGAAGTGGTTCTTCCATATCCTCAGCATCGACTGTGTCTCAACTACAATATTTCCTTGTTCATCTCGACAGGATTCTGTTCGAGCCTTGTATCCTTGGCTTTGACGTTTTACACTTTGGTAAAACTTGCGAACATCGTTCCTGGAGTGGCACCTCTCTATATCCTCGATCGCGCGCTTTTCTTGCTCTTTTTTCTTCTTGCTGAAAAGCCGATGTTCTTCCCTTCTTCTTTGCCTATAGAGCTCAATGGCAGCTCTCGTCTTCACCTGCAGCTTAGCCTTGTAGGCCTCGTTCTTGGCTGCGAGCATCTGTCGGCATTCCTCATCAAACCAGGGGTTTCTTGCTGGTGGGCGCGAGAAACCTAGCACATCAGTTGCGGCTGATCTAATGGCCTGTTGGCATCGTTGCCATTGCTCTTCGACATTCGATGCTGGTGGTATGGTGTTAATCGAGAGGTTAAGGGATACGCGTTGTGCGAAGGTCTTGGCGGTCTCTTGCGATTGCAGTCTTCCGACATAAAATTTTTTCACAGTATTTCTGGATTGTTGTGGCGTGGTGGATATCCGCATTCTTACCTTGGCTGCTACAAGGTAGTGATCCGAGTCGATGTTAGCTCCTCGGAATGTTCGAACATCCAAAATACTAGATGCGTGCCTCTTGTCTATCGCAATGTGATCAATTTGGTTGACCGTTCGTTGATCTGGAGACCGCCATGTCCCCTTATGGATATCGAGGTGAGGAAACCGTGTGCTGGCTATAGTGGCATTTCGTTCCGTAGCGAAATCAATTAGCCTTAGTCCGTTACCAGACGTGTTGTCGTGTAGGCTTTGTTTTCCGACAATACTTCTAAAGATGTCTTCTCTTCCTACCTTTGCGTTAAAATCTCCCAGCACGAGTTTAACATCGTTCTTCGGTAGTCGCTCATAGGTTTTGTCCAGGAGCTCGTAGAAGCAATCCTTAGCTATATCATCTTTTTCTTCCGTCGGAGCGTGAGCGCATATAAGGCTTATGTTGGCGAATTCGGCCTTGATGCGGATTGTTACTATGCGTCCGCTAATGTCTTGGAAACATAAGACTTCTTGCCTAAGTCTGGCACTTATAACAAATCCGCATCCGAATAGTCGCTGTTTCTGCTCACTATAACACGGTCCGTCGTAGATGTCACAGTTTTTCATCCTCCTTTTGCCCGGCCCCATGGATGGCAGTAATGTCTGCTTTGTAGCAGTTTAGGGCTTCCGCTAGTTGTTCGCCTGCACCTCTCCTGTTTAATGTTCTCACATTCCAGGTGCAGATACGAACGTCGTTGTCCTTTTTTCGTTTAGCAGGGTCGTCAACAATAAAATCCGTCCTTTCCGAGGCTATTGGTTGCTTCGTAACCATGTTTTTTTTCTGTGGGTGGGTAGTTAGCCCAAAGCACAACCCCCAACCTGGAGGGCCAGTTCCAATTTATTAGATACCCTTAGGACACGGGGCCATCAGTATCCACTACGGGATTGAGCGCTGCCGTTGGCCTTTCGGTTCATCCGCCACCATCTCTGTTCAAGGGGCCTGACTAACCCTTGAAATTCCTAGACAACCTGTTGTCCGAATATGTCAGAGCAGCTCATCTAGGTTCGCCTGGGACAGCAGGCCGGGTATTCATCCGTGCCATTCTCACCAGGGTGTTTATAGTGTTGCTGTTTTTCTTCGTGTTATCAACACTCGCACTTATCGTTTAGCAAGTCAAATCCGGTTGGATGAGACCAGTACCCGATGGTTACCACTTGGAGGTAGAGATAAGCACATTTGATGTGTAGTCAGAGTTGCAACACTGGGCATTGCCAAGTTAACGCCAATCAGAGTCTACCCTCGTTCTACAGCGCCCAACCATCGGATTGTAAGCGTCATCAAAAGTAAATTAATTTTCATCAAAAGTAAATTAACTAAGAGTTCACACGCGGTAGAAGTGAAACTGTATCCATGGTATGCAGAGTCTGTGTACGGTCTATACGACGGTCGAGTAGTGGGGACGCTACGAACGATAGCACAAAGAGGTGACGCAAGATAGAAAATATATAGCAATGACTTTTATCGCATTCTCTCACAGCATAAACCCTAAAAATACATTTATAGTTGTTTCTCTTTCGTTACATTTTTTCGTTTCATAAAATCCAATTCACAAGGTCCCAAAAGAATTATCATTTCGAAAGCCATTTTGGGTATCATTCAAGGTGGCACAAAAGTCATCACGCTATCGAAAGTTTGAATAATGTTTGCAGATGGCGGCAAATGTCAATTCTACTTTGACATTTGTAAAGTAAACAATAATACCAAATACAAGTCGATACGACATGAATTACTATAAATGCCTACGTCTAAAGAGGGCGGAATAATTTTTTCGATTTTTTTTTGCGGGAGAATTCGTTGGTGGTGTAGCCGCAATTATTCCGCGTTCCTAAAAATACGTTTATAGTTGTCTCTCTTTCGTTACATTTTTTCGTTTCATAAAATCCAATTCACAAGGTCCCAAAAGAATTATCATTTCGAAAGCCATTTTGGGTATCATTCAAGGTGGCACAATAGTCATCACGCTATCGAAACAAAACGAAACAATTCCTAAAAGCGCTTGGAGGAGGTGTTCTTACTGCGGTTCGCAGTCACCTTACCTCTGAGCAAATTGATTTTCCATTCATTCTTAATACCGAAATAATTTGTGTTAAGATAACTATTGGAAATAAATACCTTTATGTCGCAAATGCGTACATTCCCTCCTATCGTCTTGGCACTCTGTATTCTGAGCTATCAAAGGCTTTAGAATACATTTTTCACTTATCTTGTTGTGACAGTAATATTTTGTTGCTGGGTGATTTCAACTTACCACACATAGAATGGGTGCCTTCGGAAGGAGAAGCTCATTTTATACCATCAGAAGTCTCTGCACAACAAGAGCTATCATTACTTGATAACATTTTATCATTTGACTTACAGCAAACAAGCTGTATAAAAAATCATAATAATCGAATTCTCGATTTAGTTTTTTCTTCTGACTCTGTTAGTACTGCAGTATTAGAATCTAGTACCAGTATCACTAACATAGACAAAAATCATCCTCCATTAGATATTTTTATTGACATAGGCGGACATCTGTACGAACATTCTGACTCGTATGATCGTTCGTACTCTTTTGACTTTCGGAAGGCGAACTTTCAAAGGCTATCCGAAGAAATAATGCTTTCGAATATTAATATTGACAGCCTCTCCAATTTAGAAGAAGCTGTTAACAAATTCTATCTTCTAATAAAATATTGCATGGATAGAACTATCCCAGTCAAGCATTCTAAGAATGCTCAAATCCAGCATCCTTGGTACACGAAAGACCTTAAATCTCTTCGGAATATACGTAACCGGGCCTAGAATAATTTTGTTAAAAGTCAGAATCAATACGACTATGATAAGTACCTGAATTATTTTAAGGAATTCTCTGCGATGTCAAATAGTTTATATAATGGCTATATAGCCAATATGGAGAACGCTCTTAAAAGTGACCCAAAACGCTTTTGGAGTTTTGTCAATTCGAACAGAAAAACGGATGGATATCCAGCCAACTTCTCTTACAATAATTCAAAAATATCGAGCTCTTTTATTTTATCTAACTTATTCGCAGAGAATTTCAGTAAATCATTTATTGATACCCCTCTTGTCTTAGACGAACAATATTTCAGTTATCTCAATGACTGTTCTCAAGTTAATTTCAGCAACGTCACATTTGACGATGAGACAATAATTAAATATATCGCTTTATTAAAAAATGATTATTCTGCTGGGCCCGATGGAATCCCACCAATAGTCGTAAAGCAATGCAAAGATGCTCTTTTGCCATACCTTAAGTATATGTTTGAAAGCTCCCTTGCCACAGGAGTATTCCCAACTCAATGGAAAAATGCATTTATTACACCAGTTTTGAAAAAAAGGTGAACGAGGAGACATTTCTAATTACAGACCTATTTCAAAACTCTCTTGCAGTCCTAAGTTATTTGAACATATTATTTGCGATAAATTGGTATTCCTGTGTCGAAACATTATCTGTAAAGAGCAGCATGGCTTTGTAAAAAATAGATCCACTGTCACAAATCTCTTAACTTTTATGCATCATTGTTCCAATAGTTTGGAAAATAAAAAAGAGGTCGATTGTATATACACTGACTTTTCCAAAGCTTTTGACCAGTTATCACATAACATCATAATTTATAAACTTAAGGTTTATGGTTTCCCTCCAGGTTTCATAAATTGGGTTCAATCATATCTCTCACTAAGAACTTATCAGGTAAAATTTAGAGGCTCTAAATCCAACCCTTTTGTTGCCCAATCTGGAGTACCCCAAGGTAGTCATTTAGGCCCTATCTTATTTATTCTTGCTATTAACGATGCAAAAGCTTGTATTCGAGGGAGCAAAATACTGATATATGCTGATGACATGAAAATTTTCAAATGTGTAGGAGATCCAAGCGATTCGCTTTCACTTCAAACCGATTTGAATAGCTTTACAACATGGTGTTTTAAAAACGGTTTGAATCTGAACCCCACTAAGTGCCAGCATATGTCATTTTCACGAAAACGTACTTACTTAAGTGGCGCTACAGTCCGGAATGAACCTGGGCCTCAACCAACATGCCTCTCCAATTAGCCCGGTCCTTAGCTAACTGCCTCCAGTTGCGCACTCCAAGTTGGTTGAGGTCGGTTTCCACTTGTGCGCGCCACTTAAGGCGAGGTCTTCCTCTACTGCGTCCGACGTCTGGCTGGGAATCGAAGACTCTGCGAGCCGGAGTATTGGTGTCCATTCGTTCTACATGTCCTAGCCATCTTAAACGTCCAATGCGGAGTTTTTTGACCAGGGGCATGTCGCTGTACAGCTCGTATAGTTCTTGGTTGAATCTTCGTCTCCATAGCCCGTCAACGCAAACGGGACCGAAGATTTTTCGAAGAATTTTCCTCTCGAATCTACCAAGGATTTCTTCATCCGCTTTTGATACGGTCCATGCTTCAGCGCCGTAGAGCAGGACTGGGATGATCAGGGTCTTATATAGGGTTTCCTTAGTAGTTCGAGTGAGGGCTTTACTACTAAATTGCCTTCTTAGCCCGAAGAAACAGCGGTTGGCAAGAGTAATTCTTCGTTTAATTTCTGACGAGATGTTGTTGTCAGAGTTAATAGCGGAGCCGAGGTAGACAAAGTCCCGTACTACCTCAAAGTTATATCTGTCAATGGTGACGTTCTGTCCAATTCGTCGATGTTGTGAGTCCTTTCGTGATGACAGCATATACTTAGTCTTACCCTCATTTACTGCTAAACCCATTTTCGCCGCTTCCTTCTCTATACTAGCAAACGTGGCTATGACATCACGTTGAGTCCTGCCAATGATGTCAATATCGTCAGCGTATGCTAGTAGTTGCACCGACTTTTGGAAAATTGTGCCTCTGGTGTTGGCTTTGGAGTTTTGCACAATTCTCTCAAGAATCAGATTAAAGAAGTCACATGACAGCGCATCGCCTTGCCTAAATCCTTTTTTGGTATCGAATGTGTCGGTGAGGTCGTTTCCGACCCTGATGGAGCAGCGAGAATTCTCCATCGTCATCCTACACAAACGGACGAGTTTGGGCGGTATACCAAAACTAGACATGGCTCTATACAGTTCGTCTCTATAAATGCTGTCATATGCGGCTTTGAAATCGATGAATAGGTGGTGGGTATCGATTTGGACTTCTTGAGTTTTTTCCAGGATCTGCCGAAGTGTGAAAATTTGATCGGTTGTGGACTTTCCTGGCCTAAAACCACACTGATAAGGGCCAATCAGGTTGTTGGTAAACGGTTTCAGGCGTTCACATATTACGGCAGATAGGATCTTGTAGGCGATGTTGAGGAGACTTATGCCTCTGTAGTTGGCGCAGTTCAGAGGGTCTCCTTTTTTGTGGATCGGGCAAACGATGCTGAGGTTCCATTCTTCAGGCATATTTTCATCCGACCAGATTTGGCTTATGAGTTGGTGGATGTTACTTACCAAGTCATCTCCGCCGGCCTTATAGAGCTCAGCGGGAAGGCCGTCATTTCCGGCAGCCTTATTAAGCTTGAGTTTAGATATTGCTATCCTCACTTCACTCAGGTCGGGTGGTTGGCAGTTTTCGCTGTCGTTGCCAATATTGAATGGTTCGTTCTGCCTGACAGCGGAATGTTGTTCGTCATCGCCGTTTAACAGTCTGCAGAAGTGGTTCTTCCATATCCTCAGCATCGACTGTGTCTCAACTACAATATTTCCTTGTTCATCTCGACAGGATTCTGTTCGAGCCTTGTATCCTTGGCTTTGACGTTTTACACTTTGGTAAAACTTGCGAACATCGTTCCTGGAGTGGCACCTCTCTATATCCTCGATCGCGCGCTTTTCTTGCTCTTTTTTCTTCTTGCTGAAAAGCCGATGTTCTTCCCTTCTTCTTTGCCTATAGAGCTCAATGGCAGCTCTCGTCTTCACCTGCAGCTTAGCCTTGTAGGCCTCGTTCTTGGCTGCGAGCATCTGTCGGCATTCCTCATCAAACCAGGGGTTTCTTGCTGGTGGGCGCGAGAAACCTAGCACTTCAGTTGCGGCTGATCTAATGGCCTGTTGGCATCGTTGCCATTGCTCTTCGACATTCGATGCTGGTGGTATGGTGTTAATCGAGAGGTTAAGGGATACGCGTTGTGCGAAGGTCTTGGCGGTCTCTTGCGATTGCAGTCTTCCGACATTAAATTTTTTCACAGTATTTCTGGATTGTTGTGGCGTGGTGGATATCCGCATTCTTACCTTGGCTGCTACAAGGTAGTGATCCGAGTCGATGTTAGCTCCTCGGAATGTTCGGACATCCAAAATACTGGATGCGTGCCTCTTATCTATCGCAATGTGATCAATTTGGTTGACCGTTCGTTGATCTGGAGACCGCCATGTCCCCTTATGGATATCGAGGTGAGGAAACCGTGTGCTGGCTATAGTGGCATTTCGTTCCGTAGCGAAATCAATTAGCCTAAGTCCGTTACCAGACGTGTTGTCGTGTAGGCTATGTTTTCCGACAATACTTCTAAAGATGTCTTCTCTTCCTACCTTTGCGTTAAAATCTCCCAGCACGATTTTAACATCGTACTTCGGTAGTCGCTCATAGGTTTTGTCGAGGAGCTCGTAGAAGCAATCCTTAGCTATATCATCTTTTTCTTCCGTCGGAGCGTGAGCGCATATAAGGCTTATGTTGGCGAATTTGGCCTTGATGCGGATTGTTACTATGCGTTCGCTAATGTCTTGGAAACATAAGACTTCTTGCCTAAGTCTGGCACTTATAACAAATCCGCATCCGAATAGTCGCTGTTTCTGCTCACTATAACACGGTCCGTAGTATATGTCACAGTTTTTCATCCTCTTTTTGCCCGGCCCATCCCATCGTATTTCCTGGATGGCAGTAATGTCTGCTTTGTAGCAGTTTAGGGCTTCCGCTAGTTGTTCGCCTGCACCTCTCCTGTTTAATGTTCTCACATTCCAGGTGCAGATACGAACGTCGTTGTCCTTTTTTCGTTTAGCAGGGTCGTCAACAATAAAATCAGTCCTTTCCGAGGCTATTGGTTGCTTCGTAACAATAGTTTTTTCCGTGGATGGGTAGTTAACCCAAAGCACAACCCCCAACCTGGAGGGCCAGTTCCAATTTATTAGATACCCCTAGGACACGGGGCCATCAGTATCCACTACGGGATTCAGCGCTGCCGTTGGCCTTTCGGTTCATCCGCCACCATCTCTGTTCAAGGGGCCTGACTAACCCTTGAAATTCCT
This sequence comes from Rhingia campestris, assembly GCA_932526625.1. NCBI lineage: Eukaryota > Metazoa > Arthropoda > Insecta > Diptera > Syrphidae > Rhingia > Rhingia campestris. Next base: position 176,458,844 of record OW052182.1, read on the forward strand.
AGACAACCTGTTCACGAAAACGTATTCCGTCCAATTTCAGTTATACTCTGTCGGGGCACACTCTCTGTCGTATAGACAGTTTTAAAGATCTTGGTGTTTATTTTGATCCTAAATTGGAGTTTAATAAACACATAAACGTTATTGTGAATAAATCCAACTCTATGTTGGGATTTATAAAAAGGTGGTCAAAAGAGTTCAATGATCCTTATGTCACCCTTTCGTTATATAATTGTCTAGTGCGCCCTCACTTGGAGTATGCCTCACAGGTGTGGACACCCTTCTATGTCGTTCACTCAAATAGAATTGAGGCAGCCCAACGCAAATTTATAAGATTTGCTTTGAGAGGACTTCCATGGGATGATGTACACAATTTGCCTCCGTATAGGTGTCGAATTAAACTGCTGCAGTTGTTGCCTTTGTCTCAACGTAGACTTAACAATGACATGGTCTTCTTACACCAAATATTATCAGGACAAATAGATGCTCCTGATATTTTAAGTGCTATTGGTTTTAATACCCGTGGAGGTTCCTATAACCTTCGTAGACTAAATATTTTACATATACCTAATCATAAATACAACTATGGTATGCATGAGGCTATAAGTCGCATGAGTAGAGTTTACAATAAAAATAGCGATGTAGTTGGACTGCATGTTAGTAAAAGTAGTTTAAAAAACACTTTGCGTAATTGTATTCTAGAGTCGTAATAAGTGTATGTTTATTTTTTTTCTTGTTTTGTTAATAATAATTTCATCGTTTATTGATTTTGTTAGTGACGTCAAACTAACTTCAGTGTTTTGTTATGTCCCACTAACAAATGCACTAAATGATGAGCCTGTGGATGCATTTTATATGCTGTGGCAAATCTCTGCTCGTAGATGCGCTTGTATTAAGCTCGCTACGACACAGATCTGATAGTGTATTTATAAAAACAATTATTCCGTGTTTTTTAGACGTAGGTATAGCGATTCAGAGGATACGGAGCATAGACCAGACGACGTGCTATAGAATTAACGGTCTCAGATGTTTGTGTTGACCGTTAAGCGCGTGTAACCTACGCAACAAACTTTTATGAACCTCAACCACGAGGGAGACAACTTCTCATTGAAAATCATCATGAACGACGAGGCCCGTTTCTATCTCTGTGGATGTAAATAACCAAATCTATCACTCTTAGGACATCGAAAATCCGTTTAAAGTTCACGAGGAGCCATTGTCCTCACTCAAAGTTACTGCATGGTATGTGCTGCTTTAAGCTAGATGCGTCATCGGGTCTTATTTTCTCGAAAATGCCATGGGCCAAACGACATCTCAGGACGGTAACTTTTTCTGCTGTTACGACCAACGCTTGTAAGCGTTAGCGCTAGTTCGCTCTAGTGCGTTAGTAATTAGAATTCTAATGTTTGCACAATCAATAACATGGTCGCAGATCACGCTTTTTGCTTTCGCGCTAGCCCGCACCAGTCCGCGCTAGTCAACGCTTGTAATTTTGTAGATCAAAACTCATTTGATTTGAATGTTTACGAGAATAATCTATCATTTTGGCGATTAGTACTGCCCGCAAGGTTGCCTGATTCTCCCATTCTGTTTTTTTTGTGAGAGTTTTTGAATTCACTGGTCTGTGTCAGCAAGCCTTAGCCTTTTATTTTATAATTTACGCACACTCAAGGGGTTATGAATACCCTTTAAATGTTTTACCACATTACGAGGAAAGATAGAGAGTGATAGGAAAGATTTTGGATGTAGTGGAGACTTACTCCATGGGTGGTGTCCGAACTAACTTCGGGGAGTTACTGTTTTTGTGTTAAATTTCCAGAGCTTTAAAGATGGTGTATACTTCTAGGAGTAACTGCCGACCTTTTTTTATTTCTTTGAATAAAAGTTTCATCGATTTTGGCTGGGATTAAACGCGCAACCTTCCACTCAACAGGCAAACACATTACCACTACACCGTGGCCACCCTTTAACCCTCTAATGCATGAACATCTTTCCAATAAAGAAAAAAAAAAATTTTATGCAAATATGTGTATATTTGGGATATTATAATTATATAGTTGGACAAAATTTTTTTTTGGGTATATAGTTTAGCAAAAAAAAAATGAAGCCATATATGGCTCTCCATGCATTAAGTATATTTCAGGGAAAAAAATGGTATGCCATACATGGCTCTCTATGCATATAGCTTACTCTGTGTGAAAGCTTGTGAAACAGTTTCTTTTGTCATTGTAGCACAAAAATACATTACATTTCTCACAAAAAGTGTAGGAACGGAATGAACAATCGTTTTGACAAAGTTGTCTATTCTTCATCCATTTGGGAAAATGTCCAATACTGTCACCTCGAACAGAATTCAGGGGAAAATCTTGGCGCTTCATTCTTTTACTAGTTGTAGGAGTACCTTCTCTGCTTGTAGTCGGAGATGAAGTCGGAGTCGTTGTAGGACGTCCTCGTTTTTTTTTACTTTTCCTGCCTTGCAGGGGTGCGCAGCTATTATAAGCTTGAAGTCAAACAGCGGCATATATTCCTCTGACTTACGACGCCATAAAATCCATGAATTAACAACACACATATCAATCATGTGGAAAAAAAAATGTTTATACCATTTTTTTGTACGCAATTGAATTCTATAAAGTCCAAGTAATGAATCGAGTAAATCAACGCCACCCATATATTAATTATAGACATCAACTGCCCTCGGCGACTTGAATTCAATGTACTTTTTGTCCTTCTTACTAAAACGCGTTTTTGTTGAAACAGGATCGCTTCCCACGTAAGTGGAAAGAATATTGACAACTTTATTGTCAAACCAAGAGACGAGGCCAACTTCAACTCCATCGATATTAGCTACTTTTCGACCATGCTTCCACGTCCCAGCTTTTTCAATTCTTTTTCAGGTGGCATCTTTGAATTAGGGACTCGATGAATCCTTACCGTACCCAAAGGCAATAAACCATTTTCAAGATTGGGGCTGTTGAATCAATTGTCGAAAAATATTTTGTAGTTTTTTCCTTTTGGTACAGTAGCCGCTAGTCTTGTTACAACATTTCCGCTCACTCCCAAATTAGGTGCTCCTTCCGGATATGTAGCACTTTGGGCTCCAGCAAAAATATCGAAATCGTAGCTAAAACCTGACACTCCACTCAAAACAAAATTTTTGAAACCCCATTTGTGGGGCTTAGCCAAATTATATTGTTTTAAGTGGTGCCGGCACTTCGTGGGAATAATTTGCTCATCAACCACCAAATGTTCTTCTTTAGGTACGAGCAATAATTGATCACGGATTTTGCTTAGCAGCGGTCGAATCTTGAATAGCTTTTCAAATCCGGCTTCACCTGGCGACTTCATATCCTCGTTATTGTTGAAGTGTAAAAAACGTTTTATAGTTTCCCATCTATTGCAAGTCATGGTGCCACGTATAAATTCTTGACCAACAGTCGTATTCCAATAGTGCCTTGAAGATGGTAATTGTACCAACGACATGTATCATGCCTATAAATTGCTCTATTTCGTTTCGAGTAATATTAGCGGGTCTGTTTATGTCAACTTGGAGTGCAACTAGATTTGACTGTTCAATTATGAAGGTTATCAGATCGTCGGTAAAAAAAAAATTTAAAAAAGTCTGCTGGCGTCTCCAGTTCAACTTGGAAGATTGGTATTTCCTTGAAATGGAAAGCTCTCATAGAAACACGAAATAAAGCAACACAAAAAAATTCTTCACATGGCAATCCAATAGAAAATAGTGCAAAGAGAATGACCGATAACAATTGACTTTGCTTAAGTACCGTTTTAACTAAAACAAAATTCATTAAAAATGAAAAGCCATATATGGCGCTGTATGCGGTAGAGGGAGAATATCAGCCAAGAATGCGAATACCTATCGTCAGAAGTTCTGGCAAGTGTGGCGGAAATGCTATAAAACGGGCCGATAGTTCATCAAATACGGCGGTTGTCACTTAGTCGATATTATGTTATCCACTTATGGAAAATAAAAGATCGGACACAACTCGGGCAAACTTTCCTAAGAATGTAGAAGAGGGTTGTATTTGATATGGAGTTTCTATAAAAATTCACTTTTGGTAAAAAAAACCTATTTGCTGTCTTGAGACTTTTGTAACTTTAAGTGAGTCACTGGAAGTAAATTTTAATTATGTCCTGACGCGTAGGTTTTTTTTTTTCATTTGTATTAAAGTGGCGCTCCAGTCCGGAATGAAAATGCGCCTCAATCAACGTGCCTCTCCAATAAGCCCGGTCCTTAGCTAGCTGCCCCCAGTTGCGCACTTCAAGTTGGTTGAGGTCGGTTTTCAATTGTACGATCTACTTATGCGAGGTATTCCCCTTCTGCGCCCGAAGTCTGGCTGGGAATCCAAGTCTCTGCGAGCCTGAGTAATGGTGTCCATACGATCTACATGTCCTAGCCATTTTAAACGATCAATGAGGAGTTTTTTTTGACTAGGTGCATGTCGCTGTACAGCCTGTAAAGTTCTCGGTTGAATCTTCTACTCAAACAGAACTGAAGATTTTCCGATGTCAAATCGATGCCTGCATCCACTTTTGATAGGGCCCATGCTTCAGCGATGTAGAGCAGGAGCGGGATGATCAGGGTGTATAGGATTTCCTTAGCAGTTCGAGGCTTTACTACTGAAAGGCCTTCTTAGTCCGAAGAAACAGCGGTTGGCAAGAGTAATTCTTCGTTTAATTTCTGCCGAGATGTTGTGGTCAGATTTAATAGCGAAGCCGAGGTAGATAAAGTCCCTCAAAGTTCTGTCTAATTCGTCGATGTTATGTGTGCTTTAAACCTATTTTTGCCGATTCCTTTTTGAACAAGCAAGCTCACTTTGAGTCTGACCAATAATGTCAATATCTTTGACTGGTAGTTGCACCGATTTATGGAAGATTGTGCCTCTGGAGTTTTGCACAATCCTCTCAAGAATGATTTTTACAAAGTCAAATGACAGGGCAGCGCCTTGCCTAGATCCTTTTTTGATATCAAATGTGAGGTCGTTTCCGACCCTGGTGGAGCAGCAAGAATTCTCCACTTTCATCCTGCACAGACAGGCGAGTTTGGGCGGTTTATCAAAACTAGGCATGGCTCTGAATAATTCGTCTTTATAAATACTGTCGGTTGCAGCTCTGAAATCGATGAGTATGTAGTGGGTATCGATTTGGATTAGCTTTGGTTTTTTCCAGGATCTGCCGAAGTGTGAAGATTTGATCAGTTGTGAACTTTACTGAGCCGGTTAGGTTGTTGGTAAACGGCGTCATGCGTTCACTTTTAGCGATTTGACAAAAACGGATGTGAGAAGTCTCCTCCGTTTCATTAATAGCTCAGACTGGTTTTCTCACAGGTCAATGGACCAAAAATTGGTCAAAAACTGTCAGGCGTACTCGCTGGCAGCCACTTAACCCTAACCGAACCTATGTCATCTCCGCTTAATAAAGCTCGGCAGAAAGGCCGTCATTTTGGGCAGCCTTGTCAGCATCGACTGTGTCTTAACAAGATTCTGTCTGAGCCTTTTACCCTTGCCCTTGACACCGTTACCACCGACATTAGATGTTGGTATGGTTTTTATCGAGAGGCTAAGGGATGCGATTCCAGTCTTTCGACATTAAATTGTTTCACAGTATTTCTGATATGTTGTGGCAACAACAACAACAACAACAACAACAACAACAACAACAACATCAACAGCAAAAACAACAACAACAGCAGCAGCAACAACAACAGGAGCAGCGGCAGCAGCAGCAGTGGGAACACCAGCAGCAGCCACAGCCGCCTCAAAATAAAAAAGAAAAAGTGGCACCAATCAACACATTCAAACTGGACCTTAAGGAAACCATTGAAATATGTAAGTCGGCCATAGACAATAATTTTACAATTAAGCGTTTGAGTCAAGATAGGCATGCTATCCACTGCTTAACCGTGGAGCAGTACAAAATTATTAAAGAATTGCTTGCAGGCACCACAACGGAGTTTTTCACATTTACTCCGAAAGTAGAAAAAAGCAAGACGGTTGTCTTAAAGGGCATAGATTCCTCAACGGATCCGCAGGCGCTGTTAAGTGAGCTTCGCCAAGTAGCGACTGACGATCTCGAAGTCGTTGGAGTAAAGCCATTCACCACAGTGAACGCCAGATGGGAGAACCGGAAACTACCGATGTTCCTCGTACAGCTATCGCCCCAAAGCAAGTTGGATAAGTTGAGGAGTATCTCAGTCCTCAACTTCCAGGTTGTGCGATGGGAAAAATTAAAGAGAAGCGACAGCATGCTTCAATGCCAACTGCGAAATGCGGTCACGCTGTGTGAAGTGTGGACAGAACCACAACATAGGAGAGTGTAAGTTAGGAAATGAGCGGGTCAAAGATATGACCCTGCTTAAATGTGCACTATGCGGAGGCGGCGGGCACCCTGCAAACTATCGGGGCTGTCCAAAGTTTCAGCAACTAAAACTCAACAAAAAAGCGAAGCAAACGATAGTGGTGAATTAGCCAGCCGTTCGCCCTCCCTCAACGTCCGTCAACCCCCAAATTGCCTACGCCCAAATGGCGTCAGGAAAGGGAAAAACGGTACAGCATCCACCAAAGGAAGCCCAACAGGCCCCCGTGCCTCAGGCTCCAGTAGTAGATGCGGATTTGTTGACTGCGTTGCGGGCCATTAAAGGCCAGCTAACCGGTCTTCAAAACCAGTTACGGGAGCAGGCGTCAAGGGTAGACTATATCTACTCCTTGTTGCCGAGCTTAATGCAAAATAGATCGTAATGAGCGCGCTGTCAGAGAGACCCTTCAAGATCCTGGCTGTGAATGTAAATTCACTGATTAGGATTGAACGTAGAGCTAATCTGTTCCAATTGTTAAAAGACCAAAGTCCCGATGTGCTTATGGCTAGCGAAACTAAGCTAAACCAGATCATAAATTGATTAATAGTAAGTACAATATCGTATGAAGAGACCGGCCCAACTCCACTCAAGGAGGCGGGGTCGCTATCTTTATACGAAAAGGCATTAGTTATAAAGTCATATATAGTGGTGAAGTGCGCCGATTCCGGTTGCTGGAAGCCTGCGTCATATGAATTCCTTTCCAACAAGGGAAGCGATTGTATGTGATAGCGGCCTACGCACCGGAAGCACCTCAGCCTACACTTTTCACAACAGAGCTCGGAAAACTTTTCGAACCTCTGAGACTGAACTCAGTGGAGAACTTCTATCTTTTGGCTGGAGATTTAAATGCCAAACACGAAGATTGGGGAAATCAAATACAAAATCCTCGGGGTAACCATCTATACAATTGGATGGTCCACTACAATGTTGAATATAGGATCGACATTCTCGCTACAGATAGGCCATCGTTTCCGAGAAGCGGTGCTTTTCTGGATCTATTACTGCGAGACACAAGACTGACTGTTACTGACAAAGTAGGTCAACACCCGCGAAACTGTTTACAGACGATCGAGTACGACAGTGACCACTGCATCCTACCTTTGCGTTAAATGCTCACAGCATGACTTTAACCTCGTGCTTTGGCAGTCGCTCATAAGTTTTGTCCAGGAGCTGGTAGAAGCAGTCTTTCGCTATAATCAACTTTTTCCTCCGTCGGAGCAAGGCCGCATATGGACTAATGTTGGCGAATTTATCCTTGATGCGAATTGTTCACTAGAACATGGTCCATAGTAGATGTCATAGTTTATCATCATCTTTTTGCCCGATCCATCCCATCGTATTTCCTGGGAGGCAGTAATGTCTGATTTTCAGCAGCTTAATGCTGTTTGATAGTTGTTGCTCTCTCCTGTTACAACTCTCCTGTTTAATGTTCTGCCATTCCAGGTGCAGATATGAACATCGTTGTCGTTTCGTTGAGCAGATAGGAACTTCGTTGTGCAGATACGAACTTCGTTGTCGTTTTTTTTTGTTTACCATTGTCGTAGACTTACTAGGCATAGATTTATAACGGGTAAAAACTTATATTACAAGACGATGGCTTAAAACAATGATTTTTGAAAATATTGACAGTTTCAAACGCGATGACACGTCGCACTTGTTTTTTTAATCTCAGACGTTACAGAAAAAACTTAATTAACCAACGACAAATAATTATAATTCGACTTGAAAAAAATTTATTACCTTGTTTTCATACATGAGCAGCTATGTAGAACAAAAGCAAAAAAAAAAAAACAATACGAAAACAAATAGATTTTATAAAACAACCAAATTGTAATATATACGATCAAATGTAAAACATACGAAAATTGTCATTATTTGGTTCTCTCTATCTAAAATAAATTAAATATTTATCTATTTTTAAATTCTACACAAACTGGCATTGTTACACTAAACAATTGCGTTCTTATGATTTAATTCAATTTAAATCCTTCTATTGGATAAATTTATTTTTAAAATGAAAATCCTCGCTACAAAAACAAAAAGGAAAATAAAACTTTAAAACAATTTTCGCGTGACAGTCGCTCAATCTGCACATGCTCAAGTAATGATGAGTAGTCCAAAAATAAAATAAAAGATATATTTGACGTCGGAAGTCGGATTTATTGTATGCTCACAGTTTCATCAATAATGATAGTTCGAGTTAACGCACGGTTTAAGAAAAGGGTTGACAGATCATTATGTGACAGCTTTCTAACGTCAGTTTGAAGTTTCTAGCTATTCGATCCTTGGGTATTAATCCAAGAACTTTATATTTCAAATTTGAAGTAAATTCGTCCAGCCGTTTAGCCTTCAGCTGGATGCACAGCTCAACAGGTCAAAATACCGACAGACGGGCAGTAATGCAAGACCCATTTTTTCAGACTTCCAGAACGCCTCGAAACTGCTTCAAAAAAATACATGCAGACATAGGGGAAGTATTGTAATGGCGCAAAATTTCAAAACGGAGATTTTGACGAAATTTCATGTTTTGAGATACCTTGAGTTCGAAAAGTCGTTTTTTTGAAAATGTACATGGCGCGCCATCTTTTGAGTCGGTATAGAAATATTGAATAACTTTGACATTTATCAACCGATTGACTTGAATAAACATATTTTTGAAACGTCAATTTGATACAATTTTAATCATGTACCATTTAACTTTTATTGACAGCCAAAAAAGTGACGTTAAGCTTTGAATAAAGGTGTGTTAATTCAACGTGCACATTGTCGAAAATATCGTGTCCAACAAGCAGACTCTGACAAAACTATTCATCATGTGGTGTCGAATTTCGTTGAGCAAGGGTAAGTGGTAGATCGTCACTATTCCATTTAACAAAACGCCCAAGGAAATCCAATGAACTGGTCGAAGCGGTAACAGAGAGTGTTGTCGAAAACTCACATGGTCACCGCGCCCAGCTTTTTTGGGGGTCAGTTGAACCACCGAGTGGATTTGCTAGTCTCCCATTGGACGTGACCTCGGGTGAGGGATGGAAGAATCCTCTCCAGATAGGCATGGTGGGTGGGAAATAAAATACCTCTCGTAGACCAACACAAAATCAAGGAAGGTCCCCTATCAAAAAAGTTCCTAAGAGGGCAGCTAATGAATTACCAACATGGAGTCAACGGTGGCATTTACAGACCCTAATATAATAGACAAAGTACTTTAACAACCTATTTATGTTGCTCCAACATATTCGGACAACAGGTCATATAGGAATAACAACAGGTCATCTAGGAATAACAAGGGTTAGTTAGGCAGCTTTTGAAAGAGATAGTGGCAAATGGCCAACGGCAGCGCTCAATCCCGTAATGGAGACTGATGGCTCAGTGTCCTAGCGGTATCTAATAAATTGGACAGGTTAGGGGTTGTCACGGAAAAATCGAACCCAGACCTTCTGCGCAATAACCATCGCGCCACTGAGTCCAATATATGCTGATGACCATGCCAAACGAAAAACGGACAACGACGTTCGTATCTTCCTCTAGAATGTGAGAAAATTAAGAAGGATAGTTGGAGTTGACCCACTGGGGGAAACTCTAAGCTGCTTAAAAGCTGATATTACTGTAACCCAGGAAATACGATGGGATAGACCGGGCAAAAAGAGGATGAAAAACTATGACATCTACTACGGATCTTCTTATAGTGAGCAAAAACAGCAAATATTTGGACGTGGATTTGTAATAAGTGCCAGACAAGAAGTCTTTTACCGTCAAGACATAAGCTAACGAAATGTTACAATGCGTCTCAAGGCAAAATTTGCCACCATAACCTCCGAAGGAGGAAAACGATGCTTTATGACAAAACTTATGAGCGACTACCGAAGTACGTTCAACAATCATCCTGGAAGATTTTAACGCAAAGGTAGGAAGAGAAGACATCTTTAGCAGTATTGTCGGAAAACACAGCCAACACGACACCACGTCTGGTAACGGACTTAGGCTAATTCACTTCGCTACGGAACGGCAACTATAGCCAGCACACGGTTTCCTCACCTCGATATCCATAAGGGGACATGGAGGTCTTGAAACCAACTAACAGTCAATAAAATTGATCACATTGCGGTAGACAAGAGGCACCCATCCAGTATTTTGGATGTCCGAACATTCCGAGGGGCTGACATCGATTCGGACCACCACCTTGATAAAGCCAAGGTAAGAATGCGGATATCCACAACGCCACAGCAAATCAGAAATACTGTGAAAAAATATGAATGTCGGAAGACTGGAATCACAAGAGACAGTCAAGGCCTTGGCAGAAAGCATAGCCTATTATAGCCTCTCGAAGCCGAAACTGATGTGATATAGGTTTCTCGCACCCAACAGCAAGAAACCCTTGGTTTGATGAGGTATGCCGACAGATGCTCGTAGCCAAGAACGAGGCCGTCAAGGCTAAGCTGCAGGTGAAGACAAGAGCTGCCATTGAGCCCTTTAGGCAAAGAAGCGGTGAAGAACACCGGCTTTTCAGAAAGAAGAAAAATAGCAAGGAATTCGCGCGGTGGTTCCACTCCAGAAAGGATGTTACCAAAGTGTAAACAGTAAAAGTCGATATGAACAACGATAGATCGTACTTGAGACACAGTTGATGCTGAGGATATGGAAGAACCACTTCTGCAGACTGTTAAACGGCGATAACGAACAACATTCCGCAATCAGGCAGATCGAACCATTCGATATCGGCGATGACAGCGAAAACTACCAACCACCCTACCTATATGAAACGAGGATGGCAATATCTAAACTCTAGCTTAACAAGGATGTCGGAACTGACGGACTTCCCGTCGAGCTTTATAAAGCTGGCGGAGATGACTTGGCAAGTTACATTTACCATTTCATAAGTAAAATTTGGTCGATCGAAAGTATAACTGAAGAATGGAACCTCAACATCGCTTGGAAGATCATCAAAGAAGGAGACCCTCTGGGCTGTGCCAACTACAGAGGCATACGTCTATCTAACATCGCCTACAAAATCCTATCTGCCGGAATATATAAACGCCTGAAACCGTTTACCAACAGCTTGATAAGTGTGGTTTTAGACCTGGAAAGTCCACACTTGATAACATTTTTACACTTCGGCAAATCCTGGAAAAAACCCAAGAAGTCCAAATCGATACCCATCACCTATTTGTCGGTTTCAAAGCCGCATACGCCAGCATTTATAGAGACGAACTATACAAAGCCATGTCTAGTTTTGGTATACCGCCCAAACTCATCTGTGCAGGATGACAATGGAGAATTCTCGCTCATAAGTGTCGGAAACGACCTCGTCGTAATATTCGATACCAAAAACGAGATTTGGACAAGGCAATGCACTGTCATGTGACTTCTTTAACATCATTCTTGAGACGATTGTGCAAAATTGGTCGAGCTCAGCGTGATGTCATAGCCACGTTTGCTAGTGTAGAGAAGCAAGAGGCAAAAATGACGGTAAGACCAAATTTATGCTGTCAACACGAAGGAACGCACAACATCGACGAATTGGACAGAACGTCAGCATTGACAGATATAACTTTGAGATAGTATGGGAGCAACAATATCTCTTTAGAAACTAAACGAAGAATTACTCTTGCCAACCGCTGTTTCTTCGAACTAAGAGGGCAATTTAGTAGTAAATCCTTCACTCGAACTACCATCCCAATCCCACTCTATGGTGCTGAAGCAAGGACCGTATCTTTGGTCATTTTGTCCTGTTTGTTTTAACGGGCTATTGAGGCGAAGATTCAATCTAGAACGTTACATGCTGTACAGTGACATAGACCTGGCCAAAAAATCCGCATTGGACGGTTAAGATAGCTCGCATATATAGGACGTATGGACACCAATACTCTGGCTCACAGAGTCTTCGATTCCCAGCCAAACGTCGGACGTGGTAGGAGAAGACCTCGCCTTAATTGGCGCCCACAAGTAGAAACCGACCTGAACCAGCTTGAAGTACGCAATAGGAGACAGTTAGATATGGACCGGTCTAATTGGAGTGGCAGAGGCCCAGCTTTAAGCCTAGAGTTGGGTTTGAAGCTGGGCCTCTTAAGTACCTAAGTACCTAAGTAAGTAAATATCAAGAAATGCCAAACTTTCCTAATTTCCTTTATTTTTACGTATCCGATGGGATTAGGATCCAATAAAATGTCAAAAAATACCCACTAAGCTTGCACGCATAAAAGTTTCTGGTAAAAAATATTGAAGCAGATACTCTAAGACTAAAGAATGTTGAAGCCTACACCGAACAACACAACTCAAAATATATACAGACAGTCTATTTGCTTTTCGATTGGAAACTATTTCAATTTTCCGTATTTAATTATAAATTTCCCCTAAATACGTAATGCCTATGCATGTAGTAGTGAATATTCTTCAAGGAAATCCGCTCCAATAAAAATACATTTCTTGACCCGTTCACTTTATCGTCCGCCACTGTCGTCTGCACAGAAATTCGTTTTCATGCAAACACACCGCACTTACTATACGCATACACACATCTCCCAGTTGGTTCACTTTGGCGTATACGTGTGTGCATTTTGTCGGTTAATAAACACCACGCAAAACGTAGCCCCCACTCACTACAACCAAAAAAAAATCCATCTGTTGGATTTCTGCTAACGGTCCCTATAAACAGAGCACGTTGCCTCTTGCCTTAGGCCCAAGGTAAAAAGTAACATAACAACAGAATACACACAACATTGCGTATGCGCTTTGTTCCTTCCCCCCGCCATAACAGAAATACCAAATCTACAAGCACACACACATACGTACAGTCCATGTAGATACTCAACCGAATACCTCTGCACAGAGTATCCCCAGAAAATCCCGCCATCGACGACGACAACACTCTGCAGATACAGTATCTAACAGAACGAATTGTACGTTTGAAGCTCTGTTGCTTCGTGTTTTGGTTTTAGTCAGTCAGAAGCGTACGGATCCTCAGGTAGTTCGCGGCCAATACCAAATTTTTAGTCCTCATCTCTCTCAAAAAAAACTATTGTCGTCCGATTTAACCGTTAAAACGCTTCGAAATTTCGTTTTCTTATCTGTGTGTGTCTTGAAATCGAAACGAACTTCCCAACAGATCCTGATTTTTCTTTTTGCAAAGAACAAACAATCGGTGAAGGGATTTTAAAATCAAACGTGAAATCAGTGCCAAAAAAGGACGAATTTTTTTCAAAAATTTAAATTTCAAGTGACAAGTGACAGAAAAAAACCCTCGAAAAACAAATTCAAAATGGCTTACTCCTGGGAAAATCGTGTCGACTTCATTGTCCGGTACATGTACGGTAAGTGGATTTTAATTTCTGTTTTCAGGACAATTAAATGCAGACAGGTACATCCTTTAATTGAACTAATTGTGGTTGAGGAGCAACACTTTGGGTGGATTTTTTTTTACAAAATTGGAGTGTTGGATGTTCTTTTTAGGAAAATCCATATCAGGTTGAGTCTAAGTGGTGGAGGCTTAAACCTTAGTCTCTTTGAATTGAAGGAGGTTATGAATTTTTAATTTCCTTCCTTACATTTGCACATCACACATACAAGAAAATGATTGGTAAATAAATATTTTACAACAACAAAATGAAAGAAGGTGCTTCTTCATTTCGACAGGGAGATAATGTTGAAACTTTGTCGATTTTAGAAACTTTTTTTAAAAAAATGCTCAAAGTTGAATCTCAATTCAGGTCTCGTTGTATGAGTGGTCGTCGTTATATGCATGTGAAAGGATAATAAATGTACTAGGTTCTAAGATTTAATTTTAGTACCTACTTTTCGATCCTTAATATGGATAAGTTGGCCCTTACTTAGTCGTAGCGATATCTTCACTTTGTAATGCTTTTTTGGCACTCTTTTGAGCTCGAACATAAGTCTATCGTCGATTAGATAAGGACCTTCCCTTCATAGGAGAAAATATTTAATAAATGCCTGATGAATATTTTATCAGATGTCCTTCGAGTCAAAGAATCACTTCCACTCTCTTGACATGTCGTCAAGGAAATAATTTTCGGGATGGGCATTTTTTTTACTGCTCCATAGGAAAGGGCCCTTTATTCAGATGGGACACACTTGATTTAACGGTATTCGACATTTTTGCAATTCGCCATTTGCCGTTTGCCATTATGCCGTTTTATGTGTATCGATGGGAAGTGTACGATTTTTATTCGCTAAACGATCTGTGGGAAGAGTGAGAATGAAAAATTAATGTTGGACCAAAGTAGATACTACCAGTTATGAGGTGTCCTAAAAATGTCTATAGATACTTTTTTTTTCCTTTATTGGTAATGAAGAGTGGTGGAGAGTGCGTTGTATGTTTTTGGGAAACAGAATCGATTGTAATGAAACAGCGCCCAGATATGTTTACAGATGCAGATGGATAGAACTTAAAAATAGGAGAGTGAGTCCTTCGATGAGGACATTTTAATTGTTTAATTGGTAATTTTGCTGCGAACGGGGGATTGTGTGCGGTATCTTTGTCTTTCATTTTCCAATTTGGACCTCAAGTCCATAGAACGTAATTTTTAATTTTAATTTTGACTGAGATGGTGCTAAGTGACATTTTTGAAATTGTGACAGAAATGTGACAGAAAACGTATAAAAAGGATATGTGATGAAATTGGCAAAACAAAATTATTTGATACCCCAGGTGGCAATCCAGTTTCACTGAAAAATCCACCCTCTTGGAGGTCGGTTCTATGGATTCTAGGGACAGCCAATTATTGCATATATGTAACCCTTTCGGAAAAAGTTGGAGGGTGGTCTCACCACCATCTAGATCACAGAAAGATATATGTGTCTCCAGGAGCTCGACATCAACAGAAGTGTCAGCTCACTCATTGAAAAATAAATGTCTTATGAACGAA
The DNA here is from genome assembly GCA_932526625.1 of Rhingia campestris. Classification (NCBI taxonomy): domain Eukaryota; kingdom Metazoa; phylum Arthropoda; class Insecta; order Diptera; family Syrphidae; genus Rhingia; species Rhingia campestris. The sequence continues at coordinate 176,474,093 of OW052182.1, forward strand.
ACGACGTTCTTCGAACAAGTCCCAACAACATCGAACTGATGTTCTGCTAAGAGCTAAAGAAATTCTTTATTTTAAGGATGAAAATATGACCTTAAAGTTTCCATTAAAAAAAAACCAAATGAGCCAAAATCTAGTACAAACCGTCACTTAAGTTTTTGGTAATTTTTCGTATCCAAAGCTTACTTGAGCGGTTAAGCGGCACTACAGTCCGGAATGAACCTGCGACTTAACTAACATTTCTCTCCAATAAGCCTGATCCCTAGCTTACTACCTTCAGTTGTGTTCTTCAATTTGGTTGTGGTCGATTTTTATTTGTGTGTGCCAAGTAAAGCGAGGTTTCCTCTAGGTCTAGCTGGATCTGGAAGAATCTGCAAATCGTTAGTTATACATGCCCAAACCATCTTAAAGGTCCAATGCGGAGTTTTTTGACTGGGAGCATGTCGCTGTCAAGCTCGTATAGTTCTTGGTTGAATCTTCGTCCCATAGCCCGGCAACGCAAACGGGATCTAAGATTTTTCGAAGAATTATCCTCTAAAATCGGCCAAGGATGTCTTCATCCATTACTGACATGGTCCATGATTCCACGCCGTAGAGCAGGAATGGGAGGATCAGAGTCTTATATGGGAACTCCTTAGTAGTTCAAGTGAGGGCTTTACTTACTGAATTGCTTTCTAGGCCCGAAGAAACAGCGGTTGGCAAGGGTAATTCTTCGTTAATTTCTGGCGAGATGTTGTTGTCAGAGTAGAGTGAAGAGTTGTGGACAAGGTAGATAAAGTCCCGTACTACCTCAAAGTTATATCTGTCAATAGTGACTCTCTGTCCGATTCGTCGATGTTGTGTGTCCTTTCGTGTTGAGAGCATATACTTAGTCGTACCCTCATTTACTGGAGACTTATGCCTCAGTAGTTGGCGCAGTTAAGATGGTCTTCTTTTTTGTGAATCAAAAGGTTCCAGGCATATTTTCATCCGCCCAAATTTTGCTTTTGAGTTGGTGAATGCTAAATACCTAATCATCTCCACCGGTATTATAGAGTTCGGTGGAAAGGCCGTCATTCACGACAGCCTTGTTAGGATCGAGTTTAGATATTGCTATCCTCACTTCACTTAGGTCGGGTGGGAGATTGTTAGTCATCGTCGTTTGACAGCCCGCAAAAGTGGTTCTTTCATAACCTCATCATTGACTGTGTCTCAACTAAGATATTTCCTGGTTAATCTCTACAGGACTCTGTTCAAAACTTGTATCCCTGGCATTGAGGTTTTACACTTTGGTAAATCTTACTACTTACTTCCTCATTAAACCACGCACATTAGTTGCTGCTGATCTGCCTTGTTGCCATTGGTCCTCGACATTATATGCTGGTTGTATGGTGTTTATCGTGAGTTTAAGGGATACGCGTTCAACGAAGGACTTGACGGTCTCTTGCGATTGCAGCCCTCATCTGAACTTTGTCCGAGTCTATGTAAGCCCCTCGGAATGTTCGGATATCCAAAACACTGGATGTGTGCCTCTTGCCTATCGCAATGTGATCAATTTGGTTGACCGTTCGTCGATCTGGTGATCGCCATGTCCCCTTATGGATATCGTGGTGAGGAACCCGTGTGCTGGCTATAGTGGCCGTTCCGTAGTGAATTCAATTAGCCTAATTAGACTGCTCTTCCTACCTTTACATTAAAATCTCCCAGCACGATTGTAACATCGTACTTCGGAAGTCAGTGTTGTCACATAGCACCTTTTTCCTCCGTAATTAATTTATGTTGGCGAATTTGGCCTTAATGCGCATTTTAATAATGCTTATCTTAGGTCTTGACAGAATAAGACTGCTTGCCTAAGTCTGACACTTATAACAAATTCGCATCCGAATGGTCGTTGTTTCTGCTCACTATAACAAGGTCCGTAGTTGATGCACAGATTTCATACTCTTTTTGCCCGGCCTATCCCATCGAATTTCCTTGATGGCAGTAATGTCCGCTTTGTAGGGCTTCCGCTAGTTGGTCACTTGCACCGATTCTGTTTAAAGTTCTCACATTCCAGGTGTAGATACGAACGTCGTTATCCTTCATTCGTTTTGCATTGTTGTCAACAATAAGATCTTTCCGTGAGTGGTTAGTTAACCCAAGGCCCCAACCCGGAGGGCCAATTTTAATTTATTCAATACCCCTAGGACACGGGGACACGATTGAGCTCTGCCGTTGCAATTTCGGTTCATATGCTACCGCATCTCTGTTCAAGTGGCCTGGGTACTCATTCCAATAAAAATAAAACCACCGTTCATAAATCGGTTGAACGAGGTGGACATTCGAACAGATCATTTCGCGATATCACGCGATTACCTAACCTCCCAGCTTATGCAAACTTCCGATGACAGTATATATATACTCATGGAGTTTGTCAGACTTTTGGAAGAGATAGGGCAATTTGAACCAAGTCCAATGTAGACCACGGCATTCGTCGTAGACCACTGCAATTCGTCGATGTTGGGTATGGTGACTTAATATATTGGACAAGTTCTCGTTTACTGCTGAACCCACTTGGTCTATCGCAACCACGGAGGTAACATAACATTTGTTCCGACCTACGATCAAAGTTTTTCACAATCCTCTAAGGAATTATATTAAAAAAGTGGGATGACAGTACATCATCTTGTCAAAATCCTTTCGAATTTATCGGTTTCTGGCATTGGTGGAGCAGCGTTAATTATCCATACAGATGGACGAATTTAGGCGATGTACCAAAACTAGACAAGGCTCTTTATAGCTAGTTCGTCTGTATGAACGAGGTCGTAGGCGGGTCTGAAATCGATTAATAGTAAGAATTTTGTTTTTTTTTCTCAATTATTTGAAAAATTGTGAAGGCTCGATCAGTTCTGGTATTGCCTGTCATAAAACCATAATACTAGATCGATAGGGTCATTGTTGCTTAATGCTGTTTTTGCCATTTTCAAATTTTTCGACGTAGGGGATTCTTTATTAAGAAGAAGCTCTGTAATTACCTCCATCACACATTTTGGGAAAAACGATACTAAGATTCCCTTCGAAGGGCTTTGTTAAGAAGCCTTGTTAACGTTAGGTTTTATAAAGTTACAATTTTCAGTTACAATTTTCTCTTCGAAGGGCTTTATTAAGAAGCCTTGTTAACGTTAGGTTTTATAAAGTCAGGGTGATGGTAGCTTTTGCTGTATTTGCCAATATTAGGAGGTTCGTTCTGCCTGACAGTGAGGAATTGTTCGTATCCGCCGTTTAAAAGTCCCCAAAAGTTGGTTTTCCATATTCTATGAATCGACAGACCTTCTGTTACAATTTTTGACAGGATTCTGTTTGGGCCTTGTATCTGCTTGTTAACCTATAATATCTTTTGAGGACTCAGTGGCACGATCAGAGATAAGGGAAATACAAATACTTCCCTTATCTCTGGGCACGATGGTTAGTGCTATGAAATGCCGCACAGAAGGATAGGTTTGATTCCCAGCGGTTTCAACTCCTAAATGATTTTTCACTGCTCGTCTGACAAATCATCCAAGTAGTCCGTTCGGAGTCGGGATAAAAAGGGAGGTTCCGCCATCGTGCGAGAAGTACACACATGAATAGTTGTAAGAAAGCTCGGCCCTGGTTACTTCTTGTTCTTTCTTCTTTTTGGTTATGAAGCTCAATGATAAATTTGTTGGATACTATAAGAATACTTCCGATTGGCTTTATTTTCTCAGATTATCTTTTATTACTATTTTTACATACACCGAAACCGGACGAGATGAGAGTAAAATAGGGAGTGTCACCATACTCGTCTCCCGGATACCATCTTGTGTCCAACTTCGGTACTAATATTTTTGCGGTGATACCAAGTTACCTTAACGTTTTGCTTTACATACATACTTAAGTGGCGCTACAGTCCGGGATGAACCTGGGCCTCAACCAACATGCCTCTCCAATTAGCCCGGTCCTTAGCTAACTGCCTCCAGTTGCGCACTCCAAGTTGGTTAAGGTCGGTTTCTACTTATGCGCACCACTTAAGGCGAGGTCTTCCTCTACTGCGTCCGACGTCTGGCTGGGAATCGAAGACTCCGCGAGCCGGAGTATTAGCGTCCATTCGTTCTTCATGTCCTAGCCATTCTAAACGTCCAATGCGTAGATTTTTGACTAGGGGTATGTCGCTGTACCGCTCGTATAGTTCGTGGTTGAATCTTCGTCTCTATAGCCCGTCAACGCAAAACATACATATAGTTGTACGGTTCAACGAATTGGCTATTTAAGTCAACTTTTTGCAACAACGAAAATGAAAACACGAATCTAAAATTCCAACAATGAAAAAGAACTCTGATTGGTTTTGAATTCAACTGTCAACCATAACATTTTATTCACATATTTCCTCATCCATCCTCAATCCAAAAGAGCGTATATAACTCTTTTGGATTGAGTGTAAATAAATTTGCTTAGAATGTTGAGTGTAATGCAATACAGGGTGCCCAAACATTCCGGCCCCTATTGAAGTGACTACAAATTACAATTTTTAAGTCGATTCAATCCTTTCGACTGGCAACACAGCTAATCGATGAATAGCTCTTCGGATAACACCAGTCTTCGTTTCTATATTGACCACTCGAACTTTGTTGTCGTCACCTCGTATTGTCGATATCACACGACCCATAAGCCATTGGTTGGATGGAGTGTTGTCATCTTGTATCAGCACTAATGTATCAGGCGTAAGCTCCTTGGGTGCCGCTTCCCTCCATTTGGCCTTGGATTGCAGGTTCAGCTAATAATCTTTTTGCCAACGAGTCCAAAAATGTTGCCATCTTTCTAGCGCACTGATTACCTTCGGTTCCTCAAAGATTGGCTCTGGAACTGCCCGTTGAGGAGCACCGCTCAGAAAATGTCCTGACGTGAGCACTTCAAAGTCATTTGGATCGGTTGACATAGATGAAATCGACCTGGAATTTAGCACAGATTCGATTTCTGCAATGAAAGTGGTTATTTCTTCGAAATTGAAATATTTTTGGACAATACACGACGAAAATGAAATTTGGACGACTTGACTGCGGCTTCCCACAACCCTCCAAAATGCGGAGCTCGTGGTGGGATATGGTTAAATTCTATCCCTTCTGCGGAGCACCACGCCTGGACATAGCTTTTAGATCAGCCAACTCGCATCTGGTTCCTACAAAATTCGTGGCATTGTCGCAGTATATTCTCTGTGGAAGACCCCTACGTGCTACAAATCTTTTTAAGGCAGCTATGAACGCTTTCGAGGTCAGATCGCCCACAACTTCTAGATGAACTGCCTTGCATCCAAAACAAACGAAGACAGCGACGTACACCTTCCTTGGTGGTCGACCTCTAACGCCGTCTGTGATGAAAAGAGGTCCACAAAAATCTACACCTGCGATGAGAAAAGGCCTCGTTAGTTCGACCCTGTTCTTAGGAAGATTCCCCATGATCTCCGAAATCAAACGAGGACGATACTTGAAACACATTACGCACTGCTTCACTATGCTGGATGCCAGTCCTCTGCAATTAATAATCCACACCTTTTGTCGAGCCAAGGCCATTAGCGCCTGTGGACCAGCATGAAGATTTTTAAGATTTGCAGGTGTTCCATATATTGCGCACAAACAAGTTGCTTTTCGGTAACAGCAATGGACGTTTGGTTGCGAATGGAAGATCCGTATTCAGCAACCTGCCTCCGACTCTTAATAACTCCAGCTCACCTCGTTGTTCCAGAAATGGCGCCAGTGATTTTAAAGAGCTCTGCTTCGGTAACTCCTTCTTCTTCTGAAGTAGCCGTATTTCGTCTGCAAAGTATGATTGTTGAACATTCCATAGTCTTTGGAACGTCTCCTCTAATTCCATACTGGTAAAGGGTCCGGTCACTGGAAATCTTCGTTGGCGCTGTGCCACAGTATACCGAAGTGCAAAGGAAAGAATTCTTAACATCTTCTGAAAATTCGAAAACCTTGTAAACCTCAGTTGGAATTCAGGTGGTCTTACACTTTCCTTTTGCCTGGTGCTTCCAAAATTTCAGTCAACTTCGATTTGGGCCAATGCTCAGGTGTCTTATAAAGATAGTGTGGTCCATTGAACCAAAATTTGGGCCAATGCTCAGGTGTCTTATAAAGATAGTGTGGTCCATTGAACCAAAATGGAGGATAGGAGTTCTGAGACCGTCGCTAATTATTTTTAAGACTATTACATTCAGGTTAATACAGAACCTGCATTTTCACCTTGGCTGTAATAAAATATACCAGATGGCCCAAATGGTTGATGCTTGCCTTATTTTTTATCGCAAATAGGAAATTTAAATGACGTATAGTTCCTTTTTTTATAGACTTTTCTCAGTTAAGACAAATCTATAACTTCTAGAAGTTCCTTCCATTATTTTCTTGATCTGTTACAAAAAGAGTTTTGGTACTGCATTGTTCGTGTCATTGTTATATGGACTGTGTGCCTATGAGCTGCAACTGCATGTCTTGCAGGTCCTTAAAATCCTACAAAAAATTCTTCATAATCGAAGTTCTCCACTAGTTCCTCGAGTTATTAACAAATTCCACCTCACCCATCATTTTGACTCAAAATCTACTACTATTTTCAGTACTATTTTGATCCGTCAAGTTTACTACAACTGCCAAGTAGATAATAATCGATAAAATCGATTTTTTTGTTAATTACTTTACTTTAGCTGTTGCTGTTGATAGCTACCAACCAGTTGAGAGGGATATATATCATATTGGTGTATAATCATCCCCAATTATAGCTGTAAAAGTTGTCTTTGTCTGATTTATGTCGCACTATCCTAATTGACATATATTTTCGATAACATGATATATTACTTGATACTGCAACAATGCTATCGAAGGAGAGCTTTTGATGGCTTCCGATATTGCCAAATGTAATCGATGTTAATTGTCACATTGGGACGTGCAGAATGGATAGTCCTTGATAGCAGGTAGGGACTTTTTAATAGGCTTCATCACTAATCGCCGTTTTCTTTCGGAAATCAACGGCTACCTACTTTGCATGGTTTGTTTTAGGATTCTTATCCTAGGATGAGGTTCTAGGTTTTTTGAAAAGTTTGCTAAGTTGAAGGATGGTGGCCATTCCCATGCACACCAATAATTTCGGTGAAAAACTGTCATTAGCGCAAGAGGTTAGTCCATCTTTGATTTGTTAGGGGCGTTGTTTGTAACACACAAATAGTCCTACGAATTTTAGACCTTCGACCCCTAGGGGTGCAAAAATCGTCTACAAAAACAATTACGTGGCATTTTTTTTATAATTTGTGAGTTGCCCTAGATTCATTTCTAATGAGATCGATTCCTCCTGAATTTTTCTGCACTTCGTCTGATTAGGGCGTCCCGTTCTACTAATAGTTTAAGTGAGGGGATTGCATTACATAGAGATCTTCGGACAGTGCGGTGCATGTGGTCCACTCCACTGTCAATTTCTCCACCGTATAGCAATGTCAACAAGTTGAATTCGTAGGAACATATCTCGATTTGTTAGCTTTTCATGGACTTGTTTTGATTATAAAAGAAATAACTAGAGCGAGGTCTGCAACATGTCTAGATCATATATGGCCGATTCGCTTCTTTTATCAGTTCTTGTGAAAAATGTGTTTTTGACCTCAATATCACTGATCATTCCATGTCTGGGATTCTTATTGATATAGGACAAGAAACTATTTGCTTAGATTCTAGTTCCAGTAACTTGATTACAAAACTCGATTTTAATAGGCTTACAACTAATCTGTCTTTTGAGTTTTGGGAAGAAGTTTTTGCCAAAAATGATCCTTCCAAATCGTATGATATATTTATCGATATCCTCTGTAAATATATTTCTGATACCTCTTTTACAGTCGTTCCGAAAAAGTCTACCAAGCGTCGAAAGCCATGGATTACGTATAGTCTGCTTAAAAAGGTGAAGTATAAAAACAAACTAAGAAAACTAAGTGTTTAAAACATACTAGCTGTCAGTATATAAAAAATAAATATAAGAACATTTGTATTGATTTAAAAAAGGAAATTTCTATTTGCCGTAATAGTTATTATAAAAACAAATTCAATCAAGCTGAATGTTAATGACTGCATGGTTTCAGATAAAGATGGAATTGCTAATGCATTCAATGACTACTTTTCAACGATATCACTTAATCCACAAGCGAGTTCTAGTCATTCAAACTGTGCACTTTATAGTCCCTCTAGTAGTGAAACTTCTCAAAGCCAAAGTTTTGTATTTGAGCCAATAACAAGCTTAGAGATTCTTAAAATAATTGGCACTTTAAAAAGCTCAAATTCTTCTGGTTATGATGGTATTTGTAATGTTTATTTAAAACATATAGCTTGTTTTATAATTGACGTCTTGGCACGCATCTTTAATAAAATTATTTTTTCTGGAGTATTCCCTGATGCACTTAAATGTGCCAACATTCTACCACTTTTTAAGAAAGGCGCAACTAGTGAACTAAGTAACTATAGGCCTATATCACTCTTACCCTCAATAAGTAAGATTTTTGAAAAAGCCGTAAAAAGTAGAATGGTGAGTTTTTTTTAACTAGAACAAGTTTTCTTAGTGAGTTTCAGTTTGGATTTCAATGTAATAAATCAACAGAAGATGCCTTGTTACATTTCTGTTCTCAACTATTTGTTAGCCTGGATAGAAAAAAGAATACAGCCGCATTATTTGTTGACATATCAAAAGCCTTTGACATGGTAAACCACGAAATATTGATTGGCAAACTTGAAAGCGCTGGGTTTCGAGGTTTCATATGTGATTGGTTTAGATCTTAGTTAAAAGATAGAACCCAAAGAGTGATATTTGGTGATATCAGAAGTGATATAAAGCCAATAGATTTGGGAGTTCCACAAGGTTCGGTTTTGGGACCAATCCTTTTCTTGGTTTACATCAATTCGTTGTTCAGTTTATCCTTTAAAGGTTTATTGACAGCTTTTGCAGATGATGTGGGCTTTACTTATGGTACAGATAGCTGTCTTAATCTTATATCTGATATAAATTGGGATCTCAGCTTGTTAAGAGTCTGGTTTGCAGAGCACAAATTGATGATAAGTTCTAAGACTAAGGCAATGTTTTTTAATTTATCTGGGCAAAAGATTATTGATGGTGATCTCTTTTTCCATGCTACTGAGAGTCAAAAATTTAAACTTTTTAAGTGCACCTGTAATTCTGTGGTTACATCTTCAACTTTCACTGATTCAACGAACTGCAATGATAAATGTTTTAAGATAGAAATTGTTAAAGAATTCAAATATTTGGGATTAGGATAGAATGAGTTTTTATAACCATACAGAAAGTCTTAGACAGTATTTCCGATGTATTCTTAGAAATGTATACTATTTGCGTAAAGTTTGCTCTTCTCAGCTACTACTTAAGATATATAATGGCATTTTTCACTCGAAATTACAATATGGAATTTCTTGTTGGGGAGGTACATATAATAACAAAATAGAGCCTCTATTAGTATTGCAAAAAAGTGTTCTGAAGAAAATATATGGCAAACCACGCCTATATCCTAGTTTTCCACTATTTAGGGATTTGAAAATTCTATCAGTACGGCATATTGCTATACATTGCTATAAAGTTCTAAACATTTTCTTTAGGAGATCTGGTAATCTTAACTTTAGAATAATTGATAACTATAGTCTACGTGGTAACTTTTTGAACCGAGTGTCTATAGCGGTTTTTCGAACAACTGCATTTCGTAATTTTTATAGTGTTTCTTGGTGTCGTATATTTAATAAACTTCCTCAATCCATCAGAATGCATTCATCTCATTCGTTATTTATTAAACATGTAAAATACTGGCTCCTTAGTCTTGAATCTTGATAATGAGAGTATCGAATTCTTTGTTAATGGCTGATGTTTTTCATGAAATGTTAACTTTAAACTTCCAATTTAACTTATTTTTATGTAGATTATGTTAATTAATAATATTTTAACTTTTTTAATATTTGTTTTTTAAGGGTCACCCCACCCATTTCTAATTGTTTATCTCAATTTTTTTTGCTAAGAGTGGCAATAAATCTATTTTTTATAAAAATATTTTTGTCACTTAAATAAAAAAAAAAAAAAAGGAAATGAAGTTCGTGGCCCGTTCTTTAACAAATCTGTTCGTTACCGATGCAATCAGGCCAAAGATCTTCAAGATAATTTTTAAGCAACAATTTCCGAAGCTTTGCAGTTTGTGTGTGCCAGTGTTGTCCACTTTATAGTTCCTACACGCATTTAGAAATACTGAATATACGTTGGAGATGATTTGGGATAGCATTCCGAACGCAGTTTTACCTTTTTCGGTTCCGCTGCACACATCAAATTCGGTGACGCATCGATGATCCGGAATTACATTTCATCGTTTAGGTAAGTCGTCCCGGCAACGCCCCCTTCCGGCTATGTTTAGTTGAGTGTTGGTGTTAGGGAGTTCAGGGCTTTTGTTTTGGCTGTGCTTATATAAAGCTTCACTTTGTTTGCCCCAGCTTATAGATAGTAGATCATCAAATAATGGTCCCTTATTCGTGGGAATAAATTCAAGCATCGTCAGCCTAGTCAAAGTATAGTTAAGGGTCTTTCATTAAGCGCTTCCTATCTTTAAATTTAAATAAAACAAAGTCTGTGTGAAATATCATCAAAATTTTGTATTCGTTTGAAAGGCCTATCGATGCCATTATGTATGGAGAGTTACATCGTTCCAATGTCTGCCGCTGCTTCTCAGTGTAACGGGCATCCAAAATGTCAAATTTTCCATGCCTCTGGCGCATAAATTAGGCTGTATTCACCGATGGCATGGGTTATGTTGGATTTGAGGGCCACTGTGGTTACATATCATAGACCTGCGACTTCAGAAAACCCCACAAAAAAGTCTAATGGGGTCGAATCACATTATCTCGGTGGCCAGTTCAGATCACATCCACGTAAGATGACAATGCCCTCGAATCGCTTGTGCAAAATTTCCAATGTGGCATGAACCGTACAATGGGCCCCGTCATGTTGAAACCACATGTCGTTGGTATCCATTTGGGCCAAAAGAAGTTGGTAATCGGTGGGAGTGACCAATAATGTCGATATCGACTGCGTACGGATTTGTTGAAGATAGTACCGTGCGCACTATCTGTTCCAGCACGAGATTCAAGAAATTGCATGACAGCGCATCTCCTTGTCGAAATCCGGTACAAGTTTGGGAAAGTTCGGATAAGCTGTTTCCAAACTAAACGTTGCATATTATATAAGGCGACACAGCTAAATCAGTTTTGCTGGTATCCCTGCTTTATACAGCTCTAGGTGATGGATGCTATATTACGCGTCCTTGAAGTCGATGAAAAGATGGTTTGTTTCGACTTGAAATTCGTGGGCTTTATCTATGATTTGCCTTAGTCTATACATTTGGTCGACTTACCAGGCCGAAAGCCACACTGGTACTTCAGGTTTATTGCAGAAAGGCTTACACAGTACGTTGGATAGGATCTTACATCCGACACTTAGCAGGGATATGTCTCGGTAGTTGGTGCAAGACATGGGATCTTCTTTTTGTAGATTGGACATATGGAACTGATATTCCAGGCATGCTCTCATCCTTTCAGACTTTGTTGATGGTTTGGTGCATGCACTTGCACACTTTTATAGCAACACCTCTGTATTTGAAGAGTTCGGCTGGTAATCCATCAGAACCGGCTGCTCAAACTGCTTCAATACTGGAAGGGAGCGTTAATTCTTCGTTGACTGGAGGTAGGCTGTTTTCTTGCCCTATCACTCTCTTGATATTATGCCTATTAAACAGCTGCTGGAAATGCTGCCTAAATACATCTACAATTCCTGCGAACCAGTTACTAGGGTGCCATTGTTATTTCGAAGGTCCTGCGTTCCCACTTTGAACCCAGCTGCTAGTAGAATTGACGGATTTTCTTCAGGTCGCAAGACTCTTTGATTTCCCTGAGCTGAGATGCTGCGTGTACTTTTTTTTCTCATGGTTCGGTACTTTTCCCGTGTGGCGCGTATTTTGCGTTAGAACGCCTTGATATGTGCCTCTTCTGTCGTCCCTTTTTGGTACATAATTGGAAATATCGTCACAGACATCTTTTCAGTGGTAGCTGGCGCCTATGGTGGTTTCGGCTACTGATGATATTGCTATACTGTAGCCACCTTGTGTTGACGTTGGTGGTCGTTGAGGGCACAGCGGGGAGTCTCTCACTCAGTTATTGGTTTGTAAACTCTGTCAATCGCCGGCTTATTAAGGCGTCCAACATTAAGTCTCTTTTTTTGCATTCACAGTTTCCTCTCGTTGAACGTTCTTCGAGATCTGAATTTGGATACGACGAGAAAATGGTCAGAGTTGACTTTTGCCCCTCTGAGTGTGTGTAGATCCAAGATGCGTGACTTGCATCTATGAGCAAATGGTCGATTTCGTTGGCGGTTCGACCATCTGGAGATCGCTAGGTTTGTTTGTGGATTCGAAGTCGTGGAACCCTATGCTGCCGCGAAGTCTGTTAGTCAGACGCCATTATTTGGTATCGTTACGTGGAGGCAGTGCTTTCCAACTATCCCGCCTAAGATGTTATCCTTATCGACTTTCGCATTGAAGTCCCCTAGTACTATTTTCAAATTGTCTTTTGGACAGGATCCATAGGCTCTGTCCAGGAGGGGCGTGTGCAGATAAAAGTCTGATGTTGCACAACGAATTTTGCGTCGTGACTTTTGCCTGACCCAAGAATTGAAGGTAAACTACCATAGACAACTACGTGAGTTCGCTGAATGGGTTCTGAAGTAGTTGAAAACGGACCCTACTATCATCGAAAAATCATCTACCGCTATGATGCCCATTTCTGGATAATGGGTATGTCAAAGAACAAACTTGTCGAGTTTGGGACGATACCAATCCACATGAGATCCAAGAACGTCCAATGCAAGTCACTGTTTGGAGTAGATTTGTGACTGACGGCTCCATCGGTCCATATTTCTTTGAGAATGACGTCACCGTCAACGGCGATGGCCATAGGTCGATGATTACCAACTTCTTTTAGCCTGAATTAGATGATATGGGCACCAATGACATTGGATATTCCCACGCTACTTTAGATGTTCTGTTACAGTCGCCTGAAAAATTAATATAACCAGGAATCCAGACAAGTTTGACATTATGCTGTTAGCCTGGGTTTTTGAACTCCTTGCGACAATGAGGAACTAGCTTGAATTTTATTTTAGTAGTTGATGTCCTATCCTACCGCTTTAAATGTCCAATGTGTTTTTTTTGTTACCATGACAAGTGTTTGCACTAAGCGTGGGGTCCCTTTTTCAAATCTCAAATCCCTTTCACTCCCCACGTCTTGCTAAAGTCTGACAAACATCAGTCATGAGAAGCTTTTCAAATTTTTCGTTTGTAGTCGGCGTTAAACAGGAAGTCCTCGTCTTTGTGTCAAAAATATATCTGCACACATCCAAATGAAGGGATAAGCTTAGTTTAAGATCCTGTGTGGACTGTTAATTCCAGATTTTTCCTTTTTTTCTACATCACTGTAGGCATTGTATAGAGTTCTTGTTTGCATCTTCGTCTCTATAGCCCGTCAACGTTATTAACAGCCACACAGGACCAAAACGAGCAAGGACTGCTTCGTCTGCTTTTGATACTTTTATGCTTCAGTGCCGTAGAGCAGGACTGGGATAATCAGGGTCTTATATAGGATTTTGTTAGTAGTTTCAGTAAGGGCTTTATTGCTAAATTGCCTTTATAGCCCGAAGAACAGCGGCTGGCTAGACTTATTCTTTGTTTGTTTTCTGACGAGATTTCTTCAACAGAGGTAATAGCAAAGCTGAAGTGTACAAAATCCCTGACTACAAAATCCGTGACTCAAAGTTATATCTGTCAAAAGTGAAGTTCTGATCTATTCGTTGACAGCATATGGTGTAACTCTAATTTTCTGCTAAACCCATTTTAAGCGATTTCTTACCTATTGTGACGTTAATTCTGTACGTTTGGAAAAATTTGGTAATATCATCGCGCGATATTGCCAACACCACACCATTTAATATTGCCAACGACAGCGAAAACTGCCAACCACCCGACCTAAGTGAAGTGAGGATAGCAATATCTAAACTCAAGCTTAATAAGGCCGCCGGAAATAACGGCCTACCCTCGGAGCTTTATAAAGCTGGCGGAGATGACTTGGTAAGTAACATCCACCAACTCATAAGCCAAATCTGGTCGGTTAAAAGCATGCCTGAAGAATGAAGAATTGTGGATCGGGAAAACGATGCTGTGTTTGCCCGATACACAAAAAAGGGAGACCCTCTGAGCTGCACCAACTACAGAGGCATAAGTCTGCTCAACATCGCCTACAAGATCCTATCTGCCGTAATATGTGAACGCCTGAAACCGTTTACCAACAACCTGATCGGCCCTTATCAGTGTGGTTTTAGGCCAAATTTTCACACTTCGGCAGATCCTGGAAAAAACCCAAGAAGTCCAAATCGATTTCAGAGCCGCATACGATAGCATTAATATAGACAATCTATACAGAGCCATGTCTAGTTTTGGTATACCGTCCAAACTCGTCCGTTTGTGTAGGATGACGTTGGAGAATTCTCGCTGCACCATCAGGGTCGGAAACGACCTCACCGACACATTCGATACCAAAAAAGGATTTAGGCAAGGCGATGCGCTGTCATGTGACTTTTTCAATTTGATTCTTGAGAGGATTGTGCAAAACTCCCGAGCCAACACCAGAGGCACAATTTTCCAAAAATCGGTGCAACTACTAGCATACGCCGACGATATTGACATCATTGGTAGGACTCAACGTGATGTCATAGCCACCTTTGCTAGTATAGAGAAGGAAGTGGCAAAAATTGGTTTAGCAGTAAATGAGAGTAAGACTAAGTATATGCTGTCAACACAAAAGGACACCGAACATCGACGAATTGTACAGAACGTCACCATTGACGGATATAACTTTGAAGTAGTACGGGACTTTGTCTACCTCGGCTTCGCTATTAACTCTGACAACAACATCTCGTCAGAAATTAAACGAAGAATTACTCTTGCCAATCGTTGTTTCTTCGGGCTAAGAAGGCAATTTAGTAGTAAAGCCCTCACTCGAACTACAAAGGAGATCATATATAAGACCCTGATCATCCCAGTCCCGCTCTACGGCGCTGAAGCATGGACCGTATCAAAAGCGGATGAAGAAATCCTTGGTCGATTCGAGAGAAA
Source organism: Rhingia campestris (assembly GCA_932526625.1). Taxonomy (NCBI): domain Eukaryota; kingdom Metazoa; phylum Arthropoda; class Insecta; order Diptera; family Syrphidae; genus Rhingia; species Rhingia campestris. The sequence goes on from OW052182.1 coordinate 176,489,292, forward strand.
AATTCTTCGGAAAATCTTCGGTCCCGTTTGCGTTGAAGGACTTCGGAGACGAAGATTCAACCACGAACTATACGAGCTGTACAGCGACATACCCCTAGTCAAAAAACTCCGCGTTGGACGTTTAAGATGGCTAGGACATGTAGAAAGAATGGACACCAATACTCCGGCTCGTAGAGTCTTCGATTCCCAGCCAGACGTAAACGATGCATAAATGTACAGTATTATCCATGCACGACACACGACTAAATACTCATTTTCTTCATTTGATTTTGTCAATTTGTTGACAGGTGACTGAAAATTTAAATTATTTTGTATTTAAACAAAGCAAGAGTCGCTCTCGCTGTATGAAAACTTAAAATCAAACATATGCGAAGGCTACAATTCGCTGTGCGGATCGTTTAATACCCTATCCCATCCCATCCTTAAAATTAATATCCCCGAAATGAGGGCTTTATGGCGATGAAATATAGAAAAAATGTTCACAACATATTGCTCAGACAGTTTATCAAAATATTTTATGATTCGACAAAAAACAACGTTTTTCTCCTGCGTGTCCTATGGGGTAGGGTTGGAAAACGCCTCCATAATATGGGCATGGGTTAAAATGATCTAAAGACGAAATGCTCATACTATCATAACCAATGATCGTGCATCGAATTTTTTTTTTAAATATGTTAAAAATTTACCGAAAAACGTTTTTTACTAAAAACGCCACGAAAAATTGGACTTGGAGCAGAGCTGAAACCGAATCTTCACCTACGCTCAACATGTTCTTAGAAAAAAGAGAAGAGCAATCACGGAAGTATTTCGGAAACCGAAGGGACTGGAAGAGTTGTTAGTTGACGTATAACTTTCATAAAGTGGAGTCTCAGGAATACTCAACTCCAAAAAACACCGCCTTATGTTGCATGAAGCATTTTGTCTTCCCAAAATAGGAAAAAAGTGATTATCAAGAGCCATGATAAACTTTTGTTCTGCGTCAGCTTGGGCGGAGCATTCTACTAAAAATGTTGATCACATACCTAAATCTGCTGTTCATTGAACCGCTTGACAATAAGGTTAAGGAATTGAAACTGTCCCAAAATCGGCTGGACCTAAATGGAGATCACTGGTGCCACAAATTTACGTTTTAAAATTTGAAGATTTAACAACGAATATTAAGAAAATATGAGGCCCAACGATCTGGTGTAAACCTAGCATTGAAGGCTGTTAATCCTGAGACGTTTAAAGCGTAAAGAAATTAACGACCAACCTACAAGATTCTCTACTCAAATCCTTTTGTAATGCAGTACAAAAAGACCATATGGAACGTGATAATTGGAAAATAACCGACTAAACTAAAGGAATTAAGCTAGTGACCAGGCGAAATTGGCAGCCATATTGATTGGTCCAGCTCACTTCAGCAGTCCCTAGAAGATGATAGGTAGCGTTTTGCCTTCCTAGCTCTAGCTGTCTATAAAGGAACATGTCCGACTATTCACAAATTTAGATCCTTTAAAATACTTTGCAATGTAATAATTAATCGGCCATCCTAAACAAAATATTCCAGTGAAGGTTTCTACTAAAAGAAACTCCAACCTAAGTGCATCACTCCAAAAGCAGCATAACAATGACATGATGGTATCTCTTACCAGGAATGTATCTTAATAATTGTTCTACCCCACAGAAATAATTCAAGTTCCCACCGCATTCGCCATTCCTCCAACAAGATTCACGAGATGATCAAATATTTTCAAATATTTTTAAAAATGAACCGAATCACGTTTTTTACTAAAAACGCCCCAAAAAGTGGACTTGGAAAAAACTATATATTGACGAAATATAGAGATTCTGTAAATATGTTGCTCACACACTTTTTTGAAATTCCTTGGCCAAAAATTACGTCTTCCTAAAAAAGGGGCGTGGAACTTGTTTTGCTTCACTGCGAAAAATTCTATATACCAACTTTCATTCTCTAAGCTTAAATTTTAGGGCTAAAAATCGGTGACATGTAGACGGACGGACAGACAGACATGGCTTAATCGCCTCAGCAAGTGATTCTGAGTCGATCCATATAGTTTGAGGTATATGTAGCTAAATTATTTCTCTTTGTTACAGACTATGTATCAAAACTAATATACCCCTATGGGGTAGGGTATAAAAATGGCAAAATCTATGATTTTTGGTGTATTTCATACAACGTTTTCAAATTTTAAGTACTTTGGTAACTTTTTACTGCGTTTGGTCGCTTCTTCTTAAATTTTGGTAACAAATTTCATTTTCAAGTGGCAACCGTGACCGACGAACCAGGTACCTTTTTATACCTAGTCCTTCAATTCGCAATGTATAACAACTTAACGTTCAAATATATCCCGCCATCCTAAAATGTTTGCAAAAGTACAAGGACAGAGAAATATAAAACATAGCCAATCCAGGCTATAAAAAAAATACGAAAATAAATCCCACTCCAACAAATACAAGCGAAATTAATTATTTACATTTTGTATCTATAAACTCTGTCGACCATGTTAACATTCCGCATTGTACCGCTACATCCAATTAATTAGCAATGTAATCGACATTACCTAACAAATCTTACAAATACCGATCCGATGATGTTTCCAATTGAGTCCGATAGAACATTGACTTCCGGCTGTAAACTCTGTCCAAGCTAATTTAATTGGCGTCGCCTCATTGTGTTGCCAAAATACGCTCCCACTTCTTAGAATTTTAATGGCGCCTATTAAGGGAGAATGAAATAAAATTGATCCAGCAGTTTACTAAGAAACCCATTGACAAAATCTAATTAACAACATAAATGGATACATGCTTAGAACAACCTTCAGATACAAGATACAACTCGATTATATCGCATAACTTTACCAAGCCTATATAATGTTGGAGGTTTATTTGTCTTGACTAAACACAGTGCCGGCTGTCGAATACTATTTTCGTCAAAGTAAACAAAGCCGCTATAAGATTTCCCTTTTAATTGAGGGAAATTCGAATTCCAACGCCTCTAGACGAGCCAATTGATATTTTGCAAACAATACGAGTGTATCTAGATACTTTTTAATCGAGTATACGCCTCGAGCGAGAGGTTTATAAGCTGTTGTCCGGGTGATTAAGTGGTCTTTAGTTTTCCTTTCAATGTCGTTATGGGAGTTTTGAAATTGTTTGAAAGTATTTCGACATCGGGTGGATAGATAGATAGATATTTTATTTTCGAACGAACGATTGACTTTTTTTTTTTATCGAATGAGATGGGTAAATCCGTTGGGGGATGTGAATTGCTTATGTTTATTGTCTGATGGATACCATCATCGTTTGGCAGATGGAATGGTTCTGCTGGATGAATTACCTATTTTGATGGGATTTACGGTAGACGATGTTGGGATCTTGGAATAGTCATGACGTGCTGCCTCAACGCAGATGAATGTGATACGGGATGGAAATGATGCGATTTAGTGTGTTTGATTGAAGTTTTCATGCAACCAATGTGATTTTGAGGAGATATATCGTAGGAACTGTAAAATTGGGACTATGAGTGTTAACTTTCGAAAAACTGGATTGGTTCTCTTTCTGCCCATTCTGTGCACGCAGTTGAAGGCTTAACAGATGGACACGGATTTACTTGAAGTGCTGATTATTATCTTTTTTTGTGGATCCATTTCTTGTCAATTTGTCAGCTATTTGAATATTTGATATACGAGATTCTTGAATAAAATCTAAGAGGGTTTTTTAAAAGGTTAAAACTTATGCCTACCTACTGTCTAAGGGTTTTGGTAAAATCAAAATTTCGCAATAACGGTTTTTACTACAATTTTGATTAAACTTGTAACGAAACTAATAGTCGACCACTACTAGTTGGGGGAAAAATCGGAAATTGTTGAGCTAGCCAACCTTTACTGGAACGTGCTACTTCCCATAAAGTTGAGCTACCGTGGTCGTACCTTTTAATATATGCTCACTAAATGAACGGGGTGAAATTTCGACCGAATATTCCTTTTACCTTTCGTATCGTATGCCACCCTTATGACCCCAGGCCACAGGATTCCAGAGGCCAGTCCGGGCAGCTGATACGAAAGGGCGTTCAGGCCTTAGCAGCGAGAGGTATGGTAGCACATGCGCGTCCTAGCTCGTCGGAATGGGGGGTGGGGTTCTTGCTACCTAAGCGCTGAACAGTGTTACTATTTCCATGCCTCAGAAAAGGTGTTGAGTTCTGGTTTTGATTTAAAAGTTGCGAGGCGCGAAAAGTTGTAAATAGTTTCTGAAAACGTCTGTCTAACCAAATACAAATATCTAGTGGGGGTGAGCGGCTGATGGTAAATGCTCCCCTGAGTGTACCCACCCTCATCGCTATTACTGACAGCCCTAGCGATATACCATGGCTACCACACCACTCAATGTTCATGGTAGCCCCTTACCAAAATCTCCAAAAAAAAACCTTAGCCCTAGTCGTAGTCATTCTTACCTTGATGAATAGTCACACCTACCTAAAAATGGAAATCTAGTTAGATACCATAATCCTATAGAAATATGCTTCCCAATAAAACTCGAGTGAAAACATTAGTCCACGAAATTCGATAAACCTGCAAATCCAAAACGGTTACGACGAATTTGATTTATCAAACCCATAAAAATTCGAATTTAAATTCATTTTTGGACAGCGATTTATTGAAGGGAATCGAAACTTAAATTAAATCATAATATAAAATAAAACTATTTACTCTAAAACGTAATCTTTTGATCGTAAAGCTTAGTACGCAGCTCGCGCTAAATTTTATCTCCCATACAAAAATCTCTACAGAGATAAAATTTAGCGAGCAAATTTATCAGTGCAGTACGCAGCTCGCGAAATAAATTCTTAACTTCATAAAGATGGGACACACAAAATGTAGGTAGGGTATAACAATATTATGTGTTATACGAAAAGTGTTATACTCGGCGGAGGACAGGTCTCCACTTATTTATCTCGCGAAATTAATGTGCGAGACATTTAAATCGGCGAAATTTTAATGAAAAATAAAAACAAAATGGAAGAAAATGAAGACGAATATTTGATGGAAGATTTTCTCGAGGAAGACGACATCTTTATTTACAAAGAAAATAATAACATTACTGACATCTGCGAATGTATGACATTTCCCTGACTCATCTATATGCTGTGTACGAATTTAGCGAGCATTTATCTTTGGATTGGAGAACACAAGTGGAGATTAGCAAAGATAAAATTTAGCGCGAGCTGCGTACTAAGCTTTAATAGAAAGCAAGATAACTGACCTACGTTTCGCTCTGTGTGAGTACATAAAAAAAATCATAGCACAAGATCACTTACCGATCGTTTAATGTTCCGCGTTATGTTGTAGTATCTCAGGGGAGAGGGGACGTTGTGCACAATGTTCTCACTTCTCCGGCCCGTGGTTTGCTAATAAGATGACGTGCACGATATATGTGACGTTTTATGACGTATTTGCTAAAGGGAGTATAGAATTTTTTTTATGTACAATAGGCGAACGAGGAAAAACACTATAACTCTAACAAAAAAATAATACGTAACTTAAGAGAATCCTTTACAACAAATCTGCTGAACGTTGGTTGATGGTGGTGTCGCTGGATTATTGTTTTGAATGACTTTTGGGTGTTCGTAGGAACTTCTTATGCTGGGAACATACACTTTTGAATTCGCCAATATCATGTATTATGATACCGCGTACCATGAAGGTGGAAGTGGTGATGACGTCGTGTAGTGGTGGTCCGTGGTGATGATGGGAAGTCGTATAGGTGGTTTACCTCGATCGTTCGTGGAAGGTGGAGATCTATGATCGAGGATGACGCAACAGAGCACTAGCTTCTAGCTTCGTTCCTATGCTTTTACGAATTAAGCGTACTGGTCAACCTCAGTGCATATGATGACGTCACGATGCTTATCACATTTGCGATTGCATTATATGCCGTCGCTGGATGTTGTTGATGACGTGTCCTCCAGGAAGGTACGCAGAGGTCAATGATGTAAATTGGGTTTGACGAGAATAACAAATGCTCCGTCTGCCGAACATGGAAAGAGATAGGTATTGGCAAGCTGTTAGATTGGCGTGGAACAGTGGTGGGAGGCTCTGTTTTTTTTTTCTTTCTTTTTTTCTAGTTTTTGTGGGGTTTAGGTTAGGAACGTAAACTTTAAGTCCTTTTTTGTGTTCTAACGATGCAGACGCAATACGTTGATGTCTTTTTTTTTCTTTAATCGTTTTTATTTGTTTTCTTTTACAGTGGAGATTCACTTTTATATTAAATATGATGGATATCACTGCACAGAACTTTATCGACGGTTTTGGGCTCAAGTTATAGGGACTACTAATCTTTTTGGAGCGTAAATCTTATACCGAAATACCAGAGTACAGTCACCTCGGTATCAGAAGACACGGAATTTTTGGCGATGACCACCGCGCACTAGAAAACCAAACTTAAAACAGGCCATAGGCAACGCTCTTAGAGGCTTTTATAGATTTCTGTTTGTCCGATAGAAGCGTTATTTTCAGACCGTTTATTTTTCTTCTTGGCGTGCAGCCAATCACATCCACTGTAATCATAAGCTGGACTCACCACTTTGATAGTATGCGTGTTCTATTAACCAGACACTTTGATAAAGTGGTGAGTAATTCACGGTGGTCGTTATCGGTGACACCCACCATTAAAGTTCGAAGAATTACGAGTCTACACTTTGTTATAGGGTTGCCAAACCGTGTCGCCTATAATGTTTATATGTTAATGGTATTAAATATTTTCGCTTATTCTAAGCGTTCCCTACAAACTTTACGCTTAGGTTTAGGTTTTATGGGGTTGCTGACGCACATGTGAGCCGTCGAACTCACATAAGCTTACGTGGGCCAATAGCGATACCCTTTTCTGGGGAATTTCGTACCAGAAAAAAGGATGTTGTTCAGAGTAAAATCGGATACTTACGTGGTTTATGCTGTTCCATCTGCTTCAAAAAGATATAACTCCATCCCGTTTTTCAGCAGAATCGGATGATCTATGATATAAGCCAGCTTCGTCAGGTCCCCGTAGTAGAAACTACCAAGGAGTTTTTTGTAAGGCTGTTGCTGATCGCGGGGCAGTGAGACAGTAGGTCGCGAAAGTCCTTCGCGACGTCTGAATTTTCGCATTTCCTGCATAGTTGGTGTGTATCAGCATGTCAGATTGGGACCTGTTAGCACTCTCACTATAGAAATAGAGGCTCTGTTTAGAGCTATAAGCTTGTTTGATTTGCTACTGCAATATTCGGTCGGTAAGTTTTGCTAAAGAAATAGATGATAGAGTTGACTTGGAATTATTGGAGCTTAGATTAGCAACTCTCGAAGACGCGTGCGGAAGCAACTTCGTGAGCTTCAAGAAAATTAAAATTGTGCGAGTATGTAGATGATCCCAATTACGATTTTAGATACGGATATTACAGAATATGAATCGAAATATTTTATGGCTCAATGTGCTATGCTTTGCTCAATGTGCTTCGCACTCGATTGGCAACTCTTAACACCTCTTCGAATATCAATGATTCAGTTAGTGTTGCAGCAAACGTCGTTCCTCGAAACGTTTACATTCGACGCAGTCTTCTTCCGTAGCTTTACCGAATTTACAAAGTTCGCATTTTTCTGGAAACTACAAAGAGTTGGCGGGATTTAGAGATCTCTTTATTGGAACAATTGACAATAAAAAGAGCTTGTCAGGGATTCAAAAATATCGTTACCTCAAGTCATTTCTTCGTGACGATGATGCAATTTTAATTCGTCATCAAATTATTTCTGATACGAATTATGTAGTTGCTTCGGAACGATTAGTTAATCGCTATGATTGGTCTAATCTTGTAGTGCATTCGCATATCAAGGAGTTTTTATCGCTACCAAATATGCCGTCGAATAATGTGTCGCTACTTCGAACCATTTCCGATAGCGCAGACGAAACAATTCGGGCATTAAACGCTGTGAAAGCAACCCGTCATGATACTTACTTACTTAAGTGGCGCTACAGTCCGGGATGAAGCTGGGCCTCAACCAACATGCCTCTCCAATTAGCCCGGTCCTTAGCTAACTGCCTCCAGTTGCGAACTCCAAGTTGATTGAGGTCGGTTTCCACTTGTGCGCGCCACTTAAGGCGAGGTCTTCCTCTATTGCGTCCGACGTCTGGCTGGGAATCGAAGACTCTGCGAGCCGGAGTATTGGTGTCCATTCTTTCTATATGCCCTAGCCATCTTAAACGGCCAATGCGGAGTTTCTTGACTAGGGGTATGTCGCTGTATAGTTCGTGGTTGAATCTTCGTCTCCATAGCCCGTCAACGCAAACGGGACCGAAGACTTTCCGAAGAATTTTCCTCTCGAATCTACCAAGGATTTATTCATCCGCTTTTGATACGGTCCATGCTTCAGCGCCGTAGAGCAGGACTGGGATGATCAGGTTCTTATATAGGATCTCCTTAGTAGTTCGAGTGAGGGCTTTACTACTAAATTGCCTTCTTAGCCCGAAGAAACAGCGATTGGCAAGAGTAATTCTTCGTTTGATTTCTGACGAGATGTTGTTGTCAGAGTTAATAGCGGAGCCGAGGTAGACAAAGTCCCGTACTACCTCAAAGTTATATCTGCCAATGGTGACGTTCTGTCCAATTCGTCGATGTTGTGAGTCCTTTCGTGTTGACAGCATATACTTAGTCTTACCCTCATTTACTGCTAAACCCATTTTCGCCGCTTCCTTCTCTATACTAGCAAACGTGGCTATGACATCACGTTGAGTCCTACCAATGATGTCAATATCGTCAGCGTATCCTAGTAGTTGCACCGATTTTTGGAAAATTGTGCCTCTGGTGTTGGCTCGGGAGTTTTGATATGATATGACAGCGCATCGCCTTGCCTAAATCCTTTTTTGGTATCGAATATGTCGGTGAGGTCGTTTCCGACAATGATGTTGCAGCGAGAATTCTCCATCGTCATCCTACACAAACGGACGAGTTTGGGCGGTATACCAAAACTAGACATGGCTCTGTACAGTTCGTCTCTATAAATGCTGTCGTATGCGGCTTTGAAATCGATAAATAGGTGGTGGGTATCGATTTGGACTTCTTGGGTTTATCCGTGATCTGCCGAAGTGTGAAAATTTGATCGGTTGTGGACTTTCCATGTCCCTTTATGGAGGCAGTTAGCTAAGGACCGGGCTAATTGGGGAGGCATGTTGGTTGAGGCCCAGGTTCATTCCGGACTGTAGCGCCACTTAAGTAAGTAAGTAAGTGGACTTTCCTGGTCTAAAACCCCACTGATAAGGGCCGATCAGGTTGTTGGTAAACGGTTTCAAGCGTTCACATATTACGGCAGATAGGATCTTGTAAGCAATGTTGAGTAGACTTATGCCTCTGTAGTTGGCGCAGTTCAGAGGGTCTCCTTTTTTGTGGATCGGGCAACCGATGCTGAGGTTCCATTCTTCAGGCATGCTTTCAACCGACCAGACAGCTCATAGAAGCTGTCTTATGTAATCTTTTTCCTCCATCGAAGCCTGAGCCCATATAAGGCTTATGATGGCGAATTTGCCCTTGATTGGGATTGTTACAATGTGTTCGCTTATATCATGAAGGCATAAGACTTCTTGCCTCAGTCTGGCACTTATTACAAATCCACATCCGAGTAGTCGATGTTTTTCATCCTCCTTTTGCCCGGCTTAACCCATCGTATTTCTTGGATATCATTGATGTCGGATTTATCTGCAGCTAAGGTGTATCTCTGGTTATCGAGCTGTACATCTTATGTTTAATATTCTCTCACATTTCAGGTACAGATAGGAACTTCGTTGTCCGTTTTTCATTTATCATCGTCGTGAACAATAAAATCAGTCCTCTCCAAGGCGCTTAGCTGCTTCGTAATATTGATTTTTTTGTGATTTGCCCAAAGCACAACCCCCAACCTGGAGTTCCAGTTCCAATTTATTAGATATCCCTTAAGCACAGGGCCATCAGTATCAACTACGTAATTGAGTACTGCCATCGGCCTTTCGGCTGTTCCGCCACCATCTCTGTTCAAGGGGCCTGACCAACCTTTAGATTCCTAAATGAACTGTTGTCCGAATATGTCGAAGCAGTTCTTTAAGGTATTTTACTTTGTCCATCCAAACAGGGACTGTATACCACACCGTTGATCCCATCTTGCGACTTCTTCTGCTGCCGTGTTGCAAAAGGACGATGGATCTTAGTGTGATTATTAATCTAGCTTATTATAGTTTAATTTAAGCCTCTTAATTGCTTAAAGAATTACAGGTTTTGGCCTCATCGGTAAGGAGTTCAAGCCCTCCAATGGTTTTTCATTGATTGAGAGTGACTAGAAGAGCCAATTCCTCCTCATTTCGACTTATGAAACATTACCTAATCTATCCTATCCTTAGGACATTGTCGCCATTATTATTAACTCCACTTATCAGTTTAGTTAGCACTTATTACTTTTCACTTATCGTATAATTTGCGTGCGTAATAAGAAACTCCCATGAATAGAGGGTAAGGAACCACTCCAACTTTGAAATGATATCCTCCCTTACGTGACCAAATGCCCCTTATAGGTCCAACATCGAACACGTCCTGTAAAGTTTCGTTCTTCCATTCAGCTTAACCTTTTTCAACTTTGTCCCGCTTATCGCATCTAGGTTAGGTCAGGAAAATGAAAAAATAATGAATATGTCAAAGCAAAACAAACATTTTACTCCCCAAGCTCACGTGCATACGTCCCCTCGTTAGTGCGAGTATCTAAAAATTATCTTCCAGGAAGTTTTTCCCCAACTTCTGCTTCAGAATGTTTCTCGTAAAAAAAAAACGAAATAAATGAATACCCCATAGGAATCTTTAGAATGGAAATGCTTAAGAAAATAAAACCTCTCCGGTTCCGGACGTCACGCCACTGTATTAAATTTCCTCGTGAAACGAGAACGACTCTTCCATTACTCGACTGCACATTCAAGGAATTAAGGGTTAACATGGCTGCAAAAAAAAAAAAACAAGCTTAGAGGTTCCTGGCGGCTTTCACTTTTAATTAAAATACATCACTCCTCTGGCAGCCTGGATTTGCGTTCCACTGTTGTTATACTGTACTCGTCGTACTTAATTGCAGTAACATTCCCAATGCCTTCACTACGAGGATAACCTTTTAAATTATCCATCCCTGCATTAGGACTGGATTTCATTTTATTAGCGCTGCCATCCTCCACCCGCCTCGTCATTATCTGCAAACGCCATTAGATGCGTCTATGGATAAATGTAGCCAATTCGTAATGATTGCTCTGCTCGAATTTCAAATAATAGTCCTGGGCTCCTAATTGCGCGGCGGTCTATAGGGACGAGGTTAGTTATTTGCCGCCCGCGCGCCCCACTTGATTATATGGTCTGGGTGGATCTGTGTGCTGAGGTCGTATGATGGATAAGTTGGAGTAAATCAAAATGAGTGGTGCGTTGTGTCATTGTGTTTATCTTTTATTGTGTCCCTTTGTATCTTCGACTGCTGTATTGAAACAAATTACACCGGATGTTGGTGAGCTTATTTGGGTAGGAGAACTCACTCGGGTGTGATACCAATGTCGGTCATTTGGATGGTCTGTGCCTTTTTTACGATATTTGATACTTTTTTCTTCTTTTTTTTTTGTCCAGGATGTGGAGACCGCCCTTATTTGTATTTTGTCATTGAATTAGGAAATTGCTTTGTTGGAAGTTTGAAAGAATTTGTGAGTGGGCAGGAAAGTTGGAATGCAATTATTACGGATGAACTAAGACATTTTATCGAATGAAGGGCTCTGTGTATGGTGTCGTTAGGGAAGTATCTTAACTGCGACACAGTTATTTGTAGGGACCTGAACAAGAATCTAAAGAAATACTTTTCCATCAGACCTACACATAACACATTGGCCGCTCAAGTTGATGGGGGACAGGATGTACATAAGCTTCGAAAGAAAAAAAAGTTTGGAGATAATCATTAGAAGTCACCCAAGGTTGTCGTATGTATTGAATTACTAAAATAAAACATTGTATTTGGTTCTTGGTTGGTTTAGAGTTGTTCAGGATCTTAATGAACCTCGTACTTCTTTAGAGCTCTGAATTGAAATTATTCTAGAGTCAGCTCATGAAGCAGCTTTTCAATGGAGGATCAATTTTGAGTCCAATCAATCATAACTAACGTTTCGCTTTTGAAATTCCCTCTCTTTTTTGAGCTTTCGCTATCTTTTTCACACCCCGCACCACTTGACATTTCCGCATCGTTCCACATTTGGGGATCACCACGCAAATACTGATTTCAGCACCTGTAACACTAGAACTGTGGAGTACATTATGGTCAATGTCTACTAAATATTTCAACATTTTCAAAGAGGAAGACCTCACTTTCTGGTTCTTACACAAATAAACTCATCTACAGATCCAACATCCTGACCACGGTGCACACCTTCATTTGAGGGCATATCTGCACATATGTGCAAGGTGGTCCAAAAGTCAACCCTTTCGGAAGGTGCTACAAGTTTTTGCAGGTGGCGGTAAATGTCAATTCTACTTTGACATTTGTGAAGTAAACAGATACAATCTACAGGGCAACAAGACATGAATCCTGTTGGCTCCCTGCCTCATTTAAGATCCGGACAACTTAATACAAATTTTTGGAGATTCCTCTCGAATCGACCAAGGATTTCTTCATCTGCTTTGGATACGGTCCATGCTTCAGCGCCGTAGAGCAGGACTGGGATTATCAGGGTCTTATATAGGATCTCCTTAGTAGTTCGAGTGAGGGCTTTACTACTAAATTGCCTTCTTAGCCCGAAGAAACAGCGGTTGGCAAGAGTAATTCTTCGTTTGATTTCTGACGAGATGTTGTTGTCAGAGTTAATAGCGGAGCCGAGGTAGACAAAGTCCCGTACTACCTCAAAGTTATATCTGTCAATGGTGACGTTCTGTCCAATTCGTCGATGTTGTGTGTCCTTTCGTGTTGACAGCATATACTTAGTCTTACCCTCATTTACTGCTGAACTCATTTTTGCCGCTTCCTTCTCTATACTAGCAAAGGTGGCTATGACATCACGTTGAGTCCTACCAATGATGTCAATATCGGCGGCGTATGCTAGTAGTTGCACCGATTTTTGGAAAATTGTGCCTCTGGTGTTAGCTCGGGAGTTTTGCACAATCCTCTCAAGAATCAAATTGAAGAAGTCACATGACAGCGCATCGCATTGCCTAAATCCTTCTTTGGTATCGAATGTGTCGGTGAGGTCGTTTCCGACCCTGATGGTGCAGCGAGAATTCTCCAACGTCATCCTACACAAACGGGCGGTATACCAAAACTAGACATGGCTCTGTATAGTTCGTCTCAATAAATGCTGTCGTATGCGGCTTTGAAATCGATAAATAGGTGGTGAGTATCGATTTGGACTTTTTGGGTTTTTTCCAGGATCTGCCGAAGTGTGAAAATTTGAATGATTGTGGACTTTCCAGCCCTAAAACCACACTGATAAGGGCCGATCAGGTTGTTGGTAAACGGTTTCAGGCGTTCACATATTACGGCAGATAGGATCTTGTAGGCGATGTTGAGCAGACTTATGCCTCTGTAGTTGGTGCATCTCAGAGGGTCTCCTTTTTTGTGGATCGGGCAAATGATGCTGAGATGGAGATGGAGATGGAGTTTTGTTTTGTCGGAGAGAACTGAACAAGAGCAGAAAAGGACAGGAATACTTTGCTCTTCTTCTTCGTCAGAAGCTTCTACAGAAGCAGCTTCTACAAAAGTCATTGCTAAAGAGGCCTAGCTTTGTTGCGTGTAGGTCTATATAACAATGATCTGCAACTTACATGTAGCCATGGGCATAACTAACATATTTACTGGCGATAGAATATCAAGGGTGGTGCCCTGACTGACAAGCTTATCCGCCTTGCAGTTCCCTTTAATGTCTCTGTGGCCCTTCCTTTTCAGCTAGAATGAGGCTTCTTTAATTGCCATGATTTCCGCCTGAAAAACGCTACAACGAAAGGGAAAGGGGAAAGGAAAACGGGAAGGCGAATGGATTCGCATAGGTTAAGCATCTCGGAGAAAACACCTCCACCCACTCCAGATTATGTTTGAAACGCATCTGCTTAGATGTGAATTTATTAACTGATTTCGATCGAATCAGAATCTCATTCGAGGCGGCAGGGAATGATTGTCCTGAAGTTATGCTCAAAACTTAGTAGGGTACTAGTGTAGTCGGTGTTTTCTGTCATGTTAAGGTGATTCAGAACCTTTGTGTGTTCAACTTGAGTGGGTGTCCATTGTGACGAGGCTCACAGTCTCAAAGCTGCACAAGCTGCGGTATGGCAGCTTATCTGGTCTAAGATATGTAGGGGCAATAGTTGTAGGATATCATCTAGGGCTGTGTTGGTGGTTGTTTTAAGAGCTCCGCTAATACGTAACGGGTGACTTTTTTTAAAAAAAAAAACACAAAAAATTCAAAAAAATGAATGAAATATTTATTTGAATCGATAGTTTGAACCTTGCAATTTAATGTTTAAAGATAATTTCATGCAAATGTTAACCGCGGCTGCGTCTCATGTAGCCCATCCGCTGAGTCCAATTTTGGCATACTCTTTCACACATATCGGCCGGTATCTCACGAATGAATGCATGGATGTTGGCTTCCAGTGCGTCAATCGAAGCGGGCTTGTCCCTATAGACATGAGCCTTGACATACCCCCACAAAAAATAATCTAATGGTGTCAAATCGCACGATCTAGGCGGCCAATTGACCGGCCCGAAACGTGAAATTAACTGTTCACCAAACTCGCCTCGCAATTGCGCCATTGTTTCGCGTGCTGTGTGGCATGTGGCACCGTCTTCTGTCACACTAGCTGATACGGCCGCAATATTTTCTTCACTACGCACAGTACGTAAACGTGTTGGTGGTTTAATGTCCAACAAAGTAAATTTGGTGCGAAATTTGCAAGCGTTGTTCATTTGTAAGACGATCCATGGTTAAATTGCAAACCAAACTGAAGCTGTTTGACAGTGACACAAGGTACTAAACACACGTCAGCTGTCAAAACCAGTGTTGCCAAAACCAAACCAGCTAAAAAATCACCCGTTATTATGCGGTTGGAGGCTGATTCTACAGCCGTCCACAGTCGTGGTGTGCTGCTTATAGTGGCATTTCGTTCCGCAGTGAATCCAATAAGCCTAAAACCATTGGCAGACGTGTTGTCGTGTTTTCTGACAATGCTGCTGAAGAAGTCTTTTTTTTTCCTACCTTTGAGTTAATATCTCCCTGTCCTTCCCAATGTCATCTTATTTCTCTTTCGGAGGGTTGGCGCATATAAGGCTTATGTTGGCGAATTTGACCTTGATGTGGATTGTTACAACGCGTTCGCTAATGTCTTGGAAACATAAGACGTCTTGCCTAAGCCTGGTACTTTTAGTAACTCCACATCCGAATAGTCGCTGTTTCTGCACACTATAACACATTCCGTAGTAGACGTCACAGTTTTTCAGCCTATTTTTGTCCGACCCATTCCATCTGATATTCTGGATGGCAGTAATGTCTGTAAGAATCCAAAAGTATGTAATCATCGTCGGAAGAACAGAAAGGCTATGCCCATATATGCATTTAGTAAGCCTACACTTACGAATGGCCACACTTATTTACCCCATCCCTTTGGCATATAATTAAATTTAAAAACTCACTTTTCCTAATTACCCTTAACATTTGATGTTTGTCTCCATTCCCACCCCATACACATATGTCGATGACCTCAATCCATTCCACTACGAAAACTATTAAGTTTCACCCCCATAGCGAGGACAAGCAACAACTGTCCAACTTTTTCAGGTACATCCGCCCTTCAACGCCTTCCCCGAAGATATAAACCACCTAACCCCTCATTCGTTCACTGCCGAGACTCAAGAACATGTAAATGTCATTATCCTCTACGAAAATTTCCACCTACATATGTTTGTCCCTCTGCGACTTGCCTCTCGTCTCCTGTGCCTCATTTGAGAATGAAAACATATCGTGTGCCCAGGTGGATAGAATATCCACACATACACACATCCGATCTGAAAGTAAAGCATTAATACAAAACACGTTCTGTTAAACAGCGGCATTTCCTTAACCATTATTCAGATTCCTAGTATCACCCAATCTGGCAGACTGTATCCTGTGTCCTGTATCCCGTATCCAAGGTCCCCATCCCCAATCCCCTAGCACATTGCATCTACGGAAAAGCCGATAATTTACCAACAATCAACATACAATCCGAACACAACAGCGCCCTCCTAATATAATTCGAGGATAATGATAAACACCAGTTGTTACCACCAGCTACAATGGAATGGCGGCCTAGACCTAATGGCCCCAAACCGAACGGGACTGGATAAAAGGGAGAAAATACACCTCCAACCTCCGAAACCCAGAATTTTATTAAATTCATTGTGCGCCTTTGACATTATCATTGTTGTCAAGTTCATCAAGTTTCAGGGCGGGGGAACAACAACACAAAGGTACAGGTGGGCCGCCCACTACATTCAGTAGTCGCCATCCCCATCAGTCGGGAGACACAGTTGGCTGCTGGTGAGGGAGGCACTCTTGTGTATAAGCAACAAGTTGTATGCCTTCGGTGTACCTATCTACGGGATGGTGCTGGAGTGTGTGTTTAACCTTTTAATGGTTTTTGGAAGGGCGAAACCGAAAGCATATCTCTGATTGTATCCTTGTCTGGCACATCCATTATTCGTGCAAAAGTTTTGCCAAGACGATGTTAACCTTGCCTCTGACTACTGTTTAGTCGCAGCTCTCAGTTTTTTGCTTCAAAAATCTGAGAGCTTCTCGGAATGTATTTAAAGACCGACATTATGACACGGGGTTTGTCGTATGTGTGTAAAGGACACCCACACTTGGAGAAAAATTATAAATAAAGATTTTCCATTTTTCCAGATGAATATCCCTGCTCATTTGCAAGTTGCTACTTGAGCGGAAATTTGCAAGTCTCCAGGGCTAGTCAATAGTTAGTCGGAGAAAACCGCGTTAGACTAGTGCCAGCTTGGGAATAGCAAGAAATGTAGGACTGACAAGGATAATAAATTGGTGCAGCTCGCAGGAGATGTTATGTACACACACAGGGCAGTGACTATGTTGAGGCTCTTATGAATTATTAACCAGCCAAATGCCACAGCTGGTTTTGTGTGCAAGGATGAAGTACATTAGTCGAGAACGGGACGAATTAATGGGTGAAGTTGGAATAGGATAGGGCTGCTCACTTGTATTTTTAAAAGGACGATGGAAATGAAAATGAAAAATAAACGTTAAGGGAGGTTACAGTTTGTTTTGTGATTGTACGCTCGCAACGCTAAAACCATGAGGCAACTTTTAGAAGCATGCATGCAAAAAGGCCAATCAGGGTGAATAAAGCGGGTTTGCAACCATACACCTATTTCTGGTTTAACGTGGCCATTATAAGGGCCATACTTTTGTTTGGTGAACTGCTTTAGAAAAAGCTTCGAACCACGACTTTCCGATGAAAGTTCCATATCCATTAGCGGAGCTCTAAGAAGCACCCTCTCTACTATACTAGATGTTAACCAATATCTGTTGAATTTAATAGACCACAGCTTGTGTAGATCTGAGACTAATCGCTAGGACCCTCATCAATGGAAACCGTCTCAGATTCTAAAGATCCCTTAGCTGACCACAGCTTGTACAGCTTTGAGACTAATCGCTAGGACCCTATCCAAAATGCAAACCCTCCCAGATCCTAAAAATCCAATCGCAACCTTCTGAGGAAAGTTCAGAGATCAAATTGCATATGGGTTTCCGAGCGCTATGAACCACCCCTTCGCTGTCATAGATATTGTCACATCTGATGCCCTTAGCAGCTTGTGCATCTCTGAGACTTATCGCTAGGACCCACATCACAAGGATCACAAAATCAGTTTCGAGTGTAAGTTCCAGATTAGCATGTCTAGTCGTCCCAATTGAACTCAAACTCATCTGGAGAAGGCTGCAAGATTCATATCTGCACGGGTATGACTGAATTGGTTTTCTCCGAGATGTTTAGCTTGAACATATCCTTCCTAATCATGGAAGTCATGGAAACGCTCTTAGATCACAAAATCAGTTTCGAGTGTAAGTTCCAGATTAGCATGTCTAGTCGTCCCAATTGAACTCAACCTCATCTGGAGAAGGCAGCAAGATTCATATCTGCACGGGTGTGGCTGAAGGGGTCTCCTTCGAGATGTTTAGCTTGAACATATCCTTCCTAATCATGGAAGTCATACTCAGCTGGAAATGACGACCAGATTCACATCAGCATGGATTGGTCTTCACTTTGTGGTGGAGGCGTCTTCCCCGAGATGCTTAGCTAGAGCACATCCTTCCCAATCATGAAAGTCACACTCAGCTTGAAATAACGACCAGATTCACATTAGCATGGATTGGTGTTAACTTTGGTGTGGGTAGAGGAGCATTCTCCGAGAGGAAATCCTTCCTAATCACGGAAGTCATACCAAGCTAGAAATGACGACCAGGTTCACATCAGCATGGAATGATCTTGACTTTGGTGTATGTAGAGGTTTCTCTTACGAGATGCCTAGCTTGAGCATACCCTTCGTTATCATTGAAGTCATACCCAGCTGGAAATGACAACAGGATTCATATCTTCCCGGATCGGTCTTGACTTTGGTGTGTGAGTTGGCATGCTTATCTTGAGCATAACCTATCAATTTATTTCAGCGTGATCCTGGTAGAAATCAATGAAAAAAGCCTTGTCGTGGCTGAAGTGTAACGTGACATTCATGAAAGATATCTGTATCTTCAGACACAGCCAAGTGGCAGTCAAATCACTGGGCCCTATCTGTTTTACATCCAAAATACACAACAAAAGCCGACTATCTCCCCAGAGAGATGCCAAAACACATGAGCATTCACCTTTTCTATAGGCGCCCGATCTCGGAGATATCCCAATAAGGCTGATGAGCTTGCCAGAATTGAAATCTTCCTCGACATGGGAATGCAAGTGGAAATGTTAGGTATGCCTCTCGCTACATGTTCACCTTTACTCAAGATGGAAGAGAACTGCTTTATGGACCATAAGGAAGTCTTCTTGGCCGTGAAGGATGGGCTTAGCGCGTTGGATTTTTTTTTGTGTTTTGGGGAGCAGCAATGAGTTATGCTTCATTAGGAGGTCTTCTTGGCCTTACCTATCCCTTGTGTCCGGGTTTCTTTGTATAAGTCAACCAAAACTTTCGGTTTCTGACCCTCAGGGACCACTGTTCGCATTACTTTGGGGGAACTGTAATCACACGCCCTTTTGGGTTCACTCTGTGTCGCGTGATAGCTATTCTTCTCTTTTCTTTCTTCTGCGAATAAGTTGGACGTAGGTGCAGATTTGGCTCCTCTCTCGGTTACCCATCTGCTACAAGCGAAGAGGCTATGATGCACATCTTCTTCTTGGGAGTCCCCGCACTGGCAGACTGGGCTATTCGGATTGCGATTTTTTGCGCTTTTTTTTCACTATTTACAGGTGACTCCTAACTACAATGCTTCAAGAGCGCCCTGAAATAAAGATTGCAGATGTTTATTTTTGAGGAAGGTGTATCCGTAACCGGTGAATAACTGAGTTACGTAAAATTTAACTTAAACGTGTTTCCGGCCATACCATTCAGCCTGATCAGCCTCGTCCTCTGCTTTCAGAGCTCCAGCGCTATTGCCACTTCGTGTGCCCTTTAGCCTCTTTCGTTGCTATTTCTAATCCAACTTTCGAGGTCGAGCAGGTCTAATGGGGTCATTCCAACGACAACAAGGAAGGTTGGTTTCAACACCTTTTTTTTGTCGAAGATGGTTCTTCATTTCTACCTCTAGGGTGTCTAATTGGGTCACTCTAACGGCAACAAGGACGGCTGATTCGATCTTGATAGAAACTTGCTAAGCGTACAACTCCGCGTCTCTGCACAGCTGCCATCTGTTTTTTTGTAATTTTTCTATCGAAACGCGTCTGCCCGAATCTTACATCCGTAGGGGAGGATGGCAGGACATCGCTTGCAGGACATTTGGCCACCAACATTCGCCATCAGCCTAATCAGAGACGCAGTCACTTTCGACACTCATTCCACTGCGTTCTTTATCTGGTGCCAGGAAGTAAGTTTGGTATTGATGGTCACACCCAAATACTTTGAGGCATCATTGCTTCTTATTACCGCCTGGCCAAACTTAAAGTCGTGATCCTTTTTATCGTTAGAGCTAGGGACTATTTCGGTTTTTTGCTGCGTACCTAGGCTGAGACCGTGCTCATCCATTTATTAGATTACTCGTCGGATAACCTGGTTTAGCTTCACTTGCGGACTTTTGGTGTCTGTTGGTGCTGTCAACGCGGTAATATCATCTCCGTAATCCATCGGGAGAGTATTTTTGCGGTATCTCCATGGAGATAATGCAGATGTCAGCCCCCCAAAATCAAAGGTACGGTGGTAAGTGCGATGAACTGCCATGTAGAAGGTTTGAGTTCGATTCCTCGCAATGATCTGACAAATCATACGAATACTACGGGCCCCATAGCAATGCACGTGAAAAGACTAGGCCTCGTGTGAAAAATGAGAAACAGAAAAACATTCCCTGTGCATCTTTTCATGTCCATCGCTCTGTAATAAGAGGACAAGTCGAACACATATTTATCGACAACCTAGGTGACCTAGTAACGATTAGTAAAGGTTACTTCGCTTCATAGGGAACTCGAAAGGCCAGACCAATTGAAGAAACATGATAGATCCATGTGATATCACAACGGTCCTTTCTGGAACAATTGTGCGTGAGTTTCGCATGCATCCACTTTAACCTTAGCCCACCTAAAATGTTATAAAAAACGCAAATGAAGGATTTTTCGGATTTCCATCCTTAAGGAAGGGAATTGGAATTTCCACAATTATGATCAATAAACGGTTTCGCCTTTAACATCTTTTGACTCCAAAAAGATATCAAGTGCGTGATAAGGAACTTTTAAATCCTAAAATCGTATGTCAAGGCACTTGAATTCGATGAAAGAATCTTTTTGGTCGAAAATTATTTTAAATTCCAAACAGTGACATTTGAAGATAATACCATTGAACCACACCAAAAAAAACTTCTTCCTCTTGAAAGGCATTATTGTTCGTTCATAACCTCACATTAAAACAGAAACCTCTATCCATAGAAAATTTGTTTTTTTCTTTCTGGATGCAATCCGCTTAACCACTCACAATAGAGAATACGAACAAAAAAAAAGCATATTCCCAAACAAAACAAAAAAAAACAGGAAGACGGTAATTCTGTTAAACCTACGTACTATCCACTGTCCACAAAAATAATCCCTCACATCCGATAGGAACGTTTGGGTTCCCATCTACCCAACATATTACATGATTCCATTCAACGACTTTTTGCCAAGGTTTGCCCGAAAATCCATTCTTCAGATCCGATTTCGGCATTATCCTGTGATATCCAAGAAATACTATTTAATTCTGCAGCCGTTTTTTGTGGTGTGTGTCTGTGTGTATTTTGGGGATACAAAGAGTCATAAAATTATACAAGAGGCATTTCGAAACCAAATACCGCTTGGATGACAATTCAATTGTGGAAGCAGATAGGTGTACCCATTCGTATCTGTATGTGTACACCGGGAAAATTCTTAAATTCTCCACATCGTACAATAGGAGTCGTAATAATAGATGAGGAATTTAGGGTCCTATTGCCACATAAAACGATTCTTGATTAAAGTAAACAGCAGGATACCATACCCGGTTGTATCTTTTATGAAAACACTCGAAATGTTATTAGAATTTGTTTAATTCAATTCGGCTATAGATATGGAGAGACGGATGTGAGGTATCTACATGCAGATAGAATGCCTTTTGCTGGCCCAACTCAAGATTATCTAATTGATTCGGTTGACTTTTGCCAGTGGCCGTGGCTATTCTCTAGGAATAAGGACAAGGATAACAGGATAACAATGAATAATAGGTTGATATACATCGGATTTCAATTTGCGACTCGTCTAGTTGATTCTATCCGGTATAACTTAATAGATTTGGCGTATAATTGGGGATTATTCCCACGGGCTTTTGACTTCGGGATAACAACCAAAGTGGACAGGACGTTAAGTCGGCGGAATTATCAGGGATCTGAATAAGTCATGGTCTGGCGGTTTTGTTGACCATGAAGGTTGGGAAATGGATAAAGGACGATATTTAGGATAATTATTTTTTTCTGTAAAGACACGGTTCAGTTGTGATATCTGAAGGTCCCCCCATTTCAGGAGGATGCTGTGGCCATGGAGAAGTGTAAAATCCAAAGTGTGTTCAAAACTCTGTGGGTAGCCGAAATTCACTGACTCCTGACTAAGTATTTTCAATTACATAACGATATCGAAGAGTTTCAGATTGAGTACAATAATGGGCATGTGCCCGAAGGATTTTGATGACTTTTTATAAAAATCGAACAATTTGATAATACGATGGCACTAACCCAGAAGCAAATATATTTACAGCAAGAACTTACTTGCAATGTGACACCACCCTTAAAGTAATACAACACTTTCTAGACAGGATACTGTAAATATATACGTCATACTTACTTATTTCAGTGGAGCTACAGTCCGGGATGAACCTGGGCCTCAACCAACATGCCTCTCCAATTAGCCCGGTCCTTAGCTAACTGCCTCCAGTTGCGTCAGTTTCTATACTTATGCGCGCTACTTAAGGCGAGGTCTTCCACTACTGCGTCCGACGTCTGGCTGGGAATCGAAGACTCTGCGGGCCGGAGTATTGGTGTCAATTTGTTGTACATGTCCTAGCCATCTTAAACGACCATTGCGGAGTTTTTTGACCAGAGGTATGTCGCTGTACAGCTCTTATAGTTCGTGGTTGAATCTTCGTCTCCATAGCCCGTCAATTCAAACGGGACCGAAGATTTTCCGAAGAATTTTTCTCTCGAATCGACCAAGGATTTCTTCATCCGCTTTTTATACGGTCCATGCTTTAGCGCCGTAGAGCAGGACTGGGATGATCAGGGTCTTGTAAAGGATCTCCTTAGTAGTTCGAGTGAGGACTTTACTACTAAATTGATTTCTTAGCCCGAAGAAAAAGCGGTTGGCAAGAGTAATTCTTCGTTTGATTTGATTCGGTGACGAGGTAGACAAAGTCGCGTACTAACTCAATGTTATATCTGTCAATAGCGACGTGTCCAATTCGTCGATATTGTGTGTCCTTTCGTTATGTATGCTCTCAAGTCTTACCCTCATTTACTGCTAAACCCATTTTCGCCGCTTCCTTCTCTATACTAGCAAACGTGGCTATGACATCACGTTGAGTCCTACCAATGATGTCAATATCGGCGTATGCTAGTAGTTGCACCGATTTTTGGAAAATTGTGCCTTCTGGTGTTGGCTCAGGAGTTTTGCCTAATCCTCTGAAGAATTAAATTGAAGAAGTCACATGACAGCGCATCACCTTGCCTAAATCCTTTTTTGGTATCGAGTGTGTCGGTGAGGTCGGTTCCAACCGCGGGTGTTCTCCAGCGTCATCCTACACAAACGGACGAGTTTGGACGGTATCGGATATACCAAAACTAGACATGGCTCTGTATAGTTCGTCTCTATAAATGCTGTTCTATGCGGCTTTGAAATCGATAAATAGGTGGTGGGTATCGATTTGGACTTCTTGGGTTTTTTCCAGGATCTGCCGAAGTGTGAAAATTTGATCTATTGTGGACTTTCCTGGCCTAAAACCCCACTGATAAGGGCCGATCAGGTTGTTGGTAAACGGTTTCAAGCGTTCACATATTACGGCAGATAGGATCTTGTAAGCGATGGCGCAGTTCAGAGGGTCTCCTTTTTTGTGGATCGGGCAAACGATGCTGAGGTTCCATTCTTCAGGCATGCTTTCAACCGACCAGATTTGGCTTATGAGTTGGTGGATGTTGCTTACCAAGTCATCTCCGCCAGCTTTATAAAGCTCAGCGGGAAGGCCGTCATTTCCGGCGGCCTTATTAAGCTTGAGATATAGCTATCCTCACTTCACGTAGGTCGGGTGGTTGGCAGTTTTCGCTGTCGTTGCCAATATTAAATGGTTCGTTCTGCAACGGAATGTGGAGTTTCTGGATATCAGCTTATTGCGAAATTTTCACCGCAATTCTGTCTTAACAGACCGGGCTATGTGAGGAGTTGCACCATCTTGCTGAAACTACACAGAGTTGAATGTGATTCTCATTCCGCGTAGTTCTAGATAGAAAAACTCTCTCAGTGTGACCGTTTTCTTCCAAAATGTAGAGCCCGACAATGCAGCGTGATGAAACTGCACACCACACTGTGACACGAAGTGGATGCAATTCCGTCTCATGGAGTATCTGTGAGTTGGAAGCACTCCATATTCGACAATTTTCTTTGTTTAAGTTGCTGTTTAAATCGAAACGGGCCACGTCAGACATAAAAAGACAGTTCATCATGTTTTCGTCCTCTTCCACCATTTGAAGCATCTTCTGGAAAAATTCCAAGCGAATCGGGAAGTCTGCTGCGTTCAGTTTGTTGGGCATTTGAATTTTATATGAGAATAAGTCCAAATCATTGTGCATAATTGACTGCAATGACTGTCTGCTTATACCCATTTGATCTGATAAGATTCTGGATTGTTTTGTATAACTACAACAGCGATTGTTTCCTCCGTCCGAACTAAGGGGTTTTGATGGTAAGTTCTTCTTTCGATTGTCCCATGCTCGGGAAAATTGTTAACAAATCTCATTATGGATTCCCGCCAAACGCTCGCCTACACTCTCTTTGAACAGCCTACGGACTCCATTGCGTGATAGCGGCGCGGCGAACAATTCGAATTCTTGTTTCAGTGTCCCAGTTATCCATTTTTGTTAAATCTAAAAATTTATCTGCCAAACCTCCAATATGTAACAGGTTGGGACAGAAAACACTGAATATCTTCAAAAACAGGTGGAACTCCATATCCACCTATGAAACATCCAAGAGGATTTGGCCTGAGTATGACAAAGCCAGAACCCAGAAACTCCTTCAAAGAAACAGGAAATCTGTTTCGACTATAGTAGGAATCTTACTGGACACGACTGAATTTTGAAGAGGCTGCGGTGATATGAAGAAATAACGGGTGATTTTTTAGCTGGTTTGGTTTTGGCAACACTGGTTTTGACAGCTGACGTGTGTTTAGCACCTTGTGTCACTGTCAAACAGCTTCAGTTTGGTTTGCAATTTAACCATGGATCGTCTCACAAATGAACAACGCTTGCAAATTATTGAATTTTACTATCAAAATTCGTGCTCGGTTCGAAATGTTCATTTCGCGCTGCTTCCATTTTATGATCGGCATTCTCGACCTTCTGAGCAGTCTATTCGGAAGATTGTGACCAAATTTCGCACCAAATTTACTTTGTTGGACATCACGTTTACGTACTGTGCGTAGTGAAGAAAATATTGCGGCCGTATCAGCTAGTGTGACAGAAGACCGCGAAATGTCGATTCGGCGCCGTTCCCAGCAGTTAGGCCTTTGTTACAGCACTACGTGGAAAATTTTGCGGAAGGATTTGGGCGTAAAGCCTTTTAAGATACAGCTGGTGCAAGAACTAAAGCCAGCCGACCTACCACAACGCCGAATTTTTGGTGAATGGGCTCTTGGAAAGCTTTTTTATCGAAAAATTGTGTTCAGCGATGAGGCTCATTTTTGGTTGAATGGGTACGTAAATAAGAAAAATTGCCGCATTTGGAGTGAAGATCAGCCAGAAGCATTGCAACAGCTACTAATGCATCCCGAAAAAGCCACTGTTTGGTGCGGTTTATGGGCCGGCGGCATTATTGGGCCATACTTCTTCAAAGATGATGCGAATCGCAGCGTTACTGTCAATGGTGAACGCTACCGAGCGATGATAACAAACTTTTTTTTGCCCGAAATGGAAGTTCTTGACTTGCATGATATGTGGTTTCAACAAGACGGTGCCACATGCCACACAGCACGCGAAACAATGGCGCAATTGCGAGGCGAGTTTGGTGAACAGTTAATTTCACGTTTCGGGCCGGTCAATTGGCCGCCTAGATCGTGCGATTTGACACCATTAGATTATTTTTTGTAGGGGTATGTCAAGGCTAATGTCTTTAGGGACAAGCCCGCTTCGATTGACGCACTGGAAGCCAACATCCATGCATTCATTCGTGAGATACCGGCCGATATGTGTGAAAGAGTATGCCAAAATTGGACTCAGCGGATGGGCTACCTGAGACGCAGCCGCGGTCAACATTTGCATGAAATTATCTTTAAACATTGAATTGCAAGGTTCAAACTATCGATTCAAATAAATATTTCATTCATTTTTTCGAATTTTTTGTGTTTTTTTTTTTTAAAGTTTTAAACCTCTTAAAAAATCACCCGTTACAAGAGAATACCCACCCTTGACCTCTATATGTGATGAACTGGTTCGTAAAGACATTGTTTTCTCTGGCCTTCCTCACTGCATCACATTAGTATCCGTATTTTACCACGGGAGAGTAGCTCGCCTCCAATGCAGGCTACCAATATTTCAGGTATACATTCGTATGCCATTTTCAGTGGTCGTTGCGGAGCTGGTTGGTATTGGAGAGGTACAGTGCAAAAACTCCCGCAGAATTAAGGCATTCAGGGCTAGATTCCCAAAAAAAAGGGAAATAGACCCCGCAGGGTTGATTTCCTTTTCGAAATAGAAATAAGAAAATCACCGTAGCAGAATTACCTACAGGTTGAATTGCCAGATTGCCCATGAAACTAATAGATGCCTAGATGTCGAAATAGCTATGTCAGAGCAGCCCATAGAAACTGTGCACTTTGTCTATCATAACTGGGTCTGTAGACGCTATAGTTGGCACCATCTCAGGTACTCCTTCGTTGTCGACTGGGAAAACAGGAATGTTGATTTAGTGAAAGGATTTGTACCCAATACTAAACTCTCAGGGTTGCCTCGTAAAGTCTGAAAATCGTACTTAGAATACATCAGCTAAATGAAAGGCAGGCGCTTTCTTATCGCTTGAACGCGTCATCAAAGTTCACACTTCTGAGACTGAAGTCCAAAACAGGTCTGAAAATCAGTTTAATTTTGTCTTACTTACTTAACGGGCTCACGCCCCACTGAGGGTCTCTGCCTTAGACGAGGCAGCCTTCCATCCTTTTCGATCATGCCCAGTTGCTTCCAATTATTCAGCCCAAGCGCTCTGTTAACCACGATTGTTTGACCGGAAGTTCGGTCTTCCTTGTCGCCTTGAACCTGAAGGCTTTCATTTTCAAGATTGTATGAAAATTACAGTTCGCCAATAATACCTTATAAGTCGGCAGTTAGGGCTTGTCTCAACTCAGCCATTCGGATTCAGTAAAAAACTGAAGGCCCGTCCGTCATGCAAGTAGTGTACATGCACGCACGAATAGTTGAGACAACGCTGGGTCCTTACAAGCCGGTTGTACGAAAGACTTTTTTTTTGGCAGGGCGTGAGGTAAGTTTTTTATGAAGGGTAGTCGGAATTCTTTGTAGACCGCTTTTTTCGGCTTTTTGGAAGCGGTGGTAGCCTACAACAGTGGCCTAGTGGTTAGTGCGTTGGACTACTAAGCGCGGGGTCCCATTTTAAATCCCGAAAGTGACAACACCTAAGTTTTTTTCACTGTCCCACCTTTTGCGAAAGTCTGAGAAACATCCAAGAGTAACACTGTCATGAGAAGCTTCTCCAATTTGACGCTCGGAGTCGGCATTAAACAGGAGGTCCTCTTCTTTGTGGAACAAAATAATAACTTCACACACATAAATGAAGGAAGAAGCTAGATTTGAGGTCCTGTATGGGCTGTAAATGCCAGATATTTCATTTTTTTCTGTTAAAACTTGCACAAACAGATCCATGTGTAGGATAGTTTCGTTTTTACTTGCCATCTACATGTGGTTTCCAGCGTCTAAAAAAGCTCTTGTACACAACTAGGTGTATGTAGATGAAATCATGCATTGGAACGCATTCAGGATTTTACTAGAACTAGTGCGTTCTATTTAACGTCTGCTGGCGATAACGTAGAAATATATGCCAAGCAGAAAAGGAGCGTCTCACGTGGCTCTAATCTGGCAGCTCGAACTAATATTTTTTTAACAGTTTATCAAACAATTTTATATTCACCAAGCTGAATTGAAAGAATTTTACAAAACGAGTATGAATGTCAAAAGAGAAACTGATGGAAATCGGCTCCTAATGACCCCACGCCACTGGTCATGGTCAATAGCTTAGCTAAGTTGAGTCAAATATATCAACAAATACAAGTTATAGGTCAATTGTCCACCGTTTTGAATAAGTAATTTTAACTCTCCAAAGATATCGATAAAACCACATCTACAAGGACATCCTAGTAAAGTTGTCCCTTCGGTGTAATCAAATATTGGAACTAACTTCAAAAAGACTCAACAACAATGCCTTCGAATGACCTAATCCCCTCAATTATTCACGAAATTTAATTTGCTATGTGCTGCTCCTATAAACTTCAAGTCGTCATCGACTATCCCTCCATCGACGTGATCATCTCCTGTGAGCAATTCGGCACTGCCTTGCTAAATGCAAAGTCAGACTATCACATAAAGAGCGTCCAGAATAACTACACCTCACTGGGTGGTCAATTAATTATTCCATTCGTTTTATGACCAAAATCACCCACAGTGCGTCATCCCACACCGGCGCTCCCCTCTGTCCAGAAAACCACGCGCCGCCGATGAGAATCAGAACAATTAACCCCGTCCACTGTCTGACTGCATAAGCAATTCCACATTATTGCCTCGGAATTTGTTTACGCCAGTCTCCCCAATGGTCGGGTTCTATTCCGATGAGCCCCAAGAGAAATCAATCAACTTAACGGGCGAAGGAGGAGCTCGCAATTGTATGATCGCATTCAACTTCAATTAGACAGGATTGTCATTGTCTGTCCTTCCAACAGGGATAGCACAAAAATAAAAATTAATTTTAACGCGATGCAATTAATTTTTTTTTTGTTTTTTTTTTCTGAATTTCATGAGGAAGCTTGTTTTTAATCTGCAAGGGTTATAAAAAAATTTGCATATATCCTTGCGTTTGGTCTCAATTAAGTGCGCCACTAATCCTGTTGCGACCAATTAGATGCTTCAATGTAGAAGAACCGTCTTAGATTCGATTATGGGAGTATAGTCAGCAGATGTCCTGACGACAATCACAAAGTCAAGCGGAACACAAGTGAATATAAATGCAGCCTATTGCACTCCTTTGAGATCTACAATGACAGAGATGGAGGATAAGGATGACGAAAGGAATGGCAATGCAATTTCATTTGCGAATTGAATTGGATGAGATTATGCACGAAGGCGGAGGAGACTTTTATTTGATTTATCTACCGAGACGTGTCTTCAAGGATACGGCGCTGTCATGTGAAAATAAGGGGACTACGACAATAACGATTTGTCAGCATAATGTCGCATCAAATGGTGGTTGGTGGCGCATTTAGAGAGGCTAATGCCTAATCAGTGCTTGTTCGGGAACAAAATGTTTAGATAAGTCTGGAGTTGATAAGATGTTATGTCTGGCGATAGGAAGTTTGCAATTAAATAGCTCGAGGGTTTGTTAGGTTTCTGGGGGGGTAGCATGGTAACTGGGGTAATCAACAGTTGGCACGTGCAAATTTTTGTTAGGAAACGCTTTTGTGATGGGACTAAGTTTGAAATCAGTTTAATGAAACTATGTAGCTCTGACATTGATATTAGCCAGCTTATCTAGATTATCAAAGTAGTAGTCTCCCAGATGGAGTCTTCTTTTGAGCAGAGCAACAGCAGAGTAGGTGAGTGATATTTTCCTCCTCTTCTTCGTCTAAACAGCTTCTACAGAAGTTTTTGCTAAAAAGGCCTAGCTGATGTTTGATCTGGTTATAGTAAGGCTAGAGCTACCTAGATATTTAACACGTTGTGCCGTTTGTTATCTGCAGTTTGCTTTCTTGATCGCATCCAGCTTGATCTGCAATTTACATGTAGCGAGGGGCATACCTAACATTTCTACTGGAGGTAGAATATCAAAGGTGGTGCCCTGTCTTGCAAGCGCATCCGCCTTGTAGTTCCTGGAATGACTCTGTGGCCTGGCACCTAAAAGATGTGAGAAATAAAATGCTCTGCCGGGGCTGATTTCGATTTGAACGATGTGGATTCCAGGGATTTGATTGCCGCTTGGCCGTCACTGAAGATCTTAGTATACTTCGTCGACATTCCTTAAAGGCTTCTTTAATTGCCATGATTTCCCCCTGGAAAACGCTACAATGATCGGGAGGGCGAAAGGACATGCTTAGGTTTAGCATCTCGAAGAAAACACCTCCACCTACTCCAGATTCTGTCCAGGGCCCTATTCCACAAAACAACTTTTCAACTTTGCACTTTGCTCACTTTTTCGTCAATTTGCAAAACTTTATGTTCCTCAGAACTACAATATTTGATGAGTGACATGTTGAAATTGAAAGTGTAAATTGCAAAGCCTTTGCAATTTTTATATTCTCTTTGCAATTTCTGTTCCACATACGTTCTCTTGTGCAAAGTTAATATTAAAAAGTGTAATTTGCAGACTTTGCAAATAATTATGCTGTTTAATCGTTCCACAAAAACTGTAAACTCTATTTTTGCAAAGCAAATTTTGATAATTTTGTCAAAAGTTTGCAAGGTAAACGATCGCTTTACAAATTCATATTGTCATAACTAGTGAAGCTTTCAAAATGTTAAGACGTGAGTTTTTGTTCAACGATAGTGAAGACACGGTTATTAAAAGAAATTACAGAGACCGAATTAATTTTTCGGGATTACAAAACTTTAATTTTAAAGAGTGCTTTCGTTTAAATCAAATTCAAGTTGATTTCCTCTTAAATAAAGTTGGAGAAAAATTAGAGCACAATACACAGCGCAATCATGCTTTGTCGGCTGAAAATCAAGTGCTACTGTGCTTGCATTGGCTCGGAAATGGATGCCAGTTTGCAGAACCATCCATAGAGTTGTCGACGTTATAATAACAAGTGATTTTTTAAGAGGTTTAGAACTTTTTTTTTTGCTGTGTGGCATGTGGCACCGTCTTGTTGAAACCACATATCATGCAAGTCAAGAACTTCCATTTCGGGCAAAAAAAGTTTGTTATCATCGCTCGGTAGCGTTCACCATTGACAGTAACGCTGCGATTCGCATCATCTTTGAAGAAATATGGCCCAATAATGCCGCCGGCCCATAAACCGCACCAAACAGTGGCTTTTTCGGGATGCATTGGTAGCTGTTGCAATGCTTCTGGCTGATCTTCACTCCAAATGCGGCAATTTTGCTTATTTACGTACCCATTCAACCAAAAATGAGCCTCATCGCTGAACACAATTTTTCGATAAAAAATCGGATCCTCGGCCAGCTTTCCAAGAGCCCATTCACCAAAAATTCGGCGTTGTGGTAGGTCGGCTGGCTTTAGTTCTTGCACCAGCTGTATCTTAAAAGGCTTTACACCCAAATCCTTCCGCAAAATTTTCCACGTAGTGCTGTAACAAAGGCCTAACTGCTGGGAACGGCGCCGAATCGACATTTCGCGGTCTTCTGTCACACTAGCTGATACGGCCGCAATATTTTCTTCACTACGCACAGTACGTAAACGTGTTGGTGGTTTAATGTCCAACAAAGTAAATTTGGTGCGAAATTTGGTCACAATCTTCCGAATAGACTGCTCAGAAGGTCGAGAATGCCGATCATAAAATGGAAGCAGCGCGCGATGAACATTTCGAACCGAGCACGAATTTGATAGTAAAATTCAATAATTTGCAAGCGTTGTTCATTTGCAAGACGATCCATGGTTAAATTGCAAACCAAACTGAAGCTGTTTGACAGTGACACAAGGTACTAAACACACGTCAGCTGTCAAAACCAGTGTTGCCAAAACCAAACCAGCTAAAAAATCACCCGTTAGATAATAGACGTTTTGTTTCAAAACATAGTGCGGTGGCCCGATGACGTCAGTGTTGGCAAGTTGCAAGTTGGCCGGGCAGCGTTCACGACTCAAGGGTGTTACGGAATTCGTCTGTAAGTCAAAGATTTGACAATGGATGGAGACCATTTCCGGATGCTGTTGTTTTGGGTGATAGTGGTTACGGACTGAAAAACTGGTTGATACCACCACTACGCCGAAATCCCGATAACCCTGTTGAAGAGGCTTTCAATCGTTACCACAAAAAAACACGGCGCATAATTGAAAATAGTTTTGGCATTCTTAAAGAAAGATTCTCGTGTCTAAATTATTTGCGACTGAGGCCTGAGTTTGCAGGTAAGGTAGTAATTGTTTGTGTCATCTTACACAATATTGCCTGTAGCATCGGAAGGAGTCGTGAAAACTTACGACCCACTGAAGACAATGACAATGAAATCAAAGAATTGGATGTGGAAAATGCTGAAGAAGAAAATGATGCCCTTAATAATATGGATCATGCGAGTGGAATGGAAAGGCTTACTTCACTGCTGCAATACTTTTCCTAATACCGACTGTTATAGTATTGTTTTGAGATAAAATTATTTTTTTTGGCTATGACCTTTTTCCACTGCAAAAGCGTTGTTTCTTTTAAATGCTTTTTTGGGGTTTTAGATTAAATACTCAAAGTGTAAATAATATAAAACGTAAAAATATGTAATTCACTTATTGTTTATTTGGTTATAAAAAAATTAACATAAAAACAATAATAAATAAAACTAATAAATCATAAAAAAAAAGTTAAAACTCCTCGGGGTTTGTGGTGTATTTGCAGTTTCTGCCAATGCAATTTCCCGTGTTATGGCAGAGGCAGAAAGTTTTAGCTCCCTCTCCAATTTCAGGCATTGAAGTTTCCTATGGTAAACTTCAACCTCCAGAAGCTCCAGCAGCCATTTATTCTCTCTATACAAAGTGTCACATGGAAACTTGGTAGAGCTCTTCCTCTTCCTTGGGTTTGGAGGTGGATGGGTAGGTCTTTCCTTTGTCATCGATATTATGGAATCACACTCAGCTGATGGTAGATTTTCTGAATTTCCATAGCTTTCTGGCAAATTCAGTCCATCTACCACAGCTGAGTCTGATTCCAGAATATCAAGGATGGCCAAGTCAGCTTCATCCATAACGCTGTTCTTCCCACCTCCGGACCCAGTTTTTCGGGCATTAACAAAATTAAATTCATGGGTAAATCTAAATGAAATTGAAACATAGCAAATAATTATATTGTGCGTAAACCGGTTCTTCTATCAGGAGGAGTTGTCTCGTTGAGCGCACTGTTAACTCACAACAACACTGTCTATGCAAATATGGTTTGTGTTGTTGTTGTATACAAGATGCTTGTTACTTATTAGCACTGCACAATATTGAAATAAATAGAGATTCCAATAAAAACAAATGATGCAAATATAATTATTGGGTATTTGTAGGCAATAAATTGTTTTACTTACCAATGTCCGACTCTTCCAGAGCCCAAACAAACTGTCCCTCGCATATGTCCATGTTTTTTGGGCCGAAGCCAGTTGCAAGGATTGGGCTTTTTTTAAAACATCCTCCCAGGCAGCCTGCTTATCTATTTTATTTATTTTATTATTTTGGAAGCTACCAAATAATATTGTTTTTTTGTCTTTTATAAATTGCAATACTGCAAGTTTTTTTTTCCATTTTTATTTTGCGGTTCATTCTAACAACTTGTATATGCAAAGTGAAACGGGCTATGACAGAAATGCAAAGATGATTAAGTGCTTGGTGGAACACTTCGCACACTCACTTTGCAGGAGAGCGCAAAGACTTTGCAAAAATTTGCTAGTGCAAAATGAGGTTTGCAAAGAATATTGTGGAACAGAAACACTTGTTACTTTGCCAAAAAAAAGGAATTTAACAAGTGCAAAGTGCAAAGTTGATGAAAGTTTTGTGGAATAGGGCCCAGAATCCAGAAGCTATGCAGATGCGTTTGGATGCATCTGCATAGATTGTTCTTAGATGCGTTTGGAACGCATCTGCATAGATTGTTCTTGGATGCGTTTGGACGCATCTGCACAGATCGAGTTACTGGTTTCGATCGAATCCGAATCCCATTCGAGGCGCGTGGGAATGGTTGTCCTGAAGTTATGCTCAAAACTTAGTTTGGGTAGTGGTGTTGACGATGCTTTCTGTAAAGTAAAGGTGATTCAGAATCTTTGTGTGTTCACCTTAAGTGGGTTTCCATTGTGACGAGGCTCTCAGTCTCACAGCTGCTCAAGCTGCGGTCTGTGTGCCATAGAAATCTAGCGTCACTAGGTCACTGGAGTTGCGGAGGGGGTTGTTTTTAGAGCTCCGCCAATGCATATGCAAGCTGATCTTTGAACTTTACCTAGTAGGTAGCGGTTAAAGCCTGTTTCTAAAGCCGTCCACTAGACTAATACACCATACTAGACTGGGTCTGATGATAGTCACGTAAAGCCTGAAAGAGATATGTGGTTGCATACCCCATCGTCTCTTTTACTAGAGTATAAGGCTACGATGGCTTTCTTAAGGCGTTCTTGGATGTTGGCTTTCCAATTCAATTTCTTATCCTAAACCAGACCCAGGTACTTGGCTAATTCTGCGAACTTGAGACTGACGCTTTTAAGTTTAGGGGGGTCAATGTGTGGGACTTTGTATTTCCTTCTGAAAAGGATCGTTTCGGTTTTTTTGCGGGTTCGCACCGAGTCCACATCTGGCGGCCCATTTAAAGAGTACAGAGAGACCGTTTTGTAATAGTTCTCTAAGCGTATTAAGGTATTTCCCTGATACAGCCATTGCTACGTCATCCGCGTGGGCAATCACTTTACATCCATTTAGAAGCTCGTTGACTTGGTTCAAGAGAAGAGGAGATAGGACGCCTCCTTGTGGTTTGTCACATCTTACAGATCTACATGCGGATGAGACGCCAAGGTATGGAATATAATTGTGCCCTTAAGTAGCTGATTTATAAGCACTCCCTAGGAGTCATCAATATTTAATTCTGAGTGATTGCGTCCGCTTTGACATTGTAAAAGCCTCCTTCTATATCAAGAAGTCAAGTCAACTGACCTCCCCTTGCAATATGCATGTTGGGAGTTGGAGTGTACTGTCGGTTCTATACTAGTACGGAGGTGTAGGGCTCAGTGGCGCGATGGTTAGTGCG
Organism: Rhingia campestris; assembly: GCA_932526625.1. NCBI lineage: Eukaryota > Metazoa > Arthropoda > Insecta > Diptera > Syrphidae > Rhingia > Rhingia campestris. The sequence goes on from OW052182.1 coordinate 176,524,442, forward strand.
ATGAACTGCCGCGCAGGAGGTCTGGATTCGATTCCCAGCCGTAGCAACACCTAAATGATTTTTCACTGGCCCTCCTCCCGTGATGATCTGACAAATCATCCGAGTAGTATCAATTGTCAAGAATAGCTTATCTCAACTTAGCCGTTCGGAGTCGGCATAAAACAGGAGGTCCAGCCATCGTGCAAGAAAAGTACACACGCACACATGAGTGGTTGTGAGAAAGCTAGGCCCTGGGTACTAACGAGCCTGTTGCGCCAAAAATTTGTATTTTTTGTATTTGGAGGTGTAGATCAATTAATCTTTCCCAAGGTTTTAGCAAGGAAGAAAGATAGACTGATGAGATCCTTCGGATTTATGTGAGAGCTCTTTCATGCTTTACGGATGAATACAACTTCTACTTCCGTCCATGTCTTGTGGATGGCAAGATATCAAGGTTGTATTGGAGTCCCGCAGGTACCATCTGATCCAGGGGATTTAAATGGTTTCAAGCTATTGATGGCCCAAAGAAGTTTTTCTTTGGTGGCAAGGAACTGCCAGGACAGTGGGTGTCCAGAAGTAGATCAATGGTTTCCATGCTGCAGGTTGTCGATTGACCATCTGGTTTGAGTAGGTAGCTAGATATAGGTAGAGCTAGAGCTAGATATGGAGAGAATTTTACAGAGTCTAGCATCTGAGGTTTCTTCTATGTTACCACAGAATGAACGCCAGGATGCTATTTTTTCCTTCCTCAACACGCTTCTGTATGATTTGAGAGACGACTTGTATTGGTCCCAATCTAGTGTCTCTTTGGAGCTGTTGGCTTGTTAAAAATTTTCCCTTATTCACTGCTAAACCCATTTTTGCCGCTTCCTTCTCTATACTATAAGTGGCTCTGACGTGACGTTGAGTCCTACCGATGATGGTAATATCGTCGAAGTAGTTGCAGTGATTTTTGGGAAGATTGTTGCTCTGGTGTTGGCTTGGAACTTTGCACAATCCACTCAAGAATGAGATTAAGGAAGTTAGGCGTCGCCTTGCCCTTATCCATTTATGGTATCGAATGTGTCGCTAAGATCGATTCCGATCCTGATAGAGCAGCGAGAATTCTCCATTATCATAGTACATAGCTAGACAAGTTTGGGCGGTATATCAAAACTAGATATGGCTCTTTATAGTTCGTCTCTATAAATGCTATGGTAGGCGACTTTGAAATCGATGAATAGGTGGTGGGTATGGATTTGGACTTCTTGGTTTCTTTCCAGGATCTGCTGAAGTGTGAACATTTGATTGGTTGTGGTCTTTCCTGGCTTAAAAATACACCGATCAGGTTGTTCGTAAACGGTTTTAGGCGTTCAAATATTACGACAGATAGGGTCTTGTAAGCGATGTTGAGTAGACTTATGCCTCTGTAGTTGGCGCAGTTCAGAGGGTCTCCTTTTTTGTAGATCGGGCATACGATGCTGAGGTTCCATTCATCAGGCATGCCTTCAACCGACCAGATCTGGCTTTAGAGTTGGTGGATGTTCTTTACAAATCATCTCAATCAGCTTATTAAATTTATATAGCTCGGCAGGAAGGCCTTTATTTCCGGCAGCCTTGTTAAGCTTGAGTTGAGATATTGCTATCATCACTTCACTTTCGGGTGGTTGGTAGTTTTCGCTGTCGTGACCAATATTGAATGGTTCGTTCTGCCTGACAGCGGAATGTGGTTCGTAAAAGCCGTTTAACAGTCTGAAGAAGTGGTTCTTCCATATTCTTCTCAACATCGACTGCGTCTCAACTACGATATTTCCTTGTTCATGTCGACAGGATTCTATTCGAGCCTTGGATCCCTGGCATTGATGTTTTACACTTTTGTAAAACTTGCAAACATCGTTCCTGGAGGGAAACCTCTGTATATACTCGATCGCGCGCTTTTATTTCACTTGTGGCGTGATGGATATCCGCATTCTTCCCTTATCTGCAACAAGGTGATGGTCGAGTCCATGTTAACCCTTCTTGTCTATCGCAATGTGATCAATTGGGTTGGCCTTTCGTTGATCTGGAGACCGCCATGTCCTCTTATGGATATCAAAGTGAGGAAATCGTGAGCTGTACAAAGTAGCATTTCTTAAGCCTAAGTCCGTTGCCAGAGGTTTTGTAGTGTAGGCTGTGTTTTCCGACAATACTGCTAAAGATGCCTTCCCTCCCAGCGAGATTTTAACATCGTTCGCCTGTAGTCGCTAATAAGTTTTGTCAAGAAGCTCGTAGAAGCAGTCTTTGCTAGATCATATTTTTCCTCCGCCGGGGCGCGAGCGCATAAAGTTGACGAATTTGACTTCGATGCGGATTGTTACAATACGTTCGCTAATGTCATGAAAACATCAGACGTCTTGCCTAAGTCTGGCACTTATAACAAACCCGCATCCAAATAGTCGCTGTTTCTGCTCACTATAACACGGTCCGTAGTAGGTTTTACAGTTTTTCATCCTCTTCCCATCCCATCATACTTCCTGGATGGCAGTAATGTCGGCTTTATAGCAGCTTAGGGCTTCCACAAGTTGTTTGCCTATACCTCTCCTTTTTAATGTTCTCAAATTCCAGGTGCAAATACGGACGTCGTTGTCTTTTTTTGGTTTAGGAGGGTAGTCAACAATAAAATCGGTCCTTTCCGAGGCTATAGATTGCTTCGTAACAAATATTTTTTGACACTGGTGTGTAGTTAACTTAAGCGTACAGTTGCTGAAAAAAAACAGCACTATTGATGAAATTGACAAACAGCCAGCATAGTTTCTTAAAGACCTCCACAGTACTCTTGATCTCAAAGACGTGCTACATAATTTCCAAATATAAAAAAATCATTGCCCTATCCCACCTCTCCGAAGTTTCCCATCTATCTAAAAATTTCGAAATTTATTTTCTCATTCAACTTGCAAACGTCCAAAGTTCAGAACCTTCAATCAAGAATTCCCAATTCATTTTCGTTTACTTTGAAAAATAATATTATCTAACGTGCCGACTTGTTTAATTCATTTCACCACTCGCCTTCAATCATTGCTATCCAATTGAGATCATAAATTGCCATGCAATGTGTATATACACCCCACAAAGGCAACCTGGCAACACTATAAAATGAAACAGAAACGATAAATGTCATTGTAGTCTCAACATTCTTTTTTTTTCTCCAACCTTTCGGCAGACCGGCTATTTTATGGCACAATACCGAGAAAGGTGTAGCCTGAGAGTAAACAGTAAAAAAAAAAAAATTCGACTTCAGGCGCCCAGATCAAAGGCGACCATTCCAAAGGACACTAACCAGAAACACATTTGTAGCACAACTATGGAACAATAAAGTTGTTCACACGCCAACCAAGCGATTCACTTTCCTGTGGTCGCCGTCACGTTACGTTTGGCTTCGAGACTCCAACATAAAGTTTGCCATCTGCAAAGAGACAGAGTGAGAGAGAGAGAGAAATACGTTTCAACTTTTATGTTGTGCCCTGGTGTTTTCAACCCTCCCCCGTCCTTACGTGTCTGTTTACACATTCCGTCGTGTAAACAAATTGCAGGTTAATATTTGATCATCGGTCCACAATGCAAAGCGAAAGGGCAATAAATTTCCACTCTTCGCATCGGGCCAAGCGGTATTTACCCTCTCTGCCTTGATACCGTCATATATGGGGGGGGGGCGTATGAGTAACATAAAGTAAATTCGAACGATCGCACTAAATTGAAATTTTATTTAAAAAACAAAACGAGGAAATATGCTGGAAAACATTTGGAAAATATTGGAAAATCAATCAAACTGAGAGCTTGAGTGTGGTACGCCCGTGTTGATATACAAGACTCCTGTGGTTGGGTTACCTGATGCCTTGCCGGAGGCGAAAACGGAACGGAAAACATCATTTCATCCAAAATCGGGGAGAGTCGAATTTTGTTTTTTTTTTTTTTTTGAAGGACTGTACTTGACATAAGAAGGGGGCCCTGTATCTGGAAAGGACTTGGTGAAAGTTGATATTTAACTTTTCGGCAAGAGAGATGTATCTTTAGAGGTATTACACATGCCATGTACCTGTAACTGGAGATTAAGTGGTGGAGTTTCATTTGACTTGGAATGGTATTTGTAGATGGGTGGGTGGAGGATTGCAAAATCGTCTAAAATTTGGAAATATTTTTCGAGCGGAATTCTGGAATTATTTTCAAGGATTATGTGTGCAGTGGATGTGAATTGATGGAAGTGGACGTGTGCTATGAATAAGCCAAAATTTTATAAACTTTTTCGGTTTTTGTTGTATGGAGTTGTGTTTTTGAAAAGTGGAAAGTTGTATACTTCCTGGGGATCAGAAGATAACAGAAGATCTAACCAAATACTGTCAAGTTGAGATGTGCAGTGGTTACTCTTTTAGGTTAGACGAGGTTTGTCATTTTTGTAAATCATGTGTCATGTCGTTTTTTTTTTTTTTGAATTCTGACCTGCCTAAGCAGTTATATACACATCGACCTAAAAGATCTATTGTGCTTGCCGTCAGATGTTTTTTTAGGTTAGTAGCGCTTCTACTCTCCTAATGTAGCTGATAATACTTTCAGCCGAAGATTACCTCAGTTCTTCGGGACTTAAAAATTCACTGAAGAAAGATTCCCTTCTCATACCGTAAAGGGCCGGGCATTCACATATGATATGCTCGGCTGTTTCGTCTTCTTCTAGACATAGTCTGCACTCCGGTGAGTCGACTAGACGCATTTTGTTTAGGTGATATCGCAGACCGTGATGACCAGTTAGGTTAGCCTACTAAGTTTTTGATATCGTGCCTGCGAAGATTTAGTATCTTGTTGGCATCGGATTTGAAGGGCTGAATAGCTCTTTTGGCCTGTCTTAGGCCAGGGATGTTTGCCCAGTATGAAACACATTTGTTTTGTTCCCAGTTTTTTATGACCAGATTTATGGCTGATTTGGGGATTGCACAGAAGGGTTCAGGTCCAATGAAGGGAGTTTCCGAATCTTTTCTGGTTAGTTCACCAGCTTTTTCGTTACCTTCAACTCCCTTATGTCCGGGGACCCACCATAGTTTGGTTTTGTTCCTGGAACTGAGTGTTTGGAGGGAGTTGAAGCAGTGTAGTACTGATTTGGAGTCAATAATGTGTGAGCTAAGGGCTTTTATACTGCTTGACTGTCCGTGAATATATGGATGTTTGCGCCTTTAATACCTGAGTTGTGAGGTGGCGCAAAAATAACTTTCCGATTTTTTTTGGCTGTAATTTAAAAAAAAAAATGAAAAACTTTGATTATTCTTGTGGATTATTTTTATTTGGTCTTTTAATTTTTTTACATCAAGTCGAGAATATGATGTCATGTAAATGGCCGCCGCCACAGTTGATTGTCATCTTAGCCCTTTTTATGGCATTTTCTATCACTTTGGCCAAAACTTCCGGCGATAGGTCCTCACATTCTTGACGGATATTGTCTTTAAGAGCTGCAAGAGTCTGAGGCTTGTTGACATAAACCCGCGACTTCAAAAAGCCCCACAAAAAGAAGTCTGGAGCGGTCAAATCAGGCGATCTTGCTGGCCAGTGCAAATCGCCAAAACGGGAGATTAGGCGCCCGGGAAATGCATCCTTCAGCATATCGGTTGTGGCACGTGCAGTGTGTGCCGTTGCACCGTCCTGTTGGAACCACATGTTTTCCAATCCCAATTCATCAAGTTGCGGCAAAAAGAACTCGTTGATCATTGCTCTGTAGCGCTCACCATTCACAGTAACCGTTTGCCCCGCGACGTCTTCGAAGAAAAAAGGTCCGATGACTCCTCCAGCGAAAACAGCACACCATACAGTGACTTTGAGCGGGTGTAATGGCTCTTCGTGGGTTACACGCGGATTTTCGTACCCGCTAAGATGGAAATGGGCCTCATGCTCATCATTATTTTTGATGAAAAATCATCTTCCTCTTGGTGGCGATTAAGGATGGCTTTAGCGTATGTTAGACGCGATTGCCGTCAGCAGCTAACAGCTGATGCACCGTCTGGACTTTGTATGGAAACATCTTCAAATCTTGTACCAAAATTCGCTGTGAAGACCGTCGACTGATACCCATTTGCGTGGCACGTCGTCTGGTCGATGTCGACGGCGCTTCCATGACATCTTCGGCTACAGCAGCAATATTCTCTGCAGAACGGCTACTCCGGGGTCTGCCACGCCTGGCAGCATCTCGTGTTGTGCCAGTCTCTTCGAGGCGAGCGGCTAAACGTCGCAGTGTTTCACCAGTAGGCTTTGTACGGCTAGGAAATCTGCGACGAAATTCACGTTGTGCCAAAGTCACCGACCGATTATTGCTCAAATAAATGGTCACCAATATTCCGCGTTCTGGAGCATTGTAGCGTAACATTGTTTATTAACGTGTATTTCGCATGTGTTTACTACACAAATGTCAAAACAGAACTGACATTAGGGGCCAATCGCAAAATTTATAGCATTTTCTGATAGGAGGATTACTTTTGCGCCACTTTTTATATACAACTGGAAGCAGCGAGCCAGAGATCGTAGAGGATTGAAGGCTGCAGTGTCTCAGGCAGAGACCCTTCACGGGTCGGGAGCCCGATAAGTAAGTAGGTAAGCTTTCCATTCTGTTTTTAGTCACACCCAATTTTTGGGGATTCTCATTTTATTATTATTTTTTAAACGAATCATGTTTAGGGTTACCCTACCAATACAAAAATAATCAACTTGTTAAAACATTACACAAAAACGATTAATAATTGATTTGCATGAAATTCCATTTACAACCCACCCCACCATTTTGTCGTGTAAGGATCCCATATAACTATTTATACCAAGCCCTGTTCATAAAAAAATATAAGGAAGGTCAAAGGAGCTGCATTAAATAAAATCAACTTATTTACAATCTGTTTATGTAATAAAAAAAAAAACAACCACTTCTTGATTTAATTTTTTTTTTTATTTTCGTCCTTGCCATATCCTGGTGTAGGGGACAGAAAATTTGCAGTGATAAAAGCTGAATATTGTGCAGCGTTATATTGTTGGCGTGCTTTTTGTTTCGGGCTAAAGTACTTTCCTCAACTTGAGTGGCTCCATAAATTAGCATCCAAATTGGTTTGGGAGGAGAGTTTGAAGGCTGTGCTCCTTTTGGATTTCAATTTCTGCGAACGTTACAATTATTGACGGAATGTCACGATACCGCTTAGCAATGATTTGTATTCGCTTTGTGCTGATACAGAACAGCACTAGGGGAGTTAGTTATCTTTGAGGTTGATTTCTTATTTCACGTCCTTTGTGGGGGGTGTAATCGAGTGTGAGAATGGAAAATAGGGGACGTGATACCAAGAGATTATATTGTGAGAGAATTTTATTTTGACATATATAAGCCAAACGAGTGTTGCGAAGTGCTAGCATTCAATTTTATTTTTTTGCGGTAACATGAAGAACGATTAGATTAGAATATTCGGTGGTATAATCATGCGAATAACAACTTTAACAAGATTTGGGAAGACTAAAACGGGAGTACAGATTCCCTAATAGCCTGAAATGTGTCTCCAAAAGGTCGTTGCTTACAATATTCTTAAGACGACATGCTGATGGTTGGATGTTGTAGATCGAGAGCAAACTCTGATTGGCTTTATCTTGGCGGAGCCCAGTCGATCTAACTTTGACTACATATCAATCGGGCTAATTTTACTTCCAAGTGGTAACCATCGGATACTGGTCACATCCATCCGGATTTGCAAAAAAATTGATAATTGCGAGTGTTGATAACAAGACGTGTTTGGCACGCAATATCCGGCCCAATTTTCTCTTTTGCTTTTCTCAGGCTAACCTAGATGAGCTGCTTCGACATATTCGGACAACAGGTCATTTTCGATTGTCAGGCCCCTTGAACAGAGATGGTGGCGGATGAAAAAAAAGGTCAGCGGCAGCGCTCAATTCCGTAGTGCATACTGATGGCGCCGTGTCCAAGGGGTATCTAATAAATTGGAAATGGTCCCCAGGTTGGGGACCAACGGTTGTACGTTGGATTAACTACCCACTACGAAGCAACCAATAGCCTCGAAAAGGACTGATTTTATTGTTGACGACCCTGCTAAACAAAAAATAGGACAACGACCTTAGTATCTGCACTTGGAATGTGAGATAAACGGGAAAGGTGCAGCGAAACAACTAGCGAAAGCCCTCAGCTGCTATAAAGCAGACATAACTGCCAGGAAATACAATAAGATGGGCCGGACAAAAAAAAAGATGAAAACCTGAGACATCTTCTACGGACCGTGTGAGCAGAAACAGCGACTATTCGTATGTCGATTTGTTATAACTTATAAGTGTCACACATGTCATATGTTATCAAGACATTGGCGAACGATTCGCATCAAGGCCACATTCGTCAACATAACCCTTATATGCGCTCACGCCCTAACGAAAAAGATGATAAATTGAAAGACTGCTACTACGAGCTCCTTGACATAACTTATGGGTGAATACCAAAGTCGATGTTAAAACCGTGCTGGAAGATTTTAGTGCAAAGGCAGGAACAGAAGACATCCTCAGCAATATTTTCGGAAAACACAGCCTACATGACAAGACGTCTGGTAACGGACTTCGGCTAATTGACTTCGCTACGGAACGAATTGCCACTTTATCCAGAACAAGGATTTCTACCTCAATATCCATAAGGGGTAATGAAGTGAGTGAGGATAGCAATATCTAAACTCAAATCTTAATAAGGCTGCCGGAAATAATGGCCTTCCCGCTGAGCTTTATAAAGCTGGCGGAGATGACTTGGTAAGCAACATCCACCAACTCATAAGCCAAATCTGGTCGGTTGAAAGCATGCCTGAAGAATGGAACCTCAGCATCGTTTGCCCGATCCACAAAAAAGGAGACCCTCTGCGCCAACTACAGAGGCATATCAGTGTGGTTTTAGGCCAGGAAAATCCACAATCGATCAAATTTTCACACTTCGGCAGATCCTGGAAAAACCCAAGAAGTCCAAATCGATACCCACCACCTATTTATCGATTTCAAAGCCGCATACGACGCATTTATAGAGACGAACTATACAGAGCCATGTCTAGTTTTGGTATACCGTCCAAACTCCGTCCGTTTGTGTAGGATGACGATGGAGAATTCTCGCTGCACCATCAGGGTCGGAAATGACCTCACCGACACATTCGATACCAAAAAAGGATTTAGGCAAGGCGATGTGCTGTCATGTGACTTTTTCAATTTGATTCTTGAGAGAGGATTGTGCAAAACTCCAAAGCCAACACCAGAGGCACAATTTTCCAAAAATCGGTGCAACTACTAGCATACGCCGACGATATTGACATCATTGGTAGGATAGGACATGATGTCATAGCCACGTTTGCTAGTATAGAGAAGGAAGCGGTAAAAATGGGTTTAGCAGTAATTGAGGGTAAGACTAAGAATATGCTGTCAACACGAAAGGACACACAACATCGACGAAATGGGCAGAACGTCACCATTGATAGATATAACCTTGAGATAGTACTGGACTTTGTTTACCTTGGCTCCACTATTAACTCTGACAACAACATTTCGTCAGGAATTAAACGAAGAATTACTCTTGCCAACCGTTGTTTCTTCCGACTAAGAAGGCAATTCAATAGCAAAACCCTCACTCGAACTACTAGGGGAATCCTATACACCCTGATTATCCCAGTCCTGCTTTACGGCGCTGAAGCATGCACCGTGTCAAAAGTGAATGAAAAGTCGATTAAAGAACAAAATTCTTCGATAAATCTTCGGTCCCGTTTGCGTTGACGTGCTATGGAGACCGACATGCCCCTAGTCAAAAAACTCCGCATTGGACGTTTAAGATGGCTAGGACATGTAGAACGAAAGGACACCAATACTCCGGCTCGCAGAGTCTTCGATTCCCAGCCAGACGTCGGACGCAGTAGAGGAAGACCTCGCCTTAAGTGGCGCGCACAAGTAGAAAACGACCTCAAACAACATGAAGTGTGCAACTGGAGGCAGTTAGCTTAGCACCAGGCTAGTTGGAGGGGCATGTTGGTTGAGGCCCAGAACTGTAGCCCACCCTGGTTTGTTTTTTCTACCATTAGGGAAAAGGTTGCCAAAACTCTTAAGAGACAACGAGAACTGTACTGGAATGAACTGCTGCGATAAAGGTATAGGGTTTGATTGATTTTATTGCCCCTCCTAGGACCATGGATTTTGGGTTGACTTGCTCCTGTTTATCATACTAAAATCAATGTTGAGCAACTCTAATGCCTACTGGGAGTCCACGAATGCTCTTATGGTCCGAAAAGCTCGACGTGGACCAAGTTAAGTTTTCACAAGTCACAGCGGACCAAATCTGGTCTTAGTGTGCTGGACCACCACTGGATATCATATGATCAACTGATCTGATCAGTTAGTTGGTGAATACAAAGTAATACATACAAGGTAAATCCACGGAAGGAGCACTTCTAAGTTTAACATCACAAATAAAAAATGCATACGAAAACAAAGAAGTAGCTTTATGTGCCTTCCTAGACATAGAGGGTGCTTTTGACGACACTGGATATGACTCCATATCAAATGCTTTGACTCATAGAAGAAAAGATCACCCCACCATCAAATGGATCAAAGCGAAGCTTGAAAGTCGGGAAATAACTGCTTCATCAGCACTGACCTCAGTATCAGTAACAGCCGTTAAAGCCTACCATCAGGGAGGAGTACTCTCACCCCTACAATGGTCTCTGGTTATCGATAACCTACTTCAAGACCTAAGTAATGCAGGTTTCAATACAATTGGATACGCCGATGACCTAGTCATCATAATAAAGGGCAAAGAACCAAACGAAGTTACAACACGTTTGCAAAACGCCCTTAAGATAGTCATAGACTGGTGTAATAAAGAAAGTCTTTCTATAAACCCCAGCAAGGCTTTCATCGTCCCTTTTACAAAAAGGAGGAAATTAAATCTTACCCAAATTTCAATTAATGGTACATACATTGAGTATTCCAAAGAAGTAAAATATCTTGGAGTGATCCTCGATAAAAAAAAAATTATACCGTAGAAGTGCTACGAGGTTGAAGTGAAACTGTATCGGAGTTTCTCAAATAACACTAGTCCTATTGACTTCGTATACCCTATCTCATAGAGGTATATTAGTTTTTAAACATAGAGAAATAATTTAGCTACATATACCTCAAAGTATGTGAATTGACTCAGAATCGCTAGCTGAGTCGATTAAACCATATCTATCTGTCCGTCCGTCCGTCTGTACGTCACCAATTTTTAGGACTTAAATTTTGAGGTAGGATAATGAAATTTGGTAGACTCATCTATTGTTATTAAATACTGCAGCCAAACCTAAATGGTTCTATTATTGACCAGACCGCTTAAATAACTGGACTTGTGAATTTTCTTCTTTTTAATGTGAACATTGATGCAATGATCGTCATCTAGATGTATTGGAAGTTTTTTCACCATTGTATTTACTTCAACTGGAACGTTGATGATCTGGCCATATATTCCATATTGTCCATGTCCATGCTGTAATCGTCGTATTTACATGAATAGAATTCTTGGTGATATAAGTCTTTCTGATACCAAGTCTAGGTGGGGCAGATGATGGGGTATTTGTGGATAAAAGAAGCCATTATACATTGACAATGTTGGGACAGACATGGTTTTGAGTGATCGGAAGCAAGTATTCCAAACTTTCATTTGTTCTCTATTCATAGTCGGTGCAATTGTGTTCAAAATGTCATCATGCTGAATCGCCGGAACTCTTAAATCCTCTTTAAACCACAATCGATCACAAATACAGCAAGGAAAGCCAAAAGAGTTATTTTTAAATTTTTATCGAATTCTTTATGAATATTCTCAAATCGAATGAAGTGTTTGTAAGGTAGGCTAGTCCTAACTGATGTAGCGTAAAATAAAATTTTTGTTTTCCGCTATGATTCGTTCACCTCAAGTGACTGTTCATAAATGTCTAATAGCATTTTCGATCGGGATACAAAAAGCACTCTTTTTATACTCAAGAGCATTTTTTTTACTCTAGATCTATTTTTTCGTTTTCGATTGGGAAACAAAAAACATTTTTTTTTACTCTAGAGTAATTTTGAAAAATCTGGATTCTGGATTCCAAGTCAGATTTACACCAACATGCACCAACACAAAAACATCTAACATCTGACTTAATATGTCAATTTGAAGTTTTTGCATTTCGCAGTTTGATTAAATATTTTTGGATAATCATTGTCTCAAATTCATAAGCTTGGTTTTGACGCCAATGGTTGAGTTTATAAAAAAGCCGCAATGAGTAAAAGAAAATTTCAAATGATGGTTTACATTGATAGCTAATAGCTATAATTGCGGCCTAAACATAAACAATAAGCTGTCAAATGGCATACTTACACACACAGAAAACCAGAGTAACCTCTTTAATGTTCGATTGGGACGGGTAAAATCTGAAATCTGAGAGTAAATCTAAAAATCCCAATCGAAAACGCTTTAAATGAAATGAAATATCGCATGCACCACTATGAAATGTCCAAAGTAACACACACAATGACACTGTTTGGGAATATTCGTCATTATTTCGTTATTTATACACTTTTCGTTAATTCATTTTGTTAATTTATTTCATATTGTTAATTTTTGCTTTTGTTAATTTTCAATTCATTATTGTACAATAATTGTTCAAACTCACTGTACTGACACGCAACAAAAATTTTAACGCATTTTTTGCATTACACCAACAATTCCAATGCAAAACCAAATAATACCGCACGCACAACCAATTTTATCAATGTGCTGTGTGTACTTTTTTATATTCCTCTTTGTGCGTAAATTCGTTGCGCTGCTGGTGCGTTTAAGACAAGCGAATCTCGTTCACTTGGATTTCAGTCACAGCCCACACAAGAAGCAAAATAAGAATTTGGTATTTGGTATAATTTATATTATCGTTAATAAATGTTTAACTATATTTAAAATCTCCTCGTGTACCCATTTTGATTATCCTTGCTCCTGCATAACTTCGCTCGCCTTTTCTAAACCTAATCAGACACAAAACACATTCGTTTTTCGTATCCACACCACAATCCACACTATGGCTAAACCAACAAAATTCACAACAGAGCGCTCTCTTATGCTTGCGCTCTCACATGTTGTTGTTGTTGTTCCGTGTTCTTCTTCCACTGTTCGAACATTTGTTCTGTCCGCCGCGCTTGGCCCCCTCCATTCACATTTAATATTCTGATGTGTATTGTGCTTTGTCCTTTGGGTTCACACATCACTACAGAGTGCTCTCTCATCCTTACGCTCTGCTTGTTGTTTGCCTGCCGTTGTCCCACCAAGTTAGCTTTCCCCTACCCACGACTTTTCGAGTCGTTACATGTGTGTTTGGATTTACCCCGACGAGCCCAAAGAAGTTTCACTTCAAAACTAAGCTGGAACTCCCACATCAACAACAAAATTCAAAAAGCAACCAAAGCTTTCTGGGCTTGCCGAAGCATGTATGGTAAAACCTGGGGAATCTCTCCAAAGACCACACACTGGATCTACACGATCATGGTCAGGCCCATTATAACAGACGCTTCAATAGTATGGTGGAACAAAGTCACCCAAAAAACAACTGTAAATAAATTAAACAAGGTACAACGGCTTGCCTGTCTGGGCATTGCCGGAGCTATGCGTACCTGTCCCACGGCGGCATTAGAGCCTTAATAGGACTAACACCCCTCCACATTTATATAAAAAAAATTAGACCGTAGAAGTGCTACGAGGTTGAAGTGAAACTATTATCAAACTATTGACTTCTTATACCCTATCTCATAGAGGTATATTAGTTTTTAAACATAGTTTGTAACATAGAGAAATAATTTAGCTATATATACCTCCAAGTATACCTATGAATTGACTCAGAATCGCTAGCTGATTTTTAAGACTTAAATTTTGAGCTAGGGTAATGAAATTTGGTAGACTCATCTATTGTGATGTCATACAGTTTATATAGTGGTGTCGTTATTAAATACTGCAGCCAAACCTTAATGGTTCTTTTATTGGCCAGACCGCTCAAATAACTGGACTTGTGAATTTTCTTCTTTTTAATGTCATCTAGATGTCTTGGAAGTTTTTTCACCATCGTATTTACTTCAACTGGAACGTTGATGATCTGGCCATATATTCCATATTGTCCATGTCCATGTCCATGCCGTAATCGTCGTATTTTCATGAATAGAATTCTTGGTGATATAGGTCTTTCTGATACCAAGTCTAGGTGGGGCAGATGATGGGGTATTTGTGGATAAAAGAAGCCATTATACATTGAAAATGTTGGGACAGAGACGGTGTTGAGTGATCTGAAGCAAGTATTGCAAACTTTCTTTTGTTCTCTATTCATAGTCGATGCAATTGTGTTCAAAATGTCATCATGCTGAATCGCCGGAACTCTTAAATCCTCTTTAAACCACAATCGATCACAAATAGAGCAAGGAAAGCCAAAAGAGTTATTCTTAAATTTGTTATCGAATTCTTTATGGATATTCTCAAATCGAATGAATAGCCTTACAAAGTAGGGTAGTGATAACTGTAAATTTTGGGATGCCATTTACCCTTATTGACGGTCCTGGGATGTCTTTAGCGATACATGGAATATTCAGGGTCGCCGATAAATTAAAATCATTGAAGGATTTATCGGCTTGTTCGACTTCCATTGCCAGTGAAGCGTTCGCTGCAGCTATTTTAATAGGTATTTATCATCAAAATATGTTTTAAAAAACCCAAAACATCAGATAATTTGCTTTGCTATCAAAAATCCGTTCGAATTTATATGAATACCACTGAAAGTACCAATTTTCAATTCAATTTTCATGCAATTTTTTTGCCCGTATACAGTTTATCAGCTGTTTGATGATTCTTTTTGGACCTTTCAACTGTCTTCTTATTTTCTCGGATCTTAAAGTAGAAAAATGTCTTTGTACAAATGAACATATCGTCGGTTCAAAGGTGAAAGTCATTAACTAACAAAATATGAAATAAGGATATAATTCAATTTAAAGACATTTTGGGTTTTAAAATTACAATTATGCTGATAAAAATAGATTTTTGTTTTTAGCTTTGTTATTTGTTTTTACGCACTTGATGCCATACTTTCTATAAGCAAAAAAAACAGTTAATTTACATGATTTTAAGAAAAATGTACTTAATGATTTTTACCTGTATTGGATTTCTAACATAATTGTATTGTACACAAAATTATTTTTTAGGGTATGTATTTCAAATAATTAAAAAATGTTAGTTTCGAATTTTAAATTACTCTCAGTTGATCAGGTTCCGGCAAGCGCTCTGCATCTTAAAGACAATGGGTTGGAAGGCCCTTATACACGCACAAGCTCTTTCGCAGTTTTTCAGTACAGAATAATATTTGACTCCGTGTGTGGTGATTTCATTTGGTAGCATTCATGATTTATCGATTTTGCTCAGTTATCACTTTATCAGCTGTTTGGTTTCCTTTTCCCAAACAAAAGGGAAGCTTTTGTCGCAAACTTGCAAGTCTTTATTTTCTTAAAACAGTTAAACTCAATATATCATACAATTTCAAGTCGCAAAGATCTGTATTTAGTTTCTCAAAATTAAATTAAATTTCCACATAAATGGAATTGAAAAAAATGTTTGTCAAATTTTAACTACTAAATTTTAAGACAAGAAATTTTGGAGCCATCTTTAATCTTGATGACTGCTGTAAGCAACGATTTTAAAAATTTAAACATAATACCTACTGATCCTGGCAAGCTATCAAGAGAGTTTACTCAAAACAGAAATATTACACGATTTCGCAAAAATAATGAATTTTTATTTCCGTTAAATGATCATATGACTAAAAGCTGACAAAAGAGTGGCGATAAATGGAAAAAATGATCATAAGTAGTGATCGTTACGGACATTATGTGCATTGAAAAACAAAACTAAGTGAGATAGAGATTTGTTTTCTTTTAAGAGAAATTAAATGCTTGCACTTAATGGTTTTTATATTTTCATCAATATTGTACCTACTTTAACCTTTGAACTGACGATATTATAATTATATTGTATCAAAACACCAAACAATGATCAAAATCAACCAGTACAATTTCAATACAATTTTTTTTTTAACTTTCAAAACAATGTTGAAAAGCCAATTTTCATCCCTTATCCATCCACACTATGACTAAACCAACAGAATTCACAACAGAGCGATCTCTTATGCTTGCGCTCTCACATGTTGTTGTTGTTGTTCCGTGTTCTTCTTTTACTGTTCGCACATTTGTTCTGTCCGCCGCGCAGTCACACTTCACTACAGAGTGCTCTCTCGTCCTTACGCTCTTGCTTGTTGTTTGCCTGCCGTTGTCCCACCAAGTTAGCTTTCCTCTACCCATGACTTTTCGAGTCGTTACATGTGTGTTTGGATTTACCCCGACGAGCCCAAAGAAGTTTCACTTCAAAAAAAAAATACATTTTCACTCTGGGCGCTGGTATTGATCAATACCTAGTAGAAACATCCTAATGTTGGTTGTTAAGGCTCATCTCCAACTTTGGGTAGTATTTGAATAAAAGTACCCTCTAGGGTGTCGTGGAGTGGAACCACGACATGACTAAGAAGAAATGTATCAATGTCACCCCGCTGTCATTGTCAGTAATATTGAGAACGAGACCATGGTCATATCTTTGATTACCGCCTGCCACTTCCTTCACCTGTTGTTGTATTCTCATCTTTTTCCTATAGATTGCGATTTTTTCAGTTCACCAACATAACGCATAACATGCATTGAAACTTCACATGCACACCCTATATCTCACTATATTTTAGCTTTCTTTCATTAAAATACACTCCCACATGAAATAAGCAGCTTCTTGAGGCACGAATATTGCCACGAACACCCCTAAATACGTCCAAAAACACCAAAGGCTCCCTTCGTTTATGTTAATTCATTTGAAAAGAACGTATGTATCTTTTGTCTTCATAAATACAAAAAAAAAATATGTGCAAACCCAAGCATAAAGAAGGAAATTATTATTATATCCGCCCAATATCCTGACAGCACCATCAGGATAACATTCTCAAACAAAAACAACATAAAGGTCGTCAAATATTTCATCACGCGGTTGGGATCAAACACAGACAACACGCAATCGTTTGCTTGATTGTATCTACAGAGTTTTATGTTGCATTTAGTATCATCAAAGCATTATCCGGCGGTTATCATTTCACGTAAACCATCTTTGGTTTGCGGCAATGACCTTTCATTTACACTCTAGAGGATGCTTTTGAAATTTTTATTGGCATCCATCTCGTAGGAATGTTTTTGCTTTTCAGATACTTAGCCTATGCGACACCTTAGTCGGGCAATTTCATCTCTCGAGGATACAAATGTCATTTTCGAAACGAAATAAATATTTACCCCAGATGGTGTGATAGGTTAGATACTCTTTAGACCAGAGGTTGTGAAACGTTTGTGGGTTTTCAAAACCCCACCTTGCATTTCATTTAACAAATCGAAAGATTATTAGTCTTAGCGCTGGGAAGAGAAGACATCATTGTTCTAGATATAATTCGCTTGTTTGTATTTTATCCCCGTGAGTGCTATTTTAGGATCAGGGGTGTAATTAATTTCGTCTAATTCACAAAAAAAAAAAAACGTTTTCTACAATCAGCATCAATCACTGTCTGGCACACACAAAACGAATGCAAAACGATGGGTCGTTCTAAAAATTACAATTACTAGGTGCGATTTATTGCTAAGGATCACCCAGACACACTTAGCGTTAATGCTGCACACATAAAACAGAAACTGAATTATTTTTATGCGCCGATAAAAGTGTGTACCGTGTACACAACCACCTGAAGAGTGCTTAGATACAATGGTCCTTCCATTATTATTTTTTGCGCTACGAAGTGGTTGTCACTTTGAATGTTGCAAAGTACTAGTATCTACACCGATTGTATGGGACCCTTGAAATCTCTGATGTGCTCGTTTGTTAGCGTACACATGGACTAGTAATCATTTTAATTACGAGGTATATCGTGTCGAAATGACTCAAAGCAAACAGATTTTGCGTATGACACTCAATGTGTTGAACAATGACACATTATTTGCTCGGAATTCAGATACATGTGCGAATTGTTGTGCGGATTGTTGTGCAGAATATTAGTCTTGTTTCACTTTCTCGCTGGGGATGTATAACGATTACGAAATTTGAGATGACAATTGTGATGGTAGCAGCACGCGACTCTCACGTTTCGACATCCATAATGGTACATGGCGGGAATTAGGTAGCCGAACCTGAATCCAAATTGATCATGTTGCGATTGACGGAAGACACTCCTCTAGCATAGGTAGTGAGTATCCGTTTATTTCGAAGAGATAACTTCAACTTGGATCACTACTTAGAAGGTGCCAAACTTCAAGTAGTTATGTCCAAAGAAGTTTTTCATAAGGAAAAACCAAGCCGAGGAAATTCAACGATGGACGACTTTGATCAGAGACGATCGCTGTAACCTATGTCGAAAAAAAAACAAATTTTTGGCGCAACAGGCTCGTAAGTACCCAGGGCCTAGCTTTCTCACAACCATTCATTTGTGCGTGTGTACTTCCTGCACTATGGCGGGACCTCCTGTTTTATGTCGAATCCGAACGGCTGAGTTGAGATAAGCTATTCTTGACAATTGATACTACTCGGATAATTTGTCAGATCATCACGAGAGAAGGGCCAGTGAAAATTCGTTTTGGTGTTTCTACCGCTGGAAATCGAACCCAGGCCTTCTGCGCGGCAGTTCATCGCACTAACCTATGTCGACCACGTATTTTTTAGACTACGAGTGATCTCACGACTGCTTAAATGAACCCATAAAACCAAGCGGTTTCAACAAGCCATAAGAAACGCTGCTTTAGAAGTGTTGGGCTTCACACACCCACCTCCGAAAAAAACCCTGATTCGACCTCGAATGTGGTCAGGCAAAAAAGCCAATAGGAGGCCTACGAATCGTGGCTCCAGAAAAAAAAACGAAGAGTGCCCCATAAGCTCTACGTTCACGGAAGAAAGGAGAAAAGCACTGACTATAGAAAAAAACGAAAATTCTCCGATAAGCTCTACGTTGACGGAAGGAAGGATGGAAACCACTTCGTCAGGATGAAAAAACGGACAATCAGCAATGTGAATTCGAGGAGATGCAGAGATTCTTTAGCAGGAAAGATCTGTCAAACTATAGAAAAATGAAGCAATCAACATGAGGATTTATTAGCCTTTCGGGGCCCTGCAAAGATGGTGATGAGAACTCCGTCCGGTAAAAGTGAACCTATATAGACGATGTTAGAGTTTTCGGGACGCTATGAACCAATGCACAGAGGAGACGAAGGATAGGGAAACTTTATAGAAACGCGTTTTCGTCTCTTTTCTCTTTTTCGTTACACTTTTTCGTTTCAAAAAATCCAATTCACACCGCTCCAATAGAATTTTCACAACAAAAATTAAATATCTGTCATTGACGACTCAAAAATGGTCTCAAACCCTGCTTCTCTCTTCATTATTGTGCGTGCTAAGATATTATTTTTTCAACACAGAGGAGAACCTCCTGCTTAACGCCTAATCGGAACGGAATGACAGATTTAGTTGTTGTTACTTTCGGGATTTGAACCAGAGAACTCGAGCTTGGTTTTCCAAGTTTTCACATTCTACATCACTTACTTACTTACTTAAGTAGCGCTTCAGTCTGGAATGAACCTGACCCTCAACCAACATTAGCCCGGTCCTCAGGTAAATGCCCATAGTTGCGCACTTCAAGTTGGTTGAGGTCGGTTTCTTCTTGTGTGCGCCACCTAAGGAGAAGTCTTCCTGTACTGTTTCCGACGTCTGGCTGGGAATCAAAGACTTGCTAACATAGTTCCTAGAGTGGCGCCTCTCTATATCCTCGATCGCGTACATTTCTTGCTCTTTTTTCTTCTTTCTGAAAAGCCGGTGTTCTTCTCTTCTTCTCTGAGCTCAATGGCAGCTCTCGTCTTCACCTGTCGTCATCTGTCGGCATTCCTCATAGAACTAAGGGTTACTTGTTGGTGCGCGCAAGAAACCTAGCACATCAGTTGCGGCTGATATAATGGCTTGTTGGCAT
Source organism: Rhingia campestris (assembly GCA_932526625.1). Taxonomy (NCBI): domain Eukaryota; kingdom Metazoa; phylum Arthropoda; class Insecta; order Diptera; family Syrphidae; genus Rhingia; species Rhingia campestris. The sequence goes on from OW052182.1 coordinate 176,544,526, forward strand.
CGCTAACATTGTTCTTCGATATTCGATTCTGGTGGTATCACATCAAACAGTTCTAAAATAGAGATGACAGCCAACATCCTGCCAATAAACGATCGGAACCAGCCAATATGAATGATAATCAGGAGTTCAAATGCACAAAGCAGCTGGGGCTGAAGGACTACAAACTTTAAAAACGCTAGGGAGCATTCACCAACTCAACTATAAAGTACGGTCGGAGGAAGTATGTCTGAAGTATCTTTCTGAATTCATTCTCAGTTTGCATGCGAAATCACCATACTTCAGATGCTTACTTACTTACGTGGCGCTACAGTCCGGGATAAACCTGGGCCTCAACCAACATGCCTCTCCAATTAGCCCGGTCCTTAGCTAACTGCCTCCAGTCGGTTTCTACTTGTGCGCACCACTTAAGGCGAGGTCTTCTTCTACTGCGTCCGACGTCTGGCTGGGAATCGAAGACTCTGCGAGCCGGAGTATTGGTGTCCATTCTTTCTACATGTCCTAGCCATCTTAAACGTCCAATGCGGAGTTTTTTGACCAGGGGCATGTCGCTGTGCAGCTCGTATAGTTCGTGGTTGAATCTTCGCCTCCATAACCCGTCAACGCAAACGGGACCGTAGATTTTCGAAGAATTTTTCTCTCGAATCGACCAAGGATTTCTTCATCCGCTTTTGATACGACCCATGCTTCACGCCGTAGAGCAGGACTGGGATGATCAGGGTCTTATATAGGATCTCCTTAGTAGTTCGAGTGATGGCTTTACTACTAAATTGCCTTCTTAGCCCGAAGAAACAGCGATTGGCAAGAGTAATTCTTCGTTTGATTTCTGACGAGATGTTGTTGTCAGAGTTAATAGCGGAGCCGAGGTAGACAAAGTCCCGTACTACCTCAAAGTTATATCTGTCAATGGTGACGTTCTGTCCAATTCGTCGATGTTGTGTGTCCTTTCGTGTTGACAGCATATACTTAGTCTTACCCTTATTTACTGCTAAACCCATTTTCGTCGCTTCCTTCTCTATACTAGCAAACGTGGCTATGACATCACGTTGAGTCCTACCAATGATGTCAATATCGTCAGCGTATGCTAGTAGTTGCACCGATTTTTGCAGAATTGTGCCTCTGGTGTTGGCTCGGGAGTTTTGCACAATCCTCTCAAGAATCAGATTGAAAAAGTCACTTGACAGCGCATCGCCTTGCCTAAATCCTTTTTTTGTATCGAATGTGTCGGTGAGATCGTTTCCGATCCTGATGGTGCAGCGAGAATTCTCCATCGTCATCCTACACAAACGGACGAGCTTGGACGGTATACCAAAACTAGACATGGCTCTGTATAGTTCGTCTCTATAAATGCTGTCATATGCGGCTTTGAAATCGATGAATAGGTGGTGGGTATCGATTTGGACTTCTTGGTTTTTTTTCCAGGATCTGCCGAAGTGTGAACATTTGATCGATTGTGGACTTTCCTGGCCTAAAACCACACTGATAAGGGTCGATCAGGTTGTTGGTAAACGGTTTCAAGCGTTCACATATTACGGCAGATAGGATCTTGTAGGCGATGTTGAGTAGACTTATGCCTCTGTAGTTGGCGCAGCTCAGAGGGTCTCCTTTTTTGTGGATCGGGCAAACGATGCAGAGGTTCCATTCTTCAGACATGCTTTCAACCGACCAGATTTGGCTTATGAGTTGGTGGATGTTGCTTACCAAGTCATCTCCGCCAGCTTTATAAAGCTCAGAAGGAAGTCCGTCATTTCCGGCGGCCTTATAAAGCTTGAGTTTAGATATAGCTATCCTCACTTCACTTAGGTCGGGTGGTTGGCAGTTTTCGCTGTCGTTGCCAATATTGAATGGTTCGTTCTGCCTGACAGTGGAATGTTGTTCGTCATCGCCGTTTAACAGTCTGCAGAAGTGGTTCTTCCATATCCTCAGCATCGACTGTGTCTCAACTACAATATTTCTTTGTTCATCTCGACAGGATTCTGTTCGAGCCTTGTATCCTTGGCTTTGACGTTTTATACTTTGGTAAAACTTGCGAACATTATTCCTGGAGTGGCACCTTTCTATATCCTCGATCGCGCGCTTTTCTTGCTCTTTTTTCTTCTTGCTGAAAAGCCGATGTTCTTCCCTTCTTCTTTGCCTATAGAGCTCAATGGCAGCTCTCGTCTTCACCTGCAGCTTAGCCTTGTAGGCCTCGTTCTTGGCTGGGGGGTTTCTTACTGGTGGCCGCGAGAAACCTAGCACATCAGTTGCGGCTGATCTAATGGCTTGTTGGCATCGTTGCCATTGTTCTTCGACATTAGATGCTGGTGGTGTGTTTTGTGTCGAGAGGTTATGGGGTACGCGTTGCGCGAAGGTCTTGGAGGTCTCTGGCGAGTCCAGTCTTTCGACATTAAAGTTTTTTACAGTATTTCTGTGTTTTTGTGGCGTGGTGGATATCCGCATCCTTACCTTGGCTACAACAAGGTAGTGGTCCGAGTCGATGTTAACCCTCGGAATGTTCGGACATCCAAAATACTCGATGCGTGCCTACTTCAGATGCAGACTTGCATAATATGCAGACCCATGTCGAGGAGATCCAAAGAGACCCTATACAAATAACTCAACTTTTCGGTCCTGCTATATGGTGCAGAAGCATGGATCCTTACCCAAGGCGAAAGGTCCCTTCCTGTATTCGAAAGAAACGACCTGCTTACGATTTATGTTCTTGTTGGTCTAGACCAAATGAACCACGGCTGGCGAAGAAGATTGAACAACGAACTACACGTGCTGTACAGCGACATTAGCCTTCTCAAAAAAAAAAAATTCGAATCCAACGGTTATGATGGCTATGCCATGTAGAGCGAATGAACATCGACGCTTTACCAGAGGGAAGGAGGCATCAAGGTGGTTCAATGGAACCACCAGTTAAATGGAAAACCCCGTCTGGTTGAAGTGCGAAATCGGAGGCAGCAGTCTAGAGCCGAATGGAAGGCATTAAAATAAGTCCATACAGCACCATCAAAAGTAAAAGAAAGTTATCATGATGATAAGTTAGTGTCCTTGGTTTTGATGGAATGTCACGCGATTTGCAAATGTAATGCCTTTAGCGGAATTTAACAAAAGCAATATCTCGTTATCGGGAGTGTTGGAAGATGACGAAATTGAACAGACACCACTTAAATCCGCCAATGATGACCCTCAAAAAGTTACGATAATATTTTTTTTTTGCGAGAAGCTTATCGTAAAATCCAGTTTATTACATAGATACAAAGATACAAATGAAAACACATCCAATGGAACTGCATTTTGTAGACAACAGTAGCTATAACCAATCACCCATTTGAATTAAATTATGATCATCAAATAAAATGGAATCCAATAAAGTTAAACCAGCCAATGACTTCAATAGAAATATTTATGGGGAATAATACGATTTCACAGAAGGCTTATAGGGATTTTATCTCTGAATAGGTTAAGGCTTTGTGATTTACAGAATAAATTTAGAGGAGAAGTCCTCCAAAAGGATGATTTTCGTTTCTCAAGTATCGATCTGACAATGCAAAGATACGCTTTGGAAAATATTGGCCTTTGTTAAAATTACAAGTAAGGGGAATTTTAGCATCACAGACACAGGGATCATTCTGCCGTCTCCAGATTTCTATGAATTGAAAGAGAGCGTCTTCAAAACCATTATTAAAAAATTCGTTAAATTAGTTAAATTATGTCCTGAATGAACCAGAGCTTCAACCATATACCTCTCTAATTAGCCCTATCCTTAGCAAACTGCCTCCAGTTGCCCATTTCAAGTTAGTTAAGAACGGTTTCTAATTGTGCGTGCCAATTACGGCGAAGTATGTCCTTGCTGCGTCTAACAGTGGTTACATACTTGTACTGGCATAAATGGCGCTACAGTCCGGAATGAACCTGGGCCTCAAACAACAAACCTCTCCAATTAGCCCGGTACTTATCTATCTACCTCGCTTCAAGTTAGTTTAGCTCAGTTTCTGCTTGTTTCGTGTCACTTAAGGACAATTTTGCATTTACTTCATCCTAGGTCTGGCTGTCAGCCGTAGTATTGGTGTCCATTCGTTCTACATTTCCTAGCCATCTTAAACGTCCAATACTTACTTACTTACTTAAGTGGCGCTACAGTCCGGAATGAACCTGGCCGGAATGAACCAACATGCCTCTCCAATTAGCCCGGTCCTTAGCTAACTGCCTCCAGTTGGGCACTCCAAGTTGGTTGAGGTCGGTTACCACTTGTGCGCGCCACTTAAGGCGAGGTCTTCCTCTACTGCGTCCGACGTCTGGCTGGGAATCGAAGACTCTGCGAGCCGGAGTATTGGCGTCCATTCGTTCTACATGTCCTAGCCATCTTAAACGTCCAATGCGGAGTTTTTTGACCAGGGGCATGTCGCTGTACAGCTCGTATAGTTCTTGGTTGAATCTTCGTCTCCATAGCCCGTCAACGCAAACGGGACCGAAGATTTTTCGAAGAATTTTCCTCTCGAATCTACCAAGGATTTCTTCATCCGCTTTTGATACGGTCCATGCTTCAGCGCCGTAGAGCAGGACTGGGATGATCAGGGTCTTATATAGGATCTCCTTAGTAGTTCGAGTGAGGGCTTTACTACTAAATTGCCTTCTTAGCCCGAAGAAACAGCGGTTGGCAAGAGTAATTCTTCGTTTAATTTCTGACGAGATGTTATTGTCAGAGTTAATAGCGGAGCCGAGGTAGACAAAGTCCCGTACTACCTCAAATCTGTCAATGGTGACGTTCTGTCCAATTCGTCGATGTTGTGTGTCCTTTCGTGTTGACAGCATATACTTAGTCTTACCCTCATTTACTGCTAAACCCATTTTCGCCGCTTCCTTCTCTATACTAGCAATCGTGGCTATGACATCACGTTGAGTCCTACCGACTTTTGGAAAATTGTGCCTCTGGTGTTGGCCTTGGAGTTTTGCACAATCCTCTCAAGAATCAGATTAACGAAGTCACATGACAGCGCATCGCCTTGCCTAAATCCTTTTTTGGTATCGAATGTGTCGGTGAGGTCGTTTCCGACCCTGATGGAGCAGCGAGAATTCTCTATAGTCATCCTACACAAACGGACGAGTTTGGGCGGTATACCAAAACTAGACATGGCTCTGTACAGTTCGTCTCTATAAATGCTGTCATATGCGGCTTTGAAATCGATGAATAGGTGGTGGGTGTCGATTTGGACTTCTTGAGTTTTTTCCAGGATCTGCCGAAGTGTGAAAATTTGATCGGTTGTGGTCTTTCCTGGCCTAAAACCACACTGATAAGGGCCAATCAGGTTGTTGGTAAACGGTTTCAGGCGTTCACATATTACGGCAGATAGGATCTTGTAGGCGATGTTGAGGAGACTTATGCCTCTGTAGTTGACGCAGTTCAGAGGGTCTCCTTTTTTTGTTGATCGGGCAAACGATGCTGAGGTTCCATGCTTCAGGCATGCTTTCAACCGACCAGATTTGGCTTATGAGTTGGTGGATGTTACTAACCAAGTCATCTCCGCCGGCCTTATAAAGCTCAGCGGGAAGGCCGTCATTTCCGGCAGCCTTATTAAGCTTTGAGTTTAGATATTGCTATCCTCACTTCACTCAGGTCGGGGGGTTGGCAGTTTTCGCTGTCGTTGCCAATATTGAATGGTTCGTTCTGCCTGACAGCGGAATGTTGTTCGTCATCGCCGTTTAACAGTCTGCAGAAGTGGTTCTTCCATATCCTCAGCATCGACTGTGTCTCAACTACAATATTTCCTTGTTCATCTCGACAGGATTCTCTTCGAGCCTTGTATCCTTGGCTTTGACGTTTTACACTTTGGTAAAACTTGCGAACATCGTTCCTGGAGTGGCACCTCTCTATATCCTCGATCGCGCGCTTTTCTTGCTCTTTTTTAACTTTCTCTTACAAAGAGAACGATATTGTTTTCGTGAAAATTTTCGACCTCGAGATTTTGATTGATTCTAACATTACGATGATAGCGGAGCCCAAAAAAGTGGTTTTTGGAATTCCGTCCGTCGGTCCGTCGGTCCGTCGGTCCGTCGGTCCGTCTGTCCGTAATGGTCTCCCCAGCCTAAACGGCTCGACCGATTTTCTTCAAACTTTGTATCTAAGTTTGATTTGGTCATAATTCTAGGCCATTTTTTTTGTTTGCTTTTAGCCATGTTAATAATGGTACCTGCCATACAAAAATTACACATAACCTCAATTTTCTCGAATACGGCTCTAACGATTTTGATTAAACTTTATATATACTATAAGCATATTAGTTCCAACAAAACTGCATACCCAGTTTTTGCGAGAAAATCCATATAACGGATTTTGTCATTTAGGCCATATAAGGAAAATTGATAATTTCTCGCAAACTATTATGTCAAATTGAATGAAATTCAATATATATACTACTATTACAGCTTGAAGCAATTCCACATAATTAGTTTTAGCCCAACTATCACTTAACGGAATTTTCAGTTTTGGCCAATAACGGAAAATCATTATTATTCACATTGACATCGATTTCTTCAAATATCGGAGTAAACGTTCGTATAAACTCATTTCGACATTATTTATATCATTAATCAAAATGCGTACTATTTGATCTAACTTTGATCTAAAGTTGCGTACGACCCAGTCGTGCACCCACCACTCGTTCTTCTTGCTGAAAAGCCGATGTTCTTCCGTTCTTCTTTGCCTATAGAACTCAATGGCAGCTCTCGGCTTCACCTGCAGCTTAGCCTCCATATGTCCAATGTGGAGTTTTTTTTTGACTAAGGGCATGTCACTGTACAGCTCGTATAGTTCTTGGTTGAATCTTTGTCTCCATAGCCCGTCAACGCAAACGGGACCGAAGATTTTGCGAAAAATTTTCCTTTCGAATCGACCAAGTATTTCTTGATCCATTTTTAAGACGGTTCACGCCGTAAAGCAGGACTAAGATGATCAGGGATAGGATCTTCTGTGTAGTTCAAGTGAGAGATTAACTAATGAATTGCCTTCTTAGCCCGAAAAACACAGCTATTGGCAAGAGTAATTCTTCGTGTTTAACTCCTGACGAGATAATGTCCCGTACTACCTCAAAGTTATATCAGTCAATGGTGACGTTATGTTCAATTCGTCAAGTTGTGTGTCCTTTCGTATTGACAGCATATGCTTAGTCTTGCCCTCATTTACTGCTAAAACCATTTTTGGCGCTTCCTTCTCTATACTAGCAAACGTGGCTATGACATCACGCTCAGCCCTACCAATGATGTCAATATCGTCGGCGTATGCTAGTAGTCGCACCGATTTTTGGAAGATTGTGCCTCTTGTGTTGGCTCTGGAGTTTTGCACAATCCTCTTATATGACAGTGCATCGCCTTATGTGGTCATTTTCAACCCTGATGGAACAGCGAGGATTCTCCATCGTCATCCTGTGAATACGGACGAGTTCTGGCTGTATATCAATACTACACATGGCTTTGTATAGTTTGTCTCTATAAAGGCTGTCGAATTCGACTTTGAAAGGGCTGAATAGGTGTTGGGTATCGATTCGGACTTCTTAGGTTTTTTCCACGATCTGTCGAAGTGTGAATATTTGATTAGATGTGGACTTTCCTGGCCAGGTTGTTGGTAAACGGTTTTTGGAGTTCACATCTTATGGCAGATAGGATCTTATGCTCTCTGTAGTTGGCTCAGTTCAGAGGGTTTCTTTTTTTGGATATGGCAAATTATGCTGAGGTACCATTCCTCAGGAATACTCTCATCCGACCAGATTTGGCTTATGAGTTGGTGAATGTAACCTACCAAGTCCTTTCTATTGGCTTAATAAAGTGCAGATAATTAGAGTATGCTTAACGTGAGCAACTTGCCTTTACGGCTCTTATCTCACGGTGGGCCTACCCACATATCAGAACCTGAGAAATGTGTAATTAACACCCCAATACCGGCCGCGCTCTATATCAATACATTTGGAAAATCACATTGCTAAGTACGAACTTCATCCTTACTAAGGACCGAGGTCTATCTGCACCTCTTGTATTCTAAAGTTGCCTCAACCATCTTTAGAATACCATACGCTTCCCCATAAGGGGGGCTACCTCAAAATCAGACTAAGACAAGTCTTAGGAGCTCCTGATTCCCGTGGTACCATTCTATAGTCATTGGTGGGACTCCGCACCGATTCCTTATGGGTTCTGTAACAAACCCAGCCCGGTCTCGAAGTCACTACTAACCAAGGTAAGTATGTGAAACCTAGCACATCAATTACGGCTCATCTAATGAATTGTTGGCATCGTTGCCATTATTTTTGACATTCCATGCTGGTGGTATGGTTCAATGGAGAGGATATAGGGAATACCCCTTTGCGAAGACCTTGGCGGTCTATTTTGGTTGCAGTCTTTCCACATTGAATCAACATTTCTTATTTCTTGAGACGTGGTGGATATCCGCATTATTATCTTAGAAAGTGGTAGGAGGGGATGTTAGCACCTCGGAATGTTCGGACATCCAAAATACTGGATGCGTGCCTCTTGTCTATCGCAATGTGATCAATTTGATTGACCGTTCGATGATCTGGAGACTGTCATGTGCCCTTATGAATATCTAGGTGAGGAAGCCATATGCTAGTAAAGTGACATTTCGTTCCACAACGAAGTCAATTAGCCCAAATCCGTTGCCATACGTGTCGCCGTGTAGGCTGGTTTGCCGACAAAACTGCTAAATATGGTTCTCTTCCAACCTTTGTTTAAAAATCTTCCAGTCCGATTTTGAAATCGTACTTTGGTAGTTGCACATATCTTTTGTCCCGGGCCCATAGAAGCAGTCACTCATATTGTAATCTAGGTCGGAGCGTTAGTGCCTATAAGGCTTATGTTGGCGAATTTGGCTTTGATGCAGATTGTTACAATGCGTTCGCTTTCGCCGTGAAAGCATAAGACTTCTTGCTTAAGTCTGAGATTTCTAACAATTCCACGTCCGAAAAGTCGCTGTTTTAACCAGAACGTTCACGAGAAAAACCAGAAATTGGAAGATAAACAAGATCCCTGACATTTGCAGCAGAAATAGAAGGATTGGCACAGTTTGGTTATTTGTTTACGTTGCCAAATGATTGGATTCCAATTCAGTCTCTGATGCAATTATTGCAGCACTTGAAGCTTTATTGACGAATCGAATCACCTTGATGAACATACCTTTATAGCGAAAAAGGTTAGCTCTGGCCATTACGAACAGCAAAAAATGGCTTTCAATGCTTAGAGGTGTCGAAGCTGATTCTAGTCAAAAAATAGCATTTGAGTAGTCAACTCTCACTGCATTCATAATCCACAAACACCAATTGCAGGATCAATAATACCAACCACAAACCACTTGAATATCCCATCATTTAGCCTTAAACGCCGTAGACTCATTAATTTCGCTGTTAGCGTTTTAAAGTATGCAACGATTGACCCTACAAAAAGGCTGGTTAAATATTTTCAAAGTTCAAAAGGCCTGAACTTTTAATCAACCGCATTAATATTAAAAATATTCCGTGTACCTTCCAATGTCTGTCACATGCCGCCCGAAAGGTTTAACCTTTATTACGGTCAGCCCACTTTGCAAAGTTATTGCTCTTTTATTGACACCTTTTGCAACTTAATTACAAACGGGTTTGAATCTTTTGTTTGTGTCCAACAACACATGACGTTCCTGTTTAATTAATTCCGTCCAGCACGAACGGCTTTGTAAAAAGCTGACTTCAAAGGTTTTTAGTTTTTATGGACCGCATTTGACAAATTATCATTTTTAATGACCAGGATATATATTTTTGTAAGTATACCCAGTGGTGCCCTACTAGACGCAGAACTTGATGTGTGGAACATTCATACTAAAAGACCTAAAAATTGTAGGTCGGATGGGTAAGAAGTATTTTTGTGCTGGAGCCATCGAAGTATAGAAAGTACCATTCGAAGATGTAGGCCCGCCTGAACTCTATTCATACGCTGAGGTTCGACAATGTAACATTAGCCAGTTGAACACCAGGCCTTTTAAGCCCGTTATGGTTTTGTCAGGTCTCGTGTAGCAATAACCCGCAATTATTTAGGACTACATGCGACATTGTTGTGAAGCAACAAAGATCCTCGGAAAGGACTGCTTTGCTAGAAGCTAGACAAAGAATGGACAACGACGTTGGTATCTGCACCTGGAATGTGAGAATATTAAACAGAAGAAGTGCAGCGGAACAACTAGCGGAAGACACAAGCTGCTTAAAAGCAGCCATTACTGCCAACCGGGAAATACGATAGGATGGGAAGGGCAAAAAGAAGATCAAAAACTGTGCCATATACTTCAGACGGTGTTGTAGTGAGCAGAAACAGTGACTATTCGGATGCGGGTTTGTTATAAGTGCCAGACTTAGGCAAGAAGTCTTATGTTTCCAAGACATTAGCGAACGCGTTGTAGCAATCCGCATCAAAGCTCAATACGTCAACATAAGTTTTATATACGCTCCGACGGATGAAAAAGATGATATTGCGAAAGACTGCTTCTACCAGTTCCTTGATAAAACTTATGAGCGGCTTCCAACGTCGATGCTAAAATTGTGCTGGAAGATTTTAACGCAAAGCCAGAAAGAGTAGACAACTTCAACGGTATTTTCGGAAAACACAGCCTACGTGACTTAGGCTGATTGACTTCGCTACGGAACGAAATGCGACTATAGCCAGCACACGGTTTCCTTACCTCGATATCCATTAAGGGACATGTCGGTCTTTGGATCAACGAACGGTCGATCAAATCGATCACATTGCGATAGACAAGAGGTTCGCATCCAGTATTTTGAATGTCCGAACATTCCGAGGGGCTAACATCGTCTCGGTCCACTACCTTGTTTCAGCCATTGTAAGAATGCGGATATCCACCAAGCCACAACAAACCAGAAATACTGTGAAAAGACGCGTATCCCTTAACCTGTCGATTAACACCATACCACCAGCACCGAATGTCGAAGAACAATGGCAACGATGCCAATAAGCCATTAGATTAGCCGCAACTGATGTTCTAGATTTCTCGCGGAAACCAGCAAGAAACCCCTGGTTTGATGCGGAATGCCGACTGATGCTCGCAGCCGAGAACGATGCCTACAAGGCTAAGCTGCAGGTGAAGACGAGAGCTGCCATTGAGATCTATAGGCAGAGAAGAATGGACGAACACCGGCTTTACAGAATGAAGAAAAAAGATCAAGAAATGCGCTCGATCGAGGATATAAAGAGGTGCCGCTCCAAAAAGTATACCAAGGATACAAGTTACACACAGAATCCTGTCGAGATGAACAGGAAAATTTCGTAGTTAAGACACATTCGATGCTGTGGATATGGAAGAACTACTTCTGCAGACTGTTAGACGTTGATGACGAACAATCTCCTGCTGTCAGGCGAACCATTTCATATTGGCGACGATAGCGATAACTACCCACCGCTTGACCTTAGTGAAGTGAGCATAGCAATATCGTAACTTATGCTTGACAAGCCCGCCGAATATGACCACCTTCCCGCTGAGCTTTATAAAGCCGGAGGAGATGACTTGATAAGTGACACCATCAACTCATAAGCCAAATCTGGTCGGCTGAAAGTATGCCTGAAGACTGGAACCTCAGCAACGTCAACTACAGAGGCATAAGTCTCATCAACATTGCCTACAAAATCCTATCTACCGTAATACATGAACGCCTGAAACCGTTTACCAACAACCTGATCGGCCCTTATCAATGTGGTTTAAGGCCAGGAAAGTCCACAATCGATCAAATTTTCACACTTCGGCAGATCCTGGAAAAAAACCCAAGAAGTCCAAATCGATACCCACCACCTATTTATCGATTTCAAAGCCGCATACGACAGCATTTATAGAGACGAACTATACAGAGCCATGTCTAGTTTTGGTATACCGTCCAAACTCGTCCGTTTGTGTAGGATGACGACGGAGAATTCTCGCTGCACCATCAGGATCGGAAATGATCTCACCGACACATTCGATACCAAAAAAGGATTTAGGCAAGGCGATGCGCTGTCATGTGACTTTTTCAATTTGATTCTTGAGAGGATTGTGCAAAACTCCCGAGCCAACACCAGAGGCACAATTCTCCAAAAATCGGTGCAAGTACTAGCATACGCTGACGATATTGACATCATTGGTTGGACTCAACGTGATGTCATAGCCACGTTTGCTAGTATAGAGAAGGAAGCGGCGAAAATTGGTTTAGCAGTAAATGAGGGTAAGACTAAGTATATGCTGTCAATACGAAAGGACACACAACATCGACGAATTGGACAGAACGTCACCATTGACAGATATAACTTTGAGGTAGTACGGGACTTTGTCTACCTCGTCTCCGCTATTAACTCTGACAACCACATCTCGTCTGAAATCAAACGAAGAATTACTCTTGCCAATCGCTGTTTCTTCGGGCTAAGAAGGCAATTTAGTAGTAAAGCCCTCACTCGAACTACTAAGGAGATCATATATAAGACCCTGATCATCCCAGTCGTGCTCTACGGCGTTGAAGCATGGACCGTACCAAAAGCGGATGAAGAAATCCTTGGTCGATTCGAGAGAAAAATTCTTCGGAAAATCTACGGTCCCGTTTGCGTTGACGGGTTGTGGAGGCGAAGATTCAACCAAGAAGCCCATAAAAAGTGGGCTTGGGTTGAAACGGTTTGGCCAAAAATTACGTTTTTCTAAAAAGTGGGGCGTTCTTTTTCATCAGACATCACTCAGACATCACATCATTTCATCACTCTAGCTCTAGCATGTCTGACAGACAGACATGGCTATACTTTACGGTATACCTATCGAAATTATTTCTCTATTCCAAAACTTAATGGCAAAACTAATGTCCCCCTAGTGGATAGAGTATAACTGAGGGATAGGATATAAAAATCCTACCTCCATGGTGCATTCACATTATCGGACCTCCACACACGGGATGAGTTCAATTGGCAAAAAAAAATGGTTTATGCCGTCAGACAAAATTATATACATGAACCTCTTTCCATTGTGTTAGTATTTTCGACAATTGACAAGCTCTTGGGTTTTTGTGAAAATCATATGCACCTACATTGTTGACTAAGTGACTCACAAAACGAGCATTAGAGCCGAATGACAACCATATTTTTGGTCAGACCTAAAATGTTGAAAAATGTGTTTGGATTGGTTTTCAACCTTGTTCTACCGCACAAACTCGGTTGAAGAATTTCAATTTCTTAGTCCCCTTGCCAAGAAAACCGGTTTTATGTCAGTTGAACTCATCTCGGTTTGGAACACTGCGTGTTTTTAATATCGTTACACTTTTTCGTTTCAAAAAATCCAATTCACACCGTCCCAAAAGAAGTTTCACTTCAAAAACCTATGAGTACATTCATGACATAACACCTTTTGAAGTTTTCCCCAAAGTTTATAAAAAAAAAGATGTAAAGTAGGTAGGATAGGGCATTTAACGCCACGCATGCTAGTTCAGTCTTCTTATATCTTTGAAGTTATTTTTTAATGACATTTCAAAATCATCAATCAAATAAAAGATACTGATCCAAGAATGAGTAAAACTGCCAGCGCTGCACTTCCGCCTCTAAGTCTATCCCCACATTCAAGGGTTGCCAGCATATTTCCATTTACGATTTCATTCCAAAGCTTGTTTACATTTCACTTAAGCTAATTCCAGTAGAACCTTCTAATCCGTCACAAACCAAGCTGAACCTCCCTTTCTTCAAATTGATGGTTGTCGCTTCCAACAAACAAAATCTATTAAAGTTCTCGCTGGAATCAACGATTAGAACAAAAATTGGGGCACGTACACCACAAACCATAGGCTGGATGGATGGTGGCCAATAGAAGCCCCTTTCAACCAATTTCCTCGTAACGTCACGCACGTCTCCCAATTCTTCGATTGCCCTCCATTACCGGCGGTGATTGGAAAGGTTGTTACATGTTTTTGATTGCCATTACATGGTAATTAAATAAATCATAAATCATAATCACTTGTCATTCAATTGTATGGGGCTTCGATGTGGCACGTAACCTCCTGAAACCATGTTTCCACTGCCAGTATTTGTGCGCTTCAAGGCATACAGGCAACAAAATGGTGGATACATTTTTCGTTACCTTAGCGCATGGGCCACCAGGATACCTTGCGGTCTTCTTATTTATTTATTAAGGAGATATAAGTGGATGTCGTTGTTACGTCATTAAAATACAAATAAATTAGGAAACGTGTCTGCAGGAGTATTTTTGTCGATCTCATTTATTTTAATTAACTTTCGTCAGTGTAGTGGATACCGTGTGTGTACTTTTTGAAGTGTCCCCGTAATAAACTGACAGAAGTTGGAAGACGTGGCAAAGTGTAAATGGAAATGACATTTCTAAAGGGAGTTGGTCAAATGCGAGCATATATTCCCAATCACGTTTCGAAAGTATCCTTAGTGGTTTTAGCATGACGAAAGACTGAATGTGCGGTGCTGCCTGTGATGATTGTTTTAGACGTGTCATTTGTTTGACAGTAATAAACGTTATTTGACAATTCGCAGGAGAGCAGCAGCTTTCTTGTTGAACCGGGTTTATTATTATGGAAGTTGTGAATATGTGGCTGATAAGTTAAGGTCATTTGCCCTGTTTTTTTAAACTACTGGATGGAATAAGCTTCTGAATAGTTATGATATAAAATTTCATTTAAAGGATTCTTTCGTCTGACTTGATAGAAGACCATCCTGCCAATGCAACTCTGTTTCGTGAATAGTTTAGTTGTTAGTGTACCTGCCGGTTCAGTATTGCCGACAAAATATCATTCAAATTAAGGATTCGGGGAAGCATCTACTACGAGTACTTGTTAAGCAACAGTTACCAAGGATTTGAGCTAGTTAAGAAAGACATTCGCTCATTAGCTAACGGCATGAACACCACAAATCTGAGTGACGCGGGAGTATGTCCAACTCAATTTTTCGAAATCACCGAAAAGCAGATTGGCTACAATATAGGAGAACTATGAAAAGACAAGTATCCCCTACTCAACATCGTCTTCCTAGAAGTACCCAACAAAAGCTTGATAAACTTGTTGAGAAGCTAACATCCGCTTTGAACTTATCATTGTCATCCTCTTGTCCATTAAGGAAACCTAGAGGGAAACAAAAACCTTTATTGTGGTCTGAAAATCTGGGAATGCTTAGGCAGAAGTGTAGAAAACTGTTCAATAAATCTAAAAGCTGGAAAGAATCATCTAACTCGATCTCCTACAAAACAAATCAAAAGCCTCCATGTAAGTCTAAAATCTGGAACGAATCCTCTAACTGGATCTCCTACAAATACAAATCTCCTATCAATATACAAAAAGGAACTAAGGAAATCCAAGCGCAAATCCTGTGATAAAATAGAATAGACTTTCGAGGGGTCTAGACTCCGAAAAATCCTATCCATTTGTCCAACTATTCCAAGCTATCTCAAAAAAAAAAAAAAGATGGCACTTGAACGACTTCAAGCTTAGAACTACTAATGACCACCCATTTCTGGGGTAGTTCGCAAGAAGCTTTCCAAGACAACATCGATAAAACCAATCTATTGACCGGTAACTTTCAAGATCCTATCAAAAAATACAAAATACTTTTGGCAGTACACAGCTTCAACCCCTTTAAATCCGCGGGGCTGATGGTATTGTACCAGCCGAGTTCCAGCACTCTTTGGATCTCATCCTACCGTAGATGGAAGCTATCCTTAAGGACTGCATCGAGCTGATCTACATTGGAGGGAAGTGAAAGTAGTCAATCCGTCAATCCGAAAGATCTGAGACCAATCAGCTTATCATCATTCTTTCTGAAAATCCTGGAAAAATTGATTGACATTCATCACCGCAGTAGCATTGATGTACATCTGCTATCTGCATCCCAACATGCGTACTGCAAGAGCAACAGCTCTACACACAATAGTACGCAATATCGAAAAGTCTTTGTGTTGGAAGGGGTATACTATGATTGCATTCCTAGACATTGAAGGTGCCTTTAACAAAGTTAATTCGGGAGCGAATATTAAAGCACTTACATGCCTGAAAGTCGATCAATCACTTGGAATGTTGGTTAATCTGCTACTGAACAGCCGGATTATCAACACAAAACTTGGTGGTGCTTCGTCCAGAAGACAAAGCAGTAGAGGGACTCTGCAAGTCGGAATCCTATCCCCTCTTCTTTAGTATGGTAAACGAGCTTTTACTCATCCTGGAAGCCTACGCGGATGAGGTTGCTATAGCAGTCTCAGGGAAGCACCACCAAAACGCACTCCAAATGGGCAGTAAATTGTGGTCTGGGTGTCAACCCCCACAAGACTCCGTAAGGTGGAATCCTATCCCCTCTTCTTTAGTATGGTAAACGAGCTTTTACTCATCCTGGAAGCAAAGGGATGCCAGCCTCAGGGAAGCACCACCAAAACGCACTCCAAATGGGCAGTAAATTGTGGTCCGGGTGTCAACCCCAATAAGACTGAACTCGTCCTGTTAACTAGGAAACTTAAATAGGAAAAATAAAATACATTGGCCCACCGTCACTAAGCGGAATCGAATTATCCTACTCAGAAAAAGCTAAATACCTGGGAATCATTTTGGACAGGAGGCTTAACTGGAAGCAGAACATAACAGAAAGAGTAAAGAAAGCGATAGTCGGACTTAATTCCTGCAAGAAAGCCATAGGCATGAAATGGATACTGAGATCACGTACTGGCCCTATGTCTCGGTTACAAGACCGATACTTCTCTATGGAGTAATGGTGGACAGTTCTAGAGATAGCTTTAAACAGCCAAATCTAGCCAAGGTACAATTAACTGCATGTCTGTGTATCGGTGGTGCACTCCGTATAACACCCTCAGCAGCTCTATACATTTTTTTTTCACCTACTACCCCTAGATATTTTCGGCAAGCAGCAGCTAACTCAGTCATGCGTCTTTAAGCCATCCAACAGTGGACAAATATGCAAACTGGCCACCCAAAAATTCTAAACGAACATAAAAATCTTCCTGAAAACACCGACTACACCCTAACTAAGTTAAACTTTGATAAGAGTTTCCAGGTCACAATCCCAGACAGATCGTCATGGGAGAGTAACGAACCCACGCAAATGGACTCGATCCATTTCTATACCGATGGCTCCAAAACAAATGACGAAGTGGGTGCTGGTGTCTTCTCAGACAGCCTTAATCTCAGCCTATCTTTCGTCTTCCTGATCATTGCAGCGTGTTTCAGGCGGAACTCATGACGATCAGAGAAGCCTTATTCTGGCTGAAAGAGAATGTAATACCTGCCAAGGATATTAGCATTTTCTCAGACAGCCAAGCGGTTATCAAATTCCTGGAATCGGTCTCAACTAATTCAAAGACAGCCCTAGATTGCCGGTCTTCTCTGCACTAGATGTTAAAGCATTTCAAAATTCAACTATGCTGGGTGCCTGAGCATTGTGACATTCCAGGAAACTGTAAGGCTAATGAACTCGCCAGACATGGAACTACATTACCAGTTGTACACGACATGGTAGCGCAACATGCTAACAGCAAATCCAATCTCAGATGGAGTCTTGACACGACGCGACGTGTCAAATACACCAAGCAAATTTGGCTAAAGCTGGATTTGAGAAGATCCAATGGACTGATTTCGCTTGATAGATCGTACATTAGCGCAACTATAGGTATCATCACTGGACACTTTGTAATAGGCAGATATGCAGAAAGGCTAGGCCTCCACTCAAATGACTTCTGTAGGAGCTACATGGACGAAGAAGAAGAAGAAACAAAACTTCATCTCCTTTGTAACTGCCCGGCCCTATTAAATAAATCTTGGAGCTTCCTACTTTCAAAATCTCAGCGATTTAAAAAAAAAACGGACGCGAAAAGTCTCCTCCGTTTCATTAAAAGCTCAGAATGTGGTATCATAATGGACCTAAAATGGTCTAAACGTGCTGGGGAACTGGCTTGCAGCCACTCTAAAATAGCCTTACCATGTCTAACTCTAAGAAATTCAGTTGCTATGGAACGTTTCATGGGAGCTGACTGCGTGTTATACATGTTACAGTCATACAAAAACGGTCAAAGATGCTGCGTTCGAGGTTATCCATATTTAAATCATGCGCCGAGCTTACCTCTCACTCGAAAACACACGACAAATCAAAGTCCAGGCAACCAAAATCTCCAAGAACGGTGGTAAACGTGAAGAATGTCAATCAGTCCGTTCCGAATGATCCTAACCTTTAAGTTTAAGCGCGCAAATGCTTTAAATGTGCATAGATCATCATAACTTTATTATTTTCCACAAATACCTAAACCCGCACTCCTATAAAATCCAATTCGTGCAAGAATTAGAGCCCCAGCTTTTTTCGAAAATAAAAAAAAACGCTCGATTTCCTGGTTTACGAAGACTAGCTTCTGACTGGCATAGTCATACTCTGACTGGCATAGTCATACTCTGACTGGCATAGTCAGAAGCTTCGTAAACCAGGAAATCGAGCGGTTTTTTTTATTTTTGAATAAAGCTCATTTTCATCTTAATGGGCACGTGACTAGGCAGAACTGCCGCAACTCAACCATCAGAAACCCCCATCATTCAAATTAAGTCACCATATTGGATGCGATCTCTGTGATCCTATGAAAGGGGATTCACTACACTAGTTCTACTCAACTACAACGTCTAATGCAAAGTTTTTTGGCCAGGTCTATGTCGCTGTATAGCTCGTATAGCCTATACAAGACGGGACTTAATATCTTTAAACAGATATGAAGCCTTTAATTCGCATTTAAACGTTCCATGCTTCAGCGTATTAGAATACTTACTTACTTAAGTGGCGCTACAGTCCGGGATGAACCTGGGCCTCAACCAACATGCCTCTCCAATTAGACCGGTCCTAAGCTAACTGCCTCCAGTTGCACACTCCAAGTTGGTTGAGGTCGGTTTCCACTTGTGCGCGCCACTTAAGGCGAGGTCTTCCTCTACTACGTCCAACGTCTGGCTGGGAATCGAAGACTCTGCGAGCCGGAGTATTGGTGTCCATTCGTTCTACATGTCCTAGCCATCTTAAACGTCCAATGCGGAGTTTTTTGACCAGGGGCATGTCGCTGTATAGCTCGTATAGTTCGTGGTTGAATCTTCGTCTCCATAGCCCGTCAACGCAAACGGGACCGAAGATTTTCCGAAGCATTTTCCGCTCGAATCGACCAAGGATTTCAGCGCCGTAGAGCAGGACTGGGATGATCAGGGTCTTATATAGGATCTCCTTAGTAATTCGAGTGAGGGCTTTACTACTAAATTGCCTTCTTAGCCCGAAGAAACAGCGGTTGGCAAGAGTAATTCTTCGTTTAATTTCTGACGAGATGTTGTTGTCAGAGTTAATAGCGGAGCCGAGGTAAACAAAGTTCCGTACTACCTCAAAGTTATATCTGTCAATGGTGACGTTATGTCCAATTCGTCGATGTTGTGTGTCCTTTCGTGTTGACAGCATATACTTAGTCTTACCCTCATATACTGCTAAACCCATTTTCGCCGCTTCCTTCTCTATACTAGCAAACGTGGCTATGACATCACGTTGAGTCCTACCAATGATGTCAATATTTTCGGCGTACGCTAGTAGTTGCACCGATATTTGGAAAATTGTGCCTCTGGTGTTGGCTCGGGAGTTTTGCACAATCCTCTCTCAAGAATCAAATTGAAAAAGTCACATGACAGCACATCGCCTTGCCTAAATCCTTTTTTGGTATCGAATGTGTCGGTGAGGTCGTTTCCGACCCTGATGGTGCAGCTAGAATTCTCCATCGTCATCCTACACAAACGGACGAGGATCTCCTTTTTTGTGGATCGGGCAAACGATGCTGAGGTTCCATTCTTCAGGCATGCTTTCAACCGACCAGATTTGGCTTACGAGTTGGTGGAAGTTGCTTACCAAGTCATCTCCACCAGCTTTATAAAGCATAGCGGGAAGGCCGTCATTTCTGGCGGCCTTATTAAGCTTGAGTTTAGATATAGCTATCCTCACTTCACTTAGGTCGGGTGGTTGGCAGTTTTCGCTGTCGTTGCCAATATTAAATGGATCGTTTTGCCTGACAGCGGAATGTTGTGCTTCATCGCCGTTTAACAGTCTGCAGAAGTGGTTCTTCCATATCCTCAGCATCGACTGTGTCTCAACTACGATATTTCCTTGTTCATCTCGACAGGATTCTGTTCGAGCCTTGTAGCCTTGGCTTTGACGTTTTACACTTTGGTAAAACTTGCGAACATCGTTCCTGGAGTGGCGCCTCTCTATATCCTCGATCGCGCGCTTTTCTTGCTCTTTTTTCTTCTTTCTGAAAAGCCGATGTTCTTCCCTTCTTCTTTGCCTATAGAGCTCAATGGCAGCTCTCGTCTTCACCTAAGTCTGTCACTTATAACAAATCCGCATCCAAATAGTCGCTGTTTCTGCTCACTATAACACGGTCCATAGTAGATGTCACAGTTTTTCATCCTCCTTTTGCCCGGCCCATCCCATCGTATTTCCTGGATGGCAGTAATGTCTGCTTTGTAGCAGTTTAGGGCACCTCTCCTGTTTAATGTTCTCACATTCCAGGTGCAGATACGAACGTCGTTGTCCTTTTTTTCGTTTAGCATGGTCGTCAACAATAATATCAGTATTTTCCGAGGCTATTGGTTGCTTCGTAACAATAGTTTTTTCCGTGGATGGGTAGTTAACCCAAAGCACAACCCCCAACCTGGAGGGCCAGGCCCTTGTTTTGACCCTAGGACAGCGGGCCGGAAAAAATACCGATGTCAGTAGCCCATTTTTGGGGTATGAGCGCTGCCGTTGACCCATTAAGGTGTCCTCAGCCACCAACTATTTTCCAATACCCTGGCTCAGTATTGGAAATCCCTATAGACCTGGTGTTCAAATATGTCGAAGCAGCTCATATAGGGATTTCACTACCAGTTCGATCAAACTGGAGCTGTAGGCGCCACCGTTGACTCCATCTAGGGAGTTCCTCCGCTGCCGCCTGAGAGTAAGTGCCTTAGTGAGACGACACTCCTCCCACAGTAGAGATTGATTTAAAAAGGTATCAGCAGCATTGAGGTTGCTTTAGCTGCCTCTGATACTCCCAATATATCCGCCTGGAAGACACTGCTTTGCTAATGGGGATGAAAAGTGCTGTTTGGCTTTGGTATTTCCGTGCCACTAACGCTCCAATACCTCCGTTCATTTTTGAACCATCAGTATATTGGAACACTGCGACGTTTGGCCACCAACCTTTAAGAGTATGGGACCACACGAGACGTTGCCAAGAGTGGCCGGCCCCGGAGCACCCGTTGTGCCGAGAATATGGCCGCTGTTGCCGAGGATATCGAGCTGTCGCAGGAAACATCGACCAGACGCCGTGCCTCGCAATTCATTTAAGATGCTCTTATTTTTGCAAATGGCCGCCAATGTGAAATCTGTCCGATACTGACTGCGCAAACACTGCGACGTTTGGCCACCAACCTTGAAGAGTATGGGACCACACGAGACGTTGCCAAGAGTGGCCGGCCCCGGAGCACCCGTTGTGCCGAGAATATCGCCGCTGTTGCCGAGGATGTCGAGCTGTCGCAGGAAACATCGACCAGACGCCGTGCCTCGCAATCCTCAATCTCGAGGACGAAGTAGACGATTTTTCGGACAAAATTATAATGAGCGATGTGGCTCATTTCCACCTCAGTGGGTTTGAACAAGCAAAACTATCTCGCTGAAGGAGTCAACGGGTCATTTTTTTTCGAGAACGCCGCTGGTCAAACGTCAACAGTGGACGGTGCGGGCTATAGGGCCATGTTAACCGAGTATTTTTCTGCCGCAATTGGGCGTATTAGGACTGGAGGAGATGTGGTTCCAACAGGACGGAGTAACGGCACACAACCGATATTCTGAAGGGCCAAACAACATCGGATGAATTCTTTTGGCCCACCTTGTAGATGGATATAGGTTCGGTGCCAAAATCGTTCCTCTTCCACTCCTCTCTACTTGGAAACATGCAAGAGAATGGACTTTGAAAGTCAGGGTGAAGCAGCTTGTAGTCAGAAGTTACAGCTAAGACGAGTTATCTGTTAAGAATTGGTGGAGCTTCCTCATGAATTCGCTTTCCAGCTATTGAGCTGACTGATTCTTAGAACGCATTTAGCTGCCAATTCTTGGATGGTGTCCGAGCTTCCCCATTGCTTGTGATGGGAGTTTGCATGTTTTACCTTTCACACAAGGGACTCGGTTAGGAGGACCTCCACTGAGTCATATGGCTACAATCGCGCAAGTGGGGAACTCCCTCGTGGATCATATTTTACCACGATCTTGTCGTTGTTACTTATTGTAGTCAAGAGAAAAAGTTCTAATCTTGCTGTTTGTTTCAGTTGGACAGGTATGATACACCACCGAACCTTTGCCATTGAGCCC
Organism: Rhingia campestris; assembly: GCA_932526625.1. NCBI lineage: Eukaryota > Metazoa > Arthropoda > Insecta > Diptera > Syrphidae > Rhingia > Rhingia campestris. The sequence continues at coordinate 176,566,918 of OW052182.1, forward strand.
TTTAATACTGCCTCGGACTTTTCATGGTTCTTATATCAGGGCAATGTCAATGTCATTCATTTTCATTAGGAAGACTAGATTGGCGCTGGTCGCCTTATTTGGAGGTCAGTTGTTCTCTCTGCATCACTTCTTACTTTTACGAAAGTTTGTACTTTACATCGGGTAATCCCGTTTCACACATTAAAACAACTTTTAGGTAACAGTGGCTGAGTAGCACCACCCACCTCTATAACCTCCCAGTCCTTATTGAGTAGCTCTTGGATCAATTTTTTAAGGTAACGCTGAACCCTGTCCGTCGGTCTAGTTAGTGTAAAAAGCTTTTCCTTTCACCGATACAAAGGGGTCCACCATGAAGCTTTTGTGAGTTCCCATTGTCACATTGGATGATTCTAAATCCTTTCAACGTGGTCAGCTGTTCACAGAGCGGGACATTCTCAGCATCCTTCAGAATCCATCTTAACAATGAAACTTTCCATGTGTTCATATCATAAGTCCATGATATTGTCGATGCACAGCTATTTAATATTACATTCCGACAGGACTGTTGTTTTTTTTTCGACAAACAATCCCTCAGTTTTCATTTTAATAAAACCCTCAAAAATAAACAATTCGCTACCATTGCCCTAAGGAAAACAAAATCAAGACCCGCGTGTCTATACCAGAACTGACGGCCATAATGCTCCTTGACAGGTTATGCAAATATTCGTCCATTTCCTCCTTTCCCAAGTCGCGACCTTTTTTATCCCCAAAGATGAAGTAAGTTATTTGTACCCACACTTTGTATAATGAAATGCAAGCTTGGGGGGATTGGCTAATTTTCTGTTCCTCCTGTCCATTTTGGGGTGCCTTAATGGAACTCGGTGGAAAAATTCAAAAGCCGTGCGTATAGTTGACTGACGGAAGGTTGGCATTATTATGTGGGATATGTTCTGTTGGCTGGTGTGCGCGTCCTTTGATGTCCGTTTTGGCAAACAGAATTAAATTGCCATAAGGCAGGAATAGTTCGGATAGTAATGAGAACGTAAGGTGCGATAAAGGTGACGGTACGAGGTACTTAAACTGTGTGTTTAGGAGATCATATGTCGCCGCTGGAGCTTTGTACGTGTATATGGGTAATATAATGTGGAAGGGACACCCTTCAAAGTGGGTGGATGTAATGTAGAATAATGCTTATGGATTACAGCCCAGACAAAACGTATTATCACCACAGGAGCAGTAGTCTTGTGAGGTGGAAATGCAACTTTTGTAAAAGAAGGAAAGATTTTCATTTGGAATTTAATGGCATCCTTAGTATTAACACACACAAGGATAGTATACTTGAGTTCCTTCGAAACTTGAAATATTACTTTTAGTTGATATACATGCCTTTTTGAAAGCATGGAATCATTAAGGGCTGAACAATCGAGAATTTGAAACATGAACACCTTTCAAAGCGCAGGTGGCAAATATAGACCCAAACTTCCATTTCAACAGTACCGACTTACACAGAAGCCAGACTGTACGATTATGTTCCCCAATGAGGAATGCACCACCATCGAGAAAGGTAAATCAGCTGGAGAAAAGGCTGTTATCGAAGTTTCATTCGGAAACGATGGACAGATGTCAAAAAAGACTACAAGGGGATCACCAATTTTTGTCTAAATATCCGCATTGGTACTTACTTAATAGCCCTACAGTCCGGAATGAAACTGGGCCTCAAACAAGATGCCTCTCCAATTAGCCCGGTCCTTAGCTAACTGTGTCCAGTTGCCCACTTCATGTTGGTTGAGATCGGTTCCTACTTATGCGCTCCACTTAAGTCGTGGTCTTCCTCTACTGCGTCTGACGTTTGGCTTGGAATCGAAGACTCTGTGAGCCGGAGTATAACGCTGTACAGCTCGTATAGTTCTTGATTGAAGCTTCGTCTCCACATCCCGTCAACGCAAACGTGTCTTTTGACTCTGTCAGCCGGAGTATAACGCTTTACAGCTCGTATAGTTCTTGATTGAAGCTTCGTCTCCACATCCCGTCAACGCAAATGGGACCGAAGAATGTTTCTCTCAAAATGACCAATAATTTCTTCATCCACTTTGGACACGGTCCATGCTTCACTGCCGTAGAGCCGGACTGGGATGATCAGGGCCTTGTATAGGATCTCCTAGTAGTTCGACTGAGGGCTGTATTGCCTTCTTAGCCCGAAGAAACAGCGGTTAGCTAGAGTAATTCTTCATTTGACTCCTGACGAGATGTGGTTGTTTCCGATCCGATTCTCCATTGTCCTCCTACACAGACGTACATTTTGGGTGGTATACATATGCAGAGACATGGCTCTGTACAGTTCGTCTTTATAAATGCTGTCGTCAAGCGCTTTTCTTGCTCTTTTTTCTTATTTCGGAAGAGCCGGTGTTCTTCCCTTCTTCTTTGTCTATAGAGCTCAATTACAGCTCTCGTCTTCACCTGCAGCTTAGCCTTGTAATCCTCGTTCTTGGTTGCCAACATCTGCCGGCATTTTACAAGGTACTCGTAGGCGTTCCTAACTTTGCGTCGAAATCTCCCAGCACGATTTTATAATCGTTCTTCGGTAGTCGCTCATAGGCTTTGTCAAAGAGCTCCTAGAAACAGTCTTTCGCTGAATCATCTTTTTCCTTCGCAGGAGTGTGAGCGCATATAAGGCTTATTTTGGCGAATTTGCCCTTGACGCTTATTGTTACAATGCGTCCGCTAATGTCTTCCTTCCTAAGTCTGGCACTTATAACAAATCCACATCCGAATAGTCGAGGTTTCTGCTCATTTTATACAATTCGTAGTAAATGTCACAGTTTTTCATCCTCTTTTTGCCCGGCCCATCCCATTGTATTTCCTGGATGGCAGTAATGTTTACTGTTTTACTGTTTAATCTTCTCAAATAGGACACGTGCGAATTCCATGCTTCGTAACCGTAAGTGAGAAAAAAATTACCAAAAACTTGACGAAACTGAACAAGAAACTACGTCTGTTCCCGTACAATATTATTTTTGCTCATTTTTATAGACTCAAAACTCAAAATAAGTTAAAGAGAAAGCTGACGATCAGTAAACTGTCAGTAGGTGTCTAAAACTGAAAATCGTTTGTTTCTGACATGTGGTTGATGTCATTTGTTCTTTAAAAGGCAAATGAAGCGAAAGATTGAGTCAGGCCTATCGCGAATAAATTTTCCCTGGAAACTATTCTCATTCAGCAATCTGATTTACATTGCTGACAAGGAAAAATTTGCGGGAAAATTTATCTCCTGATTATATTTTCCTTAAACGCATTCCTGTACTTTTTTTGTAAATTTGTCTCACGCTCTGAGAGGCTCCAGGAAATTAGAAAATTTCCTCATATTACTGCCAAAAATTCAGGAGAAGACCTACTATAGATCTGTTTGGGTTCTTTTGTGAGAAGAAAAAATAAAAACATGTCAAATCTTGACAACTGGCGAGGATTCTTATACTTACTTACTTAAGTGGCGCTACAGTCCGGAATGAACCTGGGCCTCAACCAACATGCCTCTCCAATTAGCCCGGTCCTTAGCTAACTGCCTCCAGTTGCGCACTCCAAGTTGGTTGAGGTCGGTTTCCACTTGTGCGCGCCACTTAAGGCGAGGTCTTCCTCTACTGCGTCCGACCAGGGGCATGCCGCTGTACAGCTCGTATAGTTCTTGGTTGAATCTTCGTCTCCATAGCCCGTCAACGCAAACGGGACCGAAGATTTTTCGAAGAATTTTCCTCTCGAATCTACCAAGGATTTCTTCATCCACTTTTGATACGGTCCATGCTTCAGCGCCGTAGAGCAGGACTGGGATGATCATGGTCTTATATAGGATCTCCTTAGTAGTTCGAGTGAGGGCTTTACTACTAAATTGCCTTCTTAGCCCGAAGAAACAGCGGTTGGCAAGAATAATTCTTCGTTTAATTTCTGACGAGATGTTGTTGTCAGAGTTAATAGCGGAGCCGAGTTAGACAAAGTCCCGTACTACCTCAAAGTTATATCTGTCAATGGTGACGTTCTGTCCAATTCGTCGATGTTGTGAGTCCTTTCGTGTTGACAGCATATACTTAGTCTTACCCTCATTTACTGCTGAACCCATTTTTTCCGCTTCCTTCTCTATACTAGCAAACGTGGCTATGACATCACGTTGAGTCCTACCAATGATGTCAGTATCGTCGGCGTTTGCTAGTAGTCGCACCGATTTTTGGAGAATTGTGCCTCTGGAGTTGGCTCGGGAGTTTTGCACAATCCTCTCAAGAATCAGATTAAAGAAGTCCCATGACAGCGCATCGCCTTGCCTAAATCCTTTTTTGGTATCGATTGTGTCGGTGAGGTCGTTTCCGACCCTGATGGTGCAGCGAGAATTCTCCATCGTCATCCTACACAAACGGACGAGTTTGGGCGGTATACCAAAACTAGACATGGCTCTGTACAGTTCGTCTCTATAAATGCTGACATATGCGGCTTTGAAATCGATGAATAGGTGGTGGGTATTGATTTGGACTTCTTGAGTTTTTTCCAGGATCTGCCGAAGTGTGAAAATTTGATCGGTTGTGGACTTTCCTGGCCTAAAACCACACTGATAAGGGCCAATCAGGTTGTTGGTAAACGGTTTCAGGCGTTCACATATTACGGCAGATAGGATCTTGTAGGCGATATTGAGGAGACTTATGCCTCTGTAGTTGGCGCAGTTCAGAGGGTCTCCTTTTTTGTGGATCGGGCAAACGATGCTGAGGTTCCATTCTTCAGGCTTTCAACCGACCAGATTTGGCTTACGAGTTGGTGGATGTTGCTTACCAAGTCATCTCCGCCAGCTTTATAAAGCTCAGCGGGAAGGCCATCATTTCCGACAGCCTTATTAAGCTTTGAGTTTAGATATTGCTATCCTCACTTCACTTAGGTCGGGGGTTGGCAGTTTTCGCTGTCGTTGCCAATATTGAATGGCTAATTCTGCCTGACAGCGGAATGTTGTTCGTCATCGCCGTTTAACAGTCTGCAGAAGTGGTTTTTCATATCCTTAGCATCGACTGTGTCTCAACAACGATATTTCCTTGTTGATCTCGACAGGATTCTATTCGAGCCCTGCATCCTTTACTTTGACGTTCCTGGAGTGGCATCTCTCTATATCCTCGATCGCGCGCTTTTCTTCATTTTTTTCTGAAAAGCCGATGTTCTTTCCTTCTTCCTTGCCTATAGACCTCAATGGCAGCTCTCGTCTTCACCTGCAGCTTAGCCTTGTAGGCCTCGTTCTTGGCTGCGAGCATCTGTCAGCATTCCTCATCAAACCAGGGGTTTCTTGCTGGTGGGCGCGAGAAACCTAGCACATCAGTTGCGGCTGATCTAATGGCCTGTTAGCATCGTTGCCATTGCTCTTCGACATTCGATGCTGCTGGTATGGTGTTAATCGAGAGGTAAAGGGATACGCGTTGTGCGAAGGTCTTGGTCTTGGTGGTCTCTTGCGATTGCAGTCTTCCGACATTAAATTTTTTCAGAGTAATTCTGGATTGTTGTGGCGTGGTGGATATCCGCATTCTTACATTGGCTGCTACAAGGTAGTGATCCGAGTCGATGTTAGTTCGGACATCCTAAATACTGGATGCGTGCCTCTTATCTATCGCAATGTGATCAATTTGGTTGGCCGTTCGTTGATCTGGAGACCGCCATGTCCCCTTATGGATATCGAGATGAGGAAACCGTGTGCTGGTTATAGTGGCATTTCGTTCCGTAGCGAAGTCCGTTACCAGACGTGTTGTCGTGTAGACTATGTTTTCCGACAATACTTCTAAAGATGTCTTCTCTTCCTACCTTTGCGTTAAAATCTCCCAGCACGATTTTAACATCGTACTTCGGTAGTCGCTCATAGGTTTTGTCAAGGAGCTCGTAGAAGCAATCCTTAGCTATATCATCTTTTTCTTCCGTCGGAGCGTGAGCGCATATAAGGCTTTTGTTGGCGAATTTGGCCTTGATGCGGATTGTTAATATGCGTTCGCTAATGTCTTGGAAACATAATACTTCTTGCCTAAGTCTGGCACTTTTAACAAATCCGCATCCGAATAGGCGCTGTTTCTGCTCACTATAACACGGTCCGTAGTAGATGTCACAGTTTTTCATCCTCTTTTTGCCCGGCCCATCCCATCGTATTTCTTGGATGGCAGTAATGTCTGCTTTGTAGCAGCACCTCTCCTGTTTAATGTTCTCACATTCCAGGTGCAGATACGAACGTCGTTGTCCTTTTTTCGTTTAGCATGGTCGTCAACAATAAAATCAGTCCTTTCCGAGGCTATTGGTTGCTTCGTAACCATGTTTTTTTTCTGTGGGTGGGTAGTTAACCCAAAGCACAACCCCCAACCTGGAGGGCCAGTTCCAATTTATTAGATACCCCTAGGACACGGGGCCATCAGTATCCACTACGGGATTGAGCGCTGCCGTTGGCCTTTCGGTTTATCCGCCACCATCTCTGTTCAAGGGGCCTGACTAACCCTTGAAAATCCTAGACAACCTGTTGTCCAAATATGTCAGAGCAGCTCATCTAGGTTAGCCTGGGACAGCAGGCCGGGTATTCATCCGTGCCATTCTCACCAGGGTGTTTATAGTGTTGCTGTTTTTCATCGTGTTATCAACATTCGCACTTATCGCTTAGCAAGTCAAATCCGGTTGGATGAGACCAGTACCCGATGGTTACCACTTGGAGGTAAAAATAAGCACATTTGATGTGTAGTCAGAGTTACAACACTGGGCATTGCCAAGTTAACGCCAATCAGAGTCTACCCTCGTTCTACAACACCCAACCATCAAATTATTTATGAAATTATAGGATTCTTATACATCCAAGAAAAATACCTGAGTGCAAAAAATTGAGCCAAAATTAAAGAGACCGCTTTTTTGGTCGTTCGTTATTGACAACTTTCGGAATGCAAACACTTTCACATCGAAATTAATTCAAGTAGACTGTCAATTTTCAAGATATGCTCTACGCCTTGTAATCAGATAATAGGCACGTTCGAGTACTTTTGGGTAAAGAAAAATGAGAATTAAAATAATTTGTCAATATCGTTCTCTCATTTTAACAAAAGTTCCCAGTAAGCTTTCGAAAAGTATACTGAAAGAGACGACAAACCTTGTAATGTTATTTTTACGAACTTAAATATTAAAATAAATTTGAAAAATATACACATTTCCACGTATATTGTGAATAAAACGATGAATAATTTTGTTGGTTTTAACGAACTGTCAGCTCTTGACAGTTTTCACTTTCTCACCTGTTTAAACTTTGCGTGAAGAATCTTGCTCAAATTTTAACGAAACTATAATTTTTCTTCGTGTATTATTGTTAGCTTTTCTTTGTATGCAAACGCTTATGGCTTAACTCTAACCGCTGTAATAATAAACGCTGATTAGCTAATCAATGACTAACATGACAGCTTTTCCCAAAAAAAAGTACTCGCGCAAATGTCAAAAGCTAGTCACTGATTAGATTCTCAGTGTTTATTAATACGGGGGTTATAATCGGAGCAGTCTTAAGCTAATGTCATATTTTTACGTTAAAGGCGTAAGCAATCGGAAGCTAATGTCAAAATTCTACGTTAAGTTTTCTTAAGTAGGTACTCTCAATTACTCAAGTTGCCCATAATAGACTTTTGTGAATGGAAGCGATTGCAAACAATAAAAATAAATTTCGTTGCTTATGTAGGGTAGAGGCACTAGTATCCGGACAGTTAACATATTTCTTAACATCAGCTTTTATTAATTTTCCTACTACTAAGGCTGCAGCAAATAATTATATTTTTTTCTAAAAGTGTAGAGTTTTTGATAATATTGCATGATGCCAAAAACACTTAAATGAATTTGTATATTTATAAATTATGCTTTTCAAAAAAGGACGATTGGCGCTAGTATCCGAACAGTAGAATTTAGTGTCCGCACACTTTTATGTTAGTATCCGGACACAGGATTTTTCTATGCAAATTTTGTAATTTTTATGTTGGATAAATGAAACATTTTCAACTTTTTTACTACTAGGTATGTATTTTAATATAGTTTTGTACTAATAAATGTTTGTACGTACATACAATATTTGCACAAGTCATTATTAAAAGTAAAAAAAGGTACATGTGTAAAACAAATTAAATCAATTGTTCAAGATTTATCTATTATTTTTTTTTGTCATTTAATAAGTAGAATTAACGTTGAAGTTTGCGTCTTTTATTTTTCTTTGGATGTTTTTCTTTACAATTCTCAACACAATTCATTTTTAAAAAAATTAAGATAATAATAATTCATTTTAAAAAAGAAATATAATACGTTTTTTAGCTACTCTCTCACCTCTGCAGCAATTTTGAATCTACTTACTCCAATAGATTGAGCTGAACCGGGTAATGAGGGAGCTTGGGCAATTATTAAGTTTTCCACCGTATTTTTAACGCATTTGGAGAAATCGACAGCTGTTGGATTAAGTGGATACAAACCACACTTGCGAAAACCATTTTGTATAGTGGCCACCATATCCTTATTTTTTATGATGGCCTCATTTAAGAGTGGGCAGAAGCCCAATCTGATTTCAGAGGCTTAAAAACACTAACGTCAGCTGGCTGCATGATATGGGTAGTATTCGGTGGTAATGCATATAAAATTATTTGTTCCTTGCTACAAAACTCACTGAGTTTCAAGGTTAAATGTGATTTGTGCCCATCAACAAACAATATAACTTGCCGTTCCACATTATCGGCCAATAATAGTTTATGTACACCGTTAGCGACGTATTCGAAAAATGTTTCACTTCGCATCCATCCGCTTTCACTTTTACCCAAAAACCACGAATACGGGATACTATCCACAATATCTTTTGGTGGACGTAAATATGGAAACACCACCATTGGTTCAAATAACTTTCCATCTGCTGAAAAAACAATTAGCACCGTCAGCGTTTCTTTTTCATTTCCAGCACAAATTTGGTAGATATTTTTGTAGCCTTTGGGGGCTATGACTTTACCAGTCTTTGGGAAAAGGCAAAAGCTGATTTCGTCACAATTTAATATTCTGGACGGGTCACTCATTATATGCTCCTGGTTAATGCTTTTTAAGTAGTCCTGAAGATCTCTGAAACATTTCAATATGGTCTCCTGGGTGACTACTGCTCTACCCTTGCTAATGTTTTCAGCTTCTCTCATAGCTAAAGAAGGATTCCTTTTCATAAAAGATCGCATCCATGTTTTTCCTGGTCGGTCATCTTTGAATGGTGTTTTTCTCTTTGTGTCCTTAATTATTTTTTTAACAGTATTCAATAGATCGTCTATTTTTAATGGAAATCCCCATTTGCATAAATCGGCACACCACTGGGCAATATGTTCTTCCTCTTCTACCGTTAAATAAGGATCTGGGCCCATTTTTGTCGATCTTTCGCCAATTAATCTTTTGCCCCTAAGACGGTCATGCAATGTTGACGGACGTAAGCCATATTTAGCAGCTGCTTTCCTTATGCTTAATTTGTTGTTTCTAACATCTTCTAAAGCCTTCGCGTCCATTCTTTAAAAAAATAATAATACAGAAAAGCCTTAAATTCAATATTATGTACGTTTATAACATACAAAATAGAGTTGTTCGGATACTGAACCTCTTTTTTCACTACCCGGACACACGTTTTGTGACTCAGTAAGCGCTGTCCGAATACTGAAAATCTAGGAGCGAAATACAATTCTCTTTCCTTAAATCGTTTAAAATATGTGTAGGTATCCTATAAAAGAGTTCAAATAAGAATTTTACATTTGTCTCACATTTTCAATAGCCGGACAGTCTGTCCGGAGACTAAAACAATCTTTAAAATGATGTTTCGGTATCCGGACACCAAATATATTGCCAACATTTTAAGATATATTTTACTTTTTAACTTTCTCTTACAAAGAGAAAGGTATTGTTTTCGTGAAAATTTTCGACCGCGAGATTTTGATTGATTCTAACATTACGATGATAGCGGAGCCTAAAAAAGTGGTTTTTGGAATTCCGTCCGTCGGTCTGTCGGTCCGTCTGTCCGTAATGGTCTCCCCAGCCTAAACGGCTTGACCGATTTTCTTCAAACTTCGTATCCAAGCTTGTTTTGGTCATAATTCTAGGCCATTTTTTTTGTTTGCTTTTAGCCATGTTAATAATGGTACCTGCCATATAAAAATTACACATAACCTCAATTTTCTCGAAAACGGCTCTAACGATTTTGATTAAACTTTATATAAACAATAACCATATTAGTTCCAACAAAACTGCATACCCAGTTTTTTCGAGAAAATCCATATAACGAATTTTGTCATTTAGGCCATATAAAGAAAATTGTTAATTTCTCGCAAACTATTGTGTCAAATTGAATGAAATTTAATATGTATACTACAATTACAGTTTGAAGCAATTCTAAATAATTAGTTTTAGACCAACTATCACTAAACGGAATTTTCAGTTTTGGCCAATAACAGAAAATCATTATTATTCACATTGACATCGATTCCTTCAAAATCGGAGTAAACATTCGTATAAATATATTTCGATATTATTTCTATCATTTTAGCATCAATAATCAAAATGCTTATGATATGATCTAACGCCCAACTTGCTGTGAAAGAGAAAGTTGCGTACGACCCAGTCGTGCACCCACCACTCGTTTACTTTAGATATACAAGTAATATATATTTCATTAAAAACAACTCATTTTTTATTGAAATATATTAATAACTAGTCCTTAAAGTACTCACATTTCTAAATTGTATCACTAATTTTTTTCGAACACAACACAATACCGACGCAGTCTTCTTGTACCTCAGACACCAAATGACGTGTATCTCTAATACCAAACAGGTATTTTTCTTGAAACTTTGCATGTGTTTGTGTAAAACACAAAGGATTGTTATTTTGCAGCTGTTTGAATCTATACTTGTCAAATGTGCTTATTTCTTTAACTTCAACGATGCAGTGTCCGGACACTAGCTTTGTCCGGATACTAGTTCCTCTACCCTAGGTAGGTACTTACAAATTTAAGTGCACACAGTGCTGCGAAAATTCCAATGCGAGCTATCTGTCAAACAAAGATCACTCACCCGAAGATTTGCAACTTCTCGTAGGTGAACTACGAGAGGCTGAGCTAGCTCACCGTGCGGGTGGGTTCAAACTTGGAGCGCTTTGGCTTCCAAGTGAACAATGGATTTTGGACGCCACGTAATTTTCGGAAAAATTACGAAACCTGAAAAAAAAAAATAAAAAAACTGAAACCGACGAAATTGAAAGAAAATAAAATGAAAAGCAAAACCGATGGAGTGAAATAAAACCAGAATGTTTTACCCACGTTGCAAAATGGGGGTGGTGCGCCCAATTAAATTTTATTGTGACGATTTTTTTTCTCTTGATACCAAAGTATCAAAATGGCGGACCACAAAGATGGCCCCCGAACGAATTTTATCCCGAAATGTTATAAAATGTTCAAGAAAAAAGGGGTCGCGTGTCCCGTCTTTTCTCGGGAATTTTCCGGCCGCGGAACAGCCAACGAATTGCACTATTTTGCTTTACTCGATTTTACAAGAAAACTCTACTTATCTTTTCTGTTCCTATTTTCCCTCCTTTCTCCGCTCTTCAGTTCTTTCTGCCTTTTTTTTGTCCTTCTTCCTTACTCCCTTCCTGGTATTGTTCTCCTCTTCTCTCCTTTTTTCCAAAAAAAAAATGATTTTCCTCCACAAAGAAATTTCCGAAAAACTAAAATCGAAACTTTTTGCACTAAAATTCGCTTACTAAAAAAAACGCACGTTTAACACTTTTGAAAGATATCCAAGAAGTGGATTCTCTTTGTTTTAACGATCCGATTGTCCAGAATCGATCCCGTTTATCCATTCACACACATACATTCACACTTAGTACTCTCCACTCGTAAGCCCACTGCAACTTCTCACACTTTCTGCCCTTTGGCTGGAAAGTGCGTTCGCGCTTAGATACTAGTTTCGAGATACCCGCGTTCATACGTGACTGGGCTTACTGCGCATTTTAAGGCATCGACGTCAGGTATTTCCCCAACGCGTGGTATCGCTGCCAGACACCTCACACTTGCTCTTTCCAATTGGATACAAAAATTGGATTTTAACATTCACACCGGTTTTCCACAGGAAAATCCCGGTGTCAATCCTGGACAACTATTTTCTGTCAATCAAACATTTGCCCCGGATGCCGAACTATGGTGGAGAAGATTGAATACCAGAAGGAAGGAAGGAGGGCACCGCACTTCCTCAGAAGCAGTGGGCTTTGAGGAAGGAGGAAAAGAAGAACTGTCAAAAAAAAAAACATTTTCGCGAACTATGTTGGTGGTTCCGCGTGCAGGTTTTGGGGCCAGGGATTTCCCTTCGGGTGCCATCTTCACATTTTTTTTGTTTGTTTGGCTCTAGGCCTTTGGTTTCCGTGTCGCTGGTGTTTGGACACCTTTTGCTGTCATCTTCGACAGGCGTTTGGTGTCCGTGGTGTCGTTTTGTGTTTTCGTGGAGGTGTTTTCACATGGCCGTCCGCCTAAAGACCTCTGTTGCTCCTCCGTTGCTCCAGCGTTGGGGGAAAGAGATCGTCTTCTCTTTGCCATCGAACCCAACTTTTCGTGTTGCGACTTTGTTGGAGGGGTATCTTTTGGGCCGTTCTCCCCACGCCTCTGCTGCTCATCCGTTGGTCCCTCGTTGGGTGAAATAGGAGAATAGTTTGCGCCAATAATGAGGTGGCGCGAACGATTCGTTGGGGGTGTAGGCTCCAGGGATCGTCCTCACCCACCCGTCTTCATCGTGTTGGGGTCGACGAGGGATCGTCCTTCCTCATACATCGAACTTTTCGGACCGCTCCTGTCCGATGCTGCCCGTCGCGAGTCTCCCACGTCCTTTGTTGTTCGAAGACGGCGTTTTACAGTGGACTCCTGTCGCACTTTTGTGGCGTTGCTCTGTCGTGAGTCTCCCTAATCTCCCTAGGGCTGCACCGAACAGAGTTGGGCAAACGTCTTTTGAGTGGACTCCTCTGTCGCACTCGTTATACCTGTTTTGGGTTGCCTTAGCGGATCTGAAGGTCGTGGACCAGTGGCTGATGGAACCATGGCTGTCCGCCACTTCCTTCAAATGCCGGCTTTGCGCCCACAACGAAAAGAGGGAATGATGGGATTTTAAGGGATAAGAGAGTGAGCCTTGTTGCGGTAATTTATACAGTAACAACAGCTTTTGAAGTGAAATGTCAAATTTTATATGAAAGAACAAAAGAAAGAGCGAATGAATTCGCTTTTTCAAGTAAGTTAGCAAAAGTGAACGAAAACTGAACGAATCGAAACGAAAAGCTATTATGTTCGTACAATACAAATTGCATGTGTTCGCACAGTTACGGAAGTAGTCGTCCGCAACCATTTTCTGAAAGTTAATTCATATTTTAGAGGGCATTGCTGTCCATTTCAAATAATATTGTGTATGGCTTTTAACCAAACAATAACTCATCTTATTTTCTACCATATTTCCCTAATGGCAATTTAATTTGACATAACGAGGTAGTCTTTTGTGAAATTGATGATACTTATCTTGTAAGCCATTCTACTAGCCAAAGATAAGCTTACCCAAAAGTTAATGAAACTCTTGTGCGTAATTAATTCCCAATAGCTCTACAAAACTTCCTTTCATCGACTTCATAATGAGCCCATGAAATGTCCGATTTCCGGCGCTCCCAAATGATTTCAAATTCAATTCACATCCACACTCGACTTTAGTTGGCCGTCCAGAAACGTCATTAATGTCATTTGTGCGTATAATGGGATCAATAAGTGGCCTTATTATGCGCATGCATTAATTGATGAATAAGTAAACCATCAAATGGAATTTTTTTCCCAAACACACAAAAGTCCCGAAATTATATGTCAAACGCAGGAAATTTTACTTTCAAATGAGCGTAACGTTCGAGCTGTCACTCAAATCCCGGTAATACCCAATTGAACATTTTTGCTTACATTAACGCGAAGGAGACTTTATTGAGGTGGTGAATAAATAAATAAGCAACGCATTAAAAATGTAAATTCCAAATAATCAAAGTCTATAGAAATTCTTTAAGTATTTGGTGTGATGATTGAGTACAAAAATGGCTGCAAATACTCGTGGCTTTTGACTCGAAAATGAATACAACTGTCAGTGGCACGTGAGGAGGAATAAGATGGTGCGGGTTATTTTATTTTTTTTTTCGATTTTGAAATTGGAATTCTATGGAACGCGGCATATTTCAATGAATCTGGTTGTGTGTACAGATAAATTGTGCAAATAGAATTGGAATGTCAATTCAAAAAAAAAAAATCCAGAATGGCTTCTTCATTTGCAGACTGTGTAACACTCAATTTTATTCGATCTATGCTCACAAAAGCGATTCGCATGAAATTATGTAATCCAAATGTCATTATGGTGGCATTTGTTTATTAACTTGAAGTATATGGGTATGGGTGAGCTGTCAAATTAGGAGGCGTAAGAACAGAGTAGATTCTAGATTCAAATTTACGATAAATGTACGATATCAATCAGTTGCAGGCCGAGTTGCGACATGTGATAATCAATCAAATCGAGCCTTTTTCACGCAGTTTGAGGGGAAATTGTGAAAGCAATTAATAAAACAAATGTGACAGGGTTGGACACAAGGATAACATGAAATCATGTAATCGATAAGATATTAAATTTCACCACAAGCATGGACGATCATCTTTTTTGGGGTTCCATAGATAGCACTGATTGCTGTTTTAAAAACGTTTGATAGAAAGTTGTGCAGCTGGGATTGAAAGACAGACTCTTTTAAGTAGCAGTACAGTCCGGAATGAACCTGGGCCTCAACAAAGATGGCTCTAAAATTAGCCAGGTCCTTAGCTAACTGCCTCCAGTTGAACACTTCAAGTTGATTGAGGTCGGTTTCTTCTTGTGGCGAGGTCTTCCTCTACTACTTCCAGTGTCTGACTGGGACTCTGCGAGCCAGAATATTGCGGAGTTTTTTTTTGACAATTCTTTGCACAATCTTCTAAAGATTCAGATGAAAGAGGTCATATGACAGTGCATCACCTTGCCTAAATCCTTTTTTGGTATCGAATGTGTCGTTGAGATAGTTTCCAATCCTAACGGAGCAGCGTAAATTCTATATCGTCATCATGCACAGACGGACGAGCTTGGGCGGTATACCAGAACTAGACATGGCTCTGTATAGTTCGTCTCCATAAAAGCTGTCAAAGGTGTCTTTGAAATCAATGAATAGGTGGTGGGTATGGATTTGGACTTCTTGGGTTTTTTCCTGGGGAAGTGTTGTCAGTTGTGAACTTTTCTGGCCTTAGACCACACTGATAAGAGCCGGTCAGATTGTTGGTAAACGGTTTCAGGCGTTTACATATTTCGGCAGCTATGGACTGGTAGGTGGTTTTGGGGATAATTATAACTTCGTAGTTGGCGCAGTTCCGAAAGACTTCTTTTATATTTATCTGTGCAAAAAATGCTTAGGTTCCAATCTTCGGGGATAATTTCATCCGACCAAATTTTGCTTATGAGTTGGTGAATGTAACTAAGCAAATCATTTATAAAGCTCGGCAGAAAGGCCGTCATCTCGGTCATAGATGTCAATCGTTATTTTGTTTGTAAAACACCGTCCTTCTTGGAGGCAACTCTCAAATTTCGAAAATACATCTTCAAAATCAGTAATCAGATATACATTGAAAACTCAATCAAATCTTACTTACTTACTTAAGTGGCGCTACAGTCCGGAATGAACCTGGGCCTCAACCAACATGCCTCGCCAATTAGCCCGGTCCTTAGCTAACTGCCTCCAGTTGCGCACTCCAAGTTGGTTGAGGTCTGTGGCTGGGAATCGAAGACTCTGCGAGCTGGAGTATTGGTGTCCATTCGTTCTGCATGTCCTAGCCATCTTAAACGTCCAATGCGGAGTTTTTTGACCAGGGGCATGTCGCTGTACAGCTCGTATAGTTCTTGGTTGAATCTTCGTCTCCATAGCCCGTCAACGCAAACGGGACCGAAGATTTATCGAAGAATTTTCCTCTCGAATCTACCAAGGATTTCTTCATCCGCTTTTGATACGGTCCATGCTTCAGCGCCGTAGAGCAGGACTGGGATGATCAGGGTCTTATATAGGATCTCCTTAGTAGTTCGAGTGAGGGTTTTACTACTAAATTGCCTTCTCTGCCCGAAGAAACAGCGGTTGGCAAGAGTAATTCTTCGTTTAATTTCTGACGAGATGTTGTTGTCAGAGCTAATAGCGGAGCCGAGGTAGACAAAGTCCCGTACTACCTCAAAGTTATATCTGTCAATGGTGACGTTCTGTCCAATTCGTCGATGTTGGGAGTCCTTTCGTGATGACAGCATATACTTAGTCTTACCCTCATTTACTGCTAAACCCATTTTCGCCGCTTCCTTCTCTATACTAGCAAACGTGGCTATGACATCACGTTGAGTCCTACCAATGATGTCAATATCGTCAGCGTATGCTAGTAGTTGCACCGACTTTTGGAAAATTGTGCCTCTGGTGTTGGCTTTGGAGTTTTGCACAATCCTCTCAAGAATCAGATTAAAGAAGTCACATGACAGCGCATCGCCTTGCCTAAATCCTTTTTTGGTATCGAATGTGTCGGTGAGGTCGTTTCCGACCCTGATGGAGCAGCGAGAATTCTCTATCGTCATCCTACACAAACGGACGAGTTTGGGCGGTATACCAAAACTAGACATGGCTCTATACAGTTCGTCTCTATAAATGCTGTCATATGCGGCTTTGAAATCGATGAATAGGTGGTGGGTATCGATTTGGACTTCTTGAGTTTTTTCCAGGATCTGCCGAAGTGTGAAAATTTGATCGGTTGTGGACTTTCCTGGCCTAAAACCACACTGATAAGGGCCAATCAGGTTGTTGGTAAACGGTTTCAAGCGTTCACATATTACGCCAGATAGGATCTTGTAAGCGATGTTGAGTAGACTTATGCCTCTGTAGTTGGCGCAGTTCAGAGGGTCTCCTTTTTTGTGGATCGGGCAAACGATGCTGAGGTTCCATTCTTCAGGCATATTTTCATCCGACCAGATTTGGCTTATGAGTTGTTGGATGTTGCTTACCAAGTCATATCCGCCAGCTTTATAAAGCTCAGCGGGAAGGCCGTCATTTCCGGCAGCCTTATTAAGCTTGCGTTTAGATATTGCTATCCTCACTTCACTCAGGTCGGGTGGTTGGCAGTTTTCGCTGTCATTGCCAATTTGAATGGTTCGTTCTGCCTGACAGCGGAATGTTGTTCGTCATCGCCGTTTAACAGTCTGCAGAAGTGGTTCTTCCATATCCTCAGCATCGACTGTGTCTCAACTACGATATTTCCCTGTTCATCTCGACAGGATTCTGTTCGAGCCTTGTATCCTTGGCTTTGACGTTTTACACTTTGGTAAAACTTGCGAACATCGTTCCTGGAGTGGCACCTCTCTATATCCTCGATCGCGCGCTTTTCTTGCTCTTTTTTCTTCTTGCTGAAAAGCCGATGTTCTTCCCTTCTTCTTTGCCTATAGAGCTCAATGGCAGCTCTCGTCTTCACCTGCAGCTTAGCCTTGTAGGCCTCGTTCTTGGCTGCGAGCATCTATCGGCATTCCTCATCAAACCAGGGGTTTCTTGCTGGTGGGCGCGAGAAACCTAGCACATCAGTTGCGGCTGATCTAATGGCCTGTTGGCATCGTTGCCATTGCTCTTCGACATTCGATGCTGGTGGTATGGTGTTAATCGAGAGGTTAAGGGATACGCGTTGTGCGAAGGTCTCAATCAATCAACTCAATCAAATCTACTTGTTTGAATTCAAGCTTCAATTACAGACTCCAGATGTCACCGAAATCAGCTGTAATTTTAACACTCAGGAGAAATAGGCATTTTAGCCACATAGGTACATGTTCCCAAATGGCGCATCTAGCAACTTTCGTTTGATTCCTTACTAAAATGGATCTTGCTCACACACAATCTCACGTAGCCGCATTTACTTATTGACAAACACACACTTTCTTAGTGTAAATGCAACAACGTCCTTTCTACAACCAACATGCCACGAAACACGAAACTGTCAACGCTACGAGGCGACACCGCAAACTTAGGTTTAACCCTATACCAGGTTCGCACTTCGACAATGGATCCCTTTTTTGCACACCACGTACGTGTTTCCTGGGATACAATTACATCTGTTCAATACACACGATCAAACAGCCACAACACTCCAGAACCAGCTGCGGCAATTTGTTTTCTTATTCATGACGCTTTTTCGTTTCAAAAAATGCAATTCACACCGTTCCAAAAGAAGTTTCACTTCAAAAAATTTCATATGCTTAAGCAGAAACTCTCCCACCTTTTAAAAGCAGTTACCAGCTCATATTGACTTAGTCGCTCCCTTTTTCAAATACAATTCAAAAAATCCGCCCTAAATTTCAAAATTCATTCATTCGACGTCCATAACTTAATCCTACGCAGACGGAAAATGCTCACAATCTCAAACTCGAAATTGGTCTGTTGATGGGCTCGAATCAACAAATACCATCAAGTGTAACCACGAATTGACTGGCATGAAATATCGACCTTAATTAGCAGCCCTACCCCTAGCATCATCAACGGTTGGCTGTTGGAAGGCAGTACAGCCAGGGTTGGGAATTGAATTAAATTATTCAAAGTTTGTTTTGGCCTTTTGAAGGGCGCGCACCACGAATACTTGATGACTTCTAAAGTTTTCTTTCCAAAAATTTATGAAAATTATTTTCCAAAGTAAATATAAGGACGCATCGTTTTGGTTAAATTAATTGAAATTGTATAACATCATCTATTTGGGTTATTCTTCGTCATTTGATGAAGGGGCGTTGTGAAGATGATAATTTAATTCTGAGTGTTGGAGGCATGACCATTAATTGAAGCAAATATACACGCGTTTCAGATGGACAGGAAGTTAGATGGTAATTCTTTAAAATGGGATTCTCCTTTAAGGTGGCATTTTTAGGTGCAGGTTCATTAAGACCGATGCATATCTTCAGATTCAACAAGTTTAATTTTTTTACATGGCTCGAACAGAATCCTGTCGATACGGATTGGTAATATCGTAGTTGAGACACAGTCGATGATGAGGATATGGAAGAACCACCATATGGAAGAACCAGTTCCGAAGAACGGCGATGGCTAACAATCTCCTGCTGTCAGCAAAACTAACTTACTTACTTACTTAAGTGGCGCTACAGTCCGGGATGAACCTGGGCCTCAACCAACATGCCTCTCCAATTAGCCCGGTCCTTAGCTAACTGCCTCCAGTTGCGCACTCCAAGTTGGTTGAGGTCGATTTCCACTTGTGCGCGCCACTTAAGGCGAGGTCTTCCTCTACTGCGTCCGACGTCTGGTTGGGAATCGAAGACTCTGCGAGCCGGAGTATTGGTGTCCATTCGTTCTACATGTCCTAGCCATCTTAAACGTCCAATGCGGAGTTTTTTGACCAGGGGCATGTCGCTGTACAGCTCGTATAGTTCATGGTTGAATCTTCGTCTCCATAGCCCGTCAACGCAAGCGGGACCGAAGATTTTTCGAAGAATTTTCCTCTCGAATCTACCAAGGATTTCTTCATCCGCTTTTGATACGGTCCATGCTTCAGCGCCGTAGAGCAGGACTGGGATGATCAGGGTCTTATATAGGATCTCCTTAGTAGTTCGAGTGAGGGCTTTACTACTAAGTTGCCTTCTTAGCCCGAAGAAACAGCGGTTGGCAAGAGTAATTCTTCGTTTAATTTCTGACGAGATGTTGTTGTCATTGTTAATAGCGGAGCCGAGGTAGACAAAGTCCCGTACTACCTCAAAGTTATATCTGTCAATGGTGACGTTCTGTCCAATTCGTCGATGTTGTGTGTCCTTTCGTGTTGACAGCATATACTTAGTCTTACCCTCATTTACTGCTAAAACCATTTTCGCCACTTCCTTCTCTATACTAGCAAACGTGGCTATGACATCACGTTGAGTCCTACCAATGATGTCAATATCGTCAGCGTATGCTAGTAGTTGCACCGACTTTTGGAAAATTGTGCCTCTGGTGTTGGCTTTGGAGTTTTGCACAATTCTCTCAAGAATCAGATTAAAGAAGTCACATGACAGCGCATCGCCTTGCCTAAATCCTTTTTTGGTATCGAATGTGTCGGTGAGGTCGTTTCCGACCCTGATGGAGCAGCGAGAATTCTCTATCGTCATCCTACACAAACGGACGAGTTTGGGCGGTATACCAAAACTAGACATGGCTCTGTACAGTTCGTCTCTATAAATGCTGTCATATGCGGCTTTGAAATCGATGAATAGGTGGTGGGTATCGATTTGGACTTCTTGAGTTTTTTCCAGGATCTGCCGAAGTGTGAAAATTTGATCGGTTGTGGACTTTCCTGGCCTAAAACCACACTGATAAGGGCCAATCAGGTTGTTGGTAAACGGTTTCAGGCGTTCACATATTACGGCAGATAGGATCTTGTAGGCGATGTTGAGGAGACTTATGCCTCTGTAGTTGGCGCAGTTCAGAGGGTCTCCTTTTTTGTGGATCGGGCAAACGATGCTGAGGTTCCATTCTTCAGGCAAAACTAACAATTCAACATTAACAACGACAGCGAAAACTGCCAACCACCCTGACTAAGTGAAGTGAGGATAGTAATATCTTAACGGCCTTTGGCAAAAACTTGGAGAACTTGAATTATTTATGCAGGAAAAAGATATAGACATCTGTTTAATATCCGAAACTCACGCAAAGAGTAATTCGAACTTAAAAATTAAAGGTTACCTCGACTATCATGCTCTACATCCATCGAATAAGGCTATAGGTGGAGCCTCACTATATATAAAAGAGTGTATCGAATATTCGATTGATCTTAAACTAGAAATCGAAACAATGCAAGTTAGCTCTATACAAGTCAAAAGCAGACAATCCTTTCTGAAGATATCGTCTATTTACTGCCCACCACGATGCAAGGTTGAGAAAATTGACTTTGAAAACTTGCTTGCCTTGGACAACGTTTTGTCATCGGAGGGGACTTTAATGCAAAACATACATTCTGGGGATCTAGATGCATATCACAGAAAGGTAGGATGCTTTATGATGTAGAAAGAAATTACAATTTCGAATTTTATTCTACGGGAAAACCAACTTGCTGGCCAACTGATGTTAGAAAAATACCGAATTTGATCGATTTTTTCATTGTAAAAGGTCTGCCGTCCAATCGAATCAAAGTTGAAGAATGCTTTGATCTTTCCTCCGATCATTCTCCAGTCATTTTAACAACGAGCGAGTCACTGATTATAAATGAAAAACCACCCAGATTAACAAACGCGAAAACCAACTGGGAAGGTTTCAAAAACGATATTGAAAATAATATCCGACCCCCATTGGAACCCCATTGGAACTCGAAGTCGCGGTTGACGCCTTTATCGATACCATCCAAAAAGCAGCATGGAATAATACTCCTCAACTGAACAAAATAGTGAGCTATAGTAAAATTAAGTATCCTCGAGAAATACAAGATTTAGTAAGACAAAAAAGAAAAGCTCGTAAAAGATGGCACCAAACTCGTGCCCCGCAAGATAAAACGCATCTCAATCGGTTGAGTAATTTGCTATCAAATTCGATTAAAAATTTTAAAAACCATGCAGTAGAAACTTATCTGCAAAGCCTAATCGCTGGAAAGGAATCGAATTATTCGCTCTGGAAAGCAATTAGCGTCATAAAACGGCTAAAAATCGCTGTGCCGCCAGTTAGGGTAACTCAAGACGTTTGGGCAAAAAGCGATAAGGAAAAAGCTGCCGTTTTGCCTCTCATCTTGAGGAAACATTTAAGCCATTTGATGGTCCAGCGTAAAATGAAAACATTAATATATTCGAAAGTACCACCGATAATAATATTGTAAGATATGCAAGTATTGCCGAGCTTAAACGGGAAATACAGAAATTAAAGCCTAAAAAGGCTCCGGGTTATGACCTGATTACAGGAGAACTTCTTAAAATGTTGCCTCGGAAAGCATTAACTAAGCTCCTTTTTATTATAAATGCAGCAATCAGATTAGAATACATACCAAGACAGTGGAAAGTCGCGGAAGTGATTATGGTTCTAAAACCAGGAAAATCACCGATTGAAATAAAATCTTACAGGCCTATTTCACTTCTTCCAATAATTTCAAAAGTTTTTGAACGGATATACTCGGTCGCTTACACCCCATAATTTAACAGAAACGTCTTTTACCTGACCATCAATTTGGGTTTAGAAGTAAACATTCAACGGTGGACCAAGTACATCGAATTACAGATGTAATTGAGAAAGCCTTCGAAGAAAAGAAAATTTGTTCAGCCGTATTTCTTGACGTGTCGCAAGCTTTTGACAAGTTGTGGCATAAAGGCCTTACTTATAAACTAAGTCAAGTTCTGCCAGAACAATTATATAAAATCCTCGAGTCGTATCTTGAGAATAGACTCTTCCGTGTGAAACTTGGAAGCGAATATTCAAAGTTCAAAGAAATAATGGCAGGTGAACCGCAAGGAAGCGTCCTTGGACCAATCCTGTACCTCCTATTCACTCGTGATATCCCACAAACAAACGATATAATAGTTGCAACGTTTGCTCACGATACTGCTATACTAGCAGTTGGCACAACCACAGAGGAAACAAATATCAAATTACAAAACGCTCTTAACGAGGTTAGTGAATGGACTAAATCCTGGCGGATTGCACTAAATGAGAGCAATCGATCCATGTAGATTTTTCGTATAAACGGACAAACAATTTGCCTGTATTTCTAAATACGGTTCGAGTCCCGTTTGCAAATGAAGCGAAATATCTCGATATGACACTCGGTGCCAAATTAAAATGGAAGTCGCATGTAAAAAAGAAATGCGAAGAACTTAAGAATAAATACAGAGAACTGTACTGGTTGCTCGGAAAATATTCGAAGCTTAACCTTGATAACAAGCTGCTATTATGCAAGCAAGTGCTAAAACCGATTTGGACATATGGTATACAACTATGGGGTTGTACAAGTGAAACGAATCTAAACATTTTACAAACTTTTGAAAACAAAATGTTAAGATCATTCGTCAATGCGCCGTGGTACGTAAGGAACGAAGATCTACGCAGAGATCTGGGTATTCCGGCGGTTAAAGATGAAACAAAAAATTTTGCACGAAAACATAAAAAACGTTTATTAGGACACGTTAACACAACAGTCCTCCAAATTCTTGACGAAACAAAAATATTGCGGCGACTTCAAAGAACTAAACCCTTAGATTTGGCCCGATAATAACAAACCGCGCTATAAATTGCGGAAAAGCAGGAACTCTCAAAGGAAAGTTACCTGCCAAACATATTATATACTCGTGATAAAAAAAATTGCTGGATAAGTCAAATACTTAGTTGCAATAGAAATACAAAATGGGTGGTGGTTTTAGTGAGTAAAAATCTCACACTACTTTGGGCACGTGCTCATCGTGTCTATGAAGATTTCCACCAGCCCACGGAAAAAAAAGAAAAAAAAATATCTTAACCTTAACAAGCATTCCAGATATGGCTTATCTGCCGAGCTTTATAAAGCCGGTGGAAATGTTTTGCTAAGTAACATCCACTGGTCGGATAAAAATATGAATTGAACCGCAACATCGTTCTCATTATCCAAAAAGAGGATATCATCTAAACTGCGTCAACTACAGAAACATAACTTACCTCCACTTCGCCTACAAGATCCTATCTGCCGTAATATGCGAACGATTGAGACGATTATGCAAAACTACCGAGCCAACACCAGAGGCACAATCTTCCAAAAATCGGTGCAACTACAAGCATACTCCGACGATATTGACATCATCGGTAGGAATCAACGTGATGCCATAGTTTGTCACGTTTTCTAGTATAGAGAAGGAAGCTACAAAAATGGGTTTAGAAACCGACCTCAACCAACTTGGAATGCGCAACTGGAAGCAGTTAGCTAAGGACCGGGTTAATTGGAGAGACATGTTGGCTTAGGCCCAGGTTCACTCCGGACTGTAGCGCCACTTAAGTAAGTAAGTAAGTGAGTGAAATGTCACATTGTGGAAAATGTGGAACACAAGTGTGAACTGGATTGTATCAAAAGGTGTGTTCGATCTTTAACAAAATGATGTCTGCGAAACGGTTTCGTGACGGTTATGTCATAACCTACAAGTTTTCAAAAATTGAAAACGTATGGAATAACATTAGTTTTCGATTAAGGTTTTGGCTTTTGGGGTTATTTCACGAAAACTCAGCTTTCAGTTCGGTGTAAGGGCCGTATTATAAGGAATATAATGTCAGTGTTGACTAATCGTTTTTTTATTAAAAGCGACAATTGAATTTATAGTGCGCGAATATATAAAGGGACTTCCGTACTTTGACAGTTGATAGCGGCCATATTGTTGAAGCTACATCTATCAAATTGGCTGTCATTTATTCAATCGTTTTGCCAAATCACCGTGGATGGACAGAGCGTCCAAAAACATATGCAAGCTATAAAATTGTTTTATCAAAATGACTTTTCTATTCGGACAACCGTCCTCGAGCTTCGCGCATTTTCGACCACTTTAATCCTACCGAGACAACTATTCACAGTGTGGTTGATAAATTTGAGTAAAATGGTTCAGTAAACGATAAACCAATAGCCGTACATCGATGAAACGCAAAAAAAATATCGCCGCTGTCCGTAAGAATGTGCGGGGAATCCGAGTCAGTCGATTAACGTCGCTCAGAAAAACTCGGCCTTTCGCAGACCACAACTTGGCGAATTTTGCGTCGTCACTTGAGCCTACACCCGTACAAAATTCAACCGACTCAGGATCTGAAGGTAAGCGACCATAGACGACCAATGACCTGTATTCGCTGAATGGGCTCTCTCCTCTGGAGCAGTTGGAAACTGACCGTAATGTTCTTCCAAAAATCATCTTTAATGAAGAAGTCCATTTCTGGTGTGGGAAGTACAAAATTGTCGAATTTGGGACGATACCAATCCACATGAGATCCAAGAGCGTACAATGCATTCTTGAAATCACTGTTTAGTGTGGATTTTGGGCTGGCGGCATCATCGGTCTATATTCCTTTGAACACGAAGACGTTGGCCAGGAAATCTCCTTCAACGGCGAATGCTAAAGAACGGTGATTACCAACTTCTTTTGGCCTGAATCGGATGAAATGGACACCACGAAATTAGCAAGAAACCTTTGGATTGAAGAAGAATGCCGCAGCTAAGAACGAGGCCTGCAGGTGAAGACGAGAGCAGCCATTGCTCTATAGGCCAGGAAGGAGGGAAGAACACCGACTTTTTAGAAAAAAAGATCAAGAAAACCACTCCAGGAATGATGTTCGCAAGTTTTACCAAAGTGGAAAATGTCAAAGCCAGGTATATTAGGCGTGGACAGAATATTGTCGTTGAGGCACAGTCGATGCTGAGAATAAGGTAGAACCACTTCCGCAGACTTTTTAAAAGCGATGACGAACAATCTCCAGCTGTCAGGCAAGACGAACCATTCAATATTAGCGACGACAGCGAAAACTACCAACCACCCGACCTAAGTGAAGTCAAGATTTCAACAGACCGGCGCTACATACTACATAGTCCAATACACATTGGAAACTCTGCACGAGCGATTCAGGAAAATGGTAATTTCATGAGGAGGTGATGTGAACTGGACACCGAGATTGTGCGATTTGAATCTCACACCACATTGAAAATTCTGAACGAACGATTCGAGGGCATGGACATCTCACGTGGAGGTGATGTAAACTGGCCACCGATATCATGCGATTTGACCCCGTTAGATTTTTTCCTGTGGGATTTTCTGAAGTCGCAAGTCTATGCGAATAAGCCACAACCTACAGCTGCCATCAAAGCTAACATAACCCATGCCATCTCTCAAATTCAGCCTGATTTATGCGCCAGAGTGATGGAAAATTGGACATTTTGGATTAGCGCCGCCCAAAGAAGCTGCGGAGGCCGGTACATAATGGAATATTACGAAAGGTCTTTTAAACGAATCAAAAAATTAGATGATATCTCACACACTCTTTGTTTTATTTAAATTTAAAGATTGAAAGCGATTAATGAAAGACCCTTTGTATAGGCTCCTCGTGAGCTGTCGTTCACTTTAAACTGTTTCCAGAACATGTAGATCTTTTGGACCAGGAACTCAAAAGATTGAACTAAAACGACGCCATGTTTTATGAATAGAAAAGTAAAACTTTTTTTTCTTAAACTTTTGATTTCCATTAATTCTTAAGTGGAGCTACAGTCCGGAGTGGACCTGGACCTCAACCAACATGGCTCTTTGATTTTGCCTAGTGGTTGTAAACTGTATGTAAGACTTTTTTGACGCCGTCATGACTCATGACCCAAAAGAGAGAGAGCTCCTGGAACCCTTATGTTAGTCCGGATATTGGCAATCCACATTCACAAAGTCATTGGGCTTCTCTTTTCGGGATCCGGTACTCCCTTTATATATGAAGCGTAATACATCTCCGGTACAATAATCAACGTCTACCCCCTATTCGTAGGGGGTAGATATGATGTATCTACATGGTAATCTTACCAAACCATGGTTCTGGATTTGCGGAGAGATCTCTTCTTCGGACATTCAATAATCTCCAATTCCGCATTGAATACCATCGAAATTTTTCATTTCACTTGAAGTTGTATCGGGGTTTGTAAAGGCTTGCAGGTTTTAACCACCGAACACATTTGCCCATCCAATTGAAATGCAATCATATATAGTTGCCCTTCAGTTGTTTACCCAGAACTTGTGGAAGAATGGTCTGTTCGAGAGATGTACCTATAAGAGGGCAACACTGAAAAGCACCTATGCGCACTCTTCTGAAACGATGCAAGTTCATGTGAAATCCTTTTTCTTCCTCTTTACAGATATTGACAACAATGGCTACCTGGACTCGAATGATTTCCAATGCATGGCAGTGCGGGCGTGCGTCATCGAGGGTAAGGGCGAATGCAATGCCAACCGCTTGGCCGAGTATCAGCACATCATGAAGAACTTGTGGGATGAAATCTCAGAGCTGGCCGACGATGATAAGGTAAGTGTTGGCCTTTTATAAAATAATTCACTAGCCGCACCGCACAATGGCACGGCCTAACCTCAAAATATTCCAATTTGTCTATGAAGCTGAATAATTGATGCGGAGGAATTCAATTAGGCTGCGTAAAAGTTTACCCCATTCATTGGCATCGACATTATAATCAACGTGTCGTGGTTGATTTGGTATTCCCAATGGGCTTCCTGCTAACAGGACGACAGAGGACATTATGAATAAATTCAGTAAAATGAAAAACCAACAGGCTAATTGAATTGCACGTAATGGACTCCCAGAGATTTTTTTTTAGATAAATAAGACGGGCTTGTCATGCTGCTCAAAATTGTGAACATAATTTATGGAGTAGTGTGCTGGGCGCTGTGCACAGCGGACTATTCTCTTTGGAAAGTGGGTTAATGGAGAGGGGGTATGTATGGATGCAGGAATATAGGAGGTGACCGCTCGCTTGGGCTTATTGAGTTCTCACAAGGGTGGGTGGTGGTTGGTTAGTCTTTGATGGAAAGATGTATAGAGTTGGTTGGTGGCATAAGTCGAGGGACAGATGTTGTGGACGGATGGCAAATTGATTTTGGACACGACCATTTATCTTCTAATGTGACGTCGGAAGAGGAAAGCTGGTTTTTAGGTGTTTGAAATTAATTTTCTGTTTAAGTGGAGGGAAGGTGATAAGAAGGGATTTAATGGCGACGAGGACTATTTGGGTTTTGAATCGCTTGTGGAGTACACGTTGGCAAAAGGGAAGATATGAACAGGATCCATTTGAAAGCCAAAATCCAGAGGAAGTTACTTACCACTTGTGATATGTCACAAGGTTAGGTTAGGTTAGGGTGGCTGCCAGCGAGTTCGCCAGCACACTTAAACCAGTTTTTGGTCCATTGTGATACCACGTGGTATCCTGTGCGAAAACCGTTCCGAAACGGTGGAGGCGCTGAGATTTCGAAAGAAAGAGGCTCCAAGACGAAGTTTCGTTTTATTTGGTAGGGCCAGGCAGTTGCAAAGAAGATGAAACCATGTGGTATCCTGTGCGAAAACCATTCTGAAACGGTGGAGACGCTGAAATTTCGAAAGAAGTAGGCTCCAAGACGAAGTTTCGTTTTATTTGGTAGGGCCGGGCAGTTACAAAGAAGATGAAGCATTGTTTCTTCTTCCTCTTCATCCATGCAGCTCTTGCAGAAGTAATTTGAGTGAAAGCGTAGCTTTTCTGCGTGCCAACCTATTATACAGTTTCCAGTGGTAACACCTATGATGACGCTAATGTATTGTCTAGCGAAAGAAATCAGTCCCTTGGATCTTCTAAAACCCAGCTTTGGCCAAATTTGTTTGGTTATTTGACACGTCGTGCCAAGATTCCATCTATCATTTGATTTGCAGTGAGCATGCTGTGCTAGTAAGAATTCCATGTAGTGATGGGAACTCCTAGTGAAACCCGTGTCTGGTAATTTAGTCCCATGTCTGGCGAGTTCGTCAGCCTTACAGTTTCCTGGAATGTCACTATGCCCAGGCACCCAGCAGAGGTTAAACTCCTCTGACATCTTTCGCATAGTTGTGCGGTAATCTAGGGTTGTCTTTGAATTTGTTAAGACTGATTCCAGAGATTTGATAGCCGCTGGGCTCTATAAGAAGATGCTAATATCCTTGGCAGATATTACATTCTCTTTCAGCCAGGAAAAGGCTTCTTTGATCGTAGCTATTAGTTCCGCCTGAAACACGCTGCAATGATCAAAATTTAAAAAAAAAATTTTTGGCGCAACAGGCTCGTTAGTACCCAGGGCCTAGCATTCTCACAACCATTCATGTGTGCTTGTGTACTTCTTGCACGATGGCGGGACCTCCTGTTTTATGCCGACTCCGAACGGCTAAGTTGAGATAAGCTATTCTTGACAATTGATACTACTCGGATGATTTGTCAGATCATCACGAGAGGAGGGCCAGTGAAAAATCATTTAGGTGTTGCTACGGCTGGGAATCGAACCCAGACCTCCTGCGCGGCAGTTCATCGCACTAACCATCGTGCCACTGAGCCCTCGCTGCAATGATCAAGAAGACGGAAATATAGGCTGAGATTAAGCCTGTCGGAGAAGACATCAGCACCCACTCCGTCATTTTATCGGTTGGAGAAATCGGTATAAAAATTGACTTTGAAACTCTTATCGAAGTTTAACCTATTAAGGGTGTAATTGGTATGTTGAGTGGCCAGTTTGTATATATAACCTCGGAAATGAATGATTTTATTGTTGACGACCCTGCTAATCGATGTTCGTATCTGCTCCAGGAATCTGAGAACATTTAACAGGAGAGGTGCAAGCGAACAACTAGCGAAAGCCATAAGCATACAAAACAGACATTACTGCGATCCAGGAAATACTATGGGATCGGCCGGACAATAAGAGTATGAAAAACTTTGGGATCTGCTACGGACCATATTCTAGTGAGCAGAAACAGTAACTATTCGGATGTTGATGTGTTATAAGTGCCAGACTTAGCCAAGACTTATGTTTCCAAGACATAAGCGAACGCGTAACAATTCGCATCAAGGCCAAATTCGCCAAATAAGCCTTATATGCGCTCATGCTCCTACAAATGAAAAAGATGAAAGACTGCTTCTACGAGCTCCATGACAAAACCTATGAGCAACTGCCAAAGTCGATGTTTATATAGTGCTGGAAGATTTTAACGCGAAGGCAACATGTCTGGCAAAGGACTTAGTTTAATTGACTTCGATACGGAACGAAATACCACTATAGCCAGCACACGGTCTCCTCACCTCGATATCCATAAGGGGACATGGCGGTCTCTGCTGTAGACAAGAGGCACGAATCCTGTATTTTGGATGACAGAACATACCGGGAGGCTACCATCGACTCGGAGCACTACCTTGATGCAGCCAAGATAAGAACGCGGATATCCACAACGCCACAATAAACCAGAAGTAGTGTGGAAAATTTGAATCTCAAAAGAATTCAATCGCAAGAGACCGCCAAGGACTTCGCTCAACGCGTATCCCTTAACCTCTCGATTCACACCATACCACCAGTCTCGAATATCGAAGAACAATGACAACGATGCCAAAAAGCCATTACATCAGCCGCAACTGATGTGCTAGGTTTCTAGCGCCCACCAGCAAGAAACTCGAGGAATGCCAACAGATCAGCACCTTTTCGTACAAGT
Source organism: Rhingia campestris (assembly GCA_932526625.1). Classification (NCBI taxonomy): domain Eukaryota; kingdom Metazoa; phylum Arthropoda; class Insecta; order Diptera; family Syrphidae; genus Rhingia; species Rhingia campestris. The sequence goes on from OW052182.1 coordinate 176,597,176, forward strand.
TCCTATCTGCATTTATATGTGAACGCCTGAAACCGTTTACCAACAACTTGATCGGCCCTTATCAGTGTGGTTTTAGGCCAGAAATTTCTACAACTGGTCAAATCTTCACACGGCAAGGCGACGTACTGTCAGGTGACTTCTTTAATCTGATTCTTCAGAGGATTGTGAAAAACTCCCGAGCCAACACCAGAGGCACAGTCTTTAAAAAAACGGTGCTACTACTAGCATACCACGACGATTTTGGCATCATTGGTCAGACTCAACGTTATCTCAAAGCTTGACGGGTATGTAAACAAGCAATATTGTCGTTTTTTAAGTGAGCACAATCCTCATGAAAGTCTCCATAACAACCCAAAAAAATTACTGTTTGGTGCGGTTTACATACCGAAGGCTTCATCGGCCCTTTGGTCCTGTGAATTGGCCACCACGTTCGTGTGATTTGGCACCTTTGAAATACTTTTTGTGGGGTTTACGTCAAATCTCCGGGCTATGCGGATATACCAGCTATGATTGAATAGGATTGGTATGGGATCGCCTTTTTTGTAGATGGGACATATGGAGCTGATATTCCAGTTATCGGGCATGCCACATCCAAACCTTGTTGTTGGTCGGATGCCAGCATTCTTCTGTGGCAACGCCTCTGTAGTTAAAGAGTTTGGCTGGTCATCCATTAGAACCGGCTGTCTTGTTGTTTCTTTAGTTATTTGATAGCTGAAATTCTAGGAGGTAATGTGCTAGGAGGTACGAGGCTACGAGGTCCCCATTTCTATGCAGGATTTCCTTCTTCTTCTATTCTGTTTCGGTACTCTTCCCGTGCGGTGCGTGTTTTGTAGCGCCTTGAAATGTGCCTCTTCCGTAATCTCTTTTTGGTACTTGCAAATATAATCATACCACGGACATCGTTTCGGGGGTGGCTAGTAGGCTTTGGTGGTTTCGACTACTTTTCTGATGATATTGAGAAACTGTATCCACAGTGGTGAGTCCCTCACTTAGTTTCTGTTCGTAGACCCTGGCAATCTTCGGCTCACCAAGGCGTAAAACGTGAAGTCTCTTTTTTTGCACTATTCGCAGCTTCTCCTAATTGGACAGTCGGGCTCTGATTTGGCTGCGTCGTGATAATGGTCAGAGTCCACGTTTGCCCCTCAAAATGTGTATACGTCCAGGATTTTGGTTTCATGTATCGCATCTACGAGCATATGGTCGATTTGGTTGGCGTTTCGACCATCTGGAGATCGGCAGGTTGCTTTGTGGATTCAAAGTCGTGGGAACCTAGTGCTGCTGATAACCGTATTACATGCTGCCGCGACAGCATTATCTGCTGTCGTTTCGTGAAGTCTGTGCTTTCCAACTATACCGCCAAAGAGGATTTCCTTAACATTTTCGCATTGAAGTACGTTTTTCACATCGTATTCCGAGTCTTTTGGCTCCGTCCAGAAGGTCGTAAAATTCCTCCTTGATAGGTTCTTCAGTCTTGACGGTAGGGGTGTGTGCACATATAAGGGGGATGTGGCTAAGTGTTTCTCTGATGTGGATCCCAGCCAGGCTATAATTAGCCGGTTTAAAGTTGGCTCCCTTATATTTGCAGCCTTGGGTGGCAGCTGCAAAAAATTACGCATGTTTTTCGTTTGTGTATTCCTGATCCTGTGCAATGTATTTTCTGGATCGCGTTAATGTCTACCCTATACTCGAGAACAGATTCAAGTTTTTGAGAATCATCCGGGGTGTACAGCGGGCGTACGTTCCAGTTACTGCTACTGCATACTCGCTAGTCGTTGTTCGTAGACTTGGACGTTTCATGTCTAGTTGGGGACGACACTAAACTCCCCCTTCAACATCGAAACCCCAAGAAAGCCAACTGGGACAAGTTCGTTGTGGCAGTAGGGAGACACAGTAGCGCCCTTCCACTGCATCTGATGGAAACTCCGTTTGAAATCGATGCTGCAGCGGAACTAATAGGTAATATTTTAGTCAAAGCCTATGAAAGGATCTGCCCTCTAAAGACTATAAAACCACAAAGATCACCGACATGGTGGACGAAAGAGCTTCAAAGCATTAGAAGGGAAACCAGGAAAACCTATAACGCAGCAAGAAGCTCAAATTCGGAAACCGACTGTGATCTTTATAAGAATAATCAGCGCAAATTCAAAAGTGCGGTCAACCGTGCTAAACGCACCTCCTGGCGTAACTTCTGTTACAGTGTAGAAAGCACTACTGAATCAGCTAGACTTAGAAAAATAATCGCCAAAGAACGGGCTGTGCCAGCTCCCCAATGGGGACTGGACACAGTCCGTCTATAACTGCAACCCCATAATAGCAGCAATGGAGGATATGGTTAGTGTAGAAAGAATCAATTGGGCAATTGACTCCTTCTCCCCCTATAAATCCGCAGGAGTCGATGGTATTATCCCGATCATGCTACAAAAATCGAAACACCTCGTAACAGCATTCCTACACAAACTGTTTGTTAGTAATCTAAAATGCGGTTACATCCCTAGATGCTGGCGGGAAGTAAAGGTAGTCTTTATCCCAAAAGCCGGCAAGCCCAGTCACACGACCGCGAAGGACTTTAGACCAATAAGTCTTACATCCTTCATACTAAAAACCTGAAAAACTAATGGATATCTACATTCGTGACAAACTCGACCCCCAATACATATCCTCGGCACAGTATGCCTACACGAAAGTAAGGGAGTCGAAACTCCCCTACATGATATCGTTAGTACAATATAAAAACCTCTCCACGAGAAGGAATATACACTCGCTGCATTTCTCGACATTGAAGGAGCCTTCAATAATGTGAACGCAAACGCAGTCGAAAGAAACCTCGCGAAGAACAACGTGGACCAACCTCTAATACATATTATTGGAAGTATGCTCAACCACAGAATCTTGGAGACACCCATCTCAAAGTAATAGCATCAAGAGGCACACCACAAGGAGGCGTTATCCCACCTCTGTTGTGGAACATAGTCATCAATGAGATACTCATAAAGCTACCACGAAATGGGGTAAAAGTCATAGCCTACGCAGACGATGTAGCGATACTAGTTAAAGGGAAATTCCAACCCACTTTTAGTGAACTACTCGAGCGGGCATTGAAAACTCTCAACGAGTGGACAAAACAATGCGGGCTTGGCATCAACCCCCAGAAAACGGAACTCGTTCTCTTTACGAATATGAGGAAGATACCAATATTCGACCTACCGGCTATCGATGGGACTACCCTCAAACTAGCCGATAGTGCAAAGTATCTGCGTGTCATTCTTGATAGACAACTCAACTGGAACCTAAATGTGCGCGAGCGCATTAAAAAGGCCACAGTCGCTTTCTATACGTGTAACCGAATATTCGGAAAAAACTGGGGTCCGAACCCCAAGATCATCCTATGGATGTACACGGCCATTGTGAGACCTGTATTAACATATGGGGGGCTTGTCTGGTGGCAATCCACATATAAAGTCACCCATCTGAAAAATATGACAAAGGTACAAAGGATAGCATGTGTGGGCGCTACTGGCGCAATGAGAACCACACCAACAGCGGGACTGGAAACCATCCTTAACCTGCTACCGCTAGACCTTTACATGCAAGAATCTGCAGCAAAAAATTGCTCTAAGAATCAGCCAGCTCAACTGCTGGAAATCGAACTCAGGAGGACATGCCCAAATTCTACACAGATATCTGGGCTCAGCTGTATCCTCTGACTACATGCTGCCTCACCATGACTTTCAAAGACCATTCTCCTGCATCCTCCCAAGCAGAGAGGAGTGGGAGAGGAACGAATTGGGCTCCGAAACCATATCCATCTGGAGTGTTTTCAGAAACACTTAAGCTAAACCGCACCTTTCGTCTCCCTGAGCACAGCAGTGTCTTCCAAGCCGAAATATTGGCAGTAGCAGAGGCAGCCAAAGCGACCTCAATGCTGGCGATACCACCAGATGATATCACCATCTTTATTGACAGTCAGGCTGCAATAAAAGCTATCTCTGCTGTCGAAATAAAATCTCGGCTTGTGAAACGTTGTCGTGAAGAGCTAAAGGTTCTTGGCGTCCAACATAATGTTAAGCTCTGCTGGGCCTCCGGACACAGAGGCATACAGGGCAATGAAATTGCTGACGAACTGGCAAGAAAAGGATCTGCCCAAGCAGACCAGTCTGTCAAACCACCACTATGTGACCTCAAATCTCGGGTGGGACAGAAAACACTGATCACTGCCAAAAACAGGTGGAACTCCCTTCCCACCTGTGAAACTTCCAAAAGGATGTGACCTGAGTATGACAAAGCCAGAACCCATAAACTAACTACTTCGTAGAAACAGGAAATCTGTCTCGACTTTAGTTGGGATTCTTACTGGACACAACTTACTAAAAAGCCACAAACTGAAAATGCATCTCATAGATGATGACCTCTGTAGAGGCTGTGCCACTGCCCAGGCCGCAGCCAATTAAGAATGAGAACCTTAGGAAAATACTTTTTCCATGACCTCACGGATCTATCCGAAATCCCTCTCCCTAATCTTTTCAGGTTGGCAAAAACATCTGGATGGCTGGAAAGAGGCTAACAAAAATGGACAGTAACGGGACAATCAATGAACCAACCACACAAGTGGACCCCCAACGGGCATCACAATGGGTCTATATTGACCTGAGTGCGATGAGGGAAGACACACACCGTCTGCCTCATCAACCCACCAACCTAACCTAACCATATGTCTAGTTGATATTTGAGGGGATCTGTTATCCAAGGCTATTGTCCCTCTCAGAAGTAGCGTAGTAGGACACGGGGCTATCAGTATCCACTACGGGATTGAGCGCTGCCGTTGGCCTTGGAATATGTGCATTATAGTACACGTCTTCCCCACAATGAGCTTCCCCTAATGAAATATCACTTTGTAGAGACTCACGCAACTCACTTTATCGTTTCACTCTTCGAGTCTATATCACATGACAAACATTGTACTCGGAAGCTACTACTACCAAGTATCCATGGTAGGTAGTTAGTAGTGGGGGTTTAGCATGAACTCCATTAGCACTTATGTGTCTTTTTGTTACCACGACTCGTGTGACCTTTATTATGATGATAGGTGTGGATGTGATACAGGCGGTCCCTAGAGCCAGCCTGTGAGGTTTAGATAACGGATAAGATCTTGTATCGTTTTACCCGATATGTCGCTTAGGTTGTCAAAGAATGGTTGGTCTAACGTACGCAATATGGCTCTTGCTAGTGCCGAAAATTTGCAGATGAAATGGGATTTATGTTCCTCGCATCATTACGGGTTGTATGGGATCCCTAGTTTGGCCACATGGTCTCCAATTGGCCAGTGTCCCGTGACTATCGCCGTAATTTTTGCGATGTCTGAGTGGGTTCTATTCGGTAGGTCGTTTGTTCTGTTCTTGTCGTAGCAAGGCCATATCTTCCTCGATATAACGCATTTTGTTGACCTTCTCCATTTGGAGTCGGCCTTCTTCAGGAAGTATGTGTGAACAGTAGCGTGCAAGCCTCTTTGATAGCCATCATGTACATTGCCGATGAGTAACTGGAACGATGTGATTCTTCGTGCGATCATTGCACTGTAAGGCGATTCTGCATCCTTATACTTTTCGCATTCCAGCAGGAACACGTGCTCAATTTAGCGTTCGCCACAAGGGGGCTTAGGGTGGGAGTTGATAGGTATCAGGTTATGTTGCACACCATACTGTGGGTTTCCGCGCGTTAGATTCATCTGGATATTGACATTATTACTCTCCTTCGTCACCTTCTAGGGATAGAACTATTTGGTGTTGGCGATGCAGGGATCAAACACAAAACATTTCGGAAAATCTTTGAAATACTGACAGAAACGTGTACATTTGCTTATAAACTTATAAAAGTAAAACAAAAATTCATTAGCTACACATCGCCATCTGATTTTACAAGACTTTGGCAAGATCAACGATAGAAACAAAGGACCAGATACTCGTGTTTCATTCAAAATGAATAATCTCTGATCTCACAAGCAGATTGCATCAAGTCGTCCAAAAAAAAAAAAAACGAAAATATTGCACTTAGCCAAAAAGTATCTTTTACACAGAGGACAGCCTACACATTCACACTCATTGATCATTTGGCCTAGAGGCAGAGCTAATGCAAATTACCTGGCAGTGAGATTAATTAATCCTTCCACCCTGTACAATTGTTCTTCCCCCAGACAAGTTGGCCATGATCCAATTCTCGGTCGATGAATACCACATGCTTGTGTGGTATGTATCTGTTGCTGATCTAATCTATCTGTTGCTTTGTATCCCATTAATTGTGATTATTAGATGAAATACAACAAAAGCAAAAGTTTACCTCTTCGAAATGATTTTTTCTAACCTGGGTTTCCTTTGATCTATCTTACCAACAGGATGGAAAGATTTCAAATGCCGAATTCAAGGAAGCTGTCCAGAAAACTTGCATGGGAAAGAAATACGACGATTTTCCACAGGTAAGAGTCTTGACAAAAACTTGATATTCATGACTAATCGCCATTTTTTTTTTGTTTAACAGGCAATGAAGGCATTCATCGAGGCCAATTTCAAAATGCTGGACATCAACAGTGACGGCATCATCGGTGTCGAGGAGTATCGTTACAATTGCATCACAAGGATAGCCATCGATGATATTGCACCAATCGACAAAGCGTTCGAGACTCTCTTGAGCGTGAGTATATTTGAATTTCAAAGCATTCTTGGAGTAGACCTTTTGTATTTGATTGATGTGTTGTCTGGAGTTTATCCAGAATTGGATAAACTCCAGACAACTGCGTCTTTTAATGAAGCAGTCACAATGAAAAGCAAAATCCTTTGATGATGTCTTTTGTATGGAGGTGGAGATTTGTGTATGCAGTTTGATAAACTGACGGGCATGGACTTCAAAGGTCTTAATCTGCTTTAAGCGAAATTTGATGATGAACTTCATACCATCAGTCTTAAACGATGGCAGTTCGGATGCATATGTAATGATAACATATGTCAATCAGTGAACCTGCGTCATCCTCTTCACTACAAGATTGTTTCATCTCTTTCAGGAATATCCCATACATATAGGACATCGGTGGTGTTTGTTGTTTTTAAAGTGAAAAATAATCGTCTTGCTAAGTTACTATGAAATCCCATACGTAGAGGTTATAAATTCCGAAGTTTTGGCTACTCCTTCTATAACACGTATCTTTTAAATAATTTTCAAATGAGCCGAATAGGTGTCCTTCACCTTGGAACGTATCTATTACGAGAGAAAGACCAACTATTTCAATTTTTACATTTCCCAGCTAAGCTAATAAGCTAATAGCCTCGACTGTGTTAAGTTTCAAATAAAAATATCTTTTCACATTTGTTTGTATCCTAAAGGATACCCCTAATAGTTTTTTGTAATGAAAATTCTGTTCCGACGGTGTGAATTTGATTTTATGAAACGAAAAAGTGTAACGAAATAGAGACCACTATAAATGTATTTATAAGGCGTAGGCTGTCCTTAATATCCTCTTAGTGCTATGGTTCGTAGCAGCCCCACCACTCTACCGTCGTTTACAGCTTGACTTCTACCGCGACACTCGATTTTTTTCAATCAGAAATGAGAGACTATGAGAGAACGGCTTGTTGGAATGAAAAAAATGATCACTCATATGAGAGCCCAGAAGTTGGGGCTCAGTGAGTTCCACATAAACCAAAAAAATACTTGGACAGTTCCGTTTTACTTACTTACTTGCTTAAGTACAGTCCAGAATGCACCTCGACCTTAACCAACATGCCCCTTCATTTAGTCCGATCCTTAGCTAAGTGCCTCTAGTTGCGCACTTGTTGGTTGGTTAATATCGGTTTCTACTTGTCGGCGCCAGTTAAAGAGAGGTTTTCCTCTACTGCGTCTGACGTCTGACTGGGAATCGAAGACTGTACGAGCCGGAGTACTGCTGTCCTATCTCTCTACATGTCCTAGCCATCTTAAACTTCCAAGGCCCTGGTTGAACTTTCGTCACCATAGCCCGTCAACGCAAACAGGACCGAAAATGGTTGCCTTTTGATATGGTCTATGCTTTAGCGGTGTAGAGCAGGACAGGGATGATCGGGGTCTTGTATATGATCTCCTCAGTAGTTGAAGTGAGGGCTTTACAACTAAATTGCTTTCTTAGCCCGAAGAAACAGTGGTTGGCAAGAGTAATTCTTCGTTTAATTCCTGACGAGATGTGATTGTCAGGACTCCAATGTTATATCTGTCAATGGTGAGGTTCTGTCCAATTTTTCGATTTTGTGTGTTCTTTCAAGTAAACTTACTTGGCCTTACCCTCAGTTGCACCTAAACCCATTTTTGCCGCTTCCTTCTCAATGCCTGTGACCTCACCTTGGGTCCTTACCCTCAGTTGCACCTAAACCCATTTTTGCCGCTTCCTTCTCAATGCCTGTGACCTCACCTTGGGTCCGACCAACGATGTCAATATCGTCGGCGTATGCTAGTAGTTGCACCGATTTATGGAAGACTGTGCCTCTAGTGTTGGCTCGGGAGTTTTAGCGCAATCCTCTCAAGAATGAGATTAAAGAAGTCATGTGACTATGTGCCGCCATGCCTTAATCCTTTTTAGGTATCCAATGTGGCGTTGAGGTCGTGTTTATCATGGAGCAGAGAGTATTCTCCATCGTCATCCTGCACAGACGGACGAGTTTGAGCGGTATACCAAAACTAGACATGACTCTGTAAAGTTCGTATCTATAATTGCTGTCGTATGCGGCTTTGAAATTGATGAATAGGTGGTGAGTATCGATTTGGAATTCTTATGTTTTTTTTCCAGGATCTGCCGATCTGTTGTGAACTTTCCTGGCCTAAAACCACACTGATAAGGGCCGATCAGGTTGTTGGCAAACGGTTTCAAGAGTATTACAGCAGAGAGGATCTTGTAGGCGATGTGGAGAACACTTATACCTCTGTAGTTGGCGCAGTTCAGAGGGTCTCCTTTTTTTGGATCGGGAAAACGATGCTGAGGTCCGATTCTTCAGGCATACTTTCATCCGACCAAATTTTGCTTATTAGTTGGTGAATGTAACTTATTAAATCATCTCCTCCGGCCGGCTTTATTAATTTCGGCGGGAAGGACGTCATTACCGGCAGCCTTGTTAAGCTTGAGGTTAGATATTGCTATCTTCACTTCACTTAAGTCGGGCGGTTGGTAGTTTTCGCTGTCGTCGCTAATATTGAACGGTTAGCTCTATCTGACAGCAGGAGATTGTTCATCATCGTTTAACAGTCTGCAGAAGTGGTTCTTCCGTATCCTCAGCATAGATTGTACCTCAACTACGATATTTCCTTTTTCATATTTACAGGATTCTTTTCGTGGCTTCATTCCCTGACTTTGACGTTTAATACATTCGTAAAACTTGCGAACATCATTCCTAGAGTGGCACCCCTCTATATCCTCTATCGTGCGTTTTTTCTTGTTTCTGAAAAGCCGGTGTTCTTTCCTCGTTCTTTGCCTATAGTGGTTAATGGCAGCTCTCGTCTTCACCTCAAGCTTAGCCTTGCAGGCCTCGATCTTGGCTGCGAGGTATTCCTCATCAAACCAGGGGTTCTTGCTGGTGGGCCCGAGAAACTTAACACATCAGCTGCTGCTGTTTTAAAGGCTTGATAACATCGTTGCCGTTCTTCGACATTCGATGCTGGTGGTATGGTGTTAATCTAGAGGTTAAAATATACGTGTTATGCAAAGGATTTGGTGGTCTCTTGTGATTGCAGTCTTTCGACATTACATTTGTTCACAGAATTTCACAATTTATTGTGGCATTCTTACCTTGGCTGCAAGAAGGTAGTCTGAGCCGATGCTAACGCCTCGGAATTACTGGGCATTCAAAATAATAGATGCGTGCCCCTTGATCAATTTGATTGACCGTTCTTTGATCTGGAGTCTGCCGTGTCACCTGAATATCGAGAAAATTGAGGAAACAATTCTTCCTGTCATTTTTTCCCTTTGGTCGGATCATGAGTGTATTTATGGGTTATGTTGGCGTATTTGGCCTTGATGCCAATTTTTACTGAGAGTTCACTAATGTCTTGGTATCATGAGACTGCTTGTCTAAGTCTGTCGCTTACATCAAATCTGCATCCAAATAATCGCTGTTTGTGTTCACTATAACACGGTCTATAGTAGATGTCACAGTTTTTCATCTTCCTTTTGCCCGGCCCATCCCATCGTATTTCCTGGATGGCAGTAATGTGTGCTTTGTAGCAGTTTAGGGCTTCCGCTTATTGTTCACCTGCACCTCTCCTGTTTAATGTTCTCACATTCCAGGTGCAGATACGAACGTCGTTGTCCTTTTTTCGTTTAGCATGGTCGTCAACAATAATATCAGTCCTTTCCGAGGCTATTGGTTGCTTCGTAACAATATTTTTTTTCCAACCTGGAGGGCCAGGCCCTTGTTTTGACCCTGGGACAGCGGGCCGGAAAAAATACCGATGTCAGTAGCCCATTTTTGGGGTATGAGCGCTGCCGTTGACCCATTGAGGGCTCCTCCGCCACCAACTCTTTTCCAATACCCTGGCTCAGTATTGGAAATTCCTATAGACCTGGTGTTCAAATATGTCGAAGCAGCTCATATAGGGATTTCACTACCAGTTCGATCAAACTGGAGCTGTAGACGCCACCGTTGACTCCATCTAGGGAATTCCTCCGCTGCCGCCTGAGAGTGAGTGCCTTAGTGAGACGACACTCCTCCCCCTGTCTGTCATTTTTCCCTAAAAATACAACACGGACCATATATAACGTAACAGCTTCTTATCGCCATTGAACCGGGCTCATACCATCGTATGTCCTGGATGGCAGTAATGTCTGCTTTGTAGCAGCTTAGGGCTTCTGCTAGTTGTTCGGCTGCGCCCCTTTTGTTTAATGTTCTCACATTTCAGGTGAAGACACGAACGTCGGTTTCCTTTTTTCCTTTAGCATGGTCTTCAAAACTAACATCAGTCCTTTCCCAGGCTCTTAGTTGCCGAAAGAAGAATTTCGTCTGCGAGTTGGCAGTTAGCCCAAAGCAAAACCCTCAACCCGGAGGGCCAGTCCCAAATTACTAGTTACCCCTTGGAAACTGGACCATCAGTATCCAGTATTGGATATTGAGCGCTGTAGTTGGCCTTTCCGCTTATCTGCCACCATCTCTATTTAGCTCTTGAGATTCCGAAGTGACGTTTTGTATGAATATGTTACAGCAGCTGAAATAGGTTGTTCACTTTGTTTATCCTAACTGAAACTTTAGACGCCACCGTTGACTACATCTTGGGAATTCTTCCACTGCCGCCTTTGGAATAGAATATGTGCCTTAGTGTGAGTACGCGCCTTATTACCGCTCTCATCTTCTGCGGTCAAAACTCTATACAGGGGTTCAAACCAAGTCTACGGTCAAGGTAACAGCCGCTTAGCCATCGCTTCGAGAAGGCTGAGAGTTGGAGTTGTTTGGCTATGTGCAAACTAGGTGGTTTCATATAATAGCATTGCCTACCACTGAACCATCCTGGCTCAGGAATGGTTAAGCCAAAATATTAATGGAAACCGTCTTCAAGGCTCTAAATGATTTATTAGTAGGGCCTATCAACGTTAAGACGAATCATGTTCATGGTGATGACGTGGTCTTTTCTTCAAAGAGAATTCGTCTTGACGTTGATGGGCCTTACTAATTCAATTATTTGTGGCAACAGGCTTGTAAGGACGTATGTCATTACGATTTTCTCTTAAAGTCCACCAACATTGAAGTGGATTCACAGCAATTTACAACGAAAGTCGAATTGTAAACCTGGCTCCTCTTCACGACTTATACCGATAATTAGAAACACCGGGTCAAATACAGAATAGAAGAATAGAACTTTACCTTTCGAAGCCCAGTTTTCCCTTTATATTTTAATAAAAGACCGTTTACTTACTTACTTACTTAAGTGGCGCTACAGACCGGGATGAACCTGGGCCTCAACCAACATGCCTCTCCAACTAGCCCGGTCCTTAGCTAACTGCCTCCAGTTGCGCACTCCAAGTTGATTGAGGTCGGTTTCCACTTGTGCGCGCCACTTAAGGCGAGGTCTTCCTCTACTGCGTCCCACGTCTGGCTGGGAATCGAAGACTCTGCGAGCCGGAGTATTGGTGTCCATTCATTCTACATGTCCTAGCCATCTTAAACGTCCAATGCGGAGTTTTTTGACTTGGGATGTCGCTGTACAGCTCGTATAGTTAGTGGTTGAATCTTCGTCACCATAGCCCGTCAACGCAAACGGGACCGAAGATTTGCCGAAGAATTTTCCTCTCGAATCTACCAAGGATTTCTTCATCCGCTTTTGATACGGTCCATGCTTCAGCGCCGTAGAGCAGGACTGGGATGATCAGGGTCTTATATAGGATCTCCTTAGTAGTTCGAGTGAGGGTTTTACTACTAAATTGCCTTCTCTGCCCGAAGAAACAGCGGTTGGCAAGAGTAATTCTTCGTTTAATTTCTGACGAGATGTTGTTGTCAGAGCTAATAGCGGAGCCGAGGTAGACAAAGTCCCGTACTACCTCAAAGTTATATCTGTCAATGGTGACGTTCTGTCCAATTCGTCGATGTTGGGAGTCCTTTCGTGATGACAGCATATACTTAGTCTTACCCTCATTTACTGCTAAACCCATTTTCGCCGCTTCCTTCTCTATACTAGCAAACGTGGCTATGACATCACGTTGAGTCCTACCAATGATGTCAATATCGTCAGCGTATGCTAGTAGTTGCACCGACTTTTGGAAAATTGTGCCTCTGGTGTTGGCTTTGGAGTTTTGCACAATCCTCTCAAGAATCAGATTAAAGAAGTCACATGACAGCGCATCGCCTTGCCTAAATCCTTTTTTGGTATCGAATGTGTCGGTGAGGTCGTTTCCGACCCTGATGGAGCAGCGAGAATTTTCTATCATCATCCTACACAAACGGACGAGTTTGGGCGGTATACCAAAACTAGACATGGCTCTGTACAGTTCGTCTCTATAAATTTCGCTGTCGTTGCCAATATTGAATGGTTCGTTCTGCCTGACAGCGGAATGTTGTTCGTCATCGCCGTTTAACAGTCTGCAGAAGTGGTTCTTCCATATCCTCAGCATCGACTGTGTCTCAACTACGATTTTTCCTTGTTCATCTCGACAGGATTCTGTTCGAGCCTTGTAGCCTTGGCTTTGACGTTTTACACTTTGGTAAAACTTGCGAACATCGTTCCTGGAGTGGCACCTCTCTATATCCTCGATCGCGCGCTTTTCTTGCTCTTTTTTCTTCTTTCTGAAAAGCCGATGTTCTCTCCTTCTTCTTTGCCTATAGAGCTCAATGGCAGCTCTCGTCTTCACCTGCAGCTTAGCCTTGTAGGCCTCGTTCTTGGCTGCGAGCATCTGTCGGCATTCCTCATCAAACCAGGGGTTTCTTGCTGGTGGCCGCGAGAAACCTAGCACATCAGTTGCGGCTGATCTAATGGCCTGTTGGAATCGTTGCCATTGTTCTTCGACATTAGATGTTGGTGGTATGTTGTGAGTGGAGAGGTTAAGGGATACGCGTTGCGCGAAGGTCTTGGCGGTCTCTTGCGATTGCAGTCTTCCGACATTAATTTTTTTCACAGTATTTCTGGATTGTTGTGGCGTGGTGGATATCCACAATCTTACCTTGGCTGCTACAAGGCAGTGATCCGAGTCGATGTTAGCTCCTCGGAATGTTCGGACATCCAAAATACTGGATGCGTGCCTCTTGTCTATCGCAATGTGATCAATTTGGTTGACTGTTCGTTGATCTGGAGACCGCCATGTCCCCTTGTGGATATCGAGGTTAGGAAACCGTGTGCTGGTTATAGTGGCATTTCGTTCCGTAGCGAAGTCAATTAGCCTAAGTCCGTTACCAGACGTGTTGTCGTGTAGGCTATATTTTACGATAGTACTGCTAAAGATGTCTTCTTTTCCTACCTTTGCATTAAAATCTCCCAGCACGATTTCAACAACGTACTTTGGTAGTCGCTCATAGGTTTTGTTTGCTCGTAGAAGCAATCCTTAGTTATATCATCCTTTTCCTCCGTCGGAGCATGAGCGCATATAAGGCTTATGTTGGCGAATTTGGCCTTGATGCGGATTGTTACTATGCGTTCGCTAATGTCTTGGAAACATAAGACTTCTTGCCTAAGTCTGGCACTTATAACAAATCCGCATCCGAATAGTCGCTGTTTCTGCTCACTATAACACGGTCCATAGTAGATGTCACAGTTTTTCATCCTCTTTTTGCCCGGCCCATCCCATCGTATTTCCTGGATGGCAGTAATGTCTGCTTTGTAGCAGTTTAGGGCTTCCGCTAGTTGTTCGCCTGCACCTCTCCTGTTGAATGTTGTCACATTCCAGGTGCAGATACGAACGTCGTTGTCCTTTTTTCGTTTAGCAGGGTCGTCAACAATAAAATCAGTCCTTTCCGAGGCTATTGGTTGCTTCGTAACCATGTTTTTTTTCTGTGGGTGGGTAGTTAACCCAAAGCACAACCCCCAACCTGGAGGGCCAGTTCCAATTTATTAGATACCCCTAGGACACGGGGCCATCAGTATTCACTTGAGCGCTGCCGTTGGCCTTTCGGTTCATCCGCCACCATCTCTGTTCAAGGGTCCTGACTAACCCTTGAAATTCCTAGACAACCTGTTGTCCGAATATGTCAGAGCAGCTCATCTAGGTTCGCCTGGGACAGCAGGCCGGGTATTCTTCCGTGCCATTCTCACCAGGGTGTTTATAGTGTTGCTGTTTTTCGTCGTGGTATCAACACTCGCGCTTATCGTTTTGCAAGTCAAATCCGGTTGGATGAGACCAGTGCCCGATGGTTACCACTTGGAGGTAAAAATAAGCACATTTGATGTGTAGTCAGAGTTACAACACTGGGCATTGATGTGTAGTCAGAGTTACAACACTGGGCATTGCCAAGTTAACGCCAATCAGAGTCTACCTTCGTTCTACAACACCCAACCAAAGACCGTTTACATGGACACTAATTATCCTTTTATTTCCAGGACGATGACCGTAAACGAGGTGGTCTCAACATTGAGCGATACAAGGAACTTTACAGCCAATTCTTGGGCAACCCTGGAGCTGATCACCCAGCTGTATATCTATTCGGTCCCTTATAAGATGTTACCTTATGAATATATTTATATAGAACCAACAAAACCAAAAAAAAAATACTAAAAAAAAAAATTTGATAAATGTCTTCGCTTATAGACAAAAAATTTACTGTAAGAACTTTGTGTAAAATGAAAAATAAAAAATAAATAAAAACTAAAAATGAAATAGATAAAATTATAAAATATTTTTATTATTATGTTTCCAAGTAACAATATTTATTTCACATACGACAAATGCCTATAAGTTATTTAAAAAATAAATAACTTTTCATTTTTTATTGTTAACGAAATTACATTTTTATTATTATGTACCGCACTTTCCTCTCTTATTATATGCAAATATCAATATCTTTACATATTTTAATACGTTAATAAATAATAATTTTAATTGTAAATTATTTATTTATCATTCATGTCAATATCTCTCTATAGACGAATTATAGTTAAATAAAAGAAAAAGAAGCATCAAAACATATACTAAATATTGTAATGTCTGTTAAATGTTGTATAGTACATAAATAATCATGTTTTGTTGAAAACAAATATAAACTATATTAAACAACAACAACTTTATGCCCAAAAGTACTAGATTAAACTATTCTGAAATTTTCATAAAATATTTTCAACTATTTTTGGTAAACTTTTCACACATTTTCTTTGAAATATTATAAAAATCAACACAAAATATGTTAAATTATAATTTTAATAAAAAAAAATATATATAAATATAATAAAAAAAATCATTTGTTCAGACAACAATAAAAATTAAACGAAACTAGCGTATAGCGAAGTATGATTTAATTTATTACTTTCTTTCGTATTAAATTTAAAAAAAAATTAAAAAAATATAAAAAAAAAAACTTTGATGTTCCTTTGTAATTTTAACATTCAGAATTATTATTTATTTTTCAGTAAGAAAAAAAAAAATTCAGAAAAATCGAACTTTATTTTCAGTAATCACACCAAAATTTTTGAAAAAAAAAACTGACAGAAAATAATTATTTAAAACAGAATACACAAACAAAATAGTTAAGTAGAAAATAAATAGTTTATGTTGTAACAAATTTGATAGATGAGATGGTAATTGCATTCATTGGTGTAACGGTAAATTATTATCAATTAAAATTGTACTGAAATAAAAGTGAACAAAAATTGGATGGTTTTTTTTTAGAATTATCTATGGACACCGAATGGCCAAAATTTTATTCCATTCTGGGAAAAAGGAATACAAATTTGTACTTCTACGAAAGATCACCTGTTTCCTGCAATTCGATTTGAATAATTACGCAGTATTTCGGATTGTTAAATATGTCAAATGAGTACTCAATCACGAGAGAACCCTATCTTTTGGTTAGACTCGTAAAGGAAGGATTATACTGGTGACGAATGATAAAATGACAATTACGTTCGTACCTACACCTGGAATGTTGGAACACTAAACAGAAAATATACAGCCAAACAGCTAGCGAAAGCATTAGATCTGTCGCCATTGACGGTTACGTTCGCACCGGCATAATTTTTAAAGAAATATGGACCGATGATTCCACCGGCCCAAAAACCACACCAAACCGTTGTTTTTCTGGATGAAGTGGCAGTTCTTCAATCTCGTCAGGTTGCTCTTCGTCCCAAATGCGGCAATTTTGTTTGTTTACATACCCATTGAGCCAGAAATGGGCCTCATCGCTATACAAAATTTGCCTCGAAAAGGTCGGATCTTCTTGGAACTTTTCAAGAGCCCATAGAGCGAAGCGATGTCGCTTGGGAAGGTCGAGCGGCTTCAGTTGTTGCACAAGCTGTATTTTGTACGCTTCCAATTTAAGATATTGACTTAAAATGCGCCAAGTCGTTCCATACGTCAGTCCGAGTTGCTGCGAACGGCGCCGAATCGACTCTCTACGGTCTGCGTGTACATTCTCAGCTACGGCCGCTATATTTTCTTCACAGCGTGCTGGACGTGGTCTATTCGGTCGAATATTATCCAATAATAAATGCTGGGTCTCAAAATGGGTGATGGTGTTGCGAATAGTACGCTCAGTAGGTCGATTATGTTGACCGAAGTGCACGAAACACATTCCTCACAGAACGTGAATTTTCATAATAAAGTTGAAAAATTTGTAAACGTTGTTCACGCGTAAGTCTTTCCATTATGAAATACCAAACAATACTAAACAAAAATAACATGACAGCATGACACGACTCACACGTGATCTGTCAAAAAAGGCTATTGAAAAAAGTATCTCTACTTGGATCACCCGTTAAAAGGACAATTACGTTCGTACCTACACCTGGAATGTTGGAACACTAAACAGAAAAACAGCTAGCGAAAGCACTACCCTGCAACAAAGTAGACATTGCTGCCAACCAGGGTATATGCTCGTACAAGGTGGCGCAAAAATAACCTTCCGATGTTTTTTGGCTGTAATTTAAAAAAAAATGAAAAACTTTAATTCTTCTTGTGGATTATTTTTCTTTGGTCTTTTAATTTTTATTACATCAAGTCGAGAATATGATGTCATGTAAATGGCCGCCGCCACAGTTGATTGCCATTTGAGCCCTTTTTATGGCATTTTCCATAACTTTGGCCAAAACTTCCGGCGATAGGTCCTCACATTCTTGACGGATATTGTCTTTAAGAGCTGCAAGAGTCTGAGGCTTGTTGACATAAACCCGCGACTTCAAAAAGCCCCACAAAAAGAAGTCTGGAGCGGTCAAATCAGGCGATCTTGCTGGCCAGTGCAAATCGCCAAAACGGGCGATTAGGCGCCCGGGAAATGCATCCTTCAGCATATCGGTTGTGGCACGTGCAGTGTGTGCCGTTACACCGTCCTGTTGGAACCACATGTTTTCCAATCCCAATTCATCAAGTTGCGGCAAAAAGAACTCGTTGATCATTGCTCTCTAGCGCTCACCATTCACAGTAACCGTTTAGCCCGCGACGTCTTCGAAGAAAAAAGGTCCGATGACTCCTCCAGCGAAAACAGCACACCATACAGTGACTTTGAGCGGGTGTAATGGCTCTTCGTTACACGCGGATTTTCAGTGCCCCAGAAGCGTAAATTTTGCTTATTTACGTACCCGCTAAGATGGAAATGGGCCTCATCACTCATGATTATTTTTGATGAAAAATCATCTTCCTCTTGGTGGTGATTAAGGATGGCTTGAGCGTATGTTAGACGCGATTGCCGTCAGCAGCTAACAGCTGATGCACCGTCTGGACTTTGTACGGAAACATCTTCAAATCTTGTACCAAAATTCGCTGTAAAGACCGTCGACTGATACCCATTTGCGTGGCACGTCGTCTGGTCGATGTCGACGGCGCTTCCATGACATCATCTGCTACAGCAGCAATATTCTCTGCAGAACGGCTACTCCGGGGTCTGCCACGCCTGGCAGCATCTCGTGTTGTGCCAGTCTCTTCGAGGCGAGCGGCTAAACGTCGCAGTGTTTCACCAGTAGGCGTTAGACGGCTAGGAAATCTGCGACGAAATTCACGTTGTGCCAAAGTCAACGACCGATTATTGCTCAAATAAATGGTCACCAATATTCCGCGTTCTGGAGCAATGTAGCGTAACATTGTTTATTAACGTGTATTTCGCATGTGTTTACTACACAAATGTCAAAACAGAACTGACATTAGGGGCCAATCGCAAAATGTATAGCATTTTCTGATAGGAGGATTACTTTTGCGCCACCTTGTACTTACTTACTTACTTACTTACTTAGGTGGCTCTACCTTGGCCTCGACCAACATGCCACCCCAATCAGTCCGCACCTTAGATAACTGCCTCCACTTTCGCACTTCATGTTGACCTCAACCAACTTGACGCCACTTAAGACAAGGCATTCCTCTACTTCGTCCGACGTCTAGCTCGGAATAGATGACTAACCGGAGTACTAGTAGCCAGTCGTTCTACATGGCCTAGCCATCTCAAACTTCCAATGCCGAGCTTTTTGACTAGGGATATCTACTGCACAGCTCGTATAGTTCTTGGTTGAATCTTCGTCTCCATACCCCGTCAACACAAACGAGACCGAAGATTTTTCTCTCAAAACGACCAAGGATTTCTTAATCCGCTTTTGATATGGCCATGCTTCGGTAGAGTAGGTCCTAGATGATCAGGGTCTTGAATAAGACTTCCTTAGAAGTTCGAGTGAGTACATTTATAGAAGCCCAAACCTATATAGCAAATCTACTTTTAACGAGTTTGATGCGCTTCTGACTCCATCTCAAGAATTGTATCCCTACACCCTCGCACTGTACACAATTCTTCGTGGCTTCGACATTCTGGACAGTCAACACCCGAAGGAAGGTATGTCGAGATCTTTGCTGACATAAACAACTTAACTCAGCTTGTAAATGAGCCAACGCGCATTCCGGATATTGATAGTCAAGCCGCCAACACCCTGGACTTATTTTTAACATCTCACCCCGACAAATACACCATAAATGTATTATCGCTTTTAGGCACGTCAGACCACTGTATCGCATCAGCTAGTTTCTCGTACTCCAACCACATAGTTAAAGAACAAATTCCTAAAAGAACTTTTACTGGTCATTATGCTTCCTCGATAATGACGTGGATGCTACGGCTGATGCGATAACTAACACCATTCTCCTGGGTATGAAATCCTGTATACCTCACCGGATCAAGAGTATCAAACCGATGGTAAACGGGTGGTATGAATCGAGCTGTAAAGAGGTTGATAGGGTGAAAGAGTTATGTTTTCGGTCATATAAAGCCAACCCAACTGAGGAAAACCGTTTAAAATTCAAACGAGCCAGAAATGACTGCAATGCCCACATTAAGCGTGTCAAATTCTTCCACGACCAAAAGTTGAGGCAAATAATTCTACTACGTCCCAAAGGTAGTCGTTTGTAAAAAAACATTAAGAATTCGACCACATCTTCCATCCCAACGCTCATTTACAATGACATTCCAGCTGTCACCTGTCTAGACAAAGCCAATCTGCTCGCTGCTCATTTTGCAGCCAATTCAACGCTGCCAGATTGTGCCCAGTCTCCCCCTGTACTAGAGAACGTAGAACATTCTATGGGACCAATCCACCCTGATGGAGCAGCGAGAATTCTCTATCGTCATCCTACACAAACGGACGAGTTTGGGCGGTATACCAAAACTAGACATGGCTCTGTATAGTTCGTCTCTATAAATCCTGTCATATGCGGCTTTGAAATCGATGAATAGGTGGTGGGTATCGATTGGACTTCTTGAGTTTTTTTCAGGATCTGCCGAAGTGTGAAAATTTGATCGGTTGTGGACTTTCCTGTTCTTCCTTTCTTCTTTGCCTATAGAGCTCAATGGCAGCTCTCGTCTTCACCTGCAGCTTAGCCTTGTAGGCCTCGTTCTTGGCTGCGAGCATCTGTCGGCATTCCTCATCAAACCAGGGGTTTCTTGCTGGTGGGCGCGAGAAACCTAGCACATCAGTTGCGGCTGATCTAATGGCCTGTTGGCATCGTTGCCATTGCTCTTCGACATTCGATGCTGGTGGTATGGTGTTAATCGAGAGTTTAAGGGATACGCGTTGTGCGAAGGTCTTGGCGGTCTCTTGCGATTGCAGTCTTCCGACATTAATTTTTTTCACAGTATTTCTGGATTGTTGTGGCGTGGTGGATATCCGCATTCTTACCTTGGCTGCTACAAGGTAGTGATCCGAGTCGATGTTAGCTCCTCGGAATATTCGGACATCCAAAATACTGGATGCGTGCCTCTTATCTATCGCAATGTAATCAATTTGGTTGACCGTTCGTTGATCTGGGGACCGCCATGTCCCTTTATGGATATCGAGGTGAGGAAACCATGTGCTGGCTATAGTGGCATTTCGTTCCGTAGCGAAATCAATTAGCCTAAGTCCGTTACCAGACGTGTTGTCGTGTAGGCTATGTTTTCCGACAATACTTCTAAAGATGGCTTCTCTTCCTACCTTTGCGTTAAAATCTCCCAGCACGATTTTAACGTCGTACTTCGGTAGTCGCTCATAGGTTTTGTCGAGGAGCTCGTAGAAGCAGTCCTTAGCTATATCATCTTTTTCTTCCGTCGGAGCGTGAGCGCATATAAGGCTTATGTTGGCGAATTTGGCCTTGATGCGGATTGTTACAATGCGTTCGCTAATGTCTTGAAAACATAAGACTTCTTGCCTAAGTCTGGCACCTATAACAAATCCGCATCCAAATAGTCGCTGTTTCTGCTCACTATAACACGGTCTATAGTATATGTCACAGTTTTTCATCCTCTTTTTGCCCGGCCCATCCCATCGTATTTCCTGGATGGCAGTAATGTCTGCTTTGTAGCAGTTTAGGGCTTCCGCTAGTTGTTCGCCTGCACCTCTCCTGTTGAATGTTGTCACATTCCAGGTGCAGATACGAACGTCGTTGTCCTTTTTTCGTTTAGCAGGGTCGTCAACAATAAAATCAGTCCTTTCCGAGGCAATTGGTTGCTTCGTAACAATATTTTTTTTCTGTGGGTGGGTAGTTAACTAACTAACTAACAAGCATGTTGTGTCAAAAATTTGTATCTGTAGGTATTTTGTTCGTTGGGTACACACCTGCTAAGGATGGGTGATCGAGCAGCAATTTTTTTTTATCACGAGTAGGTATATATGACTGTTTGGCATGTAACCTTCCTTTGAGAGTTCCTGCCTTTTCCGCAATTTATAGCGCGGTTTGTTATTCGCGAGCCAAATCCAAGGATTTTGTTCTTTGAAGACGCCGCAATATATCTGTATCGTCAGAATTTGGAGGACCGTTGTGTTTACGTTTTCTATGTTTTCGTGCAAAATCTTAACCGCGGGAATACCCAGATCTCTGCGTAGATCTTTGTTGCTTATGTACCACGACGCATTGACGAATTATCTTAACATTTTGTTTCAAAAGTTTGTAAAACGTTAAGATTCGTTTCACTGGCAAATGATCTAGCTTTCATAGTGTACGGTTGAGTTTTTCCTTGAGTTCTCTAAGAGTATTATATATTATAATCAAAATGTCTAAAGACGAAAAAAAGTGCTTAAAATGCTTAAACCCCATCCTTAATGACGGTATTAAATGCTCGTTCTTTTGCAATAATTTCGTTAATAAATTGTGTGCGAATGCTACCGAAGAAATATGCAAACAATTGCTAAAAAAAGGTTCGGAGTTCGTATATCGTTGTAACGAGTGTGAGAAATACCCAATAAAAAATCTCTTTTTTCGGGTTAATAACCTTGTGTCGGCTATTGACGTTTTAACATCAAAAATAAGTGATATCGACGCTCTTCACTTAGATATTAGAAAATTACTAGCCGCTGTTGCTATACCCGCTAATGATAAACAAAAAACAGCTGTGTTAAACAAAAACAATGCCATCGAGGAGAGTGATACTGTTTTCCTACCCAGTGAAATTAGTGCAAATGGTTTAAGTTTAACTAAATCACTTGATTCCGTTGAGTCTATGCTTTGCTCTTCTAACAAGCCCTCTTTCTCCGCTGTTGTTTGTTCACCTCCACAACCACCACCCAAGCCGATTGCTATAAAGATTACCACCAGTGCCCCAGATAATTCCTTACACCCACTGTCATCGACTTCTAACAATAACACAACAACTCGCTCATTTATTGAAACCAAGAGCGACAAACCGCTTCAAAAGCGCATCACCGGCAATAATATTAATGCGTTTGAAGGAATTGATGTAATGCCCTCAATCCTCATACACTTGGCTTCATCTCTCTCGATTCTCACCGACAACAACCGCAGCAGCAATAATCAACTACACATCACAGAAGCTTAACACTCCATCAGAGCAATTAACATGTATGTATACCACTCATCAAAAGAGGTGCGGACCTATGCTCTCTTAATTTTGTCAATTTTAAGCTAGCAGTACCCTCGACTACCATGCATGAAGCTCTAAATGCAAACAACTGGCCTCTCAATGTGCATGTAAGAGAATTTAAATCGCTTCCAAAAAACGAAAAGTTAGCGGTTTCACTACCAGCGGAATAACAACACAGTCAGCTGGTTCACTGACGCCACAGAGAATGTATAGCTGTTTATCATCGTCATCATCATCACCATCATCTGTTTTGCATTCTCCATCCCACTATTTCTCCGTTTACTATCACAATGCCAGCGGTATGCGTACAAAAACAAACCAACTTTACATTGGTGCTTCTACACATGAATATGATGTCATAGCTATCACCGAAACTTGGCTCAATTCTAATTTCTTATCATCGGAATTATTGGACTCACATTATGTTGTATACAGACACGATCGGCCTTTATCAACTGGCTACACAAAAGGTGGAGGAGTACTGCTGGCGATTCATTCATCACTGTCGAGTAAGGAAATCATTCTTCCAAATAATTCTGATGAGATTGAACAAATTTGTGTTTACGTTGCTGATGCTATTGCACATAAAAATGTATTTATTATCTTATCATATATTCCATCTGGCAGTTCTTGTTCTGCATATGAACCATATATCATGAATATTGATCATGTATGTAAAAATTTAAACTTTAATCAGTATCCAATTGTATTAGGTGATTTTAACGTAGGAAGTATTGATTGGAGAGAGACAGGAAATGATAAATTATTAACACCATTTAATGTAAAAACTGAAATCGAGTCGTTAGTAGTTGATTCAATTTGCTCTTTATCTCTCTTTCAAATAAATAATATAACAAATGATTTAAATCGAATACTTGATCTCGTGTTTATAACAAATGATTATAAATTTTATGTAGATAGAGACGATTTTTCATTATTACGCAATTCAATTCATCATAAAGCTATAATTATTTACCTGAAGTCCTATGAATATATAAATGTAAATAATAATTGCAATATACCCGTATTAAATTTTAAAAGAGCTAATTTTGAAGGCTTAAATAATGCTTTAAATTCAATTAACTGGCATAATCGCTTTTTAAACTTAAATCTAGGCGAAATGTACAATCATTTTCTCAAAATTCTCTTTGATACGCTAAAGATATTTGTACCTATAGTAAAAAAGAAAGCAACTCCCAAACTGCCATGGTTTAACGCGCGTCTCAAAAATTTAAAAAATATTAAATCTAAATCATTTAAAAAAATGAAAAAATCAAATTCTACTAGTGACAGACAGAATTTTCTTCGTTTAAGGAAAGAGTTTGATTTTTTAAACAGATTTCTATACCGCAGTTATATAATATCTATTGAATCAACAATTAAAAGTAACAGTAAATCATTCTGGTCCTTTTACAATTCAAAACGTAAGGTATCTGGGTATCCAAGTGCAATGGAATATCAGACAGAAACATCTCAGGGTGGTAAGTCCACTTGTGAACTTTTTGCCAAATATTTTTCAGAAAACTTTCTGACGTCTAGTATTTCAAACCCACCGAATTTCTGTAATGTTAACCAAATCACTGATATTGGACATTTAGAAATTTCGGAAAACGATATTTTGGAGGCATTGTTCAATGTTGACGCTAGTAAAAGCCCAGGTTTAGACACCTTACATCCGATCGTACTCAAAAAATGTGCTAAGTCGTTAGTTGTTCCTATAACAAAAACATATGAGAGGCTACAATCCGCTGTGCGGATCGTTGAATACCCTATCCCATCCCATCCTTAAAATTAATATCCTCAAAATATAGGCCTTATGGCGATGAAATACAGAAAATGACATTGTCACAATATATTCCTCAGACAGTTTATCAAAATCTTTTGTGGTTCGACAACAAACAACGTATTTCTATTGCTAATGCCTTGGGATGGGGTATACAAATGGTTTTTGTAAGAAAACGCCCCCAAAATGTGGGCGTAGGTGAAAATGATCTATAGACAAAATGTTTATATTACCATTGCGGAAGTATTTGCATCAAAAATTTTTTCGAAAGTTT
This sequence comes from Rhingia campestris, assembly GCA_932526625.1. NCBI lineage: Eukaryota > Metazoa > Arthropoda > Insecta > Diptera > Syrphidae > Rhingia > Rhingia campestris. The sequence goes on from OW052182.1 coordinate 176,622,185, forward strand.
TAAAATTTGGACAAAAAGCGTTTTTTACTAAAAACGCCCCCAAAAAGTGGGCGTGGCAAAAAACTTTGTATGGACGAAATATAGATATTAAGATTCTCTAAATATGCTGCTCAGTCACTTTTTTGAAATTCCTTACGGTTTGGCTTAAAACTACGTTTTTCTAAAAAGGGGGCGTGGCAGTGGGCGGATTTCAAAAATTTTTACACTTGTTCTGCTTCGTCGGCCAGAGAGTCTATATACCAAATTTGAACTCTCTAGCTCAAAATTTAAGGCCCAAAAATCGGTGACACACAGACGGACGGACGGACGGACAGACAGACATGGCTTAATCGACTCAGCTAGCGATTCTGAATCGATCCATATACTTTGAGGTATATGTATCGAAATTATTTCTCTATGTTACAAACTTAATGTCAAAACTAATATACCCCCCTATGGGATAGGGTATAAATATTCAACACTTCCTTATCAACTGGAATATTCTTAGATCAATGGAAAATCGCATATATTTCACCCAATCATAAAAAAGGCGCAAGGCATCTGATTGAAAATTACAGACCCATTACAAAACTTTCATGTATTCCTAAACTTTTTGAAAAAATAGTAAAAGAAATAATTTATAATGATATTAAGCAGCATATATCATCAATGCAGCATGGTTTTGTTAAAGGTAGATCAACAACCACAAATTTAACAATTTTTACGAAATTTTGCCTGGATACAATCGAAAGTGGTGCACAAGTTGATGTTTTGTACACTGATTTTTCAAAGGCTTTTGACAGAATTAACCATGATATCTTAAAACGAAAATTGGCAAAACTTGGTTTTCATTCTAAAATACTTCAGTGGTTAAACTCATATCTAGCAGATAGGAAATTGTTGGTTAAAGTTGACAACTTCTACTCAGAAGTATTTACTGCGACTTCTGGAGTACCACAGGGTAGTCACCTAGGACCGTTGTTGTTTACTTTGTTTGTTAACGAAATCCCGTCACTTCTATCAATCAGTAAATGTCTTTTATACGCAGATGATATTAAGATATTTATGAAGATATCTAATAATAGGGATTGTATTCTTTTTCAAAATGAAATATCTATTCTCGAGCGCTGGTGTAAGGCAAATCAATTACAACTTAACCTGCCCAAATGTAATGTATTATCAGTATATAGATCGCGAACCCCTTTACAATACCAATATACTGCGAATCATGTTATTTTTACACGTGTAACAGAAGTTAAAGATTTAGGAATACTGCTCGATAATCAACTGAGTTTTAAACTGCACATTGATTACATTATTTGCAAGTCTTACTCAATGTTGGCGTTCATCAAACGAAATACCACAGATTTTCAAGATCCTTATACTCTAAAAGCACTTTATTGTTCTTTAGTTCGTTCTTTAGTGGAATATTGTTGTGTAATTTGGGATCCTGCTTACGATGTTCACTCTAACAGAATCGAGAGAATACAAAAATCGTTCACTCGTTTTGCTTTACGAAGGTTTAACAGAAATGATGAGTTACCACCATATAGATCTCGTTGCTTACTAATTAATCTCCAAACTCTTTTTGTTCAAAGAAAAATGCTATCATTAGTATTCCTTAGTGATGTGGTTAATAACCACGTAAATTGTGAAGAGTTGCTTTCTTCGTTACCTTTTAATGCTCCTTTGAGGTATCTAAGAGAACCAAGTCTATTTATTTCACCTTTACATAGGACAAACTATGGATCAGCTGAAACCATTACGCGTTGCGTTAATTTATATAATTCGGTAGTAACAATTGACCTAAGATTTAACTTTAAATCGCGATTGCTTAAAACAAGTTGCACTTGAAATTTTAAAAGCCAAATATTTTTAAATTAATATTGAATTTTGTTGAATTTTTATTTATCATATTAATGCATGAATGTAATATTATATAATAAGTATAATTAAGTTATTAAATCAATCTGTAAAGATTTACCTGGTAGATATATATAAATAAATAAATAAAAAAAAACCCCATAGTTGTATACCATATGTCCAAACCAAGGTTAAGCTTCGAATATTTTCCGAGTTCTCTGTATTTATATTTAAGTTCTGCGCATTTCTTCTTTTTAATGCGGCTTCCATATAACGGGTGATTTTTTAAGAGGTTTAGAACTTTTTTTAAAAAAAAAACACGAAAAATTCGAAAAAATGAATGAAATATTTATTTGAATCGATAGTTTGAACCTTGCAATTTAATGTTTAAAGATAATTTCATGCAAATGTTGACCGCGGCTGCGTCTCAGGTAGCCCATCCGCTGAGTCCAATTTTGGCATACTCTTTCACACATATCGGCCGGTATCTCACGAATGAATGCATGGATGTTGGCTTCCAGTGCGTCAATCGAAGCGGGCTTGTCCCTATAGACATTAGCCTTGACATACCCCCACAAAAAATAATCTAATGGTGTCAAATCGCACGATCTAGGCGGCAAATTGACCGGCCCGAAACGTGAAATTAACTGTTCACCAAACTCGCCTCGCAATTGCGCCATTGTTTCGCGTGCTGTGTGGCATGTGGCACCGTCTTGTTGAAACCACATATCATGCAAGTCAAGAACTTCCATTTCGGGCAAAAAAAAGTTTGTTATCATCGCTCGGTAGCGTTCACCATTGACAGTAACGCTGCGATTCGCATCATCTTTGAAGAAATATGGCCCAATAATGCCGCCGGCCCATAAACCGCACCAAACAGTGGCTTTTTCGGGATGCATTGGTAGCTGTTGCAATGCTTCTGGCTGATCTTCACTCCAAATGCGGCAATTTTGCTTATTTACGTACCCATTCAACCAAAAATGAGCCTCATCGCTGAACACAATTTTTCGATAAAAAAGCGGATCCTCGGCCAGCTTTCCAAGAGCCCATTCACCAAAAATTCGGCGTTGTGATAGTTGTGGTCGGCTGGCTTTAGTTCTTGCACCAGCTGTATCTTAAAAGGCTTTACGCCCAAATCCTTCCGCAAAATTTTCCACGTAGTGCTGTAACAAAGGCCTAACTGCTGGGAACGGCGCCGAATCGACATTTCGCGGTCTTCTGTCCACTAGCTGATACGGCCGCAATATTTTCTTCACTATGCACAGTACGTAAACGTGTTGGTGGTTTAATGTCCAACAAAGTAAATTTGGTGCGAAATTTGGTCACAATCTTCCGAATAGACTGCTCAGAAGGTCGAGAATGCCGATCATAAAATGGAAGCAGCGCGATGAACATTTCGAACCGAGCACGAGTAAAATTCAATAATTTGCAAGCGTTGTTCATTTGTAAGACGATCCATGGTTAAATTGCAAACCAAACTGAAGCTGTTTGACAGTGACACAAGGTACTAAACACACGTCAGCTGTCAAAACCAGTGTTGCCAAAACCAAACCAGCTAAAAAATCACCCGTTATAAATAATTTGAAATTCAAAAATCTACCACAGTCGAAATTCATCACTGAATTGTACCATCGCCATCTGTTGTTCAGTAGTTTTGCTTGTGATTCACTATCAAAGCATCGAACCTGGTTGTCAATGCCCTAAGTGTCAAGATGGCTTCCACATCCACACTAGATTTACCATAATTGGCCATCTGTTAGTTGACGTCTGAAGGCAATAACACCTGGTGGCAAATTTTCGCATCGGAAAAATAGAAGCAACCTAACGGTGCCAATTACCAATAAGCAGTTTAAGCATAAATATTTTTGACAATATGGTTGTACAGGCTGGGAAGCCTACTGAAGGAGATCTGACAATTATTGCAGCTTTACGGTCATCAGGGAAGTGTCGATGATCACATCAACAACGACAATGTCTGCGTGGCACAGGTAACAGCGGAAAAACCAACGATCTCATCAGTTTTCGCAAATTTGTACAATCAATCGTCATACAATTTCCGATATTATTGTAAAAGATTTCCAATACAAATTTTGACAGTTTATTTACCACGTCGTAATTTTATCACATAAACAACGACTTTCCGACGTTGCATGAAAACCCCTAATATGAAGCTAATGCAGAACGGAAAAGAAAGATAGCATTGTGGAGTACGTTAGTGTAAGTCATACCTTGAAACGGAATTACATTGCAACATCTTCCAACAGGTGTTCGCAAGACTGGAGCTCGTTTGGCTAAGTGTGCGATCGTTCATTCCTAAATAAATTTTTTTTTCAATTTGTTGACTGCACTTTAGAGAGGGTTATATTTTGAGAACGTATGAATGTGACGTGCTTACACTACAATTCGAAATGAACCTGGGCTTCACTCGAATTCCTCTCCAATTACCCCGGTCCTAACATACCTCTTTCTGGCTTTACGTGTCTATCATTAGACACATACTTCTGTATGATGTCTTAGTCTGGTGGACTGCTTTAGAAACAGCTTCCAATCGCAACCTATTTTTTTTTTTTTTTTTTTATAATTTGCGCGCACTCAAGGGGTTATGAATACCCTTTATATGTTTTAGCACAGTGCGGGCGTTAAGGAAATTAGGGATAAGAAGAAAGGAGATACCGATGCACATTGGTTTTAAATGTCTGTAAGTTATAATGGAAAGGAAAAACAGAGTTTGGTAGAGCATTCCACATTCGTGTTGTTCGGTTTATGTACGAATCTCTGTATTTCAGTGTACGTCCGAAGATAGGCTTGAGGGTAAACTGATTTGCATTCATTGCGTAACGAGTATTGCGGCTGAATTGTTGAATGGGAGGAATGCAGCTGGCTATTTCATTTGAACATTGGTTGTTAAAATAGCGATTAAACAAGGTAAGGCAGGAGATGTTTCGACGGTGTTCGAGCGAATCTAAGGAGTTCGCTATTCTTATGTCTCCTATAAGTTTTTTCGCACGCGTTTGAATCCTATCTAGTAGGTGCAATGTTGATTTTGGTGCACCTGACCAGACGTGGGCGTTGAATTCAAGTTTTGGGAGTATAAACGCTTTATATATTGTGGCCAGATCAGAGGGGGTGAAATATTTCTTACATCGATTTAGAAAACCTAGACATTTCGCTGCGTTTTTAGCGACTTCAAATATGTGGTCGTTCCAACGTAAGTCGTTACTAACACACATACCTAGCATGGAAAGCTTTTCGGTTTCTTCGACGTAAGTGCCATTCATGGATAATGGCTCAAGATTTTGGTTACGCTTTAATGACAGAAGACAGCATTGTGTTTTGGAAGCATTGAATTCCACTCTATTAGATTTACCCCATTTGATAATGCTGTCAAGGTCGGAATTCAATGAGCTTAACATATTTTGGCGTTTTGAGTCCACGTTCGAAGGTGAGGGACGAGGACCTGTAAACGAATATGAGAAGCTGAGGGTACTGTCATCAGCGAAGGAATGAATTGGATTAGAAGTTGCAGACAGGAGATCATTTATAAAAATGAGAAAGAGAGTCGGAGACAAAACTGAGCCTTGAGGGACACCAGCATTTATTTGGTGAGTTACAGACTTGAAACCATCCAAAACAACTTGAATTGAACGTTTCGAAAGATAATGTCTAATCCATAGAAGAAGTTTTTCGTCGATTCCAAATGCACGCATTTTCGACAAAAGGGCTTGATGCCAAACCCTGTCAAATGCCTTTGAAATATCAAGCGCAACAATCTTGCTTTCACCACCATGGTGGATTGATTGGTTCCACTTTTCGGTGAGATATGTCATCAAATCACCAGTAGACCTGTTGCTGCGAAAACCATATTGCCGGTCATTGAGAAGTTTTCGTGTTTCGAGATATTTCATAAGCTGACGGTTTATCAGCGTTTCCATGACCTTGGAAAGAAGGGACGTAAGTGCAATTGGTCGGTAGTTGGAGAGAGAAGAAGATTCGCCTTTTTTTGGTACAGGCTGGACAAATGCTGTTTTCCATCTACTCGGAAAGAGTCCTGATGAGTAGGATAGATAGAAAAGCTTACGCAGTGGTTTTGCTAGCGTAGAAGAACACCTCTTCAGAATGATGGGGGATATACCATCTGGACCAGCGGATTTGTGTATGTCAAGATCAGATAAAACTCTTGCAACTGTACGAGTACGAAAGTGAATTTGTCCCATAGAATGATCTATGTTCTCAAGTACAGGAGGAGACTGAACACAATCTGGCAATGTAGAATTGGCTGCGAAATGCGCAGCAAGCAGATTGGCTTTGTCTAAAGAGCTGACAGCTGGAATCTCATTGTGAATGAGCGTCGGAATTGATGATGAGGCCGAATTTTTTATATTTTTAACAAATGGCCAAAAGTTTTTACTACCTCTGGGACATTGTAGAATTTTTTGCCTCAACTTTTGGACATGGAGGAATTTGACACGCTTTAAATGGGCATTACAGTCGTTTCTGGCTTGTTTGAACTTTGCTCGGTTTTCCTCTGTTGGGTTGGTCTTGTACAACCGAAAGTTTGTCTCTCAACCTGATAGCTTCTTTGCAGCTCAAGTCATACCACCCTTTTGCCTTTGGTCTGATACTCTTAATTCTGTTGGGAATAAAAGATCTCATACCAAAGAGAATGATATTTGATATCATATCAGCAGCAGCATCCACGTCACTATCGAGGAAGCATAGTGACCAGTTAAAATTCCTAAAAAAACTGTTTAATGCTTCCCAATTGGCTTTCTCGTATTGCCATACAGTTTTTTTGGGAATTTGCTCTTTAACTGTGTGGTTGGAGTACCTAAGTATTAGGTAAGCTTAAGCTTAGATATTGCTATCCTCACTTCACTTAGGTCAGGTGGTTGGTAGTGGTTCTTCCGTATATATTCTCAGCATCGACTGTGCCTCAATTAGATATTTCCTGAATCATCTCGACAAGAGCCTCGTATCTCGTCTTTGACGTTTTACACTTTGGTGAAACTTGCGTACATCGTTCCAGGAGTGGCGCACCGCTCTATATCCTCGATAGCGAGCTTTTCTTTCTCTTTTTTCTTCATTCTAGAAAGCCGGTGTTCTCCACTACTTTGCCTATAGAGCTCAATGGCTTCTCGGCGTGTCCTCACCTGCAGCCTCGTTCTTGGTTGCGATGATCTGTCGGCATTCCTCATCAAACCAAGTATATCTTACTGGTGGGCGCTAGAAACCTAGCACGTCAGTTGCGGCTGATCTAATGGCGTTTTGACATCGTTGTCATTGTTCTTCGACATTCGAGGCTGGTGGTATGGTGTTATGGGATACGCGTTGAGCGAAGTCCTTGGCGGTCTCTTGCGATTGCATTCTTTCGAGATTTGATTTGTCCACAGTACTTCTGGTTTGTTGTGGTGTAGTGGATATCCGCATTCTTATCTTGGCTACAACAAGGTAGTGGTCCGAGTCGATGTTGGCCCCTCGGAATGTTCGGACATCCAAAATACTGGATGCGTGCCTCTTGTCTATCGCAATGTGATCAATTTGATTGACCGTTCGTTGAACTGGAAACCGCCATGTCTCCTTATGGATATCGAAGTGAGGAAACCGCGTGCTATTGTTATAGTGGCATTTGTTTGTCGGCGAAGTCCGTTGCCAGGCGTGTTGTCGTGTAATCTTTGTTTTCCGACAATACTGCTACCTTTGCTTTAAAATCTCCCAGCACGATTTTAACATCGCACTTCGGTAGTCGCTCAAGGACACAAAACATCGACGAACTGGACAGAACGTCACTATTGAAAGATAAATAACTTTGAGATGGTACTTTACAAACTACTTGGCAAACTAACTGCATCAGCTCCGCTATTAACTCTGAAAATGATATATTGTCAGAAATAAAACGAGGCCGCCATGTATTTATATGCCTCTCTTGTTTAAAGGCTGAACTATAATAGAAGCTGGTTGCTGACGACCACTTCCGTAACTGTGCGAACACATGCAATTTGTATTGTACGACCATACTAGCTTTTCGCTTCGATTCGTTCAGTTTTCGTTCACTTTTGCTCACTTGCGAAAAAGCGAATTCATTCGTTCATTCTCTTTCTTTTGTTCTTTCATACACAAATTTTAAATTTCATTTCAACAGCTGTGTACAGTTAAATTTGTAAGTTCCTAAGCATCGAAATTTTGTTTTTATTGCTTGCAATTCCATTCTCAAAAGTCTATTATGGGCAACTTTAGTAATTGAGGGTACTGAAGAAAACTTAACGTAGAATTTTGACATTAGCTTCCGATTGCTTCCGTCTATTATAGTTCAGCCTTAACGCTTGTCAATAGACACTGAATCGGTTCTTGTCAACCGTAAGTATTCCGAGTTTTTCATTCCATTCTTCCAGATTTTCCGGCTTGAAGGGAGACTTCCTCCTATGTAACCAAAGTTCGCCTGTATCCTGTTTAAGACTTATGGTTCCTACATCCCTGTTTCTGTTTAAATTGAAAATGTGCTGCATGGAGAGATTTATTCTCCATGCAGCACATTTTCAATTTAACCATCCTTTCATATTTCACAACCACTGACAAAACTTCCACGTCGACAACATAGATGTCGCCCCAACCCTATAACCCACAATCCAAACATATCATCCACACATCATATGCTTCCCGTTTGTCAGCTGTCAATTTTGTTGATAATTTTCAGCTGTCAAGCATAAATTCGCTTTTTTTTTGTTTACAACATTTTTATTGAAACAAAAATATATAAACGATGCACGAATTCCTTTTGAATATCGATAACAAGGAAATCCTAATCGAAGTGAGTTCCCATCCCCCAAGCACTGATCTCTATTAAGCCATCGTACATCTTGCAGATTCTTCATCTATCCATCGATTACCTCATCGGAAACTGCGATGACATCTCCACTATCAACAAATCCTCCCACAAATATGGTTTCTCCGATCCTGATGATTTTCATTCCGCACTACAGACAATCGCTTACGCCTACAAATGCTACTGCCTCAAAGCAATCACTGAGACTGAATTGCTATCGAATTTCGCTCACATGAATCCCGATTTGCAACAGTCAATTGTGGAAGTGTTCAAAGCGCGACAGCCCGAAATTGTGGAATATCTCCTGCGAGAGCACAACTCCCGCCAGGATAAACTAGTGGAATCATTCGATTGGGACGTACGATTCGTAATGGGTGATAGTAGTTTGTTAACACAACGTCGTCAGTTGACCACGGTCACGTTGAATTGCTTGGAACCAAGTGGAGATCGAAGTTTAGTACATTTTCAGATGAACACTGGTAAATTGGATGAGTTTATCAAAGTTCTTGAACAAAGTGAAGCTTCAATTGGATCAGTGGGACCACAAAAACAGTCGGACCAACAGAGTAGAACAGCCGCAGAACAGTGATGTTGACGTTGAAGCATATAAATGTAGAAATTGTGTAGATAAAATATGAGTAATGTGCCCCCGATTAGAAATGAAGTTCAATGGAAACCAACTCGACTTTGAGAGGAGCGAGCATGAAGGAGTGAGTAGGAGTACGTTGAACGACAATGTTAACAGATTAACTAAACAAAGACAAACAGAATCAATTAAATGCGCTTGATATAGTGAGACGTGTTTTATTGGGGAAGTCTGAAGAGGAGCTAGGTCTTTAAAGGTTATCCAGTCCAAGTGGTGGTTCGGCATTTGGTTTTCTCTGTCATTTCGTACCACAGGGCTGGAATTCATAGATAATGTGGTTCATTCGCTCAATGTTGCCGCGGCAATACCTTTAAGATTGCATCCACATCTGGGTACAGCTATAGAGATCGAGGTTTTACCTTCATCACCACTCACTCATACAAACATGACCAAGTATTAGTCGAAGAAATTGTTCGTGGATTTTTCCAAAATGATGGCTTGTGGCGTTTGCAGAGTACTTTGCACTTAAAGGATCCTATATTCGACATTTAGCAGGGATGTATAGTTCCGATGATTTTTTTCTTTCAAATCGACCAAAGATGTCTTCATACACTTTTGATACGGTCCATGCTTCAGCGCCGTAGAGGTGGACTGGGATGATCAGGGTCTTATATGGGATTTCCTACGAGGTTCGAGTGAGGGCTTTACTACTAAATTGCCGTCGTATCCCGACAAACACCGTTAAGCAAGAGTAATTCTTCGTTTAATTTCTGAAGATATGTTGTCGAAGTTAATAGCGGAGCCAAGGTAGACAAAGTCCAGTATCACCTCAAAGTCATATAGGTCAATGGTGACGTTCTGTATAATTCGTCGATGTTGTGTATCCTTTTGTCTTGACAGCATATACTTGGTCTTACCGTCATTTGCAGCTAAACCTATTTTTGCGGCTTTCTTCTCTATTCTTGAAGGCCTCGTTCTTGGCTGCGATGATCTGCCGGCATTCCTCGTCAAACCAAGAATTTCTTGCTGGTGGGCGCTAGGAACCTAGCGTTGTCATTTTCCTCAGTACTTCTGGTTTGTTGTGGCGTAGTGGATATCCGCATTCTTAACTTGGCTGCACCAAGGAAGTAGTCCGAGTCGATGTTAGCCTCCCGGAATGTTCTGACATCTAAAATACAGGATGTGTGCCTCTTGTCTACCCCAATGTGATCAATTTGATTGACCGTTCGTTGAATTGGAGACCGCCATGTCCCCTTACGGATATCGAGGTCAGGCAAACGTGGCTATGACATCACGTCGAGTCCGACCAATGATGTCAATATCGTCGGCGTTTGCAAGTATTTTCAGGGATTTTTGGAAGATTGTAGGTACCTCTGGCGTTAGCTCGGGAGTTTTGCACAAATTTCTTAAGAATGATGTGGGAGAAGTCACATGACAGTGCTTCGCGTCCCCTTGTCTAAAAGTATTCTACCCGGATGGAGCAGCGATAATTCTCCATCGTCATCCTCCACAGACGGAGGATTTGGGCGGTGTATCAAAAATAGGCATGGCTCTGTATAGTTCGTCTGTCGTATGCTACTGTGGAATCGATGAGTAGGTGGAGGGTATCGATTTGGACTTTTTGGATTTTTCCAGAATCTGCCGAAATGTGAATTTGATCAGTTGTGACCTAAAACCTCACTAATAAGGGCCGATCAGGTTGTTGATAAACAGTTTCAGGCATTCACATATTACGGCAGATAGGATCTTATTTAAAATACTGGATGGAGATCGTCAAGTCCTCTTATGAATACCGAGGAGAGGAAACTGTGGGCTGGTTATAGTGGCATTTTGTTCCGCAGCGAAGACAATTAGCCTAAGTCCGTTACCAGACGTATTGTCATGTAGGTTGTATTTTCTGATAACATTGATAAAGATGTCTTGTCGTTCCACTTCCCAGCACGATTTTAACATCGAACTTCGGTAGTCGCTCATAGGTTTAGTCAAGGAGCTCGTAGAAGCAGTCTTTCATATTTTTCATCCGTCGGGGCGTGAGCGCATATAAGGCTTATTTTGGCTAATTTGGCCCAGTTGCGGATTGTTACAATGCGTTCGCTAATGTCTTGGAAACATAGGACTTTTTCCCTAAGTCTGGCACTTATAACAAATCCACTGTTTGTGTTCACTATAACACGGTTTTTCATCCCCTTTTTGCAGGGCCCATCCAGTCGTATTTCCTGGATGGTAGTAATGTCTGTTTTGTAGCTGCTTAGGGCTTCCGCCAGTTATTCGCCAGCACCTCTCCTGTTTAATTTTATCACATTCCAGGTGCAGATACAAACGTCGTTGTCCTTTTTTCATTTAGCAGGATCGTCAACGGAAGCTATTGTTGCTTCGTAGCAATACTTTTCCCTGGGTGGGGAAAACCCCGAACCCCAACCTAGAGGGCCAGTCCCAATTTATTAGACACCCCTAGGACATGGGGCCATCAGTATCCATTACGGGCGTGAGAGCTGCTGTTGATATTTCGGTTCATCCGCCACCATCTCTGCTCAAGGGCCTGACTTACCCTTAAGATTCCTAACTGACCCTTTGTCCGAATATGCCGAATCACCTCATCTAGGTTTGGCTGGGGACAGCAGGCCAGGGAATCACTCGCACTAATTCGTTTAGCAATTCAAATCCGGATGGATGAGAATAGTAACCGATGCTTACCACTTGGAGGTAAAATAAGCAAGATTGATGTATAAGTCAGAGTGACAACAACTGGGCATTGCCAAGTTCAAGCCAATAATAGTCTAACCTCGTTCTACAACATCCAAGCATCGCCTCTTATCGGAGTGCTCATGCGAATATTGTTCACCTTGTCCTGTCCACGACTAACTCTTAAATGGTCCATTCTGTGGGTACAATTTTCGACCACTTTTTCCAGCTTGTCTGCCGGTTTTCCATGAATAACACGAGTTATGATGGCTACCAAAGCTTCAATCGTTTTGGGTTTATCGATTTAAGCAAGAGATTTCAAATATCCCCATAGAAAGTAATCAGATGGTAGCGTTACCGGATACTGTAGCTTAGGCATACGTTTGTACATTTGGATTTGGATGTACAAGATCCGACCGCATTTCTGATGGCCGCGGTATTTGTTCAAATTTTGGTTTTTCTATCGTAGCCTGTTTTGGCTTTGTGATAAGTTTAGACAAGATTTTAGGCTTTTGCGTAGTTAAGTTTAATTTCTTGAAATTTTGATAGTAAATTTCGTCGCGTCTTTTTTGCAACTCTTTAGCTATTTCGCAGCCACGCTTATTATCGAACTGGTAGTGATATCCCTATATGAGCTGCTTCGACATATTTGATAAATACCTATCCACGGAAAAAAAATATTGTTACGAAGCAACCAATAGCCTCGGAATGGACTGATATTATTGTTGACGACCATGCTAAACGAAAAAAGGACAACGACGTTCGTATCTGCACCTGGAATGTGAGAACATTAAACAGGAGAGGTGCAGGCGAACAAATAGCGAAAGCCCTAAACTGCTACAAACCAGACATTACTGCCATCCAGGAAATACGATGGGATGGGCCGGGCAAAAAGAGGATGAAAAACTGTGCCATATACTACGGACCGTGTTATAGTGAGCAGAAACAGCGACTATTCGGATGCGGATTTGTTATAAGTGCCAGACTTAGGCAAGAAGTCTTATGTTTCCAAGACATTAGCGAACGCATAGTAACAATCCGCATCAAGGCCAAATTCGCCAACATAAGCCTTATATGCGCTCACGCTCCGACGGAAGAAAAAGATGATATAGCTAAGGATTGCTTCTACGAGCTCCTCGACAAAACCTATGAGCGACTACCGAAGTACGATGTTAAAATCGTGCTGGGAGATTTTAACGCAAAGGTAGGAAGAGAAGACATCTTTAGAAGTATTGTCGGAAAACATAGCCTACACGACAACACGTCTGGTAACGGACTTAGGCTAATTGATTTCGCTACGGAACGAAATGCCACTATAGCCAGCACACGGTTTCCTCACCTCGATATCCATAAGGGGACATGGCGGTCTCCAGATCAACGAACGGTCAACCAAATTAATCACATTGCGATAGATAAGAGGCACGCAACCAGTATTTTGGATGTCCGAACATTCCGAGGAGCTAACATCGACTCGGATCACTACCTTGTAGCAGCCAAGGTAAGAATGCGGATATCCACCACGCCAAAACAATCCAGAAATACTGTGAAAAAATTTAATGTCGGAAGACTGCAATCGCAAGATACCGCCAAGACCTTCGCACAACGCGTATCCCTTAACCTCTCGATTAACACCATACCACCAGCATCGAATGTCGAAGAGCAATGGCAACGATGCCAACAGGCCATTAGATCAGCCGCAACTGATGTGCTAGGTTTCTCGTGGCCACCAGCAAGAAACCCCTGGTTTGATGATGAATGCCGACAGATGCTCGCAGCCAAGAACGAGGCCTATAAGGCTAAGCTGCAGGTGAAGACGAGAGCTGCCATTGAGCTCTATAGGCAAAGAAGAAGGGAAGAACATCGGCTTTTCAGAAAGAAGAAAAAAGAGCAAGAAAAGCGCGCGATCGAGGATATAGAGAGGTGCCACTCCAGGAACGATGTTCGCAAGTTTTACCAAAGTGTAAAACGTCAAAGCCAAGGCTACAAGGCTCGAACAGAATCCTGTCGGGATGAACAAGGAAATATCGTAGTTGAGACACAGTCGATGCTGAGGATATGGAAGAACCACTTCTGCAGACTGTTAAACGGCGATGACGAACAAAATTCCGCTGTCAGGCAGAACGAACCATTTAATATTGGCAACGACAGCGAAAACTGCCAACCACCCGACCTAAGTGAAGTGAGGATAGCTATATCTAAACTCAAGCTTAATATGGCCGCCGGAAATGACGGCTTTCCCGCTGAGCTTTATAAAGCTGGCGGAGATGACTTAGTAAGCATCATCCACCAACTCATAAGCCAAATCTGGTCGGTTGAAAGAATGCCTGAAGAATGGAACCTCAGCATCGTTTGCCCGATCCATAAAAAAGGAGACCCTCTGAACTGCGCCAACTACAGAGGCATAAGTCTACTCAACATCGCTTACAAGATCCTATCTGCCGTAATATGTGAACGCCTGAAACCGTTTACAATCAACCTGATTGGCCCTTATCAGTGTGGTTTTAGGCCAGGAAAGTCCACAACCGATCAAATTTTCACACTTCGGCAGATCCTGGAAAAAACTCAAGAAGTCCAAATCGATACCCACCACTTATTCATCGATTTCAAAGCCGCATAGGACAGCATTTATAGAGACGAACTGTACAGAGCCATGTCTAGTTTTGGTATACCGCCCAAACTCGTCCGTTTGTGTAGGATGACGATAGAGAATTCTCGCTGCTCCATCAGGGTCGGAAACGACCTCACCGACACATTCGATACCAAAAAAGGATTTAGGCAAGGCGATGCGCTGTCATGTGACTTCTTTAATCTGATTCTTGAGAGGATTGTGCAAAACTCCAAAGCCAACACCAGAGGCACAATTTTCCAAAAATCGGTGCAACTACTAGCAGATGCCGACGATATTGACATCATTGGTAGGACTCAACGTGATGTCATAGCCACGTTTGCTAGTATAGAGAAGGAAGCCGCAAAAATGGGTTTAGCAGTAAATGAGGGTAAGACTAAGTATATGCTGTCAACACGAAAGGACACACAACATCGACGAATTGGACAGAACGTCACCATTGACAGATATAACTTTGAGGTAGTACGGGACTTTGTCTACCTCGGCTCCGCTATTAACTCTGACAACAACATCTCGTCAGAATTTAAACGAAGAATTACTCTTGCCAACCGCTGTTTCTTCGGGCTAAGAAGGCAATTTAGTAGTAAAGCCCTCACTCGAACTACTAAGGAGATCCTATATAAGACCCTGATCATCCCAGTCCTGCTCTACGGCGCTGAAGCATGGACCGTATCAAAAGCGGATGAAGAAATCCTTGGTCGATTCGAGCGGAAAATTCTTCGGAAAATCTTCGGCCCCGTTTGCGTTGACGGGCTATGTAGACGAAGATTCAACCACGAACTATACGAGCTGTACAGCGCCATACCCATAGTCAAAAAACTCCGCATTGGACGTTTAAGATGGCTAGGACATGTAGAAAGAATGGACACCAATACTCCGGCTCGCAAAGTCTTCGATTCCCAGCCAGACGTCGGACGCAGTAGAGGAAGACCTCGCCTTAAGTGGCGCGCACAAGTAGAAACCGACCTCAACCAACTTGGAGTGCGCAACTGGAGGCAGTTAGCTAAGGACCGGGCTAATTGGAGAGGCATGTTGGTTGAGGCGCAGGTTCTTCCCGGTCTGTAGCGCCACTTAAGTAAGCAAGCTTATTTGCGGGATGGACGCCTTTACAATTAATGCAAATAGCAGGAGTTTTCTTAACTATCCTGCAATCCGTCAGATGATTTCCGGCACATTTTACACACCGCGACTCTTTTTGAAAATAGGTTTGCGTATGATTATATCCTTGCGCTTGTACTTAAAAACTAATTTGGAATCTTTACGCATCTGTTCGATTTTAGAAACAATATTTAGAATTATTTTTATTTCATATATTTTGTTCAAACTTTCTGCTTTCTCCTTTTCTCGTTTGACAGTGTTAACGGCATCTATAACTTTATACAAGGTGGCGCAAAAATAACCTTCCGATGTTTTTTGGCTGTCATTTAAAAAAAAAAATGAAAAACTTTGATTCTTCTTGTGGATTATTTTTATTTGGTCTTTTAATTTATTTTACATCAAGTCGAGAATATGATGTCATGTAAATGACCGCCGTCACAGTTGATTGTCATTTGAGCCCTTTTTATGGCATTTTCTATCACTTTGGCCAAAACTTCCGGCGATAGGTCCTCACATTCTTGACGGATATTGTCTTTAAGAGCTGCAAGAGTCTGAGGCTTGTTGACATAAACCCCCGACTTCAAAAAGCCCCACAAAAAGAAGTCTGGAGCGGTCAAATCAGGCGATCTTGCTGGCCAGTGCAAATCGCCAAAACGGGAGATTAGGCGCCCGGGAAATGCATCCTTCAGCATATCGGTTGTGGCACGTGCAGTGTGTACCGTTGCACCGTCCTGTTGGAACCACATGTTTTCCAATCCCAATTCATCAAGTTGCGGCAAAAAGAACTCGTTGATCATTGCTCTGTAGCGCTCACCATTCACAGTAAGCGTTTGGCCCGCGACGTCTTCGAAGAAAAAAGGTCCGATGACTCCTCCAGCGAAAACAGCACACCATACAGTGACTTTGAGCGGGTGTAATGGCTCTTCGTGGGTTACACGCGGATTTTCAGTGCCCCAGAAGCGTAAATTTTGCTTATTTACGTACCCGCTAAGATGGAAATGGGCCTCATCACTCATGATTATTTTTGATGAAAAATCTTCTTCCTCTTGGTGGTGATTAAGGATGGCTTGAGCGTATGTTAGACGCGATTGGCGGTCAGCAGCTAACAGCTGATGCACCGTCTGGATTTGTACGGAAACATCTTCAAATCCTGTACCAAAATTCGCTGTAAAGACCGTCGACTGATACCCATTTGCGTGGCACGTCGTCTGGTCGATGTCGACGGTGCTTCTATGACATCTTCGGCTACAGCAGCAATATTCTCTGCAGAACTGCTACTCCGGGGTCTGCCACGCCTGGCAGCATCTCGTGTTGTGCCAGTCTCTTCGAGGCGAGCGGCTAAACGTCGCAGTGTTTCACCAGTAGGCGTTGGACGGCTAGGAAATCTGCGACGAAATTCACGTTGTGCCAAAGTCACCGACCGATTATTGCTCAAATAAATAGTCACCAATATTCCGCGTTCTGGAGCAGTGTAGCGTAACATTGTTTATTAACGTGTATTTCGCATGTGTTTACTACACAAAATAATGTCAAAACAGAACTGACATTAGGGGCCAATCGCAAAATTTATAGCATTTTCTGATAGGAGGATTACTTTTTCGCCACCTTATATTATCTGTTTTTCAGATCGTTAACTTTAAGCACGACGAATGTAACCCTCTAGCTACAACGCGTAAAGGCCTTTCAGATTTATTCTCATATGAATATTTTTCTATTTTATCGGCATTTGCGACACAAATGCAACTTTCAGGGTCTTTAATGCAGACTTTCCATTTTTTTTAACTGAAGTTACTTGGTAGCCTAATATTGGCAACGATTTTATCAAGGCAAGTTGCATGCCTTGTTATAGTCGTCAATAATGATCACATTAATTAGCTGTTTCCCTTTATTAATATTCTCTTTATGCTGATTTAAAACATCAGGTGAGGATACAGCTTTCCTATTCTTCACCGGTCTTTTCTCTAGACTCCAGTCTGTTTCGCGACTGAGTTCTTCTTCATACGTATGGTATTCTGAATTAATAGGACAGTTGTAACTCGTTGTTGGTTCATAAGGTAATTTTAATGAACTCTTTAAGGTCATTTTTTCATCCTTAAGGTGGAGAATTTCTTTACGAAGCTCTTCCCAGAGCAGTTCGACTTTGTTTAGCCTAGTTCGGAGAACGTCGTTTTCGACCTAAAGGCTTTTATTTTTCATTGGGTCTCATTTTTCGTAAGCCGACACTTCTGGTGGTGTTGAGCTCCTTGAGCCGCATATATTTTTTTGCAGATGTATGTGACATTTAATAAAAAGTTAAGTAAAAGTATTATTTAAAAACCGAGTTTTGTTTTATTTGAGTTTTTGTTGAAATTACCAGTATTACACAGTTCTACCCTATTACGGGCTCTACGCAACAATTCTATCCATCCAAAAGCGGCCGTAAACATGTTTAGTTAAAAAAATCTCCATTTGGTTTTTTTTTAAAGAGTTTATTGGATATATATATCAATATATGGATTAAAAATAATACTTTACATTTTAAAAAAATGTATCTAAAATGGACCGTTTTTTTGACGTTTTTACTTTCAGAAAATCTTTCTTGAAAATTCCTTCGATTTTATTTATGGCAGATAAATTATTTTTTAATGATTAAATGTTTGATGTGTTCCGGAGTTCAGATTTAGTAAGATATCTCTGATGAATTTCTGTTATAATTGGTCAGAATTAATGTTGACTGACCAATCAGAAAAATATATCTCCCTAAATCTGTAATCCGGAACACGGCCAATATTTTGTGTAATCCCTATTGCATGACAATCGTTATCTGACATTTATTTCTTGAATTTATTTTGACAAGTCGAAAAATTGAAAATTTTTTAAAAAAAATACATCCCCAAACTCGTTCACAAAAAATTTATAAAAGTACTTCAACCTACGATAAGATTAGATGCCATGTGTATGTCATTTTTAATTTGTCCAAGTTTTACAAATATTTTCATCTGGCAACGATTGGCAGGAGTTTCTTATTGGAATGTTGCCATGTATAATTCGTTGTAGCATTTTGAGAAGTCGCTGTATACGAGCTCTTAAATTCTACCATCTGTATGCCATAAAAAATTAATAGAGCGCCATATAATCTAATCGCAGATCAAGTGTGTGGTTCTGTTAACAGAGAGTTAACAGAGTGTGAAAATAGGTTAAGATTGACTGCCCTCAAAACCTGATTAACGCGGGATATTGACCTTTCCATAGAACAATGGCAACTGTGTTACATCATGTCGGATGAGTATCAAAAACGGCCTTTCACATCTGACGGCGACTTGAGTTCCAGATTTCTTCAACACCGTTATAGTCGCTGCAGCCGCTTCAGTACCCTGTTCGTTAACTTCAAAATCGACTTTATGAAGAATATCATCAACATACAACTGAGGCTTTCGCAGTCCCCCAGCAGAACGAATATCATCCAAACTCTTAAGACTAGCAGCTGAGTCAGGACGAGCTTGTCTACGAGAACGTACAAGCTTCTTGCCAGGATTCAGTTTCGTTATGCGTTTGCTTAGAATCAGATCCTTCAGACGCAGTGGTAGATTCTTTCGCATGTACTCACTTTCAACTTTATAGGTTACAGACCGCCTGGATCGCCGCCTTTCAGTTATTGGACCATATGTTCGGTTTGAATAAATCTGTGCCGGCCGTTCAGACATATCGTTCTCATCACCTAAGCGAAGGAGTAATAACGCAGGCTCATTGTAACGATCTAGGATACCGCGTGAGGTAGGGTTTTGCAGTTGTCTGGTAGAAGGTGCTGCCTGGAAGCTTTGTTGATGATGGCGAGCGGGATTTGAATTACGGGCGATAGCTGCATTATTGCGGCTAAAAACAGGCCCTTGCAGTTGGGAGACAGCTGGTGCTGCGGCTTGTTGCAAATAACGCCCAGCGTCTGAGATAAGGGATAAATCACTTTGACCGTTGACGAATATATCGCTGATTCCCATTTTGATGAGGGGCCTTTTCAGGTTCAATGTGCTGGTGACATGAAACTTTGGAAAGGCTATAACTGCGGTTTTGTATTCCATTTTGCTGATCATACGGTTGATTTTGTCGCCAGTTAGAAGCTTTTGAAGATCTTTAAGCTTGCGTCGAGTTGAGTCGTTGGGGAAAATGATGTACATTGTGGTTTGATTTCCTTTGTATGGGAGTCCTATGATGCGGCAGTCTAAAAGAAGAACGGAAACGGGAATATTAGAGGACGAAGCTTGATGGTGTTGTAATATTTGGGAGTGGAATGATGTTTAACACAAAAGAAGAATTAAGTGCGATGATATGATAAAATCAGTAAATTTCTTGGATATAAGTGTTCTAAAAGGCATAAAATATTCCATAAGACTTCGGTCGTTGAAAATTAAATCTCGTATCACTCACTAAATCAGCGATTTATACGCCGCCACCTATCGATACCAAGGAAACAAGTGCTTCGATTGAAGTACAGAGCAATCTACGAGGCTTGTATGGTTCATTTTTATTTGCTAGATCGTTTTTAGGCCTAGAGATGCTAATGTCTCATATCTATGGAAATCCAAAAACAGAATTATATCCTAAGGATATGAAAATATCCTCCATAAAGCAAAAAAAATTCAAACATGTAATGTTTCAATAAACGATGCGAACAAGCAGTGTAAAAGGAACAGTTGAGCCAATAGCATGTGAATCCAAAAGTTAGGTTAAAGTAAAATGGCTGCCAGCGCTTCGCCAGCATATTTACACCCGTTTTTGGGCCATTGTGATACCACATGGATCTCTTGGAAAACCAATCTGTGCTATTTATGTTTGACAAATCGTAGGGATTATTAAAGAAGTAAGCTCCAAGATAAAGCTTTCTTTTGTTTGATAGGGCCGGGCTGTCACAAAGAAGATGAATTATTGTTTCTTCTTCCACTTCTTCTATGCAGCTCCTGCAGAAGTCGTTTGAATGAAGGCCTAGCCTTTCTGCGTGCCTACCTATTAGACAGTGTCCAGTGACGCTAAAAATGGTTTTGCGATAGAGATCAGTCCCTTGGATATTCTTAAATTCAGCTTTGGCCAGATGGCTAGCAAGTTCTGACTATGAAACTATATCGTCAGAACTGATGGGTTGCTGTTGATTCGTGGAATATGTTGGCAATGACTATTTTTCGTCGTCGTAATGCAATGTTAGGATGCGTTTTTGGCAAACCTTTAGTATTTGTTCGAACGCTCTCTTTCCACAGGGATATTCCATAAATAATGAAAAAATGTCTTCACAACACCAATTTTTAAAAAGTGTAAGCTATGTGATATCTCTAATTATAGACCAATTTCAAAACTATCCTGCATTGCAAGGCTATGCGAACATGGTTTTGTAAATCAAAACAGATTTAATCTAACGAATCTTTTGACATTTGTTCACACTTTAGAAAACAGGAAAGAAAACTCGACTTCTTTCTTGTTTTCTAAAGGACTTCTCTAAAGAATTCGACTAGCTGTCACTTAAAGCCGATTATTTATTAATTGGATTGAACCCAGTCTGGAGAACCACAAGGAAGTAAGTTGTCCCGTATTCTATTTATACTTTCAATGTAAAAAGCAAAATATTGATATTTGCTTATGACATGAAAATTGAAAAATGTGTAGGAGATCTTAACGATTTGATATCACTTCAAACCGCATCGGTGGCGTCCTAGGTAGCGGATAGAGCAATTCTTTTCAGACATGCGGGGTAGGTGGGAAATAATATACCGCTCTTGGACCAAAATTAGCTTGGGTATTGATAGGGGACCAAAAAAAACTCCCTAGACCGCAGCGGAAAAATTCTCAAGATGAAGTTAACGATGGCTTCCCAGTTTGGATGGAGATTATTTAGGAGTCTCAAGGGTTAGTCAGACACTTAGAACAGAGATGGTGCCGGAAGAGCTGAGAGGCCAACAGCAGCGCTCAATCCGTTAGTGGACACTGAAAGCTCCATGTCCTACGGATATCTAATAAATTGGAACTGGCCCTCCAGGCTGGGGGTTGTGCTTTGGGTTAACTTCCCGAAAAAAATTGTTGTTGCAAAGCAACCAACAGCCTCTGAAATGACTGATTTTATTGTTGACGACCATACTACTTACTTAAGTGGCGCTACAATCCGGAATGAACCTGGGCCTCAACCAACATGCCTCTCCAATTAGCCCGGTCCTTAGCTAACTGCCTCCAGTTGCGCACTCCAAGTTGGTTGAGGTCGGTTTCCACTTGTGCGCGCCACTTAAGGCGAGGTCTTCCTCTACTGCGTCCGACGTCTGGCTGGGAATCGAAGACTCTGCGAGCCGGAGTATTGGTGTCCATTCGTTCTACATGTCCTAGCCATCTTAAACGTCCAATGCGGAGTTTTATGACCAGGGGCATGTCGCAGTACAGCTCGTATAGTTCTTGGCTGAATCTTCGTCTCCATAGCCCGTCAACGCAAACAGGACCGAAGATTTTTCGAAGAATTTTCCTCTCGAATCTACCAAGGATTTCTTCATCGGCTTTTGATACGGTCCATGCTTCAGCGCCGTAGAGCAGGACTGGGATGATAAGGGTCTTATATAGGGTCTCCTTAGTAGTTCGAGTGAGGGCTTTACTACTAAATTGCCTTCTTAGCCCGAAGAAACAGCGGTTGGCAAGAGATGTTGTTGTCAGAGCTAACAGCGGAGCCGAGGTAGACAAAGTCCCGTACTACCTCAAAGTTATATCTGTCAATGGTGAGGTTCTGTCCAATTCGTCGATGTTGTGAGTCCTTTCGTGATGACAGCATATACTTAGCCTTACCCTCATTTACTGCTAAACCCATTTTCGCCGCTTCCTTCTCTATACTAGCAAACGTGGCTATGACATCACGTTGAGTCCTACCACTGATGTCAATATCGTCAGCGTATTCTAGTAGTTGCACCGACTTTTGGAAAATTGTGCCTCTGGTTTTGCACAATTCTCTCAAGAATCAGATTAAAGAAGTCACATGACAGCGCATCGCCTTGCCTAAATCCTTTTTTGGTATCGAATGTGTCGGTGAGGTCGTTTCCGACCCTGATGGAGCAGCGAGAATTCTCTATCGTCATCCTACACAAACGGACGAGTTTGGGCGGTATACCAAAACTAGACATGGCTCTGTACAGTTCGTCTCTACAAATGCTGTCATATGCGGCTTTGAAATCGATGAATAGGTGGTGGGTATCGATTTGGACTTCTTGAGTTTTTTCCAGGATCTGCCGAAGTGTGAAAATTTGATCGGTTGTGGACTTTCCTGGCCTAAAACCACACTGATAAGGGCCAATCAGGTTGTTGGTAAACGGTTTCAGGCGTTCACATATTACGGCAGATAGGATCTTGTAGGCTATGTTGAGGAGACTTATGCCTCTGTAGTTGGCGCAGTTCAGAGGGTCTCCTTTTTTGTGGATCGGGCAAACGATGCTGAGGTTCCATTCTTCAGGCATATTTTCATCCGACCAGATTTGGCTTATGAGTTGGTGGATGTTGCTTACCAAGTCATCTCCACCAGCTTTATAAAGCTCAGCGGGAAGGCCGTCACTTTCTGAAAAGCCGATGTTCTTCCCTTCTTCTTTGCCTATAGAGCTCAATGGCAGCTCTCGTCTTCACCTGCAGCTTAGCCTTGTAGGCCTCGTCCTTGGCTGCGAGCATCTGTCGGCATTCCTCATCAAACCAGGGGTTTCTTGCTGGTGGGAGCGAGAAACCTAGCACATCAGTTGCGGCTGATCTAATGGACTGTTGGCATCGTTGCCATTGCTCTTCGACATTCGATGCTGGTGGTATGGTGTTAATGGAGAGGTTAAGGGATACGCGTTGTGCGAAGGTCTTGGCGGTCTCTTGCGATTGCAGTCTTCCGACGTTAAATTTTTTCACAGGTATTTCTGGATTGTTGTGGCGTGGTAGATATCCGCATTCTTACCTTGGCTGCTACAAGGTAGTGATCCGAGTCGATGTTAGCTCCTCGGAATGTTCGGACATCCAAAATACTGGATGCGTGCCTCTTATCTATCGCAATGTGATCAATTTAGTTGACCGTTCGTTGATCTGGAGACCGCCATGTCCCCTTATGGATATCGAGGTGAGGAAACCGTGTGCTGGCTATAGTGGCATTTCGTTCCGTAGCGAAATCAATTAGCCTAAGTCCGTTACCAGACGTGTTGTCGTGTAGGCTGTGTTTTCCGACAATACTTCTTAAGATGTCTTCTCTTCCTACCTTTGCGTTAAAATCTCCCAGCACGATTTTAACATCGTACTTCGGTAGTCGCTCATAGGTTTTGTCAAGGAGCTCGTAGAAGCAATCCTTAGCTATATCATCTTTTTCTTCCGTCGGAGCGTGAGCGCATATAAGGCTTATGTTGGCGAATTTGGCCTTGATGCGGATTGTTACTATTCGTTCGCTAATGTCCATGCTAAGCCAAAAAAGGAAATCAACGTTTGTATCTGCACCTGGATTGTAAGAACATTGAACAGGAGAGGTGCAGCCGAACAACTAGCGGAAGCCCAAAGCTGTTTAATAGCAGACATTTCTGCCATCCAGGAAATACAATGGGATGGGCCGGCCAAAAAGTCGATGAAAAACTGTAACATAGTGAGCAAAAACAGCGCCTATTCGGATGTGGATTTGTTATAAGTGCCAGACTTTGGCATGAAGTCTTATGCATTCAAGATATAAGCGAACGCATTGTAAAAATTCCCATCAAGGGCAAATTCGCTAAATTTCCTCACCTCGATATCCGATATCCGTAAAGGAAGATGGCGGTCTCCAGATCAACGAACGATCAATCAAATAGAGGCAAGCATCCAGTCTTTTAAATCTCCGAACATCCCGAGGGGTTAACATCGACTCGGAGCAGTTGAAGACGAGAGCTGCCATTTAGGTCTGTAGGCAAAGAAGGAGGTAAGAGCACCAGCTATTCAGAAGAAGAAAAGTTAGCAATCGCGAATATAGAGAGGTGCCACTTCAGGAAAGATGTTTGCTAGTTTTACCAAAGTGTAAAACGTCAAAGCCAAGGCTACAAGGCTCGAACAGAATACTGTCGTGATGAACAAGATAATATCGTAGTTGAGATACAGTCGATGCTGATGATATGGAGAACCACTTCTGCATTCCACTGTCAGGCAGAATGAACCATTCAACATTGGCGACGACAGCGAAAACTACCAACCACCCGACCTAAGTGAAGTGGGGGTAGCAATATCAAACCTTTACCTTAACAAGGCAGTCGGTAATGACGGCCTTTCTGCCGAAGTTTATAAAGCCGGAGGACATAAATTGGTAAGTAACATTCACAAACTCATACGCAAAATTTGGTCAAATGCAAGTATGACTGACTGACGATCTAAAAAAAAAGACCCTCTAATTGCTTCAACTACAGAGGCATAAGTCTCCTCAACATCGCCTACAACATCCTATCGTAACATACGAACGCTTTTAACCGTTTACTAACAACCTGATCGGCCCTTCTCAGTATTTTATTCCAGGAAAGTCCACAACTGATCAAATCTTTACTCTTCTTCCAAAAATCGGTGCAACTACTATCATACACCGGCGATATTGACATCATTGGTCCACCTAGTCCTACTTATGTTCCAGCAAGTTCTCGTGGAAGTCCCTCTGTAATTGACTTATTTGTTACAAACGTCTCTGGTCTTATGTCTCAGCCATTTTCGTTAAATGAACTAAGCTCTGACCATAATCCAGTTCATTGTCAAATTCGTTGGTCGGGTTTGGAAAAGGTGCAATATTTATATAATTTCAAAAACGCAAACTGGACAAGTTTTCAAACGGAAGTTAAGAGGAAGTTTCGAAGTATATCTACGAACCTTGAAGATATCGAAAATAAGCAGGATGTTGATGGTATTATTCAACAATTTTCCGAAATTGTTCTTAGTTCGGCTGATAACAACATTCCTAAAGTTGTAAAACAAATCTTTTGCGCTAAAATTCCACCTTATATACTAGAGCTTATAAAATTAAGGAATATGCATCGGCGTAATTGGCAAAGGTATCGGGAGCCTGCCTCGAGAACTCAAGTAGCACAATTAAATAAAATAATTAATAATAATATTCAAGCTCATCGACACAAAGAGTGGAATAATAAACTGAGTAATTTAGACAAAGCGTCCAAACCCTTTTGGAACATAGTAAAAATTATTAAAAATAAAACTAAACAAATTCCTTGTCTCAAAAGTGGTCCCACTACCTTTTATACGGATACCGAAAAGGCAAAAGCACTGGCACTATCCTTTGCACAAAATCATATTGTTTCTCAACATTTAGGAGATACAAATACAAATGACCTAGTGCATAATGCTGTGTCTACCTTTAATACGGTTAGCTATCAAACTCCTCCAAGTGAGTTGATTACAGAAATGGACACAAAATATTTCATAAATAATTTATTGATTAAAAAAACACCTGGTAGCGATAAAATTAAAAACATATATCTTAAGAAATTACCAAAAGAAGGCATACAATTTCTTACCCTCATTATGAATTCATGTCTAAAAACGCAATATTTTCCAGATGCGTGGAAACTTGCCAAAGTAATACCAATACCAAAGGCAGGTAAGCCTTTAGATAAAATTGAAAGCTACAGACCAATAAGTTTACTTAGCACTGTTAGTAAAATTTATGAACAAATTTTGAAGGAAAAAATGTTAAAAATTATTGAAGAAAGGAAAATATATCCTGACGAACAATTTGGCTTTAGGCGCAATCACGGTACCTCTCACCAAGTTCTAAGGATATGCAATATAGTTAAAAAAAACCGTGCAACAGGCAGATCTACTGGTATGATTTTACTCGATATTGAGAAAGCTTTTGATTCCGTGTGGCATAAAGGACTCACATATAAAATGATACATTTAAATTTTCCGCCATTTCTTTCTAAAATTGTCCAAAGTTTCGTTAAAAATCGATGTTTTAAAGTGCATGTCAATAGTGGTATGTCTGATTATGTAAATTTTTCTGCTGGAGTGCCCCAAGGCTCGGTTCTTGGGCCTGTCCTCTACAATTTATACACCTCCGATTTCCCAATTCTTCCAGATTGTGAATTTGCAATATATGCGGACGATACAGCAATATTATCGTCGCATGAATTTAGTCTCAATATTGAGACTAATTTAAAAAATGCGGCCAAAATATTGCAAGAATACTACAATAAGTGGAAAATAAAGCTCAATGCCGAAAAGATACAAGCTATCTTTTTTACTAGAAAAAGAAAACCTTGTTTCCTTCCGGCTAATCAGCTTGATATCAATGGGCACCCTATAAGGTGGGAGTCTTCTGTAAAATATCTGGGCATATATCTTGACAAAAAATTACTTTTTAAAGAACATAATACACAAACACTTAAAAAAATTAACCTTGCCATCAAAATGTTGTATCCATTTATTAATAGAAAAGCATTACTTTCAAAAGAAAATAAAATAATAATATATAAAACTATCTTCCAAGCAATTATGTTATATGGATGCCAGGTTTGGGGTAAATGTGCAGCATGTCACTTAGCAAAATTGCAAATATCCCAAAATAAAATATTAAAAATGATGTTGAACTTGCCCTGGCACCATTCCACGTCAGGCCTTCATCTTAAAGCTAATGTTGAGTTGATCTCGAATAAAATACAATTACGGAATAATTCTTTTGCAATCAGATGCGACAATTCTGACAACCCTTTGATCACACAACTAAACATAGACTTTCAGACATGACATTCAGTTATATAAGCAAGCTCCTTTTATAATAAATATGTGTTAATTGTTATACATATGTTAATTTATATTATGTGTTAATTTATGTGATATTGTATTTATATGTTAATTTATTTATTTCTGTTAATTTATTATTTCTATGTTGATTTATTAATTTTTGTTAATTGATTTAATTCAATTATTTATTTATTAATTTATTTATTCATCTATTTATTTATTTATTTATTTATTTATTTATTTATTTATTAATTTATTTATTTATTTATTTATTTATTTATTTATTTATTTATTTATTTATTTATTTATTTATTAATTTATTTATTTATTTATTATTTTAGTAATTTGTTTATTATTTATTTAAATATTTGTTTATTAATGCATTAATTTACAAATATATATATATATATATATATATATATATATATATATATATATATATATATATATATATATATATCATCATTATTAAATCATTTTATTTATTTATTTTATTTATTTTTTTTTTTTCCGGATTTGAGGTTTTTGTCGTTGTTTCCTCAAAATATTAATATAATAATTTGTGTTATAAATAAGTTATTTAAAATAGTTATTAAAATTATTCAGTTGAAAGATATACTATTGTAAATCACATCTCTGTAATTTGTAAATTGTGCGATAGCCTATTATATGAAATTTTTATAACGAACAATAAAATTTAAAATATAATCATTGGTTGGGCTCAACGGGATGTCATAGGCACGTTTGATACTAAAGAGAAGAAAGCGACACAAATGGGTTAAGCAGTAAGTGAGGGGAAAGACCTATAAATTATATGCTATCAACACGTCCCTTCGTGTCAACTGTTGAACAGAACAGAATGGAACAGAATGGAACAGAATTGAAAAGAGCGTCACCATTGACAGATAAAACCCGTCACTTAAGTAAGTAAGAAAACACGGTTTGAATCCGAAACTTACAAAGTGTCAACAAATGACATTTTAACGTAAACTTGCTCACTCTCAATTTAGATATACTCACTGTGGGGATACTTTCTGTCACGTCGACAGCTTTAAAGATCTAGGTTGGGTGTCTAACTGTCTATTTGGATCACCAAATGGAGTTTAATTAACACAAATATCAAACGCCTTTGTATTAATGTGCTATCACCACTAATTTATGAAAATATTTGTTTGTAACATCAGATCTTGTTTAAGCTCGAAGAGTTAACCCGTATTCACAAACGCTGATTAGCTAATCAATGACTAACTTTTGGCATTTGCGCGAGTATTTCTTATGGGAAAAACTGTCAAGTTAGTCGTTGTTTAATAAGGTGTTTTCTATGTAGATATTGCAGGTTGGTTATACACGATGCAATTTTCTCGTTTGTTAGCATTTGAAACAAATACCATGTGGCGCAAAAGTAATCCTCCTATCAGAAAATGCTATAAATTTTGCGATTGGCCCCTAATGTCAGTTCTGTTTTGACATTTGTGTAGTAAACACATGCGAAATACACGTTAATAAACAATGTTACGCTACACTGCTCCAGAACGCGGAATATTAATAACTATTTAAAGTTTTTCATTTTTTTTTTAAATTACAGCCAAAAAACATCGGAAGGTTATTTTTGCGCCACCTTGTATCACGAAAAGATAGATTATCCAGTTATTTCTTTGTGGGAACTTATAATGTCAATTAAAAGAACTATTTCACCCCCAATTCTAGCTGCAACAGGTTCGCCAGGATACAGGACCTAGCGTTTCACTCATAGTCATTCGTGTGTGCTTCTTGCCCTATAGTGGGACCTACACTTTTTAGGAGCGACAATATTGAACGATTAAGGGAAAGCCGGTTCGACATGAAGTTTGCGCGATTGGACTTCTCTTCGTTTAAAATTCGAGTTTCGAAATCAACAAATATATGATTTTATGACGTTTAGGTAATGTTGTTCACGCTCTAAGTTGGATTAAGCCTTAAAATTTTTAAAAAATAAGTAAAAACAAATATGAAAGTAAAATCGTCAACGACAACTGTAAGGGCTGAGCTATAATAGAAGATAATTGCGGACAACTGTTATATATTTCGATAACTTAAGACAAAGTGTTATAACCTTAATTGTGTCTTCCTTTTTTGAACACTCCCTTTTCTTTAATAATTATGACATTTGATATTGAGTCTTTTCTCTCTTCTTGCCCTAACCTTCAACCGAATAACTTGTGTTTTCCCTTAACTACTAAGATTTACCAATTAAATAAATTGCTAAGAATTTAACAACGTGTTTTATTAAAAGACACAATAGTTGGCGACGAGGAAAATTCAATAAGTCCGCGTGTAAAAGTAAAGTCTATAAAGTTTTAATATAGTAGCAAAGTCTAATAAGGGGAATCGCGTGTTTGTGTGTTTGTCAAATTGGGAAAGGTTAAGTACACGTGCAGCTCAAACGATACTAAATGACTCCATTAGTCGGCAATATCGAACCATTTTTACCTGGTGGTAATTTCAAAGCATACGAGGACAGGCTTCGCCAATTTTTTAAAATAAATGATATCCAAGCTGAAGGTCAAACACCATTACTCATCACTGTGATCGGTGCTGAGATATATCAGATTCTGATGTCTCTAACAGTTCCAGATATGCCAAGTACCAAAGACTTCGAAACCCTCATCAGACTTCTGCGAGCACATTTTGCACCAGCCGAAAATAAAAGAGCTGAAAGGTACAAATTCTACAAGTCATGCCAAGAAGAAGGGGAACCAATCGGGGATTATATAGTCCGCCTGAAGTTGCTTGTACAGTCATGTCATTTTGGAGATTTTTGGACAAAGAACGCGATGAAAAAAATACCACAATTAACGCCGCTGTAATCAGTGATCTTGGAAGATACAAATCGTAAATTCTGGATGATGTTTAAATTGATCGGCTTATCATCGGTCTACGTAACGAAAAAAATCCAGCAATGTCTACTTAATGATGATGGAAGCAATTTCGAAAAATGTTGTCAAAAGGCTTTGAACATGGAAGCCTCCGAAAAAGCATCAAAAAACATGCAACCGCATGCTTTTCATTCAATATCATCAAATGTCACGAGCCGTTATTCTAAAGAGCAGAATCCCGATCCGAAGCATCAGTCGAGTCAAGAGAATCAACAAATGTATAACCCTAAGTGGAGGAAGTCGTCTTCGCATAATGCGCAGAGTCAAGGCAGAGATACAAAGCGATGCCACAGATTTGGCCGTGGTCATCAAGAATATAACTGTCCAGCCAAGGAGTGGGAATGTTTTTCGTTTGGCAAAAGGGGCCACACATCAGTCGTCTGCAGAAACAGCAAAGCAATTAAAGTCGTACACAGTATCCAAGAGCAGCAGAAGCAGCCAGTGTGCTGCAAAGTTAAAATAAATGGAGTCCATGTCGAAATGGAGGTGGATACCGGGGCTACAGAGTCAGTCATGAGCGAAGGGGAGTTTAGGAAAAAAATTGTTAATTTAAATTTAGAAAAGTCTCAAAATAAACTTTGTACAGTTACAGGTAGTCTGATAAAAGAAATCGGTGCGATGAAGCTTCAGGTGGCGTTTGGAGGAAGAGAGCATCAATTACAGCTGATAATTATTGAAAGTGATAACCATCTAAGTGCATTATGGGTCGTTCTTGGATTGATAATTTGTATCCGGATTGGAGAAGCGTGTTTAGTATTGTTCCAGTAAACCAAGTAAGTTGTAGTAAAACTTTAGTGGAAGAGATAGAACAATCTTTTCCGGGTATAACTAGTACAAAGTTGAATACACCTATCGTTGGGTATGAAGCCGATATCGTGCTTAAAGAGGATCAAACACCTACTTTTCACTGCGCGTACAGTGTGCCGTATAGGTTAAGGGAAATTGTGGATTAGGAACTGGACAGGTTGGTGGACGAAGGGATTTTAGTGGCAGTGAAACAAAGTCGCTGTCCCAGGCGAACCTAGATGAGCTGCTCTGACATATTCGGACAACAGGTTGTCTAGGAATTTCAAGGGTTAGTCAGGCCCCTTGAACAGAGATGGTGGCGGATGAACCGAAAGGCCAATGGCAGCGCTCAATCCCGTAGTGGATACTGATGACCCCGTGTCCTAGGGGTATCTAATAAATTGGAACTGGCCCTCCAGGTTGGGGGTTGTGCTTTGGGTTAACTACCCACCCACAGAAAAAAAAACATGGTTACGAAGCAACCAATAGCCTCGGAAAGGACGGATTTTATTGTTGACGACCCTGCTAAACGAAAAAAGGACAGCGACGTTCGTATCTGCACCTGGAATTTGAGAACATTAAACAGGAGAGGTGCAGGCGAACAACTAGCGGAAGCCCTAAACTGCTACAAAGCAGACATTACTGCCATCCAGGAAATACGATGGGATGGGCCGGGCAAAAAGAGGATGAAAAACTGTGACATATACTACGGACCGTGTTATAGTGAGCAGAAACAGCGACTATTCGGATGCGGATTTGTTATAAGTGCCAGACTTAGGCAAGAAGTCTTATGTTTCCAAGACATTAGCGAACGCATAGTAACAATCCGCATCAAGGCCAAATTCGCCAACATAAGCCTTATATGCGCTCACGCTCCGACGGAAGAAAAAGATGATATAGCCAAGGATTGCTTCTACGAGCTCCTCGACAAAACCTATGAGCGACTACCGAAGTACGATGTTAAAATCGTGCTGGGAGATTTTAACGCAAAGGTAGGAAGAGAAGACATCTTTAGAAGTATTGTCGGAAAACAAAGCCTACACGACAACACGTCTGGTAACGGACTTAGGCTAATTGATTTCGCTACGGAACGAAATGCCACTATAGCCAGCACACGGTTTCCTCACCTCGATATCCATAAGGGGACATGGCGGTCTCCAGATCAACGAACGGTCAACCAAATTGATCACATTGCGATAGATAAAAGGCACGCATCCAGTATTTTGGATGTCCGAACATTCCGAGGAGCTAACATCGACTCGGATCACTACCTTGTAGCAGCCAAGGTAAGAATGCGGATATCCACCACGCCACAACAATCCAGAAATACTGTGAAAAAATTTAATGTCGGAAGACTGCAATCGCAAGAGACTGCCAAGACCTTCGCACAACGCGTATCCCTTAACCTCTCGATTAACACCATACCACCAGCATCGAATGTCAAAGAGCAATGGCAACGATGCCAACAGGCCATTAGATCAGCCGCAACTGATGTGCTAGGTTTCTCGCGCCCACCAGCAAGAAACCCCTGGTTTGATGAGGAATGCCGACAGATGCTCGCAGCCAAGAACGAGGCCTACATGGCTAAGCTGCAGGTGAAGACGAGAGCTGCCATTGAGCTCTATAGGCAAAGAAGAAGGGAAGAACATCGGCTTTTCAGCAAGAAGAAAAAAGAGCAAGAAAAGCGCGCGATCGAGGATATAGAGAGGTGCCACTCCAGGAACGATGTTCGCAAGTTTTACCAAAGTGTAAAGCGTCAAAGCCAAGGATACAAGGCTCGAACAGAATCCTGTCGAGATGAACAAGGAAATATTGTAGTTGAGACACAGTCGATGCTGAGGATATGGAAGAACCACTTCTGCAGACTGTTAAACGGCGATGACGAACAACATTCCGCTGTCAGGCAGAACGAACCATTCAATATTGGCAACGACAGCGAAAACTGCCAACCACCCGACCTGAGTGAAGTGAGGATAGCAATATCTAAACATAAGCTTAATAAGGCTGCCGGAAATGACGGCCTTCCCGCTGAGCTCTATAAGGCCGGCGGAGATGACTTGGTAAGTAACATCCACCAACTCATAAGCCAAATCTGGTCGGATGAAAATATGCCTGAAGAATGGAACCTCAGCATCGTTTGCCCGATCCACAAAAAAGGAGACCCTCTGAACTGCGCCAACTACAGAGGCATAAGTCTCCTCAACATCGCCTACAAGATCCTATCAGCCGTAATATGTGAACGCCTGAAACCGTTTACCAACAACCTGATTGGCCCTTATCAGTGTGGTTTTAGGCCAGGAAAGTCCACAACCGATCAAATTTTCACACTTCGGCAGATCCTGGAAAAAACTCAAGAAGTCCAAATCGATACCCACCACC
This sequence comes from Rhingia campestris, assembly GCA_932526625.1. Lineage (NCBI taxonomy): Eukaryota > Metazoa > Arthropoda > Insecta > Diptera > Syrphidae > Rhingia > Rhingia campestris. Next base: position 176,655,631 of record OW052182.1, read on the forward strand.
TATTCATCGATTTCAAAGCCGCATATGACAGCATTTATAGAGACGAACTGTACAGAGCCATGTCTAGTTTTGGTATACCGCCCAAACTCGTCCGTTTGTGTCGGATGACGATAGAGAATTCTCGCTGCTCCATCAGGGTCGGAAACGACCTCACCGACACATTCGATACCAAAAAAGGATTTAGGCAAGGCGATGCGCTGTCATGTGATTTCTTTAATCTGATTCTTGAGAGAATTGTGCAAAACTCCAAAGCCAACACCAGAGGCACAATTTTCCAAAAGTCGGTGCAACTACTAGCATACGCTGACGATATTGACATCATTGGTAGGACTCAACGTGATGTCATAGCCACGTTTGCTAGTATAGAGAAGGAAGCGGCGAAAATGGGTTTAGCAGTAAATGAGGGTAAGTCTAAGTATATGCTGTCAACACGAAAGGACACACAACATCGACGAATTGGACAGAACCTCACCATTGACAGATATAACTTTGAGGTAGTACGGGACTTTGTCTACCTCGGCTCCGCTATTAACTCTGACAACAACATCTCGTCAGAAATTAAACGAAGAATTACTCTTGCCAACCGCTGTTTCTTCGGGCTAAGAAGGCAATTTAGTAGTAAAGCCCTCACTCGAACTACTAAGGAGATCCTATATAAGACCCTGATCATCCCAGTCCTGCTCTACGGCGCTGAAGCATGGACCGTATCAAAAGCGGATGAAGAAATCCTTGGTAGATTCGAGAGGAAAATTCTTCGGAAAATCTTCGGTCCCGTTTGCGTTGACGGGCTATGGAGACGAAGATTCAACCAAGAACTATACGAGCTGTACAGCGACATGCCCCTGGTCAAAAAACTCCGCATTGGACGTTTAAGATGGCTAGGACATGTAGAACGAATGGACACCAATACTCCGGCTCGCAGAGTCTTCGATTCCCAGCCAGACGTCGGACGCAGTAGAGGAAGACCTCGCCTTAAGTGGCGCGCACAAGTGGAAACCGACCTCAACCAACTTGGAGTGCGCAACTGGAGGCAGTTAGCTAAGGACCGGGCTAATTGGAGAGGCATGTTGGTTGAGGCCCAGGTTCATTCCGGACTGTAGCGCCACTTAAGTAAGTAAGTAAGTAAGTAAGAAACAAAGTCGTTGGGCAAGCCCAATTGTTATAGTTCCCAAAGCGAATGGTAGTATTCGCATTTGTGTCGATTGTCGAGTTACCATTAACAAATGTATTGAGACAGTTCATTACAATTTTCCTAAAATTGAAGATATATTTGCTCAACTCGCCGGTTGTAAAGTTTTTTGTGTAGTCGATTTGACGGGAGCATATCATCAGTTGCCTGTTTCGGAAAGTTCTTGTAAACTTCTCGTGATTAATACTTTGAAAGGGCTTTTTGCTTACACAAGATTAATTCTGGGAGTTAGTTCGGCCCCCGCTATTTTTCAGTCGGTTATGGATAGGATTTTAACAGGTTTAAAACAGGTCTTTTGTTATTTAGACGACATAATAATAGGGGGAGTTGATGAGAAAGATTGTCGTGTAAAGTTATTTGAAGTTCTTAGTCGTCTTAATCGCCATAATGTTAGAATAAATCTAGGAAAGTCAAAGTTTTTACAAAATTGCGTGAAGTATCTAGGTCATTCGATTTCTCAAAAAGGAGTTTGTCCTAATGAAGAGGAAGTGAAAGCCATAGTGGAAGCTCCGGCTCCTAAAAATGTTGCTGAGTTACAATCGTATCTCGGGCTACTTAATTATTATGGAAGATTTTTGCCAAACTTAGCAACAACGTTGTCACCTTTATATAGTCTGCTTAGGAAAAATTCAGTTTTTATTTGGTTTGATTCGTGCTCAAAAGCTTTTAGGCAAAGTAAAGATATTTTGCTTGACAATAATATTCTCGCTCTATATGATCCGCAAAAACCGATTATAGTCGCTACCGATGCCAGTCCCTATGGTGTAAGGGCTGTATTGTCTCATGAAATTGAAGGTGTTGAAAAACCCGTGCTTTTCGCATCGAGTAGTTTGAGTCCATCAGAGCGCAATTATTCTCAATTGCACAGAGAAGCTATTGCTATCGTCTTTGTATTAAAAAAATTTCATAACTATATTTATGGTCAAGAGTTTTCGTTATAATACTGATCATCAAGCTTTGAAAGAAATTTTCAATCCCAAAAAAGGCACAGCTTCAGTAGCTGCAGCTCGTCTGCAAAGATGGTCAATTTTACTCTCCACATGGAGAGTAAAATATAAAATTTCATACCGTCGCAGTTATCGAATTGGCCATGCAGACGCTCTTTCACGTCTTCCACTTCCGGGAAGTTCAGATATAGAGGAGTCTCCTATTAATTTTTTTCAATCTGAAGAGCCATTGATAGATTTAAAAAAAGTTTTGGAACACTACAAACACGATACAATATTACAGTCAGTGCATGATTTTTTTACTGAAGTCGTGGTCGTTTCCGGTGAAACAAGAGTTAATGCCTTTTTATCTCAAAAGAAATAGTTTGTCTACGGATAACGGATGTGTATTTTATGCCAACCGTATTATTATTCCCAAATGTCTTCGCGATAAAGTTTTAAGCATTCTTCACGATAACCATGCTGGTATCGTTAATATGAAGAGATTAGCCAGATCTTACGTTTGGTGGCCATTATGTGATAAGGATATTGAGAACAAAGTAAAAGGTTGTGAAGTTTGTGATCAAACACAAAATGTCAAAAAAGAAGTGGTGAGAACAAAGTGGCCAGAAACTTCATACCCTTTTGAAAGAGTTCACGTGGATTTTTTTTATTTTAGGGGAAAATGTTTCTAATTTTAGTAGATTCATACAGTAAATTTTGTGGAATTAAAATAATGAATTCCACAAACGTCGATTCTTAAATAAAGGTTTTAAATGAAATTTTTTCTTCGTATGGTCTTCCCGATAAAATAATTTCAGATAATGGCCCACCATTCAATTCTTTTGTTTTAAGAAAATTTTGTCAGTGTAGAGGAATTCAGTTGATACATTCTCCTCCTTATCACCCTGCTTCTAATGGGTTAGCTGAACGCGGTGTACAAAGTGTCAAAAAGGTTTTGAAGCGTTTTTGTCTAGATCGTGGTAACAGGTTACCAATGCAAGAACAAATTTTTAAATACTTACAGAACACTCGCAATATTATTTGCTCCTCAACCTCAAAAATGCCATCGGAATTGCTTTTCTCGTATAAACCGAGAATTATTTTAGATAGAATTAAGAATGATAATTTGAATTTGAGTAGTAATTGTGATTATTCTAAAGTAAATATTGAGAAAAATAATTGTAAAGTTGATAAAATAATAAGAAATAATTTTGTTTTTAAGGAGGGAGAAGATGTAATGTATCAGTATCATTTTAAACATTTTATACGATGGATACCAGCTAAAATTGTAAAATTAATAAGTAAGCTAACTTATTTAGCAAAAATAAATGATAGAATACGTATTATTCATCAAAATTAGTTACGTAAAAAACATTTAAGAGATGATATGTATCTTAATATTAAACTTTGGATTTTAATAATGGAAATTGTAATATAGAACCTAAGTTAGATAAAATTGAAAAAGAAACATGTAATTTAGAAAAAGAAGTAATTTTTGAAGACTTAAGTTCGCCATTAAGAAGATCTCAAAGGGATAGAAAAAAACCTAAGCGTTTTACTTTTTCTGATTATGTTAAACCGAAGTTTAACCCCCGAGCAAAAAGGGGGAAAGTTGTTATATATTTCGATAACTTAAGACAAAGTGTTTGTTACGGATGTTTAGTAAAATTTACAAATTTTTCTTGTATATCTGAATTCACCACAAATTCTATCTTCGATCATTATATCTAACGCAATCGCGCCATCGAACGATCGCATGGAATTCCATACAGAAAAGTGAAATTATGAGAATGATAATAAGAAGAAAGGAAGTAAAGGAAACAGTCAAACTCAAGGTTTCGATTGCCCAAGCTCTTTCAAAGAAGTTCTTTTTCTCTTGTACCTCATGAAGTAAAGTAGTCTATACTTCCAATATATAATAAGTGTATACTTGAATCACATTTTTTTGATAAAGTTTAGTGGTTGGTTTTATTAAAATTTTAAAAATTGAATAACTTGGATAACTAAGGTACGAAACCCATTATTGCTATTCAAATCATTGGTATTATCCATAAGTATTCTCCTTGTTTTTGTAGCCCATTTAATTCATGTTTAGTGGGGGGGTCTCGACGAGATTCCGAGAGAAAATCTAGTGCACTACGTCAAACCCTATCTCATCGAGAAAAAAAAGAGAAAAAAAGGCGCATCAGCGCCAATACTAGTTTCGTCTGCTTACTCCCCCCCCAAAACTTCACCAAGCAGCTCCAAAGCATTAAAACAATCATCGATTCACGCGAGTGCATGCAATTGCAAAGCCTCCGGGAATCTCTTGATTCCAGTTGGGAAAATGCCCCTTAAAGATCCAGACCTCTGGCCCATAAACTAAACAAATGGTCAACAAAGTTCTACAGCCAAATTCATTGCTAAAGAAGATAACTGGATTGCTCTCTTTTATGTGGAGATCCCATACGATCTTTGCTAAATGGTACACATGTTTCCACGTAAACAACTTCTGGCAGTTATCACCAGAGGAACCATTTTCAGTACGAGAAAGGTTGTCGAAATACATCGTGGCGAGCTGGATTAAACTGAGATGTTAAAGAAGATAGCGGAGCAGAGTAAAAAGAGAAAAAAAAAAACAAATTCTGTGTTGTGTATTAAGTGTAATTTGTGACTGTCCTTTGTGTAAAAAAAAAAATTGTTAGAATTATATAAAAAAAAAAATTTTTTTTAGATTACTTAATATTCAAAAAACAAAAAAAAAATATTGTATTGCACAATTAATCTAAATCTTAAAGCTAATGACTAGAATTGATATCACAAGTAGTTACAAATTATGAAATCGTTTTAATTTGATTACTAAAGATTAATTTTTATATTTCGTTGGAAGGTAATAAGGTGGATCGTGGAAATTGTGCACAATCTCTAACGACAAGAGAATTAACCGGATTTGTGGATCATTTTTTTTGGAGTTTTCAGATCATCACATCCTTATTGGATTTATTCAAGTAAGTGATATCAATTTCAATTTTACGTCAAATTTTCATTGCTGCCCTAAGGTACATGTTTTAAATACCTACCAAGATTAATTACTGTATAATTGAAGTAATAGTGAGACAATAGAAATAATCAACTTTAATTGAATTGAATCTAAAACTATCTTGTTGCAATATTTTTTTTTTGGAAATTATACTGATTTATGAAATGAATTTAAAAACGTATTTATATGAAAAATAAAATGTTAAATTGTTTAAAAATGGAATCATAGGCGTATTTCATATGTGGTAGAGCATGGTTGAGTTCGCAGATAATGATTCATAAATAATAGGGTAGTAAAACTACCCACATCAATTAAGGGACATCACCAAATATCTGATACTAGTGTTGTCAAGGAGTTTTCATAAGAAAAGTAGGGTGGGAAAATGTATCTAATCAACATAACATCATCGTTGAATATTGAAGGAGTTCAATAATTTCAAAAGCATTTATAGTTTGTATGTTTAAGTAATACCTTGGCATGAGTAAGCCTATTTCTAGTGTTGTTTCGACTATTGTTAGGGTAAGAACCACCCCAATCCGGCGAGCTTAGCCGTGCCATGCCGCCAGCATGCCAAGGACAGCCCTGAGATAGGAGTATAGGTGTAGTACGAAATTGTTTTGCACATCTTTTATTATAAAAATAGAACAACATTACATGTTATAACCTTAATTGTGTCTTCCTTTTTTGAACACTCCCTTTTGTTTAATAATTATGACATTTGATATTGAGTCTTTTCTCTCTTCTTGCCCTAACCTTTAACCGAATAACTTGTGTTTTCCCTTAACTACTAATATTTACCAATTAAATATATTGTTAAGAATTTAACGTGTTTTATTAAAAGACACTTCCGTAACTGTGCGAACACATGCAATTTGTATTTTACGACCATAATAGCTTTTCGCTTCGATTCGTTCAGTTTTCGTTCACTTTTGCTCACTTGCGAAAAAGCGAATTCATTCGCTCATTCTCTTTCTTTTGTTCTCTTTCATACACAAATTTGACATTTCACTTCAACAGCTGTGTACATTTAAATTTGTAAGTTCATAAGCAACGAAATTTTGTTTTTATTGTTTGCAATCGCTTCCATTCACAGAAGTCTATTATGGGCATCTTGAGTAATTGACTGTACTGAAGAAAACTTAACGTAGAATTTTGACATTAGCTTCCGATTGCTTCCGACTATTATAGTTCAACCTTAATGCACTGACATTTAATAACAGTTTCGATAAGTTTTAAATTAGCCGCCAAGTGCCAAGTTAAGGGCCACGGTTCGCCATAAATTTCGATTTTCATAAATGTTTACGTTCAGGTACATTTGTCCAAAGAAAAATAAAAACTGTCAAGTTATCAACTCAAATATGAAAATAAATCCAAAAGACCTACAAATTTCCGCGTATATTGTGAATAAACCCAAAAATACTTTTGTTGGTTTCTGTCAAACTCCTGAACTGTCATTCTTTGTGAGTATTCATTTTTTCAGCAGCTAAAAGTCTGCGTTTACAGAACAGCAATAAAAATGAACGAAAAAACTGGTTTCGTCGTTCATTTTTCTTACAACTTTCTTAGTACACGAACGGTTTTTGCGAAGTTTTATTCCCAAGTTTATTCAAATTTACTCTTGACCATGAGTACGCGAACAGACGCATTGTAACGCCATTTTGTTATTGGGCAATGAATGTAAACCTGTAAAACCTGCAAATAATTAAAATCAAAGGCATTTTTATACCCTATCCCATAGGGGGGTATATTAGTTTTGATACTTAGTTTGTAACATAGAGAAATAATTTTGCTACATATACCTCAAAGTATATGGATCGACTCAGAATCGCTAGCTGAGTCGAATTAGCCATGTCTGTCTGTCCGTCCGTCCGTCCGTCCGTCCGTCCGTCCGTCCGTCCGTCCGTCTGTCTGTTCGTCACCGATTTTTGGGCCTTAAATTTTGAGCTAGGATAATGAAATTTGGTATATAGGATCCTCGTCCGTGCCACCAGAACAAGTGTAAAAATTTTTGAAATCCGCCCACTGCCACGCCCCCTTTTTAGAAAAACTCATTTTTTGGCCAAACCGTAAGGAATTTCAAAAAAGTGTCTGAGCAGGATATTTAGACAACCCTAATATCTATATTTCGTTCATACAAAGTTTTTTGCCACGCCCACTTTTTGGGGGCGTTTTTAGTAAAAAACGCTTTTTGTCCAAGTTTTAAAACTTTCGAAAAAATTTTTGATGCAAATACTTCCGCAATGGTAATATAAATATTTGGTCCATAGATCATTTTCACCTGCGCCCACATTTTGGGGGCGTTTTCTTACAAAAACCATTTGTATACCCAATCCCAAGGCATTAGCAGTAGAAATACGTTGTTTTTTTGGCGAACCACAAAAGATTTTGATAAACTGTCTGAGCAATATATTGTGACAATGTCATTTTCTGTATTTCATCGCCATAAGGCCTATATTTTGAGGATATTTATAATAACGATGTGATGGGATAGGGTATCCAACGATCCGCACAGCGGATTGTAGCCTCTCATATGTTTAATTTTTTATTTAATTTCTATTACGTTAATTTATTTTGTTGAAAAGAGTTTTCCATTTGACATAACATAGTCATAGAACGGTCATAAAGTCTACTAATCTAAAATATTCATGAATATAAAAAAAGAGTAGCTCTCATAAATGCAGCTCAAGTATATAAACAGTTTTTGTCTGTTTGTTCGTTTATTAACATCTTAACACAGTTGCGCAAAAAAAAATGTTAGGTTAAGGTTGAAAAATGCCCACAAAGAGCATTTCACAGCCTCACTACAACGGTATATTGACTTTTCCGTAGAATAATGGTAAATGTGTCACGTCATGCCGGATGACTATCATAAACGGTCCGTCACATCGGACGGCAAAATCAGTTCCTGATCTTCTCAACCAGGTTAGTGTCGCTGCAGCCGCTTCAGTGCCCTGCTCGTTTACTTCAAAATCAACCTTATGAAGAATATTGTCAACATACAACTGGGTTTTTCTTAAGCCTGCTACGAAACGAATATCGTCCAACTTCTGAAGGCTGGCAGCTGACACTGGAATAACTTGACGACGACTACGCACTAACTTCTTGCCTGGATTCGATTTTGTAATGCGTTTGCTTAGAATCAGATCTTTAAGGCGGAGTGGGCGATTGTTTCGCATAAATTCACTTTCGACCTTGTAGGTTACTGAACGCCTGCGTCGTTGTGTTCCGGATATCAGGTCACCAGTTTGAGTCCACTTCATTTGTGGGGGGCGTTGTGTTGTGTCATTTTGATCATCACTGCCAAAACGAAGAATCAAAGCGGGTTCATTAAAGCGATCCAAAGGTCCTGCTGAATTAATTCGGTGCACCATTTCTGGAGCTTTTGCTGCCTGAAAGATGGGGGCCGTTTGTTCACGCACGCTTGTCGTATGAATGAGAGGAACACGAGCAAGGGCGGGAGCTGTTGAGTTGCGGGTTACATCAAAGCCATGTGAAGGGTTGAGAGCTTGTTCTAAATATTGTCCAGCATCAGTGATTAAAGATAAATCACTTTCACCTCGTACGAAGATATCTTTTATGCCCATTTTGATGAGCGGAGCTTTAAGATCCAAAGTGCTGCTGACGTGGAACTTGGGGAAAGCTATAACACCGGTTCTGTACTCCATTTTCTTTATCATCTCGTTGATCATGTCGCCTGTGAGTGTCTTTTGAAGATCACTGAGCTTCTGTCGAGTCGAACCGTTCGGCACAATGACGTACATTGTTGTCTGGTTACCTTTGTATGGCAGACCTACAATGCGACAATCTAAAAAGAAGAAATAACAACAAAGGATTATGGCGAATAGTTCAGGAATATGCAGGAGAAGTGTTTAAGTTTTAGTTTTCAAGGCGTTTTTTTTTTTTGGAACACATAACATGTTATACTCGATAGAAGACCAATTAATGGCGGACCACGATGTTAAACAGTTCTGTGCATTTTCCATTACTTACTTGCGATGGTGGTAATAATGTCAAAATGATGCTTTCATATACCGAAAAACCACAGCATAAGAGAAATGAGTTCAAGCAATGCTAAGCAGTTATATTTTATATTTAACGCACGCCTTTTAGCTAAGATTACAACCATAATGTGAATTTGAACGATGTTGGTGATTGTATAAACTTATAAGCTGATCTAGCTTTCATTTCAGCTCTCATGCAAACAGCCTTTGTTCATATTCATCAATTGGGCTATTTCATGCAACGTAGGTGTAAGCTCAAAGAAGACGGTGCAAGTTACCTTTACAGAGAAGATATCCATCAATGAATAGAATGAGACTACCGGTCTTTAAAAGTGTAAAATACCTACCTCTTATCCTTGAGAGCTCAAACTGATTTCTTGTTTAGTTTATGCGCTGTCAAAAAGTTATAAATACCTTTCATAGTGTTCTTATAGCATTGGAGCCACCTACGTAAGTGGACCCCCAAGTGTCATCACAATGGCTCTCCATTGACCAGAGTGTGATGAGGAAAGACAGATAGACCTCATCAACCAACCAACCCACTTGACATAGCTTTTGTAGGGTTTTAGCACAGCGAGGTCATGTAAGGAGAAGAGGACGAAAGAGAGAGATAGGAGAGTTGTTGGATAAAGTAGAGACATACTCATGAGTGGTGTGCGAACTAAATTTTCAGTGAGTGGCTTTTTTTTTTAATTCGCAGAATCTTTTTCAAATGTTGGTGTTACCTATTGGCTCGAGTATACACCAGGTTGGGGTTGTACTTTGGCTTAACTATCCACGCACGAAAAAAAAATTAAATTACTCAGAGAGTATTGGTCTTATGAAGAGTTTCGGAAATCTTATTGTTGACGACCATACATAACGAAAAAAAGACAACGACGCTCGTAGCTATGAACATTAAACAGGACAGGCGAACAACTAGCTAGGGCTTCCGCTAGTTGTTCGCCTGTCCTGTTTAATGCTGCTACATAGCAGACATTACTGCCATACAGGAAATTAAATGAGATGGGCTGTACAAAGAGAGGATAAAAAACTGTGACAATCTACTACAGATCGTGTTATAGTGAGCAGAAATACTGACTGTTCGGATGTGGATTTTAATAAGTGTCGGACTTGGCAAGGCGCCTTATATTTTCAAGACATTAGCCAACGATTTGTAACAACCCCCATCAAGCCCAAATTCGCCAATATATGCCTTATATACACTCACTCTCCGGTGTAGAGCTCTTTGACAAAACGTATGAGCGACTATCGAGATACGATGTTGAAATCGTTCTGGGAGATTTTAAACGCAAAGGTGAGAAGAGAAGACATTTTTAGCACATTTATCGGAAAACACAGCCTACACAACAACATGTCTGCAACAGACTAAGGCTAATTGACTCCATTGAGGAGGACATGGCGGTCTCCAGATCAACGAACGGTCAATCAAATTGATCACATTGCGATGGACAGGAGGCACACATCTAGTATTTTAGATGACCGAACATTCAGAGGGCTAACATCGACTCGGACCACTACCTTGTTGTAGCCAAAGTAAGAATGCGGATATCCACCACGCCACAAAAAAACAGAATTACTGTGAAAAAATTTAATGTCGAATGACTGCAATCGCCAGAGACCGCCAAGACTTTCGCCCAACGCGTATCCCTTAACCTCTCGACTCACAACATACCACCAGCATCTAATGTCGAAGAACAATGGCAACGATGCCAACAAGCCATTAGATCAGCCGCAACTGATGTACTAGGTTTCTCGCGGCCACCAGCAAGAAACCCTTGGTTTGATGAGGAATGCCGACAGATGCTCGCAGCCAAGAACGAGGCCTATAAGGCTAAGCTGCAGGTGAAGACGAGAGCTGCCACTGAGCTCTATAGGCAAAGAAGAAGGGAAGAAAATAGGCTTTTCAGCAAGAAGAAAAAAGAGCAAGAAAAGCGCGCGATCGAGGATATAGAGAGGTGCCACTCCAGGAACGATGTTCGCAAGTTTTACCAAAGTGTAAAACGTCAAAGCCAAGGCTACAAGGCTCGAACAGAATCCTGTCGAGATGAACAAGGAAATATCGTAGTTGAGACACAGTCGATGCTGAGGATATGGATGAACCACTTCTGCAGACTGTTAAACGGCGATGACGAACAACATTCCGCTGTCAGGCAGAACGATCCATTCAATATTGGCAACGACAGCTAAAACTGCCAACCACCCGACCTAAGTGAAGTGAGGATATCTATACCTAAACTCAAGCTTATTAAGGCCACCGGAAATGACGGCCTTCCCGCTGAGCTTTATAAAGCTGGCGGAGATGACTTGGTAAGCAACATCCACCAACTCATAAGCCAAATCTGGTCGGTTGAAAGCATGTCTGAAGAATGGAACCTCAGCATCGTTTGCCCGATCCACAAAAAAGGAGACCCTCTGAACTGCGCCAACTACAGAGGCATTAGTCTTCTCAACATCGCTTACAAGATCCTACCTGCCGTAATATGTGAACGCTGAAACCGTTTACCAACAACCTGATCGGCCCTTATCAGTGTGGTTTTAGGCCAGGAAAGTCCACAATCGATCAAATTTTCACCCTTCGGCAGATCCTGGAAAAAACCAAAGAAGTCCGAATCGATACCCACCACCTATTTATCGATTTCAAAGCCGCATACGACAGCATTTATAGAGGGGAATTATACAGAGCCATGTCTAGTTTTGGTATACCGTCCAAACTCGTTCGTTTGTGTAGGATGAAGATGGAGAATTTGCGCTGCACCATCAGGGTCAGAAACGACCTCACCGACACATTCGATACCAAAAAAGGATTTAGGCAAGGCGATGCGCTGTCATGTGACTTCTTCAATTTGATTCTTGAGAGGGTTGTGCAAAACTCCCGAGCCAACACCAGAGGCACAATTTTCCAAAAATCGGTGCAACTACTAGCATACGCCGACGATATTGACATCATTGGTAGCACTCAACGTGATGTCATAGCCACGTTTGCTAGTATAGAGAAGGAAGCGGAAAAAATGGGTTTAGCAGTAAATGAGGGTAAGACAAAGTATATGCTGTCAACACGACGAATTGGACACAACGTCACCATTGACAGATATAACTTTGAGGTAGTACGGGACTTTGTCTACCTCGGCTCCGCTCTTAACTCTGACAACAACATCTCGTCAGAAATCAAACGAAGAATTACTCTTGCCAATCGCTGTTTCTTCGGGCTAAGAAGGCAATTTAGTAGTAAAGCCCTCACTCGAACTACTAAGGAGATCCTATATAAGACCCTGATCATCCCAGTCCTGCTCTACGGCGCTGAAGCATGGACCGTATCAAAAGCGGATGAAGAAATCCTTGGTAGATTCGAGAGGAAAATTCTTCGAAAAATCTTCGGTCCCGTTTGCGTTGACGGGCTATGGAGACGAAGATTCAACCAAGAACTATACGAGCTGTACAGCGACATGTCCCTGGTCAAAAAACTCCGCATTGGACGTTTAAGATGGCTAGGACATGTAGAACGAATGGACACCAATACTCCGGCTCGCAGAGTCTTCGATTCCCAGGCAGACGTCGGACTCAGTAGAGGAAGACCTCGTCTTAAGTGGCGCGCACAAGTAGAAACCGACCTCAACCAACTTGGAGTGCGCAACTGGAGGCAGTTAGCTAAGGACCGGGCTAATTGGAGAGGCATGTTGGTTGAGGCCCAGGTTCAATGATGACAGTGGGATGGAATGGGTAATAAACGTTTCCCCCAGCGGATTTGATTTTTTATGTAAAACATGTGAGGTAATGCATGAATATAAAAAGTAACGAGTAACTAAAATTTTAAATAATAAAATATATTTTATGTCCAAGGACGTTCCTTTAAAATGTTTTTATATAAATGTGAATTTAATACTCAAAAATAACTTGATTTTACTGGCTATTCATTAAAACAACCAAGAGAAAGAAAAGAAAAATCAACTAGTAATATGGTGAAATGAATAAAAAGCAACGAGTGACGAATACGAATGACCAATGGTGCTCTTATATATATTTAATAATATTTTTTTAATTTATTAAATTAAATGGATTGCAAACGAATTTAAAATGTATGCACAGCAAATACAAACTAACGAGTGACGTGACAGAGTTATAATGGTCTAAAGCACGATAAATTAGTTTTTTTTTCATTAAAATTACGAGATAATGATTTAATACTTAATACTAACAGTAACAACCAATGGATAAAATGTAACGAGTAGCAAGCAAAAAGTAACGAGTGAAAAAAAAATAACGAGTAGGTTGCACAAAATTAAGTTTTCAGCATATTTTTTTACAACAAACCATCATTATGATAAAAAATTTTATAAAAACTTAAATTCCAACAACAACTTACCATATTCAGGTGCATTATAGAAAGGAAAAACACCTCCAGCACCCATCATCATCACCTTGACCACGGGTTTATCTTCTCCAACTCCATCAGGGAAAAAGTCAGCCCTTAAAAAAAAAAAACAAATAAACCACCCGCCCTTCACATCATCATTATCCAACTTACTGTCCAGTTCCACTACCCAAAAACGGTTGCTCCCAGAATCCCTTAAAATACAGCGCACTTGCAATAATCATATTCGTCTCACTGTTCACTTCATCCGTGATAATAGCCGGAATCTTTCCCAGTGTATTCTGATTGATCCAACTGTTGATATAGTGCTTTGCGTAATCACTTCGTTGTCGGAAATCTAACGGCGTGACCTCGCTTTTGTACACAGACTGCGCAGCATGTCTATAATCCGGGCGCAAACTGAAACCCTCCTGAATAAAGAGCCCATTCGCGATGCGAATTATATGATCATTGGGAGTATTCTCACCACCGCTTCCCAGGTAATGTGGATTAAAGGGTGTCTTCCTCCATTCGGATTCCTTACGCGGTCTCTTCAAATTCGGTGTATTTGTCAGCATATCTTCCAGCAGCCAACCGAATTCCTCGTGAATCTTTGACGATCCATTGCTATCGGTGGCCATGTAGGGAAATAGCTTGAGAAGTTGTTTGTAGCTATTGCTACCGGCGCCCATTTCAAGCAAGGATAACGCTGACATCACAGATAAGGGTGAGAAAATTTGAGTATCCGGGTAGTCATCATTATCCAGAGCAACACCTAAATCATGGGCGAAGCGCATCACACTATCAGCAACGAGTTCAGAGAATATCTCATCGTAGCGCTCGTCTCGAGTGATTTCAGGAATTTTGAAACGTTCATCTGGGGGTGATGCTGCGTTTGAAAATTTTATGGCGCCATTTCTAGAGAAAAAAAAAACAAAATTTTCTCAAGTCGATTTCTCTCATTTTGGATAGATCTCTGATGACACTTACTGTTGGGCACTTGTGGAGTATAGAGCTGTGATGCAGAGAAGGCAACTAATTATCAGCGTCCTTGTTCCCATTTTAGTTGATCTGCAAGTAGAGATGAGGAGATTATAGGATTAGCAAATATTTAAAGTAAAATTTATTTTTTTGTTTTTAGTTGAAGTAAGGCAGACATTTGCAATTTAAATGAAATAATGTCGTGAAGCAACCAAATGATCCAATAACACTTTTAAGGCCAGGCGATAGGTATATTTCTGGAGATGATGTTGTCATTGAACAATTTCTTCAAAAACTCGTAAGGGTTTTACCAGGTGTATGACATTATTGTGTCAACATTGTGTGCACCAATAGCTTAACTTTAAAAACGATTATCGTCGAGACGATTGTATATATAAAACACGGTCAATAAAAAGTTGATCCATGACTGTAGATTATGTAAATAATCGGGCCTGTCGAGGTATCCGTCGGAGCGGAAAATTCTCCGATTTCGTACGATTCGGAGGATTTTTGCTTCGAGGTATTCCTCCGAAAAGCTGTTCGGAATATTTCTCCGACATTTTGTAACGCACCCCGGCGAATTGCGTTGAGGTGCATTTTTCATGCGATTTTTGACAGCTAAGTGCCATTCTTTCTCCGATTTCCTCCGACACAAATTCTTCGCGGAATTTATTTACGAATTGTAGTGAAGTGAACCCGTCGCATTTGGGAAGATTTTTTTTCCGATGACACATACCTCGAATGGAATTTTAACCTCCGACGAAGTATGCGTTGCGGAAAATTGTCCGCTCCGACGGATACCTCGATAGGGCTGAATATAAAGCAGACATCAAGCTGTCTACATATAGCAAGAAATCGTCAAAACAGTGCTCGCTTTCTTCTCACGCTATTAGAGTCCCGTCGAAACCAAATGTTCTCCAGTTCATGCTTAAGTACCTTTGGAGTTTGGACACAAGAAATATCTTTGATCGTGGATCTTAACCCTTCACCTGGTATCGATTTTATTAGTTTTGGAACATCGTACCAGCTTGAAAAAAAAACAAACAAACAAACGCATTGGCAGCTGTTGAATTACTTTCAGAATATTCTTGTCCCGAATTCGACAGTTGAACTGCCGCGCAGAAGGTCTGGTTTGAATTACAGCCGTTTCAACTCTGAAAGGATTTTTCATTAGCCCTCCTCTCGTGATGGTCTGATAAATCACCCGAGTAGTAACAATTGTCAAGAAATGCTTATCTCAACTTAGCCGTTCGGGTACTAGGCCCTGGGTACTAACGAATTGCGTCAGCAATTTGTTATTCGATTTCGACCAATTTGACATAGTAGAAAGTGTCATTACTAAACAAAGATTGACGTTAAAAAAGTGGAGTGACTTCCAACTGATCAATCAGCAAAGTCACTGCTCAATAGATGAATATCTGGCTTCAATGCATTCATCAATTAAATATTGCAAAGGCGTGCGCCAAGATCCTTGCGAAAAATCCTTGAAAAAGTCAATTGACACAGGCCAGGTTCGTGTGGGCTACTCTATTAAAAAAGCGTCACTGTTACAGGCAGAATGCTGTAAACATTGAAAAAACCAAGAGTCTAAAAGGATTATTGAGAGCTCAGCTCTAATAATGTTCGGACTTATTTTGCGTTGCCCTAATTTAAGGATGGAAACTAGTGATTATGGACACTAGAAGAAAGTATATTTCAGTCTACAGACTCTACACATATAACACTATCAGTTGTTTTATAATGGTTGTTAAGAACTATAATCAACAATGTTAACAAACAACCAATATTTTGCCCTACTAAATTCTCTTATACTAAATTGTTCTAATCAATACTGAAATTAACTGTACATTACTCAAATTGAATTATTCTTGAATTGTTACTCTCATTTGTACTCCTCTTTTATTTCTATTGTTTTGTTGTTTCGTATACTGCCGCTGCTTGCAATTCATCAAAGCTCTGTCTCTTTTGAAT
Source organism: Rhingia campestris (assembly GCA_932526625.1). Classification (NCBI taxonomy): domain Eukaryota; kingdom Metazoa; phylum Arthropoda; class Insecta; order Diptera; family Syrphidae; genus Rhingia; species Rhingia campestris. Next base: position 176,672,072 of record OW052182.1, read on the forward strand.
CTAGTCACCATCCAAGGCAGTCGCAGCAGCAGCAGATTACAAGAAAACTGAGTATATTCTTATATTATACACACATTAATTAATTATAAAACCCATTAAACCAATTTACATTTATTTCAACAATTACTTAAAACACCACATACAGTCCACTCCAATACATTACAAAACATTTTGGTCCATCGAACCACGGATAATAGTTTTATCAGTGCCGTGCTTACTTTGATTAAACAATTGTAGAGACAGTTTAATATTCGTCTCCTAGTATGTAAATATGAATGTTGCTCCTCGTATGGAATCTTAGCGAGTTGAGTCACTTATGGTTTTTATACCCTATCCCATAGGGGTATATTAGTTTTGATACTTAGTTTGTAACATAGAGACATAATTTAGCTACATATACCTCTACATATAGCTACATATCACTCAGAATCGCTAGCTGAGTCGAATTAGCCATGTCTGTCTGTCCGTCCGTCCGTCCGTCCGTCCGTGTGTCCATCCGTCCGTCTGTCTGTTCGTCACCGATTTTTGGGCCTTAAATTTTGAGCTAGGATAATGAAATTTGGTATATAGGATCCTTGGCCGAGTCACCAGAACAAGTGTAAAAATTTTTAAAATCCGCCCACAGCCACGCCCCCTTTTAGAAAAAACGTAGTTTTAAGCCAAACAATAAGGAATTTCAAAAAAGTGTGTTAGCAACATATTTAGACAATCCTAATATCTATATTTCGCCCATACAAAGTTTTTTGCCACGCCCACTTTTTGGGGGCGTTTTAAGTAAAAAACGTTTTTTGTCCAAATTTTAAAACTTTCGAAAAAAATTTTGATGCAAATACTTCCGCAATGGTAATATAAACATTTTGTCCATAGATCATTTTCACCTACGCCCACATTTTGGGGGCGTTTTCTTACAAAAACCATTTGTATACCCCATCCCAAGGCATTAGCAATAGAAATACGTTGTTTTTTGTCGAACCACAAAAGATTTTGAGAAACTGTCTGAGCAATATATTGTGACAATGTCATTTTCTGTTTTTTATCGCCATAAGGCCTATATTTTGAGGATACTAATTTAAAGGATGGGATGGGATAGGGTATTCAACGATCCGCATAGCGGATTGTAGCCTCTCATATGTTTTTTATACAGGTGAATATACCTACATAAAAGTGTACCTTTTACATAATAACACTGTGCATTTTAATAAAAACGTGCCAATAGTTTTGCAAACTTTTATCGATATAAAAGGTCTTGTACATTTGTGAGTGTAAGGAACAGTTTTATTCGGTTTTTTTTTTTGAGCAATTAAAATGCAGTTTGTGAAGGGAAAACGTGGCCGTGCGAAGGCTTCTCTTACGACGCAATCAGCCTTTTCGGAAACTATTAGTGATTCTACCACGCTTTCTACTTTGGAAATTCACTTTTCGAGGCTTAAAGAAGCATGGTCTGATTTTAAAAAGCTGTCAGATCAAATGTATGAATTTGTGGAAGATCCAGGGTTTGTGGATCCGGAAATAGAGTTCTCGGAGTATGAGGATAAATATTTAAAAACACATGCTGCAATAAAAGCAGCAATTCGTGCAAAAACTCCAGTTCCAAATGCAACTTCTGTGCCTACCGCGGAATCAATCGGTAAAACTTTATCCGCACAACAGTTTGAGTTTTTGCAAAAACTCGAGGCAACAAAATCGGCAAAATCAGTTTATCTACCACAGCTATCTGTGCCTACTTTTGATGGAGATTATAAAGATTGGCCAGGTTTTAAAGACATCTTTCTCGGAACTATCGATTCTAATACTTCGCTTACTGGGACGCAAAAGTTTCAGTATTTAAAATCTTTTTTGGGAAAGCAGCCGGGGGATCTATTTAAAAACACACCATGTACAGATGCTCTGCCATGCTCTTCCAATCCTCCGATAGTTAATTGTCATTCGCTGGAATCTTCTCGTCGATTTTTGACTGTTCTTCCTACTGCTGTCGTAAAGGTTCGTGACAAACAAGGATCTCTTCATACTATCCGCACGTTGTTGGACACTGGATCGCAAGTCTCTTTTATAACAGAGCAGGTCTCGAACTAGGGCATATGGAAGAAATACCACAACATGAAGTTGATCAGCTACCCTCCGGCTGTTACTATTTGCCTTATCACGCGGTTATTAAAAGCGATAGTACGACCACCAAGTTAAGGGTTGTATTTGACGGTTCCGCTAAGCCTCATCATTCTGAAACATATTCTCTCAACGAGCTTTTACTTTTTGGACCCACTATTCAACGCGACATTTTCGCTATTTGTCTTCGAAGTCGTCGTCATCATGCATTTGTTATTTCGGGAGATATAGAGAAGATCTTTCGTCAGATATTGGTTGCTTTGGACCACACACATTTTCAGCGAATCATTTGGCGCTCTTCACCGGAAGAAAATTTGAAGTATTACAGGTTGCTAACAGTAACCTACGGTATATCGTCGGCTCCGTTCTTAGCGGTACGCACCTTGAAGAAGCTAGCACTTGACTACGCCAAAACTCACCCTAGAGCCACTAACGTCATTCTTAACGACTTTTACGTTGATGATGTTATTTCTGGAGCCAATTCTGTAGAAGAAGTCATAGCTCTTCGGAATGAGCTTGTAGAAATTCTCAAATTAGGAGGATTTAATTTACGAAAGTGGACTACAAATTGCTTGCCACTTTTACTTTCATTGCCAGAGGAACAACGAGAGCTGTCCCCAGTAGAATTTGAAGAGTCAAGCGTGGTTAAGGTTCTTGGGCTACGATGGTGTCCATCTACTGATTGCTTTTCCTATAAAGTAGTTCTTTCTCAGCCAACAACATGCACCAAACGTCGTATTCTTTCCGATGCTTCACGTGTGTTCGACCCACTAGGATTCCTTGCACCGGTAGTCGTGGCCATAAAAACTTGGTTGGGATGACGACTTGGTTGGGATGACGACGTTCCTGAATTATGTGGTCGAACAAAACCAACTTTGAACTACACGCGTTTTGCGATGCATCATTGGACGCTTATGCTGCCGTTGTTTACTGCCGAAGTGTAAATAAGCATGGAAACGTCGCGATCAACATTGTAGCAGCCAAAAGCAGGGTTGCTCCAATAAAAGTTTTATCATTGCCAAAACTAGAACTTTGTGGAGCGCTTTTGCTAACACGACTTATTAATAAAATTAAATTATCTTTGCAGGAAAAAAGATCTTCGTGTCATAGCATGGACAGATTCTTCAATCGTATTGCATTGGCTTGCCGCTCCTCCTAAAAAATGGTCAGTTTTTGTTGCGAATCGGACATCGGAAATACAGTCGATCCCATTCAAATGCTGGAACCATGTTCGATCTCAAGAGAACCCAGCTGATGTTGCTTCGGGAGGTATTTCACCGTCACTTTTAGCTTTCACAGACATTTGGTGGAATGGACCGTTCTGGCTAAAAAAAGGAAGCCACTACGTGGCCAAAATCGCATTATAGGATGGAGGATGTTCCTATCGGAGAACTGGAGGAAAGAAAAAGCAACAAAGTTCAGGTTTTTGTTTCCAATATAAACTCTGAAAACATTATTCACGTTGTGAGCTATATGTACCGGTTTATACAAAATTCTCGCTTTAAAAACAATAGAATTTCTTCATCGTACTTGACTTGTAAAGAAATTTCTGAAGCTAAAATTCGTGTTATAAATAGTGCCCAATCTTCATTATTCAACTGTGAGATAACATTTTTAAGCAAAGGTAAAGAATTACCTTCAAAAAATAAACTTTTGCCTCTTGCTCCATTTGTCGATAGATCAAATGTTCTTCGGGTCGGTGGACGTATTCAAAATTCTGAGCTATCGTACAATGAAAAACATCCAATAATATTGAACAAATCACATCCCTTAGCAGAGCTTTTAGTTCGTTGCTTACACGTGCAGTATCTTCACGCTGGTGTGACTCAAATGATCGCTTTACTAAAACAAAATTACTATATCCTCGGGTGCAGAAATCTCTTACGCAAAATTGTTTTCGGATGTAATAATTGCTTTTGCTGATAGGTAATCTCCCAGTAGAACGTGTTCGGTTTGCACGACCATTCAGCAAAGTTGGTTGCGATTATGCAGGGCCGATCACCCTTCGCCTAGCCCGTGGTCGGAACCCCAAGTTCGTCAAAGCATACATTGCTCTGTTCGTGTGTTTCATTACTAAAGGAGTTCATATTGAGTTGGTTGGAGAATTATCAACAGATGCATTTCTTTTAGCACTCGATCGGTTCGTGGCGCGTCGCGGTAAGCCATCGGAAATATGGAGCGATAACGCAACTAATTTTCATGGAGCTAAAAGAAAACAGCAGCAGAACACCATCATAATGGATCATCTTTCCAAGGACCAAATCACTTGGAAGTTTATACCGCCCTCTGCGCCTCACTTTGGAGGATTGTGGGAGGCTGGTGTTAAATCAGTTAAATCACATCTTAAACGCGTTATCGGTGATCACAGGCTGACATACGAAGAGATGTATACCCTCTTAGCCAAAATCGAAAGTCTACTAAACTCACGTCCAATGTGGCAAACATCAGACTTTGAACCAACCGCTCTAACTCCCTCCCATTTCATGATTGGAGAATCTTATTCTACAGTCCCAATACCTGATGCTTCTTGCCCTATTATTTCAATAAAAAATAACTGGTCTCTTTTACAGGCATTAATGCAAGGCTTCTGGAATCGCTGGCACCAAGAGTACTTGACATAACTGCAGAATCGACCAAAGTGGCAAAAGGCACAACACAACTTTGCCATTGATGACGTCGTGTTACTAAAGGAGCCCAATTTGCCTCCTTCTAAATGGGTTCTTGGACGTGTGACTGAAATCCATCTTGGACCAGACAACAAATGCCGAGTAGTCACAGTAAAGACCATTAGTGGTAGCTATGTTCGACCAGTGGTGAAACTTGCTCCCTTGCCGTTTACTGAAAGACCGGAGTCTTCCAGGGGGGCTGAATGTTAAGAACTATAATCAACAATGTTAACAAACAACCAATATTTTGCCCTACTAAATTCTCTTATACTAAATTGTTCTAATCAATACTGAAATTAACTGTACATTACTCAAATTGAATTATTCTTGAATTGTTACTCTCATTTGTACTCCTCTTTTATTTCTATTGTTTTGTTGTTTCGTATACTGCCGCTGGGCAACGCTTGCGATTGTATCATCTCGTCCAATCGTCTTCCTCGCGAACAGACATTTTTCGATCAAATGTACCTAGTAAAATAATATAATACAATAATATATAAAATAATGAATTTCGATTTAGGAGTTTTGACCCCATTTGATTCGCTTCAGAAATAGCATCCTTTTCCTATGGTCAGCTTTTGTCGTATTTCCACTGAGGTGCCATTCGTAGGGTTTATGTTGACTCCGAGGTTGTTGCACTTTTAAATAACCTCAAAGTTGTTGTTATCAACAGTGCACTGGCAACACTCCCATATTAATAAAGCCTTTGTAAAAAAATACAGCTGGTAGCGTTTTATTTGAAAGAGCTTCAAAAGACCAGGAGCTCCAAAAGCGGACCACCTCAACAATGTCATTGTATAATGTTGCCAACTGGAAATACGATGACACTTTTCATTTATTCTTCCGATACCATTCTCATACAAAAATACTGTTCACTCTGTCATCAGATACCACCCCATCCATAGCCCATGCTAATCCTTCTAACAATTTCAAAGGATTTCCCAAGATCCAATCAAATATTGACTGCTCCCAAATAAATTTATCACACTCTCTCACTGAAATCCGACGTGAAAGGTTGATGTAGCCAACACCTTTCCACCAAACAATATGGTCCTACACCAGCCATTCAGTCAACCACCAGCCTGAACGGCACCTATCTGAACATCAAAATGAGCAAATTGCTGTTTCCATTTCCTTTGAGTTAGTCAGCAATTACGGCGCTTAACTTTGTTTCCTATTTAACCAGCACTTGTATTGTTCCAAAAGAACCACCAGACCCGACCCGCCATGTCCATCTACCATCTAACCAGCTCTCTAAAGTCAGATTTAATGGCTGCACTCAGTCAATTCAAATGTCGGTGGTTCAGGTCGATTGGTGTAGTAATTATTCAGGCAACTCCCCGGTGTACTTTTGCCCGTGACTAGACTTGTTAACAGCGCCAATAACACAACTGGCATGGCTAATGCAACATCGATCAGAATCAGACCTCATTTGCACTTTAACCACTTCAGAAGCCAGTTCAGCCATACTTTGTGGTGTGGTACATAGGTAGGTTCGCGCACCAGACAATGCCATTAAGTCGATCCATGGAACAATACCTTCAATTGTTTTGTGTTCTCTGATTCAGACGAGAACTCAAGCCGCCATAAAAAAAAGGAATTCCACACAAAGGTAGAAAAAATTGTTTTACCCACACACAGTTGAATGTGACCACTCGAATGAGTGCTGTCCTAGTGGTAATCCCTCCCTGCCTACTTTTGTCAGATAGTTAGTAACAAAAAACATTTTAGCCAGCATCTGGCATAATGGCTGTGGCTGATTTAAATCTTTCGCTATAAAACGAAAAATTAAATCAAAATAAACTCTAAGTGGCCAGCCTTTGATTTATCACCTGCATAAGCAGGCTTAGTTGTTGTTGTTGTTGGATTGTTGCGGAGATTCATGGCTGCTTATATAGGGTGCATGCAACTATTGATGAGTAGGTCTGGTTCTTTAAAACAAAATGTGTACCAACCGAACTCCTGCGAATAGGCAATGAAAGTGGTTTTTCAGACCATAACAAGCCGATGAGATATTTAGGTCTGATTGCACCAACTTTCAGCTATACAAGTATTTTCTGGAGGATTTCAAGCAGCAAAGCCCTTCTTAGTTGAATAAATGGGCAACTGCAAGAGGGCCTTAGAAAGCGTTTATTCTATATGGTGCGACATCTGCGCCATCTATGTCGGTATGGGAATATTGAATAACTTTAACCCCCGTAATAATAAACGCTGATTAGCTAATTTAACAGTTATCCCCCTAAGAAATACTCGCGCAAATGTCAAAAGTTACTTACTTACTTAAGTGGAGCTACAGTTCGGGATGAACCTGGCCCTCAACCAACATGCCTCTCCAATTAGCTCGGTCCTTAGCTAACTGCCTCCAGTTGCGCACTCCAAGTTGGTTGAGGTCGGTTTCTACTTGAGCGCGCCACTTAAGGCGAGGTCTTCCTCTACTGCGTCCGACGTCTGGCTGGGAATCGAAGACACTGCGAGCCGGAGTATTGGTGTCCATTCTTTCTACATGTCCTAGCCATCTTAAACGTCCAATGCGGAGTTTTTTGACCAGGGGCATGTCGCTGTACAGCTCGTATGGTTCTTGGTTGAATCTTCGTCTCCATAGCCCGTCAACGCAAACGGGACCGAAGATTTTCCGAAGAATTTTCCTCTCGAATCGACCAAGGATTTATTCATCCGCTTTTGATACGGTCCATGCTTCAGCGCCGTAGAGCAGGACTGGGATGATCAGGGTCTTATATAGGTTCTCCTTAGTAGTCCGAGTGAGGGCTTTACTACTAAATTGCCTTCTTAGCCCGAAGAAACAGCGATTGGCACGAGTAATTCTTCGTTTGATTTCTGACGAGATGTTGTTGTCAGAGTTAATAGCGGAGCCGAGGTAGACAAAGTCCCGTACTACCTCAAAGTTATATCTGTCAATGGTGACGTGCTGTCCAATTCGTCGATGTTGTGAGTCCTTTCGTGTTGACAGCATATACTTAGTCTTACCCTCATTTACTGCTAAACCCATTTTCGCCGCTTCCTTCTCTATACTAGCAAACGTGGCTATGACATCACGTTGAGTCCTACCAATGATGTCAATATCGTCAGCGTATGCTAGTAGTTGCACCGATTTTTGTGCCTCTGGTGCTGGCTCGGGAGTTATGCACAATCCTCTCAAAAATCAAATTGAAAAAGTCACATGACAGCGCATCGCATTGCCTAAATCCTTTTTTGGTATCGAATGTGTCGGTGAGGTCGTTTCCGACCCTGATGGAGCAGCGAGAATTCTCTATTGTCATCCTACACAAACGGACGAGTTTGGGCGGTATACCAAAACTAGACATGGCTCTGTACAGTTCGTCTCTATAAATGCTGTCATATGCGGCTTTGAAATCGATGAATAGGTGGTGGGTATCGATTTGGACTTCTCAGCTCAGCGGGAAGGCCGTCATTTCCGGCGGCCTTATTAAGCTTGAGTTTAGATATAGCTATCCTCACTTCACTTAGGTGGGGTAGTTGGCAGTTTTCGCTGTCGTTGCCAATATTGAATGGATCGTTCTGCCTGACAGCGGAATGTTGTTCGTCATCGCCGTTTAACAGTCTGCAGAAGTGGTTCTTCCATATCCTCAGCATCGACTGTGTCTCAACTACGATATTTCCTTGTTCATCTCGACAGGATTCTGTTCGAGCCTTGTAGCCTTGGCTTTGACGTTTTACACTTTGGTAAAACTTGCGAACATCGTTCCTGGAGTGGCACCTCTCTATATCCTCGATCGCGCGCTTTTCTTGCTCTTTTTTCTTCTTTCTTAAAAGCCGATTTTCTTCCCTTCTTCTTTGCCTGTAGAGCTCAGTGGCAGCTCTCGTCTTCACCTGCAGCTTAGCCTTGTAGGCCTCGTTCTTGGCTGCGAGCATCTGTCGGCATTCCTCATCAAACCAGGGGTTTCTTGCTGGTGGGCGCGAGAAACCTAGCACATCAGTTGCGGCTGATCTAATGGCCTGTTGGCATCGTTGCCATTGCTCTTCGACGTTCGATGCTGGTGGTATGGTGTTAATCGAGAGGTTAAGGGATACGCGTTGTGCGAAGGTCTTGGCGGTCTCTTGCGATTGCAGTCTTCCGACATTAAATTTTTTCACAGTATTTCCGGATTGTTGTGGCGTGGTGGATATCCGCATTCTTACCTTGGCTGCTACAAGGTAGAGATCCGAGTCGATGTTAGCTCCTCGGAATGTTCGGACATCCAAAATACTGGATGCGTGCCTCTTATCTATCGCAATGTGATGAATTTGGTTGACCGTTCGTTGATCTGGAGACCGCCATGTCCCCTTATGGATATCGAGATGAGGAAACCGTGTGCTGGCTATAGTGGCATTTCGTTCCGTAGCGAAATCAATTAGCCTAAGTCCGTTACCAGACGTGTTGACGTGTGGGCTATGTTTTCCGACAATACTTCTAAAGATGTCTTCTCTTCCTACCTTTGCGTTAAAATCTCCCAGCACGATTTTAACGTCGTACTTTGGTAGTCGCTCATAGGTTTTGTCGAGGAGCTCGTAAAAGCAATCCCTAGCTATAACATCTTTTTCTTCCGTCGGAGCGTGAGCGCATATAAGGCTTATGTTGGCGAATTTGGCCTTGATGCGGATTGTTACAATGCGTTCGCTAATGTCTTGAAATATAAGACTTCTTGCCTAAGTCTGGCACCTATAACAAATCCGCATCCAAATAGTCGCTGTTTCTGCTCACTAAAACACGGCCCATAGTAGATGTCACAGTTTTTCATCCTCCTTTTGCCCGGCCCATCCCATCGTATTTCCTGGATGGCAGTAATGTCTGCTTTGTAGCACTTTAGGGCTTCCGCTAGTTGTTCGCGTGCACCTCTCCTGTTTAATGTTCTCACATTCCAGGTGCAGATACGAACGTAGTTGTCCTTTTTTCGTTAAGCATGGTCGTCAACAATAATATCAGTCCCTTCCGAGGCTATTGGTTGCTTCGTAACAATTTTTTTTTTCCGTGGGTGGGTAGTTAATTATTTGTATTTGACAATAAACCATAATTATTGTACAATTTATGTTCATTACTAAGGATATCCGTTTTAATTTGTTCAAGTTAAACATATTTCGAATACAAAATATACCGAAAGAAATGTAGTCATGACATTTTTGTAACCATCCTTTTTCAAAAACCCAATTTTAGTTTATGTTACAACTATGTTTACATTTTCTGATATGAAATACACATTCTGTGTTTTTCATTGAATAATCTGAACGATGTGCTATTTAACCACACATGTGAACACATATGTGGTTTCCATCACTCTCACTCCTCAGTAGGTATACCAAATGTCAAAAAATTAGCCACAGCCAAAATAAGTCAGAAAAATGCATATGTGGTCTTACTACAAATTAAACTTTTTTTTTAATTTACGAAGAACTGCCATTTTCGACTTAAGACTTCATTACCAAACGTTAAAGAAATCTGCACGTGTGTTTCAGGCTTAATACTTTCTATCTCTCTCAATTTTGAGTAGGTGTACCAAATGTCAAAAATTGACCACCGGATAAGAGAGCTCTTGAGCAGGTTAAAAATTGAATGTCTATATTCACCACACTAATGTCAAAAATGATCCCCCGCCTTTTAACGCAATTGGCTGTCTCTGTCATAATTTGTATGGCAATCCATTCGAGCTATCCGTTTAATAAAGTTAAAGTCAAACACATTTACCCTACACTTTTCCACTCATTCCGTTTTATTAATTTTTTTTATTCCCAATGATATGCATTTCGAATTAATCATATAAAATGACAACAAAAAGGACAAAAAATCCTCATGTCAACAAAGCAAAACGAAAAGCGGATTCCGAGCCAAATCTGACTAAAATAGATATTCCCACGTACAAAGGATGCCACCAGATAGAGCGTATAGTAAAAGTCCCATAAAAAGGAATTGGTCAACAAAAAAACAAGCACCACCACGAATATTATAAAACACATGACAACGTGCAGGAGTCGGTTTTTGTTGGCCTGCACTCGTTTTCGAACGAGTGTTTTTGTATTTGAACAGTTTTTGTTCGCATCATTATTTTAAGCACCTTTAGTGCTGTTTTCGAGGCCGAGAACACGGGGTTAAAGGGTTTCAAATGGAGGGAGTAGAGATGAACCATATTTCCCCTGGAAACGCATAAATGGCGAATGATTAATTGACACCTGAATGTCAGTTTTTATCGTAATTAAAGTAATTGAAAGAAATCGTTTTTGGGTGATTAAATGATGGTGCTATATAGGAAAACCGTAGATTTGGATTTTGTTGTGCTTTGCAGACCATATGGGTGGATGACTTTAATAGACGAATGAAAGGCTTGGTCATATTTTATAATTTGTGGGGCAATTTGTGAATAAATATGGACATAACGGAAAGTGGTTAATTAAATGCATTTGGCATTTTGTAACATTTATGGATTTTATTCCATCACTCGCCAAACATGTGAAATTAAAGTTGCTACATTAAAACTTCCCCAGTAATTTAGAAATGTTTTGTGTTGGTGTCAAGTTTTTTTAAAAAAAAAAAAAAACAATTTTGTTATAATTTTGTGTATTATTTTTTCAACTAAACATATGAAATCTTTTTTCACACAAATGGTTCAATTCATTTTAAAAAAGACGCAATATTATTGAGAACCGTGGACAAAACAATGTGGGCTTGGCATCAACCCCCAGAAAACGGAACTCTATGATCATACGGTCACTACTTATGATCATTTTTTCCTTTTATCGCCACTCTTTTGTCAGCTTTTAGTCATATGATCATTTAACGAAAAAAAACTTCATTATTTTTGCGAAATCGTGTAATATTTCTGTTTTGAGTAAACTCTCTTGATAGTTTGTCAGGATCAGTATTATGTTTAAATTTTTAAAATCGTTGTACAGCAGTCATCAAGATTTCGTTTTTTTCTAATTCGTCATATACCAAAAATAGAGTTAATGTTTTTAAAGTCAAGGCGTTCCCAAATGGAGTGCGATTCTATGGATGAAAAAAAATATGAAGATGGCTACACAATTTTTTGTCTTAAAATTTAGTCGTTAAAATTTGAAAAGGACTATTAAGGCCCATTTTTCAGTGCGAGATCATCCTAGTTTCGGGATTAAAGTCGAGTTAACTCGAGAAAGCAGTTTTTCAGTCGATCTATATCTAGAGCTAACCTCGGGATTAAATGATCAGATGTTTTTGACAGACGATAAAATACCAGACAAACATTTTTTTCAATTCCATGTATGTGGACATTTAATTAGCAACATGAAATTGTTTGAAATATTGAGTTTAACTGTTTTAAGAAAATAAAGACTTGCAAGTTTGCGACAAAAGCATTTTCATTTGTTTGGGGAAAAGGAAACCAAACAGCTGATAAAGTGATAACTGAGCAAAATCGATAAATCATGAATGCTACCAAATGAAATCACCAAACACGGAGGCAAATTTAATTCTGTACTGAAAAACTGCTTCATAAGTTACCTGTAGATTAAATTTATTCCGGAGTTAGTAAATTCTGTGTTAACTCAGCACTAAAAAACTGGTCCTAAGATGGCTAGGTCATGTAAAACTGTAGCGCCACTTAAAGAACGAACAAAAAATAATTTCAACTACAAAAATATATTTGTTTGGGGGATCTCCTGTGGCACTTACACCAGGGTAAGTTACCCATATTAAAACAAAAATCAATGGATTTGGTAAAACATTCCGAAAGAGCTTGTGCGTGCATAAGGGCCTTCCAACCCATTGTCGCTTGCCGGAACCTGATCAACTGAGAATGATTTAAAATTCGAAACTAAAATGTTTTAATTATTTGAAATACATACCCTAAAAAATAATTTTGTGTACAATACAATAATGTTCGACATCCCATGCAGGTAAAAATCATTACCTAAGTACATTTCTCTTAAAATCATGTAAATTAACTATTTTGTTTGCTTATAGAAAGTATGGCATCAAGTGCGTAAAAACAAATAACAAGCTAAAAACAAAAATCCATTTTTATCCGCATAATTGTAATTTTAAAACCCAAAATGTCTTTAAATTGAATTATCTCCTTATTGTATATTTTGTTAGTTAATGACTTTCACCTTTGAACCGACGATATGTCCATTTGTACAAAGACATTTTCTACTTTAAGATCCAAGAAAATAAGAAGACAGTTGGAAGGTCCAAAAAGAATCATCAAACAGCTGATAAACTGTATACAGGCAAAAAAATGGAAAGGAAATTGAATTGAAAATTGGTACTTTCAGTGGTATTCATATAAATTCGAACGGATTTTTGATAGCAAATCAAATTATGTGATGTTTTGGTTTTTTAAAACATATTTTTATGATAAATACCTATTAAAATAGCTGCAGCACAAATTGTATCGAATTTAATATAAAGTGTATTTGTGTAATGAAGCAATGTCGATTGTATCGAAATCAGTAGAATTGTATCGACTTTTGCCACCCTGGTACACATACACTTTAATAAATAACTCAATTTTTGTTGAGTCATTTTGTTCTTTTATAGTTTGAGAAGCGCTTATCGAAGCATAGACTTTTTAAATATCGTTTATAAGGTGTGTGTATTCGATTAGTGTAAATATCCAAACCATATTCTCACCAAAGCTCGGTGCACTTAGAGGTTTGAATAGGTCAGGCGGGAATAGCAGGTTTCTATTGACCCTCTTTTTCATGTACCTACCATATATTTTTTTTATGCATTACACAAAATGAGAATTGGAAATGGACAAACTGTGAGCGGTTAGGATCTTATGTACACGCAAAAACGGTCCTCGGTCGTTCGATTTTACACCGTACATCCCAGCCAGTATAAAAGGCAAAAAACGGGGTGATAGTGTCTCTTCTTGGTCAGACAGTTTTTTTGTTGATTTGGTGCAAGTAAGACCGAGAGTGGTCGTTCGGGTTTTTGTGCGTACCTTGGGTAGTCTAAGCCCCAAACAATTTAATTCGGAAATTAATGGGACTATGTAAGGTTTTCATGTGCGAGACCACTTAATGATCGACAAAACAAAATGGGTAGCAAATAAAAAAAAAAACTATTAGAAAAGAAATCAATACCGAAAATTGTGTAAAACTATACAAAAAAAAAAAAACGTGCGACATATTAATCTTTAAAAGAAGTGCAAAATCTAAGCTTAATAAAACGATAGACATTCATAACTTGTATAAGACCTTAACATAGACGCCTGTTGGCTTCACCGAAAGAAATAAATAAAAATTAAACCACCCACCCAACACCATTCATGCACGGTTGAACATTTTCAAGTAGCTAACGCATGCACTCGTTACACCAAAGAGAAAGAAAACACCATCATCCAGGTCCCACTAAGATCGGATGAAAGAAAAAAACGAGTGGTGGGTGCACGACTGGGTCGTACGCAACTTTCTCTTTCACAGCGAGTTGGGTTAATTAATGCTAAAAATTATAAAAAATTTCGAAATGTGATTATACGAAATTTGAAGGAATCGGTGTCTATGTGAAAAATAATTAATTTTCGTTATTGGCCAAAACTGAAAATTCCGTTAAGTGATAGTTGGGCTAAAACTAATTAAGTGGAATTGTTTAAAACTATTATAGTATTATATATTAAATTTCATTCAATTTGACATAATATTTTGCGAGAAATTAACAATTTTCTTTATATGGCCTGAATGACAAAATCCGTTATATGGATTTTCTAGAAAAAAACTGGGTATGTAGTTTTGTTGGAACTAATATGCTTATAGTATGTATAGAGTTTAAACAAAATCGTTAGAGCCGTTTTCGATAAAATTGAGGTTATGTGTAATTTTTATTTTAACATGGCTTAAAGCAAAAAAAAAAACGAGTGGTGGGTGCACGACTGGGTCGTACGCAACTTTCTCTTTCACAGCAAGTTGGGCGTAAGATCTAATCATAAGCATTTTGATTATTGATGCTAAAATGATATAAATAATGTCGATATGTATTTATACGAATTTTTACTCCAAAATTTGAAGGAATCGATGTCAATGTGAAAAATAATGATTTTCCGTTTTTGGCCAAAACTGAAAATTCCGTTTAGTAATAGTTGGGCTAAAACTAATTATTTGGAATTGCTTCAAGCTGTAATAGTAGTATATGTATTAAATTTCATTCAATTTGACACAATAGTTTGCGAGATATTAACAATTTTCTTTATATGGCCTAAATGACAAAATCCGTTATATGGATTTTCTCGAGAAAACTGGGTATGCAGTTTTGTTGGAACTAATATGGTTATTGTTTATATAAAGTTTAATCAAAATCGTTAGAGCCGTTTTCGAGAAAATTGAGGTTATGTGTAATTTTTATATGGCAGGTACCAGTTTTAACATGGCTAAAAGCAAACAAAAAAAATGGCCTAGAATTATGACCAAAATAAGCTTGGATACGAAGTTTGAAGAAAATCGGTCAAGCCGTTTAGGCTGGGGAGACCGTCACGGACAGACGGACCGACGGACGGAATTCCAAAAACCACTTTTTTAGGCTCCGCTATCATCGTAATGTTAGAATCAATCAAAATCTCGAGGTCGAAAATTTTCACGAAAACAATATCTTTCTCTTTGTAAGAGAAAGTTAAAAATGACCTGGAATTATGACCAAAATAAGCTTGAAGAAAATCGGCCAAGCCGTTTAGGCTGGGGAGACCATTACGGACAGACGGACCGACGGACCGACGGACGGAATTCCAAAAACCACTTTTTTAGGCTCCGCTATCATCGTAATATTAGAATCAATCAAAATCTCGAGGTCGAAAATTTTCACGAAAACAATATCTTTCTCTTTGTAAGAGAAAGTTAAAAATAGCTCCACCGACAACCCGACAGAGGAGAAAACATCTTTAAAACCAAATCAGAAATCAACGTCATCGTGACTCTCCCCAAATCCAAGCTCCACTGTGGCAGTGCAATATCTAACACCGAAGGCTGAAAGCTTGAGAGCAGAATTGTCTTAGAGCTCAGCGGAAGGCTGGAAATAAATCATATTCAATCAAGTAGTGAAGTGAAGATCCCCCTCCCAGCATATAAAATACTTTATGAGATCCGACGGCATCGTGGGACAACGCATCTTTCTTAGACTTAGAACCATGAAGTAGGACTAGTGTATCGGCTAAGTATTAGTAGTGTGTGTAGATTTATTTGTTGTAAATAAGGTACCGCAGCAGGAAATACAAATTTCTTCTTTTGTTTTGCAATCAGATTCGTCGAACAAATTTAAATACATCATCCAACCTACCTCGGGCGGAAACCTGTGCACATGTTACCCTCACCCCTGGACATCGCGAAGGTTACACAAATCCAGGTATCATAATTATACCAAGTTATTAAGGTATACGACCGGTAAGTCGATTTTTTTTCTTTTTCTGAATATTTGTATTTTACGTGCGAGCTGTACTATTTAGTATTAAGATTTTTTTTGATTTTGTTTATTGAAATTATATGCATAAGATCGGCAACAGTAAAATAGAACAAAAATTGTTTATCTGTTCTAACGGGTGATCCAAGTAGAGATACTTTTTTCAATAGCCTTTTTTGACAGATCACGTGTGAGTCGTGTCATGCTGTCATGTTATTTTTGTTTAGTATTGTTTGGCACTTCATAATGGAAAGACTTACGCGTGAACAACGTTTACAAATTGTTCAACTTTATTATGAAAATTCACGTTCTGTGAGGAATGCGTTTCGTGCACTTCGCTCAACTTATGGTCAACATAATCGGCCTACTGAGCGTACTATTCGCAACACCATCACCCATTTTGAGACCCAGCATTCATTATTGGATAATATTCGACCGAATAGACCACGTCCAGCACGCTGTGAAGAAAATATAGCGGCCGTAGCTGAGAGTGTACACGAAGACCGTGGAGAGTCGATTCGGCGCCGTTCGCAGCAACTCGGACTGACGTATGGAACGACTTGGCGCATTTTACGTCAAGATCTTAAATTGAAAGCGTACAAAATACAGCTTGTGCAACAACTGAAGCCGCTCGACCTTCCCAAGCGACATCGCTTCGCTCTATGGGCTCTTGAAAAGTTCCAAGAAGATCCGACGTTTTCGAGGCAAATTTTTTTTAGCGATGAGGCCCATTTCTGGCTCAATGGCTATGTAAACAAACAAAATTGCCGGATTTGGGACGAAGAGCAACCTGAAGAGATTGAAGAACTGCCACTTCATCCAGAAAAAACAACGGTTTGGTGTGGTTTGTGGGCCGGTGGAATCATCGGTCCATATTTCTTTAAAAATTATGCCGGTGCGAACGTAACCGTCAATGGCGACCGTTATCGTGCCATGATAACCGACTATTTGATGCCTGAAATTGAAGCTCGTGATCTCGGCGACATTTCAGCAAGACGGCGCCACTTCCCTCACATCGCATCAATCAATGGACTTATTGAGAGAACATTTCGGTGATCACTTATTTTCACGTTTTGGGCCGGTCGATTGCCCACCAAGATCGTGTGATATCACACCGTTAGACTTTTTCCTGTGGGGATATGTAAAGTCAAAAGCTTATGCCGACAAACCCGCTTCGATTCAGGCCTTGGAGGAAAACATCACGCGTGTCATTCGCCAGTTACCAATCGAAATGCTCGAACGAGTGATCGAAAATAGGACTCAACGGATGGACCATCTGCGACGTAGCAACGGCCAACCACCCCATCCAACGAGCTAAGATGAGCATATACTAGCATGCCTCAGCTGTGGAAGCCTGGACACCCTTCCGATTCGGCGGCCCGGACTGGCTTCAGGAGTCCTGTTGCCTGGAGTCACAGGGGTAGCCCGGGAAGCGGAAGGTTTTGTTTTTAATATTTTTTTTTTAAATAATTCGTCCTTTTGTCATCATCATATAAAATTATATGAACCCAGAATGATAGATGGATGACATGCTTCAACTTGTGCACGTAGTGCAGCAAAGATTAGTTACAGTGTCATTCTTGATAGAAAACTCAACTGGAACCTAAATGTGCGCGAGCGCATTAAGAAGGCCACAGTCGCTTTCTATACGTGTAACCGAATATTCGGAAAAAACTGGGGTCCGAACCCCAAGATCATCCTATGGATGTACACGGCCATTGTGAGACCTATATTAACATATGGGGGATTGTCTGGTGGCAATCCACAAATAAAGTCACCCATTTGAAAAATATGACAAAGGTACAAAGGATAGCATGTGTGGACGCTACTGGCGCAATGAGAACCACACCAACAGCTGGACTGGAAACCATCCTTAACCTGCTACCGCTAGACCTTTACATGCAAGAATCTGCAGCCAAAAGTGCTCTAAGAATCAGCCAGCTCAACTGCTGGAAATCGAACTCAGGAGGACATGCCCAAATTCTACACAGATGTCTGGGCTCAGCTGTATCCTCTGACTACATGCTGCCTCACCATGACTTTGAAAGACCATTCTCCTGCATCCTCCCAAGCAGAGAGGAGTGGGAGAGGAACGAATTGGGCCCCGAAACCATATCCATCTACACTGATGGTTCAAAAATGGATGTAGGCGTTGGAGCTGGAGTGTTTTCAGAAACACTTAAGCTAAACAGCACCTTTCGTCTCCCTGAGAACAGCAGTGTATTTCAAGCCGAAATATTGGCGGTAGCAGAGGCAGCCAAAGCGACCTCAATGCTGGCGATACCACCAGATGATATCACCATCTTTATTGACAGTCAAAATCTCGGCTTGTGAAACGTTGTCGTGAAGAGCTAAAGGTTCTTGGCGTCCAACATAATGTTAAGCTCTGCTGGGTCCCCGGACACAGAGGCATACAGGGCAATGAAATTGCTGACGAAGTGGCGAGAAAAGGATCTGCCTCCAGCATTGACCAAGCAGACCAGTCTGTCAAACCGCCACTATGTGACCTCAAATCTCGGGTGGGACAGAAAACACTGATCACTGCCAAAAACAGGTGGAACTCCCTTCCCACCTGTGAAACTTCCAAAAGGATGTGGCCTGAGTGTGACAAAGTCAGAACCCATAAACTACTTCAAAGAAACAGGAAATCTGTCTCGACTTTAGTTGGGATTCTTACTGGACACAAGTTACTAAAAAGCCACAAACTGAAAATGCATCTCGTAGATGATGACCTCTGTAGAGGCTGCGGTGATGAAGATGAAGATGATGATGCATCGGTTTTAAAGAAGCACGGACAAATTATTCCACAAACCCCTAAAGCACACCAAATAGTCAGTCAGTCAGTCAAACTAAACTAAAAATCACTTGAGAGCTGACCAAATGGCCTCCAGTTAAAATAGTGTTGCCAACTTAAAGATCTATACGTTGAATAGAGGCTGCCTAAGCTAAACGTCTAATGGTTGAATAGTGCCTGTGAATGAAGGTTATGTTTACATTAACAGCTATTTCCCGGTCGATATCTCGACAGAATGGTAGCATCATACCTCAGCGGAAATGAGTCGCTTTATCCTTGAACAAGTATAACGATCCCGAATAGTTTAAGGAAGCAGAATATAAAGGTCCGAACATTTGTACACCTTCGAATGAAACCAGGCCTCTTGCGGCACTATCACCCGTGCTGGACGAGGCCTCGTTCCTTGTTAATATCAGAAAAACTTCCTTCATTAAGGCGTAAGGGTAACACCCAACTACTATTAGGTGAGGTTTGAAGGGCTGTTGTCCAAGTGAGTCGTCAAACCCGCAAAGGCCTACGTGGGCCCATAGCGATACCCTTTATTGTACCTGAAAAGAAAGCTGCGTTACTGAAGGGAGTGAAACTTAGGTGATTTGTGC
Organism: Rhingia campestris; assembly: GCA_932526625.1. NCBI lineage: Eukaryota > Metazoa > Arthropoda > Insecta > Diptera > Syrphidae > Rhingia > Rhingia campestris. The sequence goes on from OW052182.1 coordinate 176,691,605, forward strand.
TGCTCCATTAGCTTCAAAGAGATAGTTGCTCCAACCCGACTTGCAGCATAAGCTGACCATTGCTAACCACACTTATGACTCAAGGTCACAGGTCCATAAGACCTGTCCGGGCAGGCTAGAATGTGGGGTATCCAGCCATCTTTCAGCCCAGGCATAACCATCTCCTCGCTAGCTTAGTAGCGGGTATGGGATATTGCCTCATGACCTAGGTTACATGCCTGTATATTTGTGAGACCGGATTTTTGTTAAATTCACCATGAGGAGATTCTCTCCAAGAGCTTGCCCCTAATGAATCGTTAATGAATGAATCTATTTTTTCCATTTATATCCGTGGCGTAAAATCTTATCTTTAGAAATCTTAAGTGATAGCCACAATGTCAAGTCCGGTTAGTGGGAAGCAATAGTCATCACATTCGTCAGTTGCTTCACGGTGATTATGCTACTTAAAGCACTCAGATTACTTAGCAACCAATTTCGTTCATTATGATCATCTAGAAGATTAGTAACAGCGGCATCTATACAGATACCTCCGATCGAGATGAATTGCTCTAAAAGTACAAATCTGGGGAACCAATAAAATTCTCTCATCCAACCTTGTCCGTCAGCATTTTAAAACGACCTATACCTATCGAAGACAAAAGTGCTAGCAACACCTCAAAAGCTGTACATCCCAATCCTAAAAAAATCCTTGCACCAAAGGATACAACTGGACAAACTTTGAGAAATATTCAAAAACTTTTTTTTCTAAAGTGAGGCCTGTATAGCCCAAACAGTGGGTTATTGGCCAACATGAAGCACCCACCGCGACCGCACCTGCTGTACGCAAGTTTGAGAAAATAGTTCATGAGACTGGTGTGTAGGTGGACAACACTCATGGTCCCCATCTATTCTGGCGAGGAGCATTTTCATTTCGACGATTACGTTAACAAACGAAATTGCCGCATCTGGGGCTCGGAAACCCCGCACGTTATTCTCGAGAAGCCGATGCATCCACAGAGAGTGACAGTTTGGTACAGATTGTGGGGTGGTATCATCATTGGACCATTTTTCTTCGAAAATGAGGCTGGAAACAAAGTTTCGGTAAACGGTGAGGGTTACAGAGCCATGTTAACCGATTTTTTTTTCCTGAAATAGAAGACATGAATTTGGACAACCTCCGGATCATGCAGGAAGGCGCGCCATGCCACAATCGATCTTTTGCGCATCAAATTCACAAATCGTGTTATCAGCCGTCTTGGCGATGTCAATTGGCCGCCTCGGAGCTGCGAATTGATCCCTTTGAATTTGTTTTTGTGGAAAACCGTGAAGGAGCGATGTTATGCCAACAATCTGGAAACGATTCAAGCACTTAAGGCCAATATCATCCAAGCAATCCGTGGGCTAAAGCCTGAAACCATCAACAAGGTCTTGGAAAATTGGAGTGACAGAATGCGCTACTGCGAAGCCAGCCGACGCAGCCACTTGAAAGACGTTGTGTTTCATAATTAACGGGAATGTTTGCTCTTATAGTGCTTACACACCGAATCATAAACTGAGTAAAAACACCTGAAACCTTCATCGAAAACCGAGTTTTCCCATACATTGTCAGTTCTCAAAACCTAGAAGGTTACGACGTAACCTTCTCATAACCACTTCGCAGACGTCATCACGTTGCAGGTTGTTGGAAAGAACACACCTTTTCATACATTCTACACGTGTTCCACACGTCCCACAAAACAGCTGATGAAATCGCTGTCAAAACAAATGTTTTTTTTTTCAGAAATTTACACACCAGATGAAATAAAAACAAAACAAGCGGCGGGCTAGAGAGTCAAAAACTGTTGTCAAAATCTTTATATTTGTTTAATTTTGAACTTCAAATGCTAATATTAGTTTGATTATATTAGAATTCATTTATTATTCAATTACAATATTTTCACACACAAATGTTGCAGCTAGTATCACAATTCTGAATTCACAGCTGATTGAAATGTCAAACAAAACCTGGTCAGAGTCGGTGTGAGAGCATCCAGTGGTTTAAGTAAACTTTTTGCCAAAAACTCAGTTTATGATTCGGTGTGTAAGCACTATTACTAATAAAGCCATAATACATTGAAAAAATGTGTGAAAAAGGTCTGGAAACGGTTACTGGTTTCAATAGGACGTCAAAAAATAGGCGACATTGACTAACCATGTAAACCTACAGATTACGCTCCTTCGTACTTTTTTGTGGGGTTATTTGAGAGGCACGCCAGTAAGCCTCAGACAATTAACAAGGCAACATTCGTGCCGAATTCATTGGTATACCGCCCGAGACGCTCGAAATAGTGATGGAAAATGCAGCAAAAATGGCACAATCAGTCAATAGGGGCGGCCACTTGATTGATGTTTTTTTCAAGAACTAATCCAAATGAATTATAAAAGACCACAGTGAATAACAATACATTTTTGAAGTCGGCTGTTTAGAGATGGTGCACCCTAAAAGTACAAAAAAAAAAAAAAACAAATACCATGGCACAAGGAGAAGACGAAGGATAGGAAAACTATATAGGATCTCATTCTCTCACAGCCTATAAATGCATTTATGGTTGTCTGTTTTTCGTTACACTTTTTCGTTTCATAAAATCCAATTCACACCGTCCAAAAGAAATTTCACTAAAAATTAAGTGTTTTTGGACCCACTCATTCTTTTGCAATTCACTCATAGTTAAACAGTTAAGAACAGATTTCAGAAAACTGTTTTTTCATCAGTTAAACCCGGAAACAGTAACGTCCACGTCAAGATTGACGTTATTGGTGAATATCACATATATTAACAACATCGACATCAACATCAAATAACGGGTTGGCCATCTAACGTTTTTTTTTCAACTAGTGCTTATTTCGTGAATGGTAACACTTAGCTCATGTCTGATCTGACAGATAATTAGTTTTATCCCTCCGCTGAACAAATATGGTTGTGTATATGTTTGAACAACTCTGGAAAATATTGCGACAATACTTTGAATATCATGGTAATGTTGCAGAATGTGTGCGAAAATTGCGTACGGATTTTGGAAGAAGAGAAGCACCGTCAGCTCCGTATGTTCGTTATCTTGTGAAAAAAGTGAAAGAAATTGGCATCCTCATCGATAAACCAAAGCGTGAAAAGCCAAAAACAGTGCGTACACCCGAGAATATTGCTGCTGTGGCAGAAAGTGTGCGTGAAGCGCCATCAACATCAATTCACCGTCGTTCTCAACAATTGAACATTTTGGAGACATCATTGAGACGAATTATGCATAAAGACCTTGGTATGACGCCATACAAAGTCCAATTGGTTCAGGAGTTGAAGCCAACTGACCATCCAATGCGTTTTCGCTTCGGTAAGTGGGCCTGCGATCGACTTAGAGAAGATGCCGATTTTGCCAAAAAAATCATCTTTTCAGATGAAGCTCATTTTGATCTTGGCGGGTATGTAAACAAGCAAAATTGTCGCATTTGGGGCACAGAAAACCCGCACGCATACATTGAAAAGCCGATACACCCAAAACGAGTCACTGTTTGGTGCGGATTTTGGTCCAGAGGCATAATTGGGCCATTTTTCTTCGAAAATGAGCAAGGAGTGGCCGTTACAGTCAATGGCGATCGTTATCGGGCCATGCTGACCAAATTTTTGTTCACAAAAATTAAAGAGGAGGATATTGGCAACATTTGGTTTCAACAGGACGGCGCTACGTGCCACACAGCCGAAGCTACACTCGATGTTTTGCGCCCTGTTTTTGAAGATCGCATTATCAGCCGCAGAGCTGATGTCGTTTGGCCACCTCGGAGCTGCGATTTGACACCGTTGGACTATTATTTGTGGGGTGCCGTAAAAGATAAGTCTTACGCCGACAAGCCAGAGACAATTGACGCTTTAAAGGACAATATTCGTGAAGCCATTGGTGAAATACAGCTGCACACAATCGATAATGTGCTTAAAAATTGGACCGACCGTGTAGGCTAATGCATGCCAGCCATTTCAACGAAATTATTTTTCGTTATTAAGCGGAAGAATTGTACTTTCAAATAAAAAAATAAATTTGAGAAAATGTTAGTAGTTTTTGTTATAGCATTTGCAAAAAAAAAAAAAGTTATTTGGCGGACCCTTTAAATATTCCTGCCGTTGATGTCGGTATGAGGATCGCGGTCACAATGTGTTTCTAGCAAAATATACACGGAAATTTTCCACAATAAACTCTCAAATAATACGTACACACATAAATATGCCATAAGAAAGAAATCTACGATGTATCACACACTTGTCACAAAAAGGATGTCTTCACACAGCCAAACACAAGTCACAACTGAAACGTAAGCATATTGTTTGCCCAAATGAACCCAGCTCCGACCTAGACGAATTGTGCCCAAAATGATGACAATTTTGATGGCAATTATTGGCACGTTTACCTCTACCTACCACATGAAGCGAGTAAACAAAACACCAGTCACCCAAAGTTGCCATCTTGCTGGCGTCACTTTGATAAAGGAACAACGATTTATGAACAATCACGCACCCCACACACACAAATACACACAAAATATAATTACTTCCTTGACATTCACTATGCGTCCCATGGCGAGTAATGATTCTACCTAAACAATTGTAAAACCTTGGTGTCCGATATCCGATAAACCTGAACAATGACAGCATATCCAAGCGCCCAAATTATCACATCAAATATGCATACTGATTGACTTGGCACGAGTATGTTTGTTTTCAGACGGGAGTGTGTTCATAAATTGTTATTGTGAATGGTTTAATTATTATTCACCTCATCCTTTAAGATGAATGTTTGGTTTGTTGGTTTGGCTTTCGGTTCAAGGACGAAACGCCAAAACAACTCTTGGATTTATGTCTCCTCACGGAACTTTGTCACAAGAGACTGGAAAATGAATCTCACTTGGTGTTGTAGGGTGCGTGTTGGCTTCGTGAGAAAATCGAAATTGTTGTCGAACCTAGAAACGAAAAACGGACAACGACAGAAGTTAGTATCTGCACATGGAATTAACAAGAGAGGTGTAGCCAAACAACTTTAGCTGCTTAAAAGCAGACATTACTGCATTCAGGAAATACGATGGGATGGGGGTCCGGCAAAAAGAGGATGAAAACTGTGACATCTACTATGGACCGTGTTATAGTGAGCAGAAACAGCGACTATTCGGATGTGGATTTGCTAACGGGTGATTTTTTAAGAGGTTTAGAACTTTTTTTAAAAAAAAAACACAAAAAATTCGATATTAATGAAATATTTATTTGAATCGATAGCTTGAACCTTGCAATTTAATGGTTAAAGATAATTTCATGCAAATGTTGACCGCGGCTGCGTCTCAGGTAGCCCATCCGCTGAGTCCAATTTTGGCATACTCTTTCACACATATCGGCCGGTATCTCACGAATGAATGCATGGATGTTGGCTTCCAGTGCGTCAATCGAAGCGGGCTTGTCCCTATAGACATTAGCCTTGACATACCCCACAAAAAATAATCTAATGGTGTCAAATCGCACGATCTAGGCGGCCAATTGACCGGCCCGAAACGTGAAATTAACTGTTCACCAAACTCGCCTCGCAATTGCGCCATTGTTTCGCGTGCTGTGTGGCATGTGGCACCGTCTTGTTGAAACCACAAGTCAAGAACTTCCATTTCGGGCAAAAAAAAGTTTGTTATCATCGCTCGGTAGCGTTCACCATTGACAGTAACGCTGCGATTCGCATCATCTTTGAAGAAATATGGCCCAATAATGCCGCCGGCCCATAAACCGCACCAAACAGTGGCTTTTTCGGAATGCATTGGTAGCTGTTGCAATGCTTCTGGCTGATCTTCACTCCAAATGCGGCACTTTTGCTTATTTACGTACCCATTCAACCAAAAATGAGCCTCATCGCTGAACACAATTTTTCGATAAAAAAGCGGATCCTCGGCCAGCTTTCCAAGAGCCCATTCACCAAAAATTCGGCGTTGTGGTAGGTCGGCTGGCTTTAGTTCTTGCACCAGCTGTATCTTAAAAGGCTTTACGCCCAAATCCTTCCGCAAAATTTTCCACGTAGTGCTGTAACAAAGGCCTAACTGCTGGGAACGGCGCCGAATCGACATTTCGCGGTCTTCTGTCACACTAGCTGATACGGCCGCAATATTTTCTTCACTACGCACAGTACGTAAACGTGTTGGTGGTTTAATGTCCAACAAAGTAAATTTGGTGCGAAATTTTGTCACAATCTTCCGAATAGACTGCTCAGAAGGTCGAGAATGCCGATCATAAAATGGAAGCAGCGCGCGATGAACATTTCGAACCGAGCACGAATTTTGATAGTAAAATTCAATAATTTGCAAGCGTTGTTCATTTGTAAGACGATCCATGGTTATAAATTGCAAACCAAACTGAAGCTGTTTGACAGTGACACAAGGTACTAAACACACGTCAGCTGTCAAAACCAGTGTTGCCAAAACCAAACCAGCTAAAAAATCACCCGTTATAAGTGACAGAGATAGGCAAGAAGTCTTATGTTTTCAAGACATTAGCGAACGCATTGTAACAAACCGCATCAAGGCCAAATTCGCCAACATAAGCCTTATATGCGCTCATGCTCCGACGGAGGAAAAGGATAACTAAGGATTGCTTCTACGAGCTCCTCGACAAAACCTATGAGCGACTACCAAAGTACGATGTTAAAATCGTGCTGGGAGATTTGAACGCAAAGGTAGGAAGAGAAGACATCTTAAGCAGTACTGTCGGAAAATATAGCCTACACGACAACACGTCTGGTAACGGACTTAGGCTAATTGACTTCGCTACGGAACGAAATGCCACTATAGCCAGCACAAGGTTTCCTCACCTCGATATCCATTAGGGGACATGGCGGGCTCCAGATCAACGAACAGTCAACCAAATTGATCACATTGCGATAGGCAAGAGGCACGCATCCAGTATTTTGGATTTCCGAACATTCCGAGGGGCCAACATCGACTCGGACCACTACCTTGTTGTAGCCAAAGTAAGGATGCGGATATCCACCACGCCACAAAAAAACAGAAATACTGTGAAAAAATTTAATGTCGAAAGACTGCAATCGCCAGAGACCGCCAAGACCTTCGCGCAACGCGTATCCCTTAACCTCTCGACTCACAACACACCACCAGCATCTAATGTCGAAGAACAATGGCAACGATGCCAACAAGCCATTAGATCAGCCGCAACTGATGTGCTAGGTTTCTCGCGGCCACCAGCAAGAAACCCCTGGTTTGATGAGGAATGCCGACAGATGCTCGCAGCCAAGAACGAGGCCTACAAGGCTAAGATGCAGGTGAAGACGAGAGCTGTCATTGAGCTCTATAGGCAAAGAAGAAGGGAAGAACATCGGCTTTTCAGAAAGAAGAAAAAAAAGAGCAAGAAAAGCGCGCGATCGAGGATATAGAGAGGTGCCACTCCAGGAAAGATGTTCGCAAGTTTTACCAAAGTGTAAAACGTCAAAACCAAGGCTACAAGGCTCGAACAGAATCCTGTCGAGATGAACAAGAAAATATCGTAGTTGAGACACAGTTGATGCTGAGGATATAAAAGAACCACTTCTGTAGACTATTAAGCGGCGATGACGAACAATCTCCCTCAACACTTTATAAGCTTGCAAAAATGGGTTTAGTAGTTCATGAGGTTTAAACCAAGTATATGCTGTCAACACGAAGGGATACACAACATTGACAAATTCGACAGAGCATCACTATTGACAGATATAACTTTGAGGTAGTACGGGACATTATCTACCTCTGCCCCGCTATTAAGTCTGACAACAACATCTCGTCAGAAATTAGACGAAGAATTACTCTTGCCAATCGCTGTTTCTTAGAGCTAAGAAGGCAATTCAGTAGTAAAGCCATCACTCGAACTACTAAGGCAATTCTATATAAAACCTTGATCATCCCAGTCCCGTTCTACGGCTCTGAAGCATGCTCCGTATCAAAAGTAGATGCTGGGTCGTTTTGAGAGGAAAATTCTTCGCAGAATCATCGGTCCCGTTTGTGTTGACGGGCTATGGAGACGAAGATTCAACCCTGAATTATACGAGCTGTACAATACATGCCTCTAGTCAAAAAACTCCGCTTTGGGCGTTTAAGATGGCTAGGGCATGTAGAACGAATGGACACCAATACTCCGGCTCGCAGAGTCTTCGATTCCCAGCCAGACGTCGGTCGCAGTAGAGGAAGAACTCGCCTTAATTGGCGCGCACAAGTAGACAACTGGAGACAGTTAGCAAAGAACCGGGCTAATTGGAGTGGCATGTTGGTTGAGGCCCAGGTCCTTTCCAGAATGTATCGACACTTAAGTAAGTAAGTAATGTCTTGACAACATAAGACTTCTTGCCTAAGCCTGGCACTTATAACAAATCCACATCCGAATAGTCGCTGTTTTTGCTCACTATAACATGGACCGTAGTTGATGTCACCGTTTTTCCTGAATGTCAGTAATGTTTGCTTTGTAGCAGCTTTAAACTTCCGCTAGTTGTTCGCATGCACATCTCGTGTATAATGTTCTTACATCGCAGGTGCAGATACAAACGTTTTTGTCCATTTGTTTGTTAGCATTGTCGTCAATAATAAAATCAGTCCTTTCTGATGCTTTTGGTTGCCTCGTAATAACAAAATTTTCCCTGAATGGGTAGTTAATCCAAACCACAACCCCCAACCTGGAGGGCCAGCTCCAATTTGTTAGATACCCTAGGACATGGGGCCAGCAGCATTCATTAAGGAATTGAGTCATGCCGTTGGCCTCTCAGCTCTTCCGCCACTATCTCTGTTCAAGAGGCCTGTCTAACCGTTAATTTCCTAGATTATCTGCTGTCCGAAGATGTCGGAGCAGCTTCCTGACTGGAACTGTAGACGCCTTAATGGGCTCCATCTTTGAAATGTTTCCGCTGCCACCTGGTGAGATTTTTGGATAGGGGATCCTATCCCTAGCTAGTTTTGGTTCACGATTAGTATTTTCTTTCCCACCTACCCCGCATATCTGTAGGGGATGTGTCTATCCGCCACCATCGGACGCGTCTGATCGGAGACTAGCCACCCCACAAGGAGTATCTCATTAGGCGTTTTTTTTTATTTACCCAATGGCAATTAATTATTATTATTATTATGCTTTATTTCACACAATGTTTTGAGTATACAATTCTTTGATTTTATAAATTCATTTAGTGATAAGTATGAAATAGTAACGTACAATCTATTGTCCGAGTGACAACAGTCGAATGTACCAAGCAATCTACGCTAATAATTACATAAACAATGGGGAATTACAAAAGGAAGCAATGGCAAAAAAAAAAATGTTTAATTACAAAAGTTAAAAGAGAATGAAAAAGCAAGTGTATCAGACCTACAATGATCAATATTCATAAAAAGAAACTATTTATGGCTGAATAATCCAAAGACAACAACCATTTTTTAACATCTTTTAAAAATACATTTTTTACCCTCTCACACCTAATGAGATCTGGAAGTGAGTTAAACAAACGGGGTGCGGTGGCATAGTAAAATCTTTTGAAGGATATTTTATAAGCTATAGGAATAGTTACCAAACTTCTAGTATTGACCCGTAAATTATAGTTATCTATGTTTCTTACAGAGTAAAATCCCGAGTTTTCGAAAAATATTTTTAAGACTTTGTAACAGTAAAGATGCCTTAAGGGAAGAATTTCAAGGGTTCTGAACAAAAAAAGGCTTGGAGTTCTGCGATTTACTCTGCATAAAATCCGTATTGCATGTTTCTGTTTTATTAATAGTGACTCTGTTTTATTAAAATAAAATAAGCACCATAAGAACAATCATTGCAGCAAGATTTTGAATTATTAAATGTTGTGAAATTATCATTTATATTAGTAAAGCTAAATTTTAAGCAACTTGGAGAGTGATAATAGATCGGCAAATCATCACAGGTTTCACTTTTAAAATTAAATAACATAAATTTGGTTTTATCACTGATTATTAGTTCGTGATTTATGAACCATTTCCTTAGTAAATCGAGGTCATAGTTAACATCTGCAAAATTATTCAGCAAACTTGTGTTTGAATATGAAAGAGCAGTATCATCAGCAAACGCTGTAACTTTACCCTTAAAAGGTTGAGAGAACAATGAATTGACATATATCAGGAACAAAATAGGACCCAAAACTGATCCTTGTGGAACCCCAAGTTCAATGCAATTCGGAGCGCTATAAATATTTTTGATTTTTACCATTTGCTTCCGATTTTTCAAAAAGGAAACAAACCAATCGTATATATAACCCCTAAACCCTATATGAAAAAGTTTGGCAAGTAATATTGAGTGATCTACCATGTCAAAAGCTTTAGTGATGTCAATAAACAAGGAAGACGGTATTTCTGATAAATCTAAACTGTTATACAATTCACCAGTTAATTTAAACAGTGCTGTCTCAGTAGACCTTCCATTCCTAAAACCAAATTGACAATCACTAAAGAAATGTTTTTTTTATCTAGAAACGAAACCATTCTTGATTTAATACCTTTCTCAAATACTTTTGAAAATATCGAAAGTAGAGATATAGGACGATAGTTATTTAAAATAGTATTATCACCTTTTTTGTGGAGTGGTATTACTACTGCTGTCTTTAGGGATTGTGGAAAAATACCTAGCTGTATACTAATATTAAATATAAAGGGTGTTTTTTTTAGAGGTGTAGAACTTCGAAGTGAAATAAAACACAAGAAAATCGTTTTAATGTCCATCAATTTGGCTTTATTGGAAGGATAATTTTATGCCATTAATGTTTAAATATGATTTCGGGCATGTGGCCGCCACGGCTAGTTCGAATAAAGCCAATTTTAGAGGTCCAATTTTAAACCACTTTTTCGAGCATTTGGGGCCGTATGTCGGCAATAACGCCACGAATGTTGGCTTCCAAGTCCCCGAAGGTTTCTGGTTTGTTGGCGTAGATGATCGACTTCACATATCCCCAAAGAAAATAATCAAATGGTGTCAAATCACACCATCTTGGTGGGCAATTGACGGATCCATTCCGCGAAATTATGCGCTCATCGAATGTTTCCTTCAATAAATCGATTGTGACGTGCGCTGTGTGGCATGTAGTGCCGTCTTGTTGGAACCCCATCTCATCCACATTCATGCCATCCAATTCGGGAACAAAATAGCCGATATCATCTTGGCTCTATACCGGTCTGCATTAACGGTAACTGACTCTCCAGCATCATTTCGGAAGAAGTATGACCCAATGACTCCAACAGCCCACAGAGCACACCAAACAGTCAGTTTTTTGTGAATGTAATGGCGTCTCAAGGGTCTCATGTGGAATGTGGATTCTCTTCACTCCAAATGCGGCAATTTTGCTTGTTGACGTAGCCATTCAACCAAAAATGAGCCTCATCACCGCACAAAATTTTTCGATGAAAATCAGCATCGAGATCAATCTCATTTTCGGCCCATAAACCAAAATCACGACGTATTGCATGGTCTCGCAGCTTTAATTCTTGCACAAGCTGGATCTTGTAAGGTCGTAAGCCAAGATCTTTGTGCAAAATCTTCCATAAAGTTGATGGACAAAGCTCCAATTGCTGTGCACGGTAGCTGTTCGATTCATTCGGGTCCTCTTCAACAATTTGCTCTACAGCGGCAATTGTTTCTTCGGTGCGCACTGTTCGACGTCTCTGCGGATACATATTATCACGTCGAGTAAACATAGTCCGAGAACGATCCATGGTTAACCGAATTAATTGCTCTGATGGACGATTATTTCGACCATAAAATGGACGGAGCTTTCGGTAAACTTCACGAACTGAACCATTATTTTCGAAATAAATTTACACGATTTGTTAGGGTTGTTCATTTGTCAACCTGCTCATGATGAAATAGCAATCCAAACTGGATATAAATGACAGTAGAGTTGCCCGATTTGACCACAAAATGTCGGTTTTATCTCTGTTTGAAAAACCAACCTCTAAAAAGAACACCCGGTATAACACAAAACATCCGAAATTTGAAACGTAATTTTTTTCAACATAAAGCTTGATATATTATCAAAAGAGGTAGAATTTGATGTTTTAAGAGAGCAAATTATTTTATGAATCTCCAGCGCAGTGAATGGTTCACAGAAAAAACGTTCAGTATGACTATCCGTATTATTATTGATATCAAAATTAAAGTTATTGTGTGTTGAGTTCTGAAAAGAACTTATGTTACAAAAATAATTATTAAATAAATCAGCAATTTCTAAAGAATCAGAGATAGATGAGTTGTTTGCATTCAAAACTATATCAACTTCGGGAATTTTTCTATTGAGAATTTCATCAACAATCCGCCATTAAGATCAGCGATTAAAATAAAACAAGTCCGATCGTAAAACACATTCTAGGTCTTGATCTTGATCCAGACAATAATCAGGTTCATGTACAGATTGTCAACGTTCCATAAAGATAATCTGGGTAAAATAAAATTATTTGCCAGCATCCTTCTGCACATTCCTGTTACGCCAAAAATTATCAATAAAAATATTTTGTTCTTCAGACGGCGGTACAGCAGTTTTTTTATTTTATTAACACTTTCCCTGTCACCAGTGCTCAATGTCAAAGTAAAACGTCAGACAGTTTATGGTAATTCGTCGGATTTCAGAGTAATGGCGTCAAATAAGATTTCATTACGAAAAATGCAAATTAAGATGAAAACGAACATTGTACCTCAGCATAACAGACATTTTACGGATATTAGTATGCTGGTATGTATTACCGGATAGGGGCACACTGTTTGACTGACATTGACAAGCCACAAAGAAGAGAAGAAAAAGTGGAACATGCTAATTGAATGCTAAATGAGGGAACCAACTAACTAGAAGGGTTGCTATTTGCTAACGTCAACAGCACACTTGACAAGAAATGAAACTGTTTGTTGACATTGTAGATGTCACTTTTGGTACAGTACCAAGGGAAATACCCAAACGACAACTTTAAAGAAGTTCAACAAAGATCTATTGCCTAACGGTAAAATGTTAAAGGTTGTCTAAACGATGTGACTTTAAAGTTGGGTATGGGTAATTCATAGAATTCAAATCGAATATTTGCGGTTTCTCCGGCCTGAACTGTACAATAAATCATTAAGATGTGCGTTTGTGTGGTTGCCAGCAATCAATGGGGAATTTTTATTTAATGAGACTTAATGGAGGCGGCGATTTTAAAGGCTTAGCAGCTATTAAATAACAGATTTACTGTCATTCGATTTATGCATGTCATGACGGGTTTGCCATTCATCGTTTGTATTATGTCAAATGGATACAAGGAAGAACGAGTGTTGGGTGTACGACTGGGTCGAATGAAGTTGCTCCTAACAGTCGGTGTCATTTAAATCAGAGCCATGTGTCATATTATCGATTTATATTTATTCATTTTTAAAGTCTTAAAACTTTAAGGTGCTATTGGATTGTGCTAATGATTCGCATCGAAAAAAGGTAGAAAGAATTGACAGTTTAATAAAGTCAATGGTCCTGCTCAGTATAACACGGTCCGTAGTAGATGTGACAGTTTTTCATCCTCCTTTTGCTGGTCCATTCCATTGTATATCCTGAATGTCTACTTAAGGCTTCCGCTAGATTTTCGGCTGCACCTCTCCTGTTTAATGTTCTCACATTCCAGGTGCATTTTCGTACGTCGTGGTCCGTTTTTCGTTTAGCATGGTCGGCCACAATAAAATCAGTCCTTTTCTAGGCTCTTGGTTGCTTCGTTATTTTTTTGGGAATTTTTGGTTGGAATTATTTTTTTGGGTTTTATAAGGCTATCTAGAGTTGTTCCGTTCATATATTGGATACAAGTGGACCTAGCGAACTACGTCTCGCCTCTATTTAACGCCTTTAGATAAAGGGATAATAAAACACAGATAGTTGAAATTTCAATCTGATTTTTTTGAATCGAATCGAAATTAATAGAAAGCGATATCAATCTGATTATTTGTAGGCAATTTCGAAAAAATGAGAAGAATTGTTCATTTTGATAATAAGGAGACGCCATCAGCTTATAACTCAGATTGTCGCCCGTTATTTAACAACTTTGGCTCCAAATGACATCATTTGAAAAAATCCGTTATATTTTTGTGTAGTCGCGGAAAAAGAGTTTGATTGGATTGTATTTCTGAAGAGAAACGAATACAATGGCTCTGGCAGGTGAGTCAAAACCGGCAATTTTACCTTGCCATCCGCGCAGCCAGGGGTTTCTGTTTGAAACTTCAATGAATTGGAATGCTGGCATACGACAGACAATGAACCGATATCAACGCAGCGAATATCTTTGTAGGCAATTGCGGAATCGTAATCGTATTCGAAAGCAGTGCGATTCAAGTTTACATTTTTGCGACTGGTCTTCATCTAGTAACATGTTGTCGAAATTGAGGTGACAATCACCTAATGCTTGTACCGTTTGTGGATGTGATCCACGATAACGACTATCCGGCATCAAATAGTGGGCGGATTTCGATTTTTTTTTACACTTGTACTGCTTCGGCAAACGAGAGAGGGGGGAGGAGTGTCCTCTCACTAAGGCACTCACTCTCAGGCGGCAGCGGAGGAATTCCCTAGATGGAGTCAACGGCGGCGCCTACAGCTCCAGTTTGATCGAACTGGTAGTGAAATCCCTATAAGAGCTGCTTCGATATATTTGAACACCAGGTCTATAGGGATTTCCAATACTGAGCCAGGGTATTGGAAAAGAGTTGGTGGCGGAGGAGCCCTCAATGGGTCAACGGCAGCGCTCATACCCCAAAAATGGGCTACTGACATCGGTATTTTTTCCGGCCCGCTGTCCTAGGGTCAAAACAAGGGCCTGGCCCTCCAGGTTGGGGGTTGTGCTTTGGGTTAACTACCCATCCACGGAAAAAAAATATTGTTACGAAGCAACCAATAGCCTCGGAAAGGACTGCTATTATTGCTGACGACCATGCTAAACGAAAAAAGGACAACGACGTTCGTATCTGCACCTGGAATGTGAGAACATTAAAGAGGAGAGGTGCAGGCGAACAACTAGCGGAAGCCCTAAACTGCTACAAAGCAGACATTACTGCCATCCAGGAAATACGATGGGATGGGCCGGGCAAAAGGAGGATGAAAAACTGTGACATCTACTATGGACCGTGTTATAGTGAGCAGAAACAGCGACTATTTGGATGCGGATTTGTTATAGGTGCCTGACTTAGGCAAGAAGTCGTATGTTTTCAAGACATTAGCGAACACATTGTAACAATCCGCATCAAGGCCAAAATCGCCAACATAAGCCTTATATGCGCTCATGCTCCGACGGAAGAAAAAGATGATATAGCTAAGGATTGCTTCTACGAGCTCCTCGACAAAACCTATGAGCGACTACCAAAGCACGATGTTAAAATCGTGCTGGGAGCTTTTAACGCAAAGGTAGGAAGAGAAGACATCTTTAGCAGTACTGTCGGAAAATATAGCCTACACGACAACACGTCTGGTAACGGACTTAGGCTAATTGACTTCGCTACGGAACCAAATGCCACTATAGCCAGCACACGGTTTCCTCACCTCGATATCCACAAGGGGACATGGCGGTCTCCAGATCAACGAACAGTCAACCAAATTGATCACATTGCGATAGACAAGAGGCACACACCCAGTATTTTGGAGGTCCAAACATTCCGAGGGGCCAACATCGACTCGGACCACTACCTTGTTGTAGCCAAAGTAAGAATGCGGATATCCACCACGCCACAAAAAAAAAACAGAAATACTGTGAAAAAATTTAATGTCGAAAGACTGAAATCGTCAGAGACCGCCAAGACCTTCGCGCAACGCGTATCCCTTAACCTCTCGACTCACAACATACCACCAGCATCTAATGTCGAAGAACAATGGCAACGATGCCAACAAGCCATTAGATCAGCCGCAACTGATGTGCTAGGTTTCACGCGGCAACCAGCAAGAAACCCCTGGTTTGATAATGAATGCCGACAGATGCTCGCAGCCAAGAACGAGGCCTACAAGGCTAAGCTGCAGGTGAAGACGAGAGCTGCCATTGAGCTATATAGGCAAAGAAGAAGGAAAGAACATCGGCTTTTCAGAAAGAAGAAATAAGAGCAAGAAAAGCGCGCGATCGAGGATATAGAGAGGTGCCACGCCAGGAACGATGTTCGCAAGTTTTACCAAAGTAAAATGTCAAAGCCGAGGCTACAAGGTTCGAACAGAATCCTGTCGAGATGAACAAGGAAATATTGAAGTTGAGACACAGTCGATGCTGAGGATATGGAAGAACCACTTCTGCAGACTGTTAAACGGCGATGACGAACAACATTCCGCTGTCAGCAGAACGAATCATTCAATATTGGCAACGACAGCGAAAACTGCCAACCACCTGACCTGAGTGAAGTGAGGATAGCTATATCTAAACTCAAGCTTAATAAGGCCGCCGGAAATGACGGCATTCCCGCTGAGCTTTATAAAGCTGGCGGAGATAACTTGGTAAGCAACATCCACCAACTCATAAGCCAAATCTGGTCGGTTGAAAGCATGCCTGAAGAATGGAACCTCAGCATCGTTTGCCCGATCCACAAAAAAGGAGACCCTCTGAACTGCGCCAACTACAGAGGCATAAGTCTACTCAACATCACCTACAAGATCCTATCTGCCGTAATATGTGAACGCGTGAAACCGTTTACCAACAACCTGATCGGCCTTTATCTGTGTGGTTTTTGGCCAGGAAAGACAACAATCGATCAAATTTTCACACTTCGGCAGATCCTGGAAAAAACCCAAGAAGTCCAAATCGATACCCACCACCTATTTATCGATTTCTAAGCCGCATACGACAGCATTTATAGAGACGACCTATACAGAGCCATGTCTAGTTTTGGTATACCGCCCAAACTCGTCCGTTTGTGTAGGATGACGATGGAGAATTCTCGCTGCACCATCAGGGTCGGAAACGACCTCACCGACACATTGGATACCAAAAAAGGATTTAGGCAAGGCGATGCGCTGTCATGTGACTTCTTTAATCTGATTCTTGAGAGGATTGTGCAAAACTCCAAAGCCAACTCTAGAGGCACAATTTTCCAAAAGTCGGTGCAACTACTAGCATACGCTGACGATATTGACATCATTGGTAGGACTCAACGTGATGTCATAGCCACGTTTGCAAGTATAGAGAAGGAAGCGGCGAAAATGAGTTTAGCAGTAAATGAGGGTAAGACTAAGTATATGCTGTCAACACGAAAGGACACACAACATCGACGAATCGGACAGAACGTCACCATTGACAGATATAACTTTGAGGTAGTACGGGACTTTGTCTACCTCGGCTCCGCTATTAACTCTGACAACAACAGCTCGTCAGAAATTAAACGAAGAATTACTCTTGCCAATCGCTGTTTCTTCGGGCTAAGAAGGCAATTTAGTAGTAAAGCCCTCACTCGAACTACTAAGGAGATCCCAGTCCTGCTCTACGGCGCTGAAGCATGGACCGTATCAAAGGCGGATGAAGAAATCCTTGGTAGATTCGAGAGGAAAATTCTTCGAAAAATCTTCGGTCCCGTTTGTGTTGACGGGCTATGGAGACGAAGATTAAACCAAGAACTATACGAGCTGTACAGCGACATGCCCCTGGTCAAAAAACTTCGCATTTGACGTTTAAGATGGCTAGGACATGTAGAAAGAATGGACACCAATACTCCGGCTCGCAGAGTCTTCGATTCCCAGTCAGACGTCGGACGCAGTAGAGGAAGACCTCGCCTTAAGTGGCGCGCACAAGTGGAAACCTCAACCAACTTGGAGTGCGCAACTGGAGGCAGTTAGCTAAGGACCGGGCTAATTGGAGAGGCATGTTGGTTGAGGCCCAGGTTCATTCCGAACTGTAGCGCCACTTAAGTAAGTAAGTAAGTTAATCGTCAAAATTGTCGAATTTGTGGTTCAGAGTAATTCCTGAAAAACAAATGCACCCCACAACGCGTGGGTAAGCTTTCTAACTAAAAATCTGTATTTTCTATAAAAAATACATTTTGCGTGAATTATGGGACACTCTTTATAATAGGAATACATAACTTTGTGAAAAATATATGACTTTGCAAATGAAAATGAATGGAGGGTTTGTATGGGCCATCAATGCCAGATATTTTATAACATGGAAACATAGAGTCTCTGCACTCTTGATCGAATTCTTTGTGGCTTCAATAGCTTAATTACCAATAATTCGGTGATTTTTAAAAACCCACCATTTTCCTTCTGTTAGCTCTGCACTTATTTGATTGCCAATTATTCAGCAATTTAAAATATTCATTTAATTAAGGAAGCTCGCAAATTCACTTATTCAGTACCATAGCCATTTATCAAAATCACTTAATCCAAACCTCTCGGCCAATTAGTCAGGGAAGAGTGCTGTATTAGTTCATATGGCACAGAAAAAACAAAAAAAAAGAATGAAATCCATGCTTTCCGGTTTCCTCTATTTGAAACAAAAAATCCCCTCAGTCAAAAATTAAATCACAGAGCGAAAATAAAAAATATTTAATAAAAAAAATATATATTACGTATACGCCCCGAGTTCTTGGCCCATAACCAGTATTAATCATCGCATTGATTGTTAAAATCATTGCATTTAAAATCTGTTTCACAATTGTACTGCATATAATAAAACCATCTGTTAATAAATAGATTTATTTGAACGTTTGTCTGTCTGTCCATTGACACAATTAAAGTGGACATATGTACCTGCCTGCAATCATACACAATAATTGAGACACAACTTCCAGCAGAGAATCCATCGAATTTATAAATTTTAAATACAAAAATTGATTACATTCCAGCGATAATTAAACATTGACAGTTTTAATTAGTAAACCAAAAAAAAAAAAATAACCGAATCCAACGGAAAAAGTTTCAAATTAATCAATAAAACAATTGAATACCTTAATCATACACTACACAGTATACACGCTACAATTTGCCATCTCGGTAAAGTACCTACCAACGCTGCATGTAATAGCAGAGCAATTAATAACGAGTGACAGTTTAAATGGCGGCCATGCTCGCTATCGATTATCCGATTGTGTCACCGGAAAATGAAGAAATGAACTTCTGACGTTTACATTGATTTTGAATTCCACAAAAATGCCAATATGTGGACACGGCTAATTAGGTGGCTGACGTGTGACGTGTTACCGTGAGAGTTGTTTGTTTGCTTTCCTTTTCAATTTAAAATTTGTTTGAGAGCCATTTTTATTTTTTTCCAGCGATCTCTTTTAATGGACGTGTAATTATTTATTGAACGGCAAAATGTGTGCAATATTTCATATAAATTGTTGCGTTAATGTGATGATTACAAGGTGCGTGCATAGTACGCCACTAATTGGTGTGAGTGTTTGACACAAATATGGATATCGGTTGATGACAAATACGGGCCATGCTGGGGAATTTTTATGAGCGTTTTGGCACAATGATAACATTATATTCCTTGTTTCAATTATTTGCTCGTTTAATGAGATTGTTAGCGACAGCACGAGGCGATAACAAAAAATAATTGAGTAGCTATTTACGGGTTGAAAATTCATGCCAGTGGTCAGTCAGTGAGTTAATCAAGTGATTATTCAAATTGAATTCGGGGATGTGTTTGTTTTTTTTTGCGCGCGCATTTATTTGCGGAAAACATAGCGGATTGTGTTTACCGCAGTCGATGAAACTAATTTGCGATGCAAATTAACCCCATATAGGCTTAATACGTTCAGTTGTAACTCAAACCCCTCGAGTTACAGCTGAACGTAGTAAAAGATTGTTGATTTGTCGTGTTGATGGTTGGGTGTTGTAGAACGAGGGTAGACTCTGATTGGCGTTAACTTGGCAATGCCCAGTGTTGTAACTCTGACTACGCATCAAATGTGCTTATTTTTACCTCCAAGTGGTAACCATCGGGTACTGGTCTCACCCAACCGGATTTGACTTGCTAAACGATAAGTGCGAGTGTTGATAACACGACGAAAAACAGCAACACTATAAACACCCTGGTGAGAATAGCACGGATCAATACCCGGCCTGCTGTCCCAGGCGAACCTAGATGAGCTGTTCTGACATATTCGGACAACAGGTTGTCTAGGAATTTCAAGGGTTAGTCAGGCCCCTTGAACAGAGATGGTGGCGGATGAACCGAAAGGCCAACGGCAGCGCTCAATCCCGTAGTGGATACTGATGGCCCCGTGTCCTAGGGGTATCTAATAAATTGGAACTGGCCCTCCAGGTTGGGGGTTGTGCTTTGGGTTAACTATCCACCCACAGAAAAAAATATTGTTACGAAGCAACCAATAGCCTCGGAAAGGACTGATTTTATTGTTGACGAACCTGCTAAACGAAAAAAGGACAACGACGTTCGTATCTGCACCTGGAATGTGAGAACATTAAACAGGAGAGGTGCAGGCGAACAACTAGCGGAAGCCCTAAACTGCTACAAAGCAGACATTACTGCCATCCAGGAAATACGATGGGATGGGCCGGGCAAAAAGAGGATGTAAAACTGTGACATCTACTACGGACCGTGTTATAGTGAGCAGAAACAGCGACTATTCGGATGCGGATTTGTTATAAGTGCCAGACTTAGGCAAGAAGTCTTATGTTTCCAAGATATAAGCGAACGCATAGTAACAATCCGCATCAAGGTAAGAATGCGGATATCCACCACGCCACAACAATCCAGAAATACTGTGGAAAAATTTAATGTCGGAAGACTGCAATCGCAAGAGACCGCCAAGACCTTCGCACAACGTGTATCCCTTTACCTCTCGATTAACACCATACCACCAGCATCGAATGTCGAAGAGCAATGGCAACGATGCCAACAGGCCATTAGATCAGCCGCAACTGATGTGCTAGGTTTCTCGCGCACACCAGCAAGAAACCCCTGGTTTGATGAGGAATGCCGACAGATGCTCGCAGCCAAGAACGAGGCCTACAAGGCTAAGCTGCAGGTGAAGACGAGAGCTGCCATTGAGCTCTATAGGCTAAGAAGAAGGAAAGAACATCGGCTTTTCAGAAAGAAGAAAAAGGAGCAAGAAAAGCGCGCGATCGAGGATATAGAGAGGTGCCACTCCAGGAACGATGTTCGCAGGTTTCACCAAAACCAGTGATAAAATGCGCCAACAAAATCCTGTTGAGATGAACAAGGAAAAATCGTAGTTCAGACACAATCGATGCTGAGAGTATGGAACAACCACTTTTGCAGACTGTTAATCTTCGATGAAGACCAATCTTCCGCTGTCAGGCAGAGCTAGACACTCAATATTGACGACGACAATGAAAACCACCAACCAACTGACCTAAATGAAGTGAAGTAAGCAATATCTAAACTTAAGTTTAACTAGGCTGCCAAAAATCGTGGGCTTCACGCCGAGCTTCATTAAACTTCCCCCTTCGGGTTAGGGGTCAGAATATACCCGAGGTAAGGCATGCCTGTCGTAGAAGGCGACTAAAATCCACTCCCCGTATACCGAGTGTAAAGCGTATACAAACAACAAAAATGCAATGAGTACAACGAAAAGATTTACTACCCCAGGTGGCAATTCAGTTTCACTGGAAAATCCACCCTCTACGGAGGTCGGCTCTACGGATTCTGGGGAGAGCCAATTATTGCAAATGTGTAACCCTTTCGGGAAAAGTTCAAGGGTAACGAGGTCACCTACATCAGGATCTCAAAAAAATATATGTGTCTCAAGGAGCTCGACAACACCAGAAGTGTCAGCCCACGAAAAACGAGACTCAGTGAAAAATAAGAGCCTAAAGGAAGAAAACGACGTTCTTCGAACAAGGCTTAACAATGTCGAACTGCTCTGCGAAGAGCTTCGTAAAGAAATTCTCCATCTAAAGGAAGAAAATATGACTCTGAAGAGTTCATTTAAAATACCAAAAACAAGTTCAAACGGCCCCGTGAATTCGGAATACCACACGGATGAAGAAGAACTCAGTCGCGAAACTGACTGGATCTTAAAGAAAAGACCAGTTAAAAAGAGGAAAGCTGTATCCTCTCCTGAAATAATAAACCGCGACAAAGAGATTATTAACAAAGCGAAACAGCTAAAACAACGTCCCCCACCGCCAATTAATATGATCGGATTGACGACTTTAACAAGTTGCATACCTTGCTAAAATCGTTGCCATTATCGGGCTACCAAGTAACTTCGCTAAGAAAAAATACATGGAAAGTCTGCGTTAAAGACCCTGAAAGTTACCGTCTATTATCTCGCAAGCTTAATATCGATAAAATAGAATGGTATTCTTTTGAAAATAAATCTGAAAGGCCTTTACGCGTTGTAGCTAGAGGGTTACATGCGTCGTGCTTAAAGGATGACATTGTAAATGATCTGAAAAACAGGCAATATAAAGTCATAGATGCCGTTAACATTGTCAAACGAGACCAAAAGCAAAAAGATGGCGAAGGAAATGTAATAAAACGCGGCCTTCCTTTATTTATACTCACTTTCGATAAAACAGAAAGTTTGAACAAAATTTATGAAATAAAAACAATACTTAATATTGTTGTAAAAATAGAGCCTATGCGTAAGGATTCCAAACTAGTTCCCCAGTGCAAGCGCTGCCAAGGATACAATCATACGCAAAGCTATTGTCAAAAAGAACCGCGGTGTGTAAAATGTGCCGGCAATCACCTGACGGTAGATTGTATGTCAGATAAGAAAGCTCTTGCTATCTGCATTAACTGTAAAGGCAATCATCCGGCAAATTATCGCGGCTGCGAAGTAGCTAAAGAGTTGCAAAAAAGACGGACGAAATTTAATAGTATTAATTCACAGAAATTAAATTTAAACAAGCAACAGCCTAAAATTCCGATTAAAAATATGTCGAAGAAAAAGCAGGCCATTATCGAAGAACCTAAATGTCCACAAACTACGCGGCCATCAGATATCCGTTCGGATCTTGTACATCCAAAACCAAATGTACAAACGTATGCTCAAGCTACAGTATCCAATAACGCCCAAAAAAATATCTCACCTGACCCAGTTTCAAATGTATTTTCGATTATTCTTTCAAAACTTGAGGAACAAAGCAAAACGAATAAACTTATTTTTGACAGGCTCGTTAAGCTCGAAAATAGTATTCGCAATAGAAGTACCCCACCTTTAACATGAATAGATTGCTTAAAATTCTTACGTGGAATGCCAATGGCCTTTGGCAAAAACTTGGAGAACTTGAATTATTTATGCAGGAAAAAGATATAGACATCTGTTTAATATCCGAAACTCACGCAAAGAGTAATTCGAACTTAAAAATAAAAGGTTACCTCGACTATCATGCTCTACATCCATCGAATAAGGCTAGAGGTGGAGCCTCACTATATATAAAAGAGTGTATCGAACATTCGATTGATCTTAAACTAGAAATCGAAACAATGCAAGTTAGCTCTATACAAGTCAAAAGCAGACAATCCTTTCTGAAGATATCGTCTATTTACTGCCCACCACGATGCAAGGTTGAGAAAATTGACTTTGAAAACTTGCTTAATTCCCTTGGACAACGTTTTGTCATCGGAGGGGACTTTAATGCAAAACATACATTCTGGGGATCTAGATGCATATCACAGAAAGGTAGGATGCTTTATGATATAGGTAGAAAGTACAATACCGAATTTCATTCTACGGGAAAACCAACTTACTGGCCAACTGATGCTAGAAAAATACCGGATTTGATCGATTTTTTCATTGTAAAAGGTCTGCCGTCCAATCGAATCAAAGTTGAAGAATGCTTTGATCTTTCCTCTGATCATTCTCCAGTCATTTTAACAATGAGCGAGTCACTGATTATAAATGAAAAACCACCCAGATTAACAAACGCGAAAACCAACTGGGAAGGTTTCAAAAACGATATTGAAAATAATATCCGACTGGGTGTATCGCTTAGAACCCCATTGGAACTCGAAGTCGCTGTTGACTCATTTATCAATATCATCCAAAAAGCAGCATGGAATAATACTCCTCAACAGAACAAAATAGTGAGCTATAGTAAAATTAAGTACCCCCGTGAAATACAAGATTTAGTAAGACAAAAAAGAAAAGCTCGTAAAAGATGGCACCAAACTCGTGCCCCGCAAGATAAAACACATCTCAATCGGTTGAGTAATTTGCTATCAAATTCGATAAAATACTTTAAAAACCATTCAGTAGAAACTTATCTGCAAAGCCTAACCGCTGGAAAGGAATCGAATTATTCGCTCTGGAAAGCAATTAGAGTCATAAAACGGCCAAAAATCGCTGTGCCGCCCATTAGGGTAACTCAAGACGTTTGGGCAAAGAGCGATAAGGAAAAAGCTGACGTTTTTGCCTCACATCTTGAGGAAACATTTAAGCCATTTGATGGTCCGGCGCAAAATGAAAACATTAATATATTCGAGAGTACAACCGATAATAACATAGTAAGATATGCAAGTATTGAAAATCACCGAATGAAATAAAATCTTACAGGCCTATTTCACTTCTTCCAATCATTTCAAAAGTTTTTGAACGGATATTACTCGGTCGCTTACACCCCATAATTGAACAGAAACGTCTTTTACCTGACCATCAATTTGGGTTTAGAAGTAAACATTCAACGGTGGACCAAGTACATCGAATTACAGATGTAATTGAGAAAGCTTTCGAAGAAAAGAAAATTTGTTCAGCCGTATTTCTTGACGTGTCGCAAGCTTTTGACAAGGTGTGGCACAAAGGCCTTACTTATAAACTAAGTCAAGTTTTGCCAGAACAATTATATAAAATCCTCGTGTCGTATCTTGAGCATAGACTCTTCCGTGTGAAACTTGGAAGCGAATATTCCGAGTTCAAAGAAATAATGGCAGGTGTACCGCAAGGAAGCGTCCTTGGACCAATCCTGTACCTCATATTCACTCGTGATATCCCACAAACAAACGATACAATAGTTGCAACGTTTGCTGACGATACTGCTATACTAGCAGTTGCCACAACAATAGAGGAAACAAATATTAAATTACAAAACGCTCTTAACGAGGTTAATGAATGGACTAAATCCTGGCGGATTGCACTTAATGAGAGCAAATCGATCCATGTAGATTTTTCGTATAAACGGACAAACAATTTGCCTGTATTTCTAAATACCGTTCGAGTCCCGTTTGCAAATGAAGCGAAATATCTCGGTATGACACTCGATGCAAAATTAAAATGGAAGTCGCATGTAAAAAAGAAATGCGAAGAACTTAAGAATAAATACAGAGAACTGTACTGGTTGCTCGGAAAATATTCGAAGCTTAACCTTGATAACAAGCTGCTATTATACAAGCAAGTGCTAAAACCGGTTTGGACATATGGTATACAACTATGGGGTTGTACCAGTGAAACGAATCTAAACATTTTACAAACTTTTGAAAACAAAATGTTAAGATCATTCGTCAATGCGCCGTGGTACATAAGGAACGAAGATCTACGCAGAGATCTGGGTATTCCCGCGGTTAAAGATGAATCAAAAAATTTTGCACGAAAACATAAAAAACGTTTATTAGGACACGTTAACACAACAGTCCTCCAAATTCTGGACGAAACAAATATATTGCGGCGTCTTCAAAGAACTAAACCCTTAGATTTGGCCCGATAATAACAAACCGCGCTATAATTGCGGAAAAGCAGGAACTCTCAAAGGAAAGTTACCTGCCAAACATATTATATAATCGTGATAAAAAAATTGCTGGATAAGTCGAATACTTAGTTGCAATAGAAATACCAAATGGGTGGTGGTTTTAGTGAGTAAAAATCTCACACTACTTTGGGCACGTGCTCATCGTGTCTATGAAGATTTCCACCAGCCCACGGGAAAAAAAAAAAAAAAAAAAAAAAAAAAAAAAAAATTAAACTAGCGGAGATGACTTGGAAAGTAACATTCACCAACTCATAAGCAAAATTTGGTTGGATGAAGGTACCTATGCCTCAAGAATGGAACATCAGTATCATTTGCCTGGTCCACAAAGAAATTACCCTCTGAACTGCGCCAACAACAGAGGCATGAGTCTCCTCAACAACGCCTACAAGATCCTATCTGCCGTAATGTGTGAACGGCTGAAACTGTGTACCAACAACCTGGTCGGCCCTTAGCAATGTGGTTTTAGGGCAGGAAAGTCCACAAATAATCAAATTTTCATACTTTGGCAGATCCTGGAAAAAATTCAAGAAGCCAAATCGATACCCACCAGGCGAAGGCGGATTTAAACTCGATGAATAGATTTCAATGTCCCCTACGACCTGATTCATAGAGACGTACGTTACAAAGCCAAGTCTCATCCAAGCTTGTATTTCTGTGCAGGATGACGGTTGAGAATTGTCGTTGCTCCATCGGGATCGGAAACGACCTCACTAAAACATTCGATACCCAAGAAGGATTTGTTCAAGGCGATGCACTTCCATGTGACTTACCTTAGATCATTCTTGAGAGGATTGTGCAAATATCTCAAGCCAACACCAGGGGCACAATCTTCCATAAATCGGTGAAACTTCTAGCATACGACGACGGTATTAACATCGTTTGTCGAACTCAACGTGATGTGATAGCCAGGTTTGCTAGTATAGAGAAGGAAGCGGCAAAAATGGCATTAGCTTTAAATGAGGGTAGGACCAAGTATCAACTCGAAAGGACACACAACATCTACAAATTGGACCGAATTGACACCATTGACAGATAAAACATTGAGGAAGTTCGGGAGCTCGGCTCTGACAACAACATATCGTCAGAAATTAAACGAAGAATCACTCTTGCCAACCGCTGTTTTTATGGACTAAGGAGGCAATTTAGTAGTAAAGCCCTCACTTTAACTACTAAGGAGGTCCTATATAAGACGAATATTCATCCCAGAACTTTATGAGCTGTACAGCGACGTACACCTAGGCAACAAAATCTACGCATTGGACGTTTAAGCTGGCTAGGACATGTAGAGCAAATAGACACCAATATTCCGACTCGCAGAGTCTATGAAACCGACCTCAACCAACTTTAAGTGTGCACCTGGACACAGTTAGCTTATTACCGGGTTAATTGGAGATCCATTTTGGTTCAGGTTTGCTGGTGTATACCTAGCTTTTAAAAAAAAACACAAAAATAAGTCCTGAGGGGTGAAATTTAAACATCTGGGTGGTCGGTCAATGTCGCCATTTTGTGACAGCACCCTTCCAAGAAATTTATGTTTGATTTGCAGTGTTGCATGGTGCACCGTCTTGTTGAAACCCGTAACCCTTTTTTTACATATTTTGGGCAGATATATCGATTCCCATCGACTATTCCACCTTTTCTCAAGAAAAGTAGCCCAATGAATGAGTCACTTTTTAGTCATGCCATGGTGTATCATGGATCTCGTTTGGATTCTTCGTTCCCCAAGTGCGGCAATTTCACTTTTAAAGGCGCCAGAGATTGTGAAATTTTGCAACCAAAAATCCGATTAGTATCAACCATTGCAGTGACTGTTTGGCAGTGACGTAGACGGTCTGTCGAGAATATTCTTTGACCTAATTGCACATTTTACGAAAACAAATACAAATCGTCCTTCAAAATGCGCCGCATAGTGGTTCCACTGACGCCAAAATACTGACTGTGGTGACAATACGACATGTGGAATGTGTCATCTCGGCATCACTCTCTCTGACCGCATCAACCAGTTCTAAGGAACGTCTTGTCCGTTGATGAAGAACGGAACTTTCGACACCAAACGATGAATAGTGTCTGCAGACGGTGCTTGTTGGCCAAGATATCGACCACTATAACGACGATATGCTATTTTCAATATTTCGATGCGTTGTTTCGATATCAAGCATTTAGGTTAAGATACTAAATTGACGTTTTCAAAGGCACGAATACTTCAGTCAATCGGTTGCTAAATGTCAAAGTTATTCAATTGACGTTTCAAAACGCACGTATACTCAAGTCAATCGGTTGTTAAATGTCAAAATTATGCAATTGACGTTTTCAAAAGCATGTGTAATTGTGTCCAAAGTCAATTGGTTGGTAAATGTCAAAATTATTGAATATTATCTTACCGAAATTAAAGATGGCGAGGCATCCTTTATGCAAGATATCAACATACAAAAACCAAAAGTATTGTTTACGCCATTCAACTGTCATCAAATACTCAAACAGCACAAATGACATTCGCTGGTAATTACATTTCCATTACGAAATCAAGATTAACGCTTTTGCTTTTATTCATAATCGCCGGGCAGCAAGAATTCGCAAAAACGAATTAATTTTCTCGGTACGTTGACACATCCATGTTCGCCTGTCAATGGAGTTGACCCTGATTTGTTGGGCAACAAAAATCGAACAAAACCACGAATTTCCCGTTCAGGGAAAGTGTCAAAGTACCCGACCGTTGCATGAATTAGACTGAAACTGACATGTTGAGAGAGTGCGGAAGTGTTCCCATTTCGTTTTTGGGTGAATACCGGATTCTGTGTGGGAAACGGTTTTTTCTTTCTTTTTTTTTTTTTAGCAAAAAATGACTGCCAAAAGCTTTTGTCTGTCCTCCGATGATGATGATGACTCGAGCGAGCACGTACTTTGTATTGTATGCGTAGGTGATTGGGTTTATTGTTTTTTTTATTGTTCAGGAAGGACGTGAGTAGAAATTGTTGGAAGCGTTGAAAAAAGAAATAAGATAACAAACGTAACAGAGGTTTCTGGGAATTCCAGTTATTTTTACTTTCGATTGCAGTTGAATAAGGAGGTGAACATTTTAGGGATATGTTCTGAGGAGAGGTATGACGTATAAAGGAACACATATTGAACAGTTTTTGACATGAATGTTTTGTAAATTCATTGTGAAGGGTGTTTCCAAGAAATATATGAACGGGAATTCTGAATTCCATACGTAGATAGATTTCCTACGCTCTTAATTTCGAAAATCTACTGCAGGTTTCAAATTTTATTGAATTATTGTGAACTAGTGTTACATTTTTAAATTTTTCGAAACTCCTAGGTGTAAGAGAAAGAAAAAAAAACGAAATAGCAAAATTCCATTACACTAGTGACTATTTCATTTTGTGCTTCTGAACTTGTCATTTTAATCGCAGCAATCGAATTTGAAATGCTCATTTAAAAGAAATCGATACATATAAACAAACTAAAAAATAATTCGTATAAAGAGATGTGGGAGTCCCCGACAAATGAAAATTATTAAAGAGACGTACCAGAGACGACCATATACGCTGACGCTAGCTGAAATTTGTACTGGGACGACGCACAGTGGGCCCAAATGGAGTTTCGCGTCTCAAAAATCTGTAACTTTTTTGTCTATTGGAATAATAAAGTCAAATTTGGAATATATTATCTTTAATATATAGAGAATCATAAAATTTAAAAGTTTTTAAGATCTATTTAGTGTTTTAGTATTTAAAGTTTATTAAAATTTAAATGTGGATTTTCATTAAAAATTTTATTTTTATTTATTATTTATGCTTAGGATATACATGTTGAGAAAATATAATGTCAATAAATTATATGCACATTAAAAATACATCCCAATATGAAACAACCATAGCAATATAACGGGTGATTTTTTAAGAGGTTTAGAACTTTTTTAAAAAAAAAAACACAAAAAATTGAATCGATAGTTTGAACCTTGCAATTTAATGTTTAAAGATAATTTCATGCAAATGTTGACCGCGGCTGCGTCTCAGGTAGCCCATCCGCTGAGTCCAATTTTGGCATACTCTTTCACACATATCGGCCGGTATCTCACGAATGAATGCATGGATGTTGGCTTCCAGTGTGTCAATCGAAGCGGGCTTGTCCCTATAGACATTAGCCTTGACATACCCCCACAAAAAATAATCTAATGGTGTCAAATCGCACGATCTAGGCGGCCAATTGACCGGCCCGAAACGTGAAATTAACTGTTCACCAAACTCGCCTCGCAATTGCGCCATTGTTTCGCGTGCTGTGTGGCATGTGGCACCGTCTTGTTGAAACCATATATCATGCAAGTTAAGAACTTCCATTTCGGGCAAAAAAAAGTTTGTTATCATCGCTCGGTAGCGTTCACCATTGACAGTAACGCTGCGATTCGCATCATCTTTGAAGAAATATGGCCCAATAATGCCGCCGGCCCATAAACCGCACCAAACAGTGGCTTTTTCGGGATGCATTGGTAGCTGTTGCAATGCTTCTGGCTGATCTTCACTCCAAATGCGGCAATTTTGCTTATTTACGTACCCATTCAACCAAAAATGAGCCTCATCGCTGAACACAATTTTTCGATAAAAAAGCGGACCCTCGGCCAGCTTTCCAAGAGCCCATTCACCAAAAATTCGGCGTTGTGGTAGGTCGGCTGGCTTTAGTTCTTGCACCAGCTGTATCTTAAAAGGCTTTACGCCCAAATCCTTCCGCAAAATTTTCCACGTAGTGCTGTAACAAAGGCCTAACTGCTGGGAACGGCGCCGAATCGACATTTCGCGGTCTTCTGTCACACTAGCTGATACGGCCGCAATATTTTCTTCACTACGCACAGTACGTAAACGTGTTGGTGGTTTAATGTCCAACAAAGTAAATTTGGTGCGAAATTTGGTCACAATCTTCCGAATAGACTGCTCAGAAGGTCGAGAATGCCGATCATAAAATGGAAGCAGCGCGCGATGAACATTTCGAACCGAGCACGAATTTTGATAGTAAAATTCAATAATTTGCAAGCGTTGTTCATTTGTAAGACGATCCATGGTTAAATTGCAAACCAAACTGAAGCTGTTTGACAGTGACACAAGGTACTAAACACACGTCGGCTTTCAAAACCAGTGTTGCCAAAACCAAACCAGCTAAAAAATCACCCGTTATAATATATAAAAATGTAAACAAAAATT
Organism: Rhingia campestris; assembly: GCA_932526625.1. Classification (NCBI taxonomy): domain Eukaryota; kingdom Metazoa; phylum Arthropoda; class Insecta; order Diptera; family Syrphidae; genus Rhingia; species Rhingia campestris. The sequence goes on from OW052182.1 coordinate 176,722,449, forward strand.
AATTCTTTAGTAGCTGTACCGCTTCCTCAGAAAGCTCTTTGGATTCAGCTGTATTTTGTTTTCTTATACTTGATATTAGAGGATCTGATGTCAATAACAACCGATGAAAGACATCCTCATTTGTTGCTGTTCTTGAACATTTGCTGGAATTCGTCAACCTTATTTTTTTGTAATCTTTGTTACGTGCTTCTTGGGCATCTTCAGAAAGCTGACCGATTGGTAGGACTCCAAAATGTTGAATTATAGCTTCACCGTGAATTAATATTTTATGGACTGAAGATGGCAAGTAGTACCATTTATATTTTTCAACGTAAATGCGAGCTGTATTAAATGCATGATGCAGATGAAAGTGTTTGGAGAATAACATAAAACCTCTTAATAAGATCTTGATCAACTCCTGTTATATTAGCAGAACTTTGAAAATGTTTAAAGAATCTGCGAGTAGTGTTGCCATCGTTACTGCTACCAGTAGCTTGTCGAGGTTTATCAACATGTAAACCTAATTCAGCTCGAAAACGTCTTTTCTTATAATTAAGAGTTTTTGCAGACCACTTAACAAATGAAAGATTATACGAAATATGTAAAATCAATTCCATACAACGAATCCAAGCATGTAGAGTAGATAAGCCGTACTTAAATGCGCTTTCATTGTTAGGTTTGTCTTTCACCTTTCTTAAGTCGTTCATTTCTTTTGGTTTTGCTCCACACACTGTACAGACAGAACAAGAACTTGTGTTCGTTAAGACTTGTCCAACTTTTCCATCGATCATAGTTAAAAACAATTCATGATGTATTTGAACAACTTCTTCATTTTCGGCAAACAGAGTATCTTGTCTTTTGAAAACTCAATCAAGATCGGCCGACAGAAACGGACAGAAGAGCAAGTTTGATTTTGCCACAAAACTATATTTGTATTTTGCTCCACAAGTTTTATTGAAACAATTGAAGCAATGAACAGGTTAGCATCAGAAGTAACTTCATTTTCTCCTGATAACCTATGCTTCTACTCGCTTTGTCCTGAAGACCCGATACAGCCATATTTCGAAAAAAGCTTCAAATTCAGAGATCCAGGTTTTTTAACAGAATCAATTTGCAAAATACGTTTAGCAGTATGGTCTAATAAATTAAATTAATCTAACTTTAGCACCAATTTCAGTAATTGTTATGCAAATCTAATGAGATCTTGTTCATAAGTTCTGAACTTATCCACAACAGAGATGAGGCGTTAAGCTTTTCATGACTTGAAGTGATAATATATTCATCGATTGAGCCAGATTTGCCGCCCTAGGCTCCAGCCTATTGGTAAATCCAGCACTGCACGGTGGCACTTTTTTTTTATTATTATTGAAAGTGATTTACTGAAAACAGTAAATTCATTCGAAGAACATGCATATCTAACGTCATAATTGCACTGCGAGTGTGAGAGCTATGGGAGTTTTCTTTCTAGTATTTCATGGGGTCATGTTGTCATTATTCGAAAAAGGGGCAAATTGGGGCAAAACATTTTTTTTGTGCCTTTTTATTAATGTACTAAGGAATAAAATGCAATATGCAAGAACACAGCGCAAGGTAGCGCAACCATTTAAAACCTTTATCAAAGATTAGTATATAAAAAAAATGGCATGTTAATACAAATTGATAAATATAAAGAAAAAATATATTTTTTGAAATTGAGTTTATTGATTTTTAAAGCTTAAATTACAAGCTTTCCAACGATATATAACTCTTGTATAATCACATAATAAAATGCCAAGCAAAACTCTATTAAAAACGGTCTTTATTTCGTTATTGCAATGGGGCTATACGAAGCGACCACTTCAGATTGCCATATCCTAATAGTATGCAGCTTTATCCATTTAATTTTTTTTGCACTGCGAAATTTGACCTTTCCTTGGTTAATTTGCATAAAAAGTTCAGCTCCCACATTACTTTCGAAAAAATCATTTTTGAGACGATAAATGCCATTTGGGCCCACTGTGCGACGTTTCTCTGGTTTTAAACGCGTCCAATAGACGGTTTTTGTTGGGTGGGTATCTATTTATACAAGTTAAAACGAATCGTAGTGCGGTGTATTTAATCTATATTTTGCTTTTAGTGCGTGAATTTTACTTTTTATTTGTTTTTTTTTTTTTGTACATTGATGTGACTCTGTGGATCTATCGACGTGAAAAGATCAAAAGATCGTGAGAGATCAAAAATAATAGGTACTATGGATCGCTGGTTAAAGCCTTACTTACTTACTTAAGTGGCGCTACAGTCCGGAATGAACCTGGGCCTCAACCAACATGCCTCTCCAATTAGCCCGGTCCTTAGCTAACTGCCTCCAGTTGCGCACTCCAAGTTGGTTGAGGTCGGTTTCCACTTGTGCGCGCCACTTAAGGCGAGGTCTTCCTCTACTGCGTCCGACGTCTGGCTGGGAATCGAAGACTCTGCGAGCCGGAGTATTGGTGTCTATTCGTTCTACATGTCCTAGCCATCTTACACGTCCAATGCGCAGTTTTTTGACCAGGGGCATGTCGCAGTACAGCTCGTATAGTTCTTGGTTGAATCTTCGTCTCCATAGCCCGTCTACGTAAACGGGACCGAAGATTTTTCGAAGAATTTTCCTCTCGAATCTACCAAGGATTTCTTCATCCGCTTTTGATACGGTCCATGCTTCAGCGCCGTAGAGCAGGACTGGGATGATCAGGGTCTTATATAGGATCTCCTTAGTAGTTCGAGTGAGGGCTTTACTACTAAATTGCCTTCTTAGCTCGAAGAAACAGCGGTTGGCAAGAGTAATTCTTCGTTTAATTTCTGACGAGATGTTGTTGTCAGAGTTTATAGCGGAGCCGAGGTAGACAAAGTCCCGTACTATCTCAAAGTTATATCTGTCCATGGTGACGTTCTGTCCAATTCGTCGATGTTGTGAGTCCTTTCGTGATGACAGCATATACTTAGTCTTACCCTCATTTACTGCTAAACCCATTTTCGCCGCTTCCTTCTCTATACAGCAAACGTGGCTTTGACATCACGTTGAGTCCTACCAATGATGTCAATATCGTCAGCGTATGCTAGTAGTTGCACCGACTTTTGGAAAATTGTGCCTCTGGTGTTGGCTTTGAAGGTTTGCACAATCCTCTCAAGAATCAGATTAAAGAAGTCACATGACAGCGCATCGCATTGCCTAAATCCTTTTTTGGTATCGAATGTGTCGGTGAGGTCGTTTCCGACCCTGATGGTGCAGCGAGAATTCTCCATCGTCATCCTACACAAACGGACGAGTTTGGGCGGTATACCATAATTAGACATGGCTCTGTACAGTTCGTCTCTATAAATGCTGTCATATGCGGCTTTGAAATCGATGAATAGGTGGTGGGTATCGATTTGGACTTCTTGAGTTTTTTCCAGGATCTGCCGAAGTGTGAAAATTTGATCGGTTGTGGACTTTACTGGCCTAAAACCACACTGATAAGGGCCAATCAGGTTGTTGGTAAACGGTTTCAGGCGTTCACATATTACGGCAGATAGGATCTTGTAGGCGATGTTGAGGAGACTTATGCCTCTGTAGTTGGCGCAGTTCAGAGGGTCTCCTTTTTTGTGGATCGGGCAAGCGATGCTGAGGTTCCATTCTTCAGACATGCTTTCAACCGACCAGATTTGGCTTATGAGTTGGTGGATGTTACTTACCAAGTCATCTCCGCCGGCCTTATAGAGCTCAGCGGAAAGGCCGTCATTTCCGGCAGCCTTATTAAGCTTGAGTTTAGATATTGCTATCCTCACTTCACTCAGGTCGGGTGGTTGGCAGTTTTCGCTGTCGTTACCAATATTGAATGGATCGTTCTGCCTGACAGCGGAATGTTGTTCGTCATCGCCGTTTAACAGTCTGCAGAAGTGGTTCTTCCATATCCTCAGCATCGACTGTGTCTCAACTACAATATTTCCTTGTTCATCTCGACAGGATTCTGTTCGAGCCTTGTATCCTTGGCTTTGACGTTTTACACTTTGGTAAAACTTGCGAACATCGTTCCTGGAGTGGCACCTCTCTATATCCTCGATCGCGCACTGGCTAAAGTCTGGGTCGTTAAAAATAACCGCTGAAAGCTCCTTAACAGCACCTCCAGTAGTTACTAAAGAGTCAGCAACTGGCAGGTACATAATACAAAACCATATTTGTTTATTTCATAATGGGGAGTTTCCTATCGCTAGAACCGCATTTGTATTAGATGCGTTTTGTTGGATTTATAATATTTTTTTTCTGTTATCCTCAATTCAGATTTGTGAATTAGCTTGTTTTCCATTTATTGTTCTATTCTAGAGCCAAGGAAAATGACGCAATAGAGACAGCGGCGTCAGAACTTTCTGAAGAATTTGAGGCAGACAATGTGGCTAGTACTAGTTCTACGGTGATCAGTACTGCAAAAAAAAAAAACAGTAAAAAGGAAGTACCACGATTCATATTTAAATCTTGGATTTGCTGAGACAAGTGACAACAAACCCTAATGCTTAATTTGCGGCAAAGTGTTGCCGAATAGTGCGATGTTTCCAGCAAAAACATGAAACGTCATTTTGAGGGGATTCATCCAGACTGTAAAAGCAAACCGACTGATTTTTTTAAAAGGAAGTATGGTGAACTTACAAAATCTCAAACAATTATTACTAACCACTCAAAGACAGTGAACGAAAATGCGTTGATGGCGTCCTACTTAGTGAGTTTCCGAGTTGCGCAAACTGGCGAAGCCCATACAATCGCTGAAAACTTAATCAAGCCATGCGTTAAGGACATTGTTGAGTGTATGTTGGGTGAAAAGTCCAAAAAATTAGTTGACACCGTTCCTTTGTCAAATAACACAATATCACGAAGAATCGGAGACTTAGCAGAGAATGTCAAAACTACTTTACTTTCGCGAATAAAAGTCACAAAATGTTCGCTGCAAATGGATGAATCAACAGATGTTGCAGGGTTTGCTATTTAAATAGTATTTGTGCGCTACCAATTCCAACAGTCCTTTCAAGAAGATCTGCTTTTCTGCAAGCCGTTGGAAACTACAACAACTATTGCTGAAATTTTAAAATTAATAGACAATTTCTTTATTGTCAATGATATCCCATGGGTTAACAGCGTGGATGTGTGCACAGAAGGTACCAAGGCCATGACTGGAAAAACGTCTGGTGCCGTCTTAAGAATAAAACAAAATGCCAAGGAATGCAGCAGTAGTCACTGCGTTTTACACCGCCATGCCCTTGCAATGAAAAAAATGCCACTCTCCTTAAAAGAGGTCTGAGACGAAAGCGTGAAAATAATTAACTTTATTAAATCTCGACCTAAGAATTCAAGGCTATTCAAAGTATTGTGCGATGAAATGGGTAGTCTACATACGTCTTTACTTCTTCACGCAGAAGTAAGGTGGCTTTCTCGCGGCAAAACACTGACGCGGCTTTTCGAAATGAGGGCTGAAGTCAGAACCTTCCTTATGAACGACAACTTTGATTTGGGCGACAGATTGTGAAATGAGCGTTGGCTCTTGAAATTATCGTATCTAGCTGATATTTTTAAAAAATTAAATGATTTGAGTGTATCACTTCAAGGAAAGACAATAACTGTTTTCGATGCCAGTGATAAGGTCGAAGCATTTAAAAAGAAAATAAAGTTTTGGGCGAAATCTTTACAAAATCGAAACCTAGACAGCTTCCCAATGGTCAGCGAATGTAAAGAGGAAATAGATTTGGGTATTCCTGACGACATTTTAAATGAGTTTCATTTACATCTGCTAAGTTTGCTCGAAAACTTCCAAAGCTACTTTCCGGAAGAATACTATTCAAACATTAAAGAAAATGTGTGGGTTGCAGACCCGTACTCCGCCGCGTTGGAAAAGCAAGCATCTCTGACATCGTTGCAGTTTGAGTGCTTAATTGATTTGACATCAGATTCTTCTTTAAAGGCAGATTTTGAAACTAAGAAGTCTTTATCAGAATTCTGGTGTATGTTGAAGGACGAATTCAAAATTTTGTCAGACAGAGCCAAAATAATTCTTCTGCCGTTTGCAACAACATACATGTGCGAATCAGGATTCTCCGCCTACGTTGGAACCAAAACAAAAAATAGATCCCGTCTCGATGCAGAGCCAGATATTCGGTTGCAGTTGTCCCAAATTTAACCAGATATAACGGGTGATCCAAGTAGAGATACTTTTTTCAATAGCCTTTTTTGACAGATCACGTGTGAGTCGTGTCATGCTGTCATGTTATTTTTGTTTAGTATTGTTTGGCATTTCATAATAGAAAGTCTAACGCGTGAACAACGTTTACAAATTGTTCAACTTTATTATGAAAATTCACGTTCTGTGAGGAATGTGTTTCGTGCACTTCGCTCAACTTATGGTCAACATAATCGGCCTACTGAGCGTACTATTCGCAACACCATCACCCATTTTGAGACCCAGCATTCATTATTGGATAATATTCGTTCGAATAGACCACGTCCAGCAAGCTGTGAAGAAAATATATCGGCCGTAGCTGAGAGTGTACACGAAGACCGTGGAGAGTCGATTCGGCGCCGTTCGCAGCAACTCGGACTGACGTATGGAACGACTTGGCGCATTTTACGTCAAGATCTTAAATTGAAAGCGTACAAAATACAGCTTGTGCAACAACTGAAGCCGCTCGACCTTCCCAAGCGACATCGCTTCGCTCTATGGGCTCTTGAAAAGTTCCAAGAAGATCCGACGTTTTCGAGGCAAATTTTGTTTAGCGATGAGGCCCATTTCTGGTTCAATGGGTATGTAAACAAACAAAATTGCCGCATTTGGGACGAAGAGCAACCTGAAGAGATTGAAGAACTGCCACTTCATCCAGAAAAAACAACGGTTTGGTGTGGTTTGTGGGCCGGTGGAATCATCGGTCCATATTTCTTTAAAAATTATGCCGGTGCGAACGTAACCGTCAATGGCGACCGTTATCGTGCCATGATAACCGACTATTTGATGCCTGCAATTGAAGCTCGTGATCTCGGCGACATTTGGTTTCAGCAAGACGGCGCCACTTCCCACACATCGCATCAATCAATGGACTTATTGAGAGAACATTTCGGTGAGCACATAATTTCACGTTTTGGGCCGGTCGATTGGCCACCAAGATCGTGTGATATCACACCGTTAGACTTTTTCCTGTGGGGATATGTAAAGTCAAAAGCTTATGCCGACAAACCCGCTTCGATTCTGGGGAAAACATCACGCGTGTTATTCGCCAGTTACCAGTCGAAATGCTCGAACGAGTGATCGAAAATTGGACTCAACGGATGGACCATCTGCGACGTAGCAACGGCCAACATTTGATAGACATAATCTTCAAAAAATAAATGCCAAAGAAAGTTCTTTCAAATGATAATAAACATTCTCCATTAAATTTGAATTTTCTGTGTTTTTTTCTTTAAAAAAGTAGGCAACCTCGAGATGGATCACCCTTTACAAGCATTATGCAAAACAAAACAGGCACATTATTCTCACTAGATATTGAATTCCTTATGTTCTTTAATTAACATTGTTCTTGTTTTTTTTTCGTTGATGTTTTACTTGAATTTAATAAAATATAAAAAAAAAATTGAGTATTGCTTTTTTTACACATACATAACTGCGAAAATAGCGTAAGTGTAACGAAGTGCTCCTCGAGGAATGTTTGACCTAAAAAGTGCTCCTCGACCAAAAAAGATTGGGAACCGCTGCTCTAACACAAGCCTGAAAATCATGCCGCAACAAAGGATATAGACTGGTGTTTCAACTCTTGAAGCTGGAATCGTGTTAGTCGATTTTAAGGCCAATGGTACAGAATTGTGCTTGAACTCCATACAAGGAAGTTGCTCCATGAGGAGCTTGTGTGGCATTGCCCTCACAAACTAAGAAGAGTATCTCTGATGAAATGAGAACAAAGCCAATTTATATTTGCTGTCAATCGAAAGGGACATCCAATATGGAAGACGTTGACAAACAGTCACAGTCAACAGGAATACTGGGTGTCATCGGAAGAGTTTAGGCATCTATTGGCGAATACAAGTCTATTAAGCTTATTTCACCACTCTGCGATATTGGTGCGATAAAAGGTTTATGAATATCCTTATAGCAACACAATATCCTTAGCAAAACAGACCAGCACCGCATAAGTATCACTAGCGAACTTAACTAATTTTCAATTTTCAATTTTCAATTTTATTGATTTTTCATAAAATATTACAAATTTAAATTTAAATCTGCAAAGCCTAATTGGCTTGTCTGCAGAAGACTGTTTACAAAAATGATTTTATATAATTTCAAGTGAGTTTTAAAATAGTCTCTTCAAAATTTTTTTATTTTTTTTTTTTTTGTTTTCATTTATACATCATTATTTAAGTAAAAGGATTTAGCTTTTTTAATTAATGCTGGTTTTGCTAAGTTCCTTATTTCTATTGGAAGCTCGTTCAAAATTGTAGGGATTGTAACCTCATATTTCCTGCGGCAGTATTCATTCCAGTATCTCGGGATTGTGAGTTGATTTTGTTGTCTTCTCCTGGTGTTATATGCTTGTTGAGTTTGAAGTTTGTATGTATCGTCGTTGTGAATGTTTGATATTATTTCAAGTTTGTGCAGTTGTGTGATATCTAGCAGTTTTATATCTTCGTCGATGAGTCGTCTGTCATAGTGTTTTCCTAATTTCGATTGGTATACAATCTTTTGAAGTTTACGGTGTATATTTTCAAGACTTGACATTTGGGGAGCCTTACCCCATGCGAGAATGCCATATCTTATATGTGATTCCGCTAGTCCAAAGTAACACTGTCTTAGAACATTTGCTGGACAATGGTAGCTGAGGTGAAACAAAGCATATGCACTATGTCTTAATTTGTTTGTTAGTTCTTTTATGTGGGTACTCCATTTTAAGTTGTAGTCTAGAGTGATACCGAGGTATTTGTATATTGACACATTTCCTATCATCTCCGAACAGTTGTCATTGTTATCCAGATTGAGGTAATCTCCTGCTGCATGAATACATTTAGCTTCGTGTATTTTTATTTTTATTTTGTGTTTTAAAATATGTGGTGGTCGAATGTGCATGACTTTAGTCTTTTTTGCATTGATAATTAAACCGTGGTCATGGCAGCACGCCGTTACTGCATCAAATTCCTTTTGCATTATAGCCTCTGCTGTCTCAATATGTCTATGGCTCACTATAATTGCCGTATCGTCGGCATATGCATATCCTTTACTGTTTTTGAGTACTGATAGCAAATCATTTACATTTATGATAAATAAAAGCGGGCCCAGTTTTGATCCTTGTGGAACTCCATAGATTGAGTTCTCATGTTCGCTGTAATGTTCGCCGATTTTTACACTGAATTTTCTTTCTTTTAGATAGCTTTCAAACCAATTCAAAATTGGTCCTCGTACACCGACTTTTTCTAGTTGCCTTAAAATGTTTGTGTGGCTCAGGGTATCAAAAGCCTTTTTAAAATCTATAAACAGTACAATAGAGTTTTGGTTTTTATCCAAGCTACAATATAACCTATTCGTGAAATCTCCTAGCAATCTGTTTATGCTTTTATTTTTTCGGAATCCAAATTGATTTCCCTCTAGTAGTTTGTACTTTTCTAAATAAGTATATAGCCTCCTCGTGACAATTTCTTCAAGTACTTTGTCTATCGCTGGCAAAATGGAAATTGGTCTATAGTTCAGTATATCATTTTTGTTTGCCACCTTTGTGTATTGGGCGCACAACTGATGTCTTCAGCGAAGATGGAACTATTGACTGCTCGAGGCTCTTTCTTACTATTTCAGTTATAACCGGGCATAGTTTGCTGGCATTGTTTTTTAAGTCCTTAGGTCTTCTGCCATCTATTCCTGCCGATTTTTGTTCGTTAAGTGAACTTAGCACATTTTCAACTTCTCGCATGGTAACTTCTTCTATAAAAATATAGAATGTTGCGAGCTGTTTATTGGACCATGAAAAGTTGTTATGTCACATTCATGTACTGTGTTGGTTATTTCTGAGGTAAGTCTTGTTGCAAACATGTTTACAAGTTCACCCAGATTTCCAGTGTTTGCGAAGTTTCTTTGTAGTGTTTCATCCAGATTGCTTATCTTTTTCCCAAGAATTGAGTTTACTATTTTCCAGGTTTCTCTAGGATTAGTTTTTGCTTCACTGAATTTATTTTTGATTTTTTAAGAGGTTTAGAACTTTTTTTAAAAAAAAAACACAAAAAATTCGAAAAAATGAATGAAATATTTATTTGAATCAATAGTTTGAACCTTGCAATTTAATGTTTAAAGATAATTTCATGCAAATGTTGACCGCGGCTGCGTCTCAGGTAGCCCATCCGCTGAGTCCAATTTTGGCATACTCTTTCACACATATCGGCCGGTATCTCACGAATGAATGCATGGATGTTGGCTTCCAGTGCGTCAATCGAAGCGGGCTTGTCCCTATAGACATTAGCCTTGACATACCCCCACAAAAAATAATCTAATGGTGTCAAATCGCACGATCTAGGCGGCCAATTGACCGGCCCGAAACGTGAAATTAACTGTTCACCAAACTCGCCTCGCAATTGCGCCATTGTTTCGCGTGCTGTGTGGCATGTGGCACCGTCTTGTTGAAACCACATATCATGCAAGTCAAGAACTTCCATTTCGGGCAAAAAAAAGTTTGTTATCATCGCTCGGTAGCGTTCACCATTGACAGTAACGCTGCGATTCGCATCATCTTTGAAGAAATATGGCCCAATAATGCCGCCGACCCATAAACCGCACCAAACAGTGGCTTTTTCGGGATGCATTGGTAGCTGTTGCAATGCTTCTGGCTGATCTTCATTCCGAATGCGGCAATTTTGCTTATTTACGTACCCATTCAACCAAAAATGAGCCTCATCGCTGAACACAATTTTTCGATAAAAAAGCGGATCCTCGGCCAGCTTTCCAAGAGCCCATTCACCAAAAATTCGGCGTTGTGGTAGATCGGCTGCCTTTAGTTCTTGCACCAGCTGTATCTTAAAAGGCTTTACGCCCAAATCCTTCCGCAATTTTCCACGTAGTGCTGTAACAAAGGCCTAACTGCTGGCAACGGCGCCGAATCGACATTTCGCGGTCTTCTGTCACACTAGCTGATACGGCCGCAATATTTTCTTCACTACGCACAGTACGTAAACGTGTTGGTGGTTTAATGTCCAACAAAGTAAATTTGGAGCGAAATTTGGCCACAATCTTCCGAATAGACTGCTCAGAAGGTCGAGAATGCCGATCATAAAATGGAAGCAGCGCGCGATGAACATTTCGAACCGAGCACGAATTTTGATAGTAAAATTCAATAATTTGCAAGCGTTGTTCATTTGTAAGACGATCCATGGTTAAATTGCAAACCAAACTGAAGCTGTTTGACAGTGACACAAGGTACTAAACACACGTCAGCTGTCAAAACCAGTGTTGCCAAAACCAAACCAGCTAAAAAATCACCCGTTAGTATCTGGTCTTGATGTAGTTAATTTGTTTGTTTAACTCATTTCGGTATTTTTTGTATTCTTTTTCGTATTTGTATTTGTATTTGTATTTATTGAAATATGAATTTTCTGTACAATAAGAAATACTTTCTTTTTGAATCTTTGAATCTTCTGTATAGCCTATCTCTTTTTCTGCATGCAATTTGTATTTCGATGGTCACCCAGGCATGCTCAGTTATTCTTTTCTTTCGATTGTTACCGTTGATAAGTCAACGGCGTTATTAAATTTTTGTATAAAGTTCTCGTAAAAATCATTTACTTCAGTGAAATTGTAAAGTTCATCCCAATTTTGTTTAGCAGGTATCCTCTTTCTCTATTTCAGGATACTTCTTCGAAGGGTATCGCTATGGGCCCATGTAGGCCTATGCGTGTTTGACGACTCACGCGAGCGTCAACAGCCAATCTAACCTAACCTAACCTAACCTATGGCCCATGTAGGCCTATTCGAGTTTACGACTCACCTGAGCATAAACAGCCCATCAAACCTAAGTAAGTAGGATAACCTTCATTAATTTAAGATCTAGTATTTCGAAAAAGCAATTAAGGGCATTGTACCCTCCCTCTAAATTTGTTTTTACCTCCAAAACTGACATTTTGCAGTCAGTTCAGTTCCTAGATGCAGCTCGTAAAACCATCGCCCGAACTGCGTTTGACAGATGTCTATTCAAATACTAAACAAACGTATGCTACTTTAAAAAAAACCCACTTTTTTAACAATTTTGAGAATCCCATAATGTAAACAAAATTCTGAAACAAACTCAATTCTACGGAAACACTATCTTGCATGCCCTTCACCCACAACATATGAGTCAAGATCATCTGAAAGCCTGTTTACTTGCTCAAGCTTTTTATTTTTTTTTTGTATCAATTAAAAAAAATGGTTGTGTTTTTTTTTTAATGAAATCAAGAACATCTCATGGGCACAGACCGTTGGCGCCATCATGATATCGCGCTCATTATACAAACCATGCAAACGATTTATCATCTGCACAATGCTCCCAATACGATCATAAGCGCAACTGAGCGTTTAAAAAATACAAAATGTGATAAACAAAGCCCACTCACAATTTAAAAAAAAAAAAAACTAAACCTCACTGAATTCAATTATATTCTAGTTCAAGATGTCAACCAACTGTCACTGTCATCTCTGTGTCAGAGCTTTTTTTGTGCTCTGATTAAAAGTTTGCATGTTATCAACACGGTAATTTAGAGCGCCTTCTCTATGCTTCGCCGTTCAAATGTAAATTTCTGAATAAATGTAAATTATATCTGCGATAACGGGTTTTTCCAGAATTGAATTGGACAATAATAATCTATAAAACACTCACCAGATCGTTGTGTGTTAAATAATGTTGTGACGGCAATAGATGACAGATGTGATTCCCCTGTTAATTCAAAATTACGTTTCAAAATAAATTTGCGAATTCTAAAGGTCAAGAGATGGCCACCTTGACAGCGGTCTTGGGTGTCACTTCACTTTAAACTGTTTTACTGTTATTTTTAAATAAAACGCGCAAAATTGTATGAATGCTAATTGCTATTACAGAGATGTCAGATAAAGTCATCTAAAATGTGAGGTCCAACCGGTTTGTAACTTTTTTTTTTTTGTAAGCTAACACTAAATACTTTAAGTGGAACTTAACTCCGACGAGTTGTGAATGGCGAACACGTATTTGACGTACTGATATACCGAAACGTTTTGACGGCGAAAATACTGCGCTTCCGTTTTGTCACCGCTAGAGGTTCGAATCGGACTGAAGTGTTGAAATTCGCGTCGAACACAATTAACTTGTTGTGGTTGTTGGCTCTGGTAGCCGGTGGGAAGTGTATAAGTCGCCTTTTCGTTTCAGCTGTATGGCTTTGGCTTAATGCGGCGCGCTCTGAGTTTTTGATCTCAAGTGGTAGTGTGCTCGTATCGTATACCCCCCCGGCCAGTGTGACAAAGTGACGATGTCGTCATTAGTCATTGAGGCGGCTGGTGTTTGGTAGTATTATTGGCGGGGGATTTTGCGGAATTTTATTCAGTGGCATCGATCAGAGGCAGCTGTAACTATTTATTTGTAATATTGGTGTTTGGTAATTCGGAGATTCGTACGAGATGACATATAATTTTTTTTAAGTGAAGCTTCTCTTGGGACGGTGTGAATTGGATTTTATGAAACGAAAAAGTTTAACGAATAAGAGAAATATCGGATTTCGTCTGATCAAGGAAATCAAGGGAACACCCAGTGTTGTTTGATCATTTGTGAAAGAATGGGCTTAAGCACACAAGATGTGTTCAACCGGCATAAAAACGGTTTTATAGACGATGGGACTTAGGTGAGCCAACGGCAGCGCTCAATCCCGTTGTGGATACTGATGGCCCCGTGTCCTAGGGGTATCTAATAAATTGGAACTGGCCCTCCAGGTTGGGGGTTGTGCTTTGGGTTAACTACCCACCCACAGAAAAAAAACATGGTTACGAAGCAACCAATAGCCTCGGAAAGGACTGATTTAATTGTTGACGACCCTGCTAAACGAAAAAAGGACAGCGACGTTCGTATCTGCACCTGGAATGTGAGAACATTAAACAGGAGAGGTGCAGGCGAACAACTAGCGGAAGCCCTAAACTGCTACAAAGCAGACATTACTGCCATCCAGGAAATACGATGGGATGGGCCGGGCAAAAAGAGGATGAAAAACTGTGACATCTACTACGGACCGTGTTATAGTGAGCAGAAACAGCGACTATTCGGATGCGGATTTGTTATAATTGCCAGACTTAGGCAAGAAGTCTTATGTTTCCAAGACATTAGCGAACGCATTGTAACAATCCGTATCAAGGCCAAATTCGCCAACATAAGCCTTATATGCGCTCATCCTCCGACGGAGGAAAAGGATGATATAACTAAGGATTGCTTCTACGAGCACCTCGACAAAACCTATGAGCGACTACCAAAGTACGATGTTAAAATCGTGCTGGGAGATTTTAACGCAAAGGTAGGGGGAGAAGACATCTTTAGAAGTATTGTCGGAAAACATAGCCTACACGACAACACGTATGGTAACGGACTTAGGCTAATTGATTTTGCTACGGAACGAAATGCCACTATAGCCAGCACACGGTTTCCTCACCTTGATATCCATAAGGGGACATGGCGGTCCCCTTATGGATATCAAGGTGATCGAGGATATAGATAGTTGCCACTCCAGGAACGATGTTCGCAAGTTTTACCAAAGTGTAAAACGTCAAAGCCAAGGATACAAGGCTCGAACAGAATCCTGTCGAGATGAACAAGGAAATATTGTAGTTGAGACACATTCGATGCTGAGGATATGGAAGAACCACTTCTGCAGACTGTTAAACGGCGATGACGAACAACATTCCGCTGTCAGGCAGAACGAACCATAACCACCCGACCTAAGTGAAGTGAGGATAGCAATAACTAAACTCAAGCTTAATAAGGCCGCCGGAAATGACGGCCTTCCCGCTGAGCTTTATAAGGCCGGCGGAGATGGCTTGGTAAGTAACACCCACCAACTCATAAGCCAAATCCGGTCGGATGAAAATATGCCTGAAGAATGGAACCTCAGCATCGTTTGCCCGATCCACAAAAAAGGAGACCCTCTGAACTGCGCCAACTACAGAGGCATAAGTCTCCTCAACATCGCCTACAAGATCCTATCTGCCGTAATATGTGAACGCCTGAAACCGTTTACCAACAACCTGATTGGCCCTTATCAGTGTGGTTTTAGGCCAGGAAAGTCCACAACCGATCAAATTTTCACACTTCGGCAGATCCTGGAAAAAACTCAAGAAGTCCAAATCGATACCCACCACCTATTCATCGATTTCAAAGCCGCATATGACAGCATTTATAGAGACGAACTGTACAGAGCCATGTCTAGTTTGGGTATACCGCCCAAACTCGTCCGTTTGTGTAGGATGACGATAGAGAATTCTCGCTGCTCCATCAGGGTCGGAAACGACCTCACCGGCACATTCGATACCAAAAAAGGATTTAGGCAAGGCGATGCGCTGTCATGTGACTTCTTTAATCTGATTCTTGAGAGAGTTGTGCAAAACTCCGAAGCCAACACCAGAGGCACAATTTTCCAAAAGTCGGTGCAACTACTAGCATACGCTGACGATATTGACATCATTGGTAGCACTCAACGTGATGTCATAGCCACGTTTGCTAGTATAGAGAAGGAAGCGGCGAAAATGGGTTTAGCAGTAAATGAGGGTAAGACTAAGTATATGCTGTCAACACGAAAGGACACACAACATCGACGAATTGGACAGAACGTCAGAACGTCTTTGAGGTAGTACGGGACTTTATCTACCTCGGCTCCGCTATTAACTCTGACAACAACATCTCGTCAGAAATTAAACGAAGAATTACTCTTGCCAGCCGCTGTTTCTTCGGGCTAAGAAGGCAATTTAGTAGTAAAGCCCTCACTCGAACTACTAAGGAGATCCTATATAAGACCCTGATCATCCCAGTCCTGCTCTACGGCGCTGAAGCATGGACCGTATCAAAAGTGGATGAAGAAATCCTTGGTAGATTCGAGAGGAAAATTCTTCGAGTTGGTTGCTGGTCCTTTGGTCTTAGTCGAGAGATTAAGGGCGTTTTTAGTTCTTTGGAATAAAAAAGCAATCAACACCAAATCCCGATGGTTCGATGTTGTAGAACGAGAGAAAACTCAGCTTGGCGTTAACTAGGTGATCCCCAGTCGTTGTAAATTTGACTGTACATCAATCGTGCTTATTTTGCCTCCAATTGGAAACCATCGCATATTGGCCTAAACTTACAAGTCCGTGTGTTAATAACAAGACGAAAAACTTCAGCACAATAAACTGCCTGCTCAGAATACCGGGCACGGAATATCCGGCCTGCTGCCCTCAAGCGAATCTATATGAGCTGCTTTGACATATTCGGATAACAGGTCTGTTAGGAATATCAAGGGTCTGTCAGGTCACTTGAACAGAAATGGTGTCGGATGAACCGAAAAGCCACGGTTTTCCCTTTACCTCTACATTTACGCCATACCACCGGGATCTAATGTCAAAGAACAATGGTGACGATGTTAACAAGCTATTAGATCAGTCGAAACCGATGTGCTAGATTTCCCATGCCCAACAGCAAGAAACCCTTGCTTTGATGAGGAATGCTGCATTTGATGACGAAAGCTCCCATTGAGCTCTTTTCGGCTCGCGATCAAGGATAAAGGGAGGTGCTACTCCAGGAATAATAAAGCCGACGATGGTGATTTGACAACTAGCATTCACCAACTCGTAAGCTTAATTTCTCTGGTAGAAGTGTGCCTTAAGAATGGAACCTCAGCTTTTTTTGCCCGATCCAAAAAAAAGAAGACCATCTGAACTGCGACAACTATAGAGCCATTAGTCTCCTAATCGCCTAGAAGATCCTCTGCCGTAATATGTGACTCCTGAAACAGTTTACCAGCAACCTGATCGGCACTTATCAGTGTGGTTTTAGGCCAGGAAAGTCCACAACGGATCAAATATTCACACTTTGGGAGATCCTGAAAAAAAAAAAACAGAAGTCCAAGTCGATTCCCACCACCTTTTCATCGATTTCGAAGCCGCATACGACATCATTTATTGAGACGAACTTGAGGCTGTTAACCAAGACATGGCTCTGTCTAGCTTTGGTTTACAGCCTCAACTCGTCCGTCTGTGCAGGATGACGATGGAGAATTCTTGCTGCTCCATCAGGGTAGGAAATGACCTCACCGAAAAATTCGATACAAAAAATTGATTTATACAAGGTACTGTCATGTGACTTCTTTAATCCGATTCTTGAGAGGGTATAAAACTTCCGAGCCCACTCCAGAGCCACAATCTTCCGTAAACCAGTACAACTACTAGCTGTTACTACTTGAGGAAGTACGGGACTTTTTCCACATTTTTCTACTCTGACATCGACATTTTGTCGGAAATTAAACGAAGAATCTCTTGCCTACCGAAGTTTCTTTGGGCTAAGAACGCAATTCATTAGTAAGCTTTCACCCGAACTACTAAGGAGATCCCGTACAAGACTCCTATCATCCCAGCGAGTTACTCTAATACACAAAAGCATGGACCATATCAATCGAAATCTTTGGTCTTTGAAAAATCGCAAAAATCGTCCCGTTTTTTACGTTTAGCTGTATAGCTACATACCCCTAATCAAAAAGACTCCGTATTGGACGTTTTAGATGGCTAGAGCATGTTTAGCGAATGGACACGAAGAATCCGGCTCGCAGAGTCGCAGAGACCTAACGCGCACAATTAGAAACCGAATTCAACCAAATTTAAATGCGCAACTTGACCCAGTTAGCTAAGGACCGGATGTAGGATGCCGGACAGGCATGTAGGTTAAGGTCCAGGTGCATTCCGGACTGTATCGCCACTTAAGTAAGTCAGTCGTCATATATAACACCTAAGATCTGACGTTTGAAAGATCATTTGACATTTCATCAACTCTTCGGCCCCACTGTTCGTTGACCGATACCGCATCTCTTAGTTCGTGTCAACGATATGTGTCGTCATTAGTCATCCGAGTATGGGAAGCTGGAAATTTTGATATCTTGAGAGAAATATACATTTCGCTATGTTCCGCTGGCCACCAGAGGTAGGGGTCTTTGTGCCTTTGTGTCGTGTTAGTTATAACCGCCACTCAAAGTCAATACCAGCATTACCGTCACCGTCAGCCCCAACAACAACAACAACCAAATGATCTAGTTTTTCGAGTATTCCCGCGATAATTTTGTTTATTTTGCATCGTTTCGTCCCCGAGACATTTATAATGATGCCGCGATGAGTGGATGTGTTAGCGGTTGTGCTGTGTGTGGAAACCCCTGCTTGAGTGAGTTACTCACCTGTAAATTCCAAAATGACGCAGTTTTCGTTGGAGGTTTTTTTTTTCTGTAAATCATAAAGAGACAAGGATACAACTTCAAAGATACTCATCATCACACGTAGATATGAAATTCTGAACTTAATTCGAGGCGGGGAATTTGAACAGGGTTCACGTACATTCGAGCGATCGGACAAATCAAGTCGGCCAATATGTATCGGGCTATAAATAGGTTTTTTTCAAGTTGGAGATTCGCTTGTACAGTGGACGTGGAGAATGTATTTCTATCTGTCCCCATCGCGGTTGTATTCGGTGTGCACTGTTGCATATTAATTGAGGTGAGTTCGACACAAAGATTCTACTCGTGCTGCTGATGATGATGTTGATGCTTTCGATTTTAAATTGATTTTCAGGTTTAGATACCCGAGTGTCATGCACGTTAGTTGTTTTAATTCAATTTTTTGTTTTTGATTGGTTTAACCTTGAGATGTGTTTTCAAGTGTAAGTTTTTTTTTTATTGTATGACAAGTTTGTCGGAGTGATTGTGTTTGGCTTCGAGCTTAATTGCAGCTGAGCATTAGTTCCTGAAACTATGTCGAATGGGTTGACAAATTTATTTGTTGTCTTGTTAGCTTTCGTGTCAGGTGTATCTTACGAATTTTGAAATCTTAGTCAACACGGGCCAATATGTGATAATTATGCAAAGTTAGGGTCCGAAAGCTTATTTTTCCTTCTGGTGTATTAAAATAGGTGAATTCCGAACACAGGAAAACGGAGAGCAATAATATAGGAAACATCATTGTCAGAATGACCAGCGTGGAATATTCAGCCTGCTGTCCTCAGGTTAAACCATGAACCTAGTCATCCAATTTTGTTATGATTTGGATAAACTATTCAGTCACGTGAAATAAAATAAGTTCAGGAGTAACCTAGAGCTTAGGAGAGGACTGATTTTACCATTGAAGAACATGCTTAATAAAAAATCGTACAAAAGTTCGTGTTTGCATCTGAAATGCTAGAACACTCAACGGAAAAGGTGCAGCCAAACAATTAGCAGGGGTCCTATAGATTTGCAAAGCAGATATTACAGCCATCCAAGAAATATATTATAAAAGTATCTTAATAGGATGTAAGATAAATAAGTATAAATTGGAAAGTGCTGATATAATTTGCGGAGATTGTTAAGTCTCTGGTGTTCACTACTGTTTTATCTGTATTTAGAGATTGCATAAGTGTACAGTAAAAACATTTTTGGATGCATTTTCGAGATTTTTGGATAAGCTTAAGTGTATTAATATAATTTTGTTGGGTGATTTTAATTTAAACATCCTGCGTGATGTGCCTGATGTAGATAATTTTTTAAATTTGCTTTCCTCGTTTGGTTTTGAATCGGTGATGAACCATGCTACTCGATTAGGTTCTTGTTTAGACCATATTTTTATAAGGCTTCATAGAAACGCGTGTGTTGATTAGAAAACAATGCTTTCGACTTGAAAATAACTGACCATAGTTTGACTAGTATTCAACTCAATTGCAGGGTTTCTCGGACAATTAAATTAAAAGTTATTGAAAATAAACAAATTGATTTTGCCGCTTTAAGATTAAAATTAAATTTTGAGTTTTGGGACGAAGTTTACGGTGCTGTCAATTCTTCTGTTGCATTTAATTTATTTCTTAATAAGCTACAATTTCATTTACAGAATTGTAGCCAAAGCATATCAAAAAGAAAAAAGAAATTAAAATGCCTTAAGCAATGGATGACTTCCTCATTATTAAAAAAAATAAGAAAGAAAAACAAATTTGTGTAGCTATCAACAAACACCCTAATAATCGTAGACTAAAGAATTATTATGAAAAGTTATGTAGAGAATTAAAAATCGAAATACCACTATGTAGAAATACTTACTACAGCAATCGATTAGCTAGAAACCTAGGCAACTCTAAAGAGGAATGGCGAGTAGTTAATGAAATATTTAACAAAAATAAATCTTATGTAGATATTTTTACTAACAATAATAATTCAACTGTGTCTGAGCCTTTAGGAGTTGCTAATTTGTTTAATAATTTTTTCGCTAATGTAGGTTCTTGCAATTATATTTCAAATGTAGCACATCCTTCATTTCATTGTGTGAATAGTTTAATAACGGGTGATTTTTTAAGAGGTTTAGAACTTTTTTAAAAAAAAAACACAAAAAAATCGAAAAATATTTATTTGAATCGATAGTTTGAACCTTGCAATTTAATGTTTAAAGATAATTTCATGCAAATGTTGACCGCGGCTGCGTCTCAGGTAGCCCATCCGCTGAGTCCAATTTTGGCATACTCTTTCACACATATCGGCCGGTATCTCACGAATGAATGCATGGATGTTGGCTTCCAGTGCGTCAATCGAAGCGGGCTTGTCCCTATAGACATTAGCCTTGACATACCCCCACAAAAAATAATCTAATGGTGTCAAATCGCACGATCTAGGCGGCCAATTGACCGGCCCGAAACGTGAAATTAACTGTTCACCAAACTCGCCTCGCAATTGCGCCATTGTTTCGCGTTCTGTGTGGCATGTGGCACCGTCTTGTTGAAACCACATATCATGCAAGTCAAGAACTTCCATTTCGGGCAAAAAAAAGTTTGTTATCATCGCTCGGTAGCGTTCACCATTGACAGTAACGCTGCGATTCGCATCATCTTTGAAGAAATATGGCCCAATAATGCCGCCGGCCCATAAACCGCACCAAACAGTGGCTTTTTCGGGATGCATTGGTAGCTGTTGCAATGCTTCTGGCTGATCTTCACTCCATATGCGGCAATTTTGCTTATTTACGTACCCATTCAACCAAAAATGAGCCTCATCGCTGAACACAATTTTTCGATAAAAAAGCGGATCCTCGGCCAGCTTTCCAAGAGCCCATTCACCAAAAATTCGGCGTTGTGGTAGGTCGGCTGGCTTTAGTTCTTGCACCAGCTGTGTCTTAAAAGGCTTTACGCCCAAATCCTTCCGCAAAATTTTCCACGTAGTGCTGTAACAAAGGCCTAACTGCTGGGAACGGCGCCGAATCGACATTTCGCGGTCTTCTGTCACACTAGCTGATACGGCCGCAATATTTTCTTCACTACGCACAGTACGTAAACGTGTTGGTGGTTTAATGTCCAACAAAGTAAATTTGGTGCGAAATTTGGTCACAATCTTCGGAATAGACTGCTCAGAAGGTCGAGAATGCCGATCATAAAATGGAAGCAGCGCGCGATGAACATTTCGAACCGAGCACGAATTTTGATAGTAAAATTCAATAATTTGCAAGCGTTGTTCATTTGTAAGACGATCCATGGTTAAATTGCAAACCAAACTGAAGCTGTTTGACAGCGACACAAGGTACTAAACACGCGTCAGCTGTCACAACCAGTATTGCCAAAACCAAACCAGCTAAAAAATCACCCGTTACATAGCAATTTTCATTCAGAAAGCTTCTTCTTCTAACCGTTCACCTCGCTTGAAATTTACAAAATTATTATACCACTTAAATCTTCTAACTCGTCGTCTTTTGATAATATCTCAAGTTTCATATTGAAACACATTGCGTTTCATATTTCTGATGTTCTTTGTTATATTTTTAATTTTTGTGTGCAAGACGGTGTTTTTCCCGAGTGTTTAAAAACAGCTGTAGTGTTATCACTGCACAAAAAAGGTGATAGAACGCTATTAAATAAATATCGTCTGTAATATAATGCAATTTTACGTGGTTTTTCTGACTAAACTCTTTCAAAGGTTGATTAGAGGCTGAGGTAACTCTACCGTGCTAATCAGAGGCCAAATCAAGAGAAGAGAAAGAAACGTGAAATTGTATCAGTATGTTTGTATTCAACGGAAAATGTTTTCTTGTAATAAAATGCAATTTTACGGGGTATTTTCTGACTAAACTCTTTCAAAGGTTGATTAGAGGCTGAGGTAACTCTACCGTGCTAATCAGAGGCCAAATCGAGAGTGATTTTTATTTGTTCTGGTCGTTTCTTTTATACAATTTACTGTGTTCGCTTGAAGAGCTTTTATGGTGTGTTTTCTTAAAAGAGCTTTTATTATGAATTGCTAGAAGAGCTTTTCTTGCATTTACGTCTTACGTGTATCGAATATAGCTTATGCGGTATTGCCAGTATTATATTTATTTATTTGTTGGCAGGTTTTTTTACATGTGTGGCATTGCCAGATTGAATTTATATAAAATAATAAATAAATATTGAAACTAAGCATTTTGTTGGTATGTTGTTGTTACAATCTCCCCCTCTGGAACATCAAATCGTCCCGATGATGTGACAGGAGTTAGTTCTTCTTCGGTCGTCCCCTCTTGCGCAGTCTTCGGATAGGTTCGGCGCTTACAGAGTTTCTGGCGCCTCGGGAACATGGTGTAATAGCCGAAGTGTGGTAAGTACCGACTATTTGTGATGGGTCATCTTTGTTTGCAATTTGGTAAGTGGATGAGCCGACCCTGCCGATAATTTTGTATGGGCCGTCTCTTCGTGGAACAAACTTCGATGTTATGTTTTTGGAAGATTTACTTAAAACGTGCGTTGTTACCAGAACATCGTCGCCGACCTTCAACTCGACCTGAGGTCTCCTTTTCTTGTCGACGTAGGTTTTGTTACGATCCTGTGTTCTTTCAGTTGTTTCGCGTGCATTTTTAAGTGTTTCTGAGAGTGCTAGTAGTTTCGATGATAGTTGTGGAATCAAATTGTCTGACTCGACAATAGCGCGTATGTCGTTGTTGACGTCGTTTAATGTCCGGCATTCGCGACCAAAAGTTAAAAAAGCGGGTGTGTATCCAGTGCTTTGGCATTTTGAGGTATTCATTGCGAATCTCACCGATGATAGATGATCTGCCCAGCTGGAATGATTGTTGCCGACTAAAATAGCGAGTTGCGTCTTCATATCCCTATTTCTTCTTTCCACAGGGTTTGCTTCAGGGTGATAAACAGGGGTGAGTGTTTGTTGTATACCGAGACAATGTAGCATTTGCTGCATTAACACTGAGATGAACTGAGTACCGTTATCGGATATCATGCGTCGGGGAGTGCCGTATCTCAGAAATATTTCGTTTAGTAGTATTGTTGCGCAGTTTTCAGAGGTTGCTTCATGTAGTGGAAAAATTTCAGTCCATCTACTTGCAATATCTTCTACTATTAAAATCCAGTGGTAACCCTCCTGGGTTTTTGGTAGGGGTCCGAATAGATCAACTGCTATAATTTCAAACCGTTGGTTACTGGGAATTGTCTGCAGCAAACCAGTTGGTTTCATATTCGAAGGCTTGTATCTTTGGCAGGCTAGGCAGTTTCCGATGTGTTTAGTTATATCGTTTCTCATCTTCGGCCAATAGTACCTGGATGATATACGAGCTACAGTACGATCTACTCCATAGTGTCCAGCTGAGACATCATCGTGATATGTATGTAGAACGTGTGTACGTTCTTGCGTTGGTACTACTAATTGCGCGTCTTCTGCATCTGACTCAGGTGAAAACCGGTACAGAACACCTTCGTTCATGATATAGCCACGAGAAGTCCAACGTGGCAAATTTTCATTATTTTGTTTAAATGCTTCAATAATGGATTTGATTTCAACGTCCTGTAGTTGAGCTTGACGGATCTCGTTCGGTTTTCTAGTAGGGATGTCAATCTGTACGTTACATAATGCACATATCTCTGAGCTATGATCTGGATTCGAACATGGTGGTCTCGAAAGCATGTCAGCAACTGTATTCGTTTTACCGGGAGTATATGTGATGTCCATATTATATGGCTGCAGCTGCAATGCCCATCTAGCGAGCCTGCCGGTTGGGGATTTCAATGTCATAAGCCATCTCAGAGGCTGATGATCTGTCAGTAAAGTGAGGTGTGACCCTTCTATATAGCCTCGAAATTTATTGATGGCCCAGACTATAGCTAACGCTTCTCTTTCTGTAGTCGAATAGTTTCTTTCAGCACTGTTCAAGAGCCTTGAAGCATATTCGATTGGGTGTTCGTCTGCCTTCTCCCCCTGGACTAATACGGCACCGATTGCGTAGCCGCTAGCATCTGTTTTTAGGAAAAAGGGTTTGTCTTCACAAACCTGTTGCAGGACTGGTGCTGTTATTAAAGATGTCTTCAGCTTGTCGAATGCATTTTGTTCTTCTTGTCCCCATTTCCAAGGAACATTTTTTTTTGTAAGGTTGGAAAGGGGTTTTGATATTCCGGCAAAGTTTTCGACGAAACGGCGATACCAAGAACAAGTTTGTAAGAATGAAACGAGTTCTTTGATATTTCTTGGTTCTCGGCGTTGTGAGATTGCTGCTGTTTTGTCTGGATCTACTTCTATTCCATTCTTGGTAATGAGATGTCCCAGATATTTTACAGTATCGCAACCAAATTTCGACTTTTGTCTATTAATTTTCAGTTTAAACTCATTAAGGAGTGTAAAAACTTTAGTGAGGTGCTCTATGTGTTCTTTAAAACTTCCAGAACAAATGATGAAATCGTCGATAAAAATCAAGATCCACATGTCTGTCGCGATAAGCCTGGCTTGGAATTTATTCATTAATCTCATAAACGTGGCTGGTGCATTTTTAAGACCAAATGGCATTCGCTTGAAACAGTAGACTCCATATGGTGTGATAAACGCAGTTTTTTCTACATCCTCATCTGCCACTTTTATCTGGTAGTAACCACATTGAAGGTCGAGCGTAGTTTTAAACTTGGTGCTTTTCGTACATTGGATCGTGTCATCGATTCTGGGCATCGGATAGCAGTCGGAAACAGTTACCTTGTTAAGGCTACGGTAGTCTATACAGACGCGTATCCCGCCGTCCCTTTTGGGTACTAATACAACTGGAGACGCCCATGGCGATTCGCACTCTTCGATAATCCCACTTTCAATCATTTTCCCGATTTCAACCTTAAGTTGGTTCTTTCTTGTGATTGAGAGCCTGTAGGGTGTTGAAGCGATTGGTGTACTGTTACCCGTGTTTATTTTATGCTCCGCATATGGTGTCGGCTCGGTTGGAGGTTCGAATGTCGAGCTAAACTTTGAGAGGAGACTATTTAATTCATCGGTTTGTTCATTGGTGAGTTCTGTTCCTTCATTTTCTCTGAGTTTTATATCGATTGCCAGAATTTCTGTAAAAAAATCTTCTGTATCCATAGGTGTATCATCTTTGTGCATTTTAGGGAAAAGACTGCCTTGTGGATTGTTCCTATCAGGAGTGATTTCTGGGCGAACGGAGCTACCGAAAATTGAATTTATTGAATGAGGAGAGTACTCATTGTTTTTAAAATTCTGGGCGATGTCTTCCCAAGGCTGTGGGCCGTAACGTTCTTCATCTTTGTCTGGAGTAACTTGAGGAGTTTTGGATTTCGAAGCCTGATCTGTTCTTGACGGTGTCTTCTGACATGGTGAAATTGGCTGCAAGTTTCCAAACCACTGGTTATAACAGTTTATTTCTCGTTCCATTCTCAAAGCTGGAGAAACGATAGTGCTTTTGGTGTCGTAGAAATCAAAAGTTTTCTTGGGTTGATCCTGGAAATACCAACATCGTTGTCCCAAATTCAGAATAACACCGTTTTCTTCTAGGAAATCTATGCCGATTAGGGTTCGATTGTCTTTGGCTTTGGGGAGCGCGATAAAATTTATTGGCCTTAAACGGTTTCCAAAAATGATTGTAGTTGAAGCCATGCAAATCCCATCATGTTGAACACTACCATCGGCAAGAGTAACGCTTGCATTCAGCTGTGTGAATTTGGTTTTATTCCGCAATAAATGTTCGAATAGATGGCGACCAGCGACACTTGTCCTTGCCGCGGTGTCGATGTATGCGATGCCCTTTTCGCCATGTGAAGTGATAGGGATCGTTGGTAAATCACTGCCAAGAGTGTTTTTTATTAGGTTAAATGAAACCTTTTGTGGACCTTTAGGCAAATCCTTGCAGGAAGGGCAGTTGGATCTCAGAAATCCAGGAGCCTTACATTTGTAGCAAAAGATGCCTTGATTTGAAGGTGACCTCGACTGTTTTTCTGCTTCTGCTTCCGCTTTTTGCTTCTTTCTGCATTCGGATATTGTATGTCCTAGATGATTGCAAAAATTACAACGCTGCTTTGTTTCAACTTTTTCTTTGACCTGTTGACGTTTTTCGGACATACTGTGCTCTACTGCTCTAGCTTTGTCAATAAGCTGTTGAAATGAAACAATGGTTTCTCGTGGAGCACCGTCACGGACGGACAAATGTAGTAAACCGTAAACGAGATCAAGCATCATGGTTTCTGATGGTCTGGGCGTAGGCAGTTGTGCAAACAGAGCTCTCTTTTTGCGAATAAAATCGTCAGTGCTTTCTGTAGCTTTTTGTTTGGTGTCGAAAATTTCTTGGTAGATTCTGTAGGCTGGTTTGCTTGGTGCGTACGCACTCCTCAGAAGTTCCAAAACATTTAACCAAGTTTTTGCTTCCAATTTAACGCCTTGCCACCAACTTCGAGCATCGCCTTCGAGCAGTAGGGGAAATCCTTTAATTGCGTCGACTTCCGAAATATGCTCAACATCTTTGAAACAATTTATTGTTGCTATAAATTCTTCAACAATTATTGCGTCTCGTTCACCACCGAATCGACTGGTACAGTTGCTAAAACTGCCGCTCCGAGTTTGCTGAGTCATCAGTGAAGAGAGCAATTTTTGAACCTGCTCTTCAGTGTATGTAGCCATTGTACGAGAACACTGTTTTGCCGCAATACGGGTACTTCTTCGTGGATCCAATTTAATTTATGTAATTAAATTTTAGCCTCGAGGTGGGCGCCAATGTAATATAATGCAATTTTACGTGGTTTTTCTGACTAAACTCTTTCAAAGGTTGATTAGAGGCTGAGGTAACTCTACCGTGCTAATCAGAGGCCAAATCAAGAGAAGAGAAAGAAACGTGAAATTGTATCAGTATGTTTGTATTCAACGGAAAATGTTTTCTTGTAATAAAATGCAATTTTACGGGGTATTTTCTGACTAAACTCTTTCAAAGGTTGATTAGAGGCTGAGGTAACTCTACCGTGCTAATCAGAGGCCAAATCGAGAGTGATTTTTATTTGTTCTGGTCGTTTCTTTTATACAATTTACTGTGTTCGCTTGAAGAGCTTTTATGGTGTGTTTTCTTAAAAGAGCTTTTATTATGAATTGCTAGAAGAGCTTTTCTTGCATTTACGTCTTACGTGTATCGAATATAGCTTATGCGGTATTGCCAGTATTATATTTATTTATTTGTTGGCAGGTTTTTTTACATGTGTGGCATTGCCAGATTGAATTTATATAAAATAATAAATAAATATTGAAACTAAGCATTTTGTTGGTATGTTGTTGTTACAATCTCCCCCTCTGGAACATCAAATCGTCCCGATGATGTGACAGGAGTTAGTTCTTCTTCGGTCGTCCCCTCTTGCGCAGTCTTCGGATAGGTTCGGCGCTTACAGAGTTTCTGGCGCCTCGGGAACATGGTGTAATAGCCGAAGTGTGGTAAGTACCGACTATTTGTGATGGGTCATCTTTGTTTGCAATTTGGTAAGTGGATGAGCCGACCCTGCCGATAATTTTGTATGGGCCGTCTCTTCGTGGAACAAACTTCGATGTTATGTTTTTGGAAGATTTACTTAAAACGTGCGTTGTTACCAGAACATCGTCGCCGACCTTCAACTCGACCTGAGGTCTCCTTTTCTTGTCGACGTAGGTTTTGTTACGATCCTGTGTTCTTTCAGTTGTTTCGCGTGCATTTTTAAGTGTTTCTGAGAGTGCTAGTAGTTTCGATGATAGTTGTGGAATCAAATTGTCTGACTCGACAATAGCGCGTATGTCGTTGTTGACGTCGTTTAATGTCCGGCATTCGCGACCAAAAGTTAAAAAAGCGGGTGTGTATCCAGTGCTTTGGCATTTTGAGGTATTCATTGCGAATCTCACCGATGATAGATGATCTGCCCAGCTGGAATGATTGTTGCCGACTAAAATAGCGAGTTGCGTCTTCATATCCCTATTTCTTCTTTCCACAGGGTTTGCTTCAGGGTGATAAACAGGGGTGAGTGTTTGTTGTATACCGAGACAATGTAGCATTTGCTGCATTAACACTGAGATGAACTGAGTACCGTTATCGGATATCATGCGTCGGGGAGTGCCGTATCTCAGAAATATTTCGTTTAGTAGTATTGTTGCGCAGTTTTCAGAGGTTGCTTCATGTAGTGGAAAAATTTCAGTCCATCTACTTGCAATATCTTCTACTATTAAAATCCAGTGGTAACCCTCCTGGGTTTTTGGTAGGGGTCCGAATAGATCAACTGCTATAATTTCAAACCGTTGGTTACTGGGAATTGTCTGCAGCAAACCAGTTGGTTTCATATTCGAAGGCTTGTATCTTTGGCAGGCTAGGCAGTTTCCGATGTGTTTAGTTATATCGTTTCTCATCTTCGGCCAATAGTACCTGGATGATATACGAGCTACAGTACGATCTACTCCATAGTGTCCAGCTGAGACATCATCGTGATATGTATGTAGAACGTGTGTACGTTCTTGCGTTGGTACTACTAATTGCGCGTCTTCTGCATCTGACTCAGGTGAAAACCGGTACAGAACACCTTCGTTCATGATATAGCCACGAGAAGTCCAACGTGGCAAATTTTCATTATTTTGTTCAAATGCTTCAATAATGGATTTGATTTCAACGTCCTGTAGTTGAGCTTGACGGATCTCGTTCGGTTTTCTAGTAGGGATGTCAATCTGTACGTTACATAATGCACATATCTCTGAGCTATGATCTGGATTCGAACATGGTGGTCTCGAAAGCATGTCAGCAACTGTATTCGTTTTACCGGGAGTATATGTGATGTCCATATTATATGGCTGCAGCTGCAATGCCCATCTAGCGAGCCTGCCGGTTGGGGATTTCAATGTCATAAGCCATCTCAGAGGCTGATGATCTGTCAGTAAAGTGAGGTGTGACCCTTCTATATAGCCTCGAAATTTATTGATGGCCCAGACTATAGCTAACGCTTCTCTTTCTGTAGTCGAATAGTTTCTTTCAGCACTGTTCAAGAGCCTTGAAGCATATTCGATTGGGTGTTCGTCTGCCTTCTCCCCCTGGACTAATACGGCACCGATTGCGTAGCCGCTAGCATCTGTTTTTAGGAAAAAGGGTTTGTCTTCACAAACCTGTTGCAGGACTGGTGCTGTTATTAAAGATGTCTTCAGCTTGTCGAATGCATTTTGTTCTTCTTGTCCCCATTTCCAAGGAACATTTTTTTTTGTAAGGTTGGAAAGGGGTTTTGATATTCCGGCAAAGTTTTCGACGAAACGGCGATACCAAGAACAAGTTTGTAAGAATGAAACGAGTTCTTTGATATTTCTTGGTTCTCGGCGTTGTGAGATTGCTGCTGTTTTGTCTGGATCTACTTCTATTCCATTCTTGGTAATGAGATGTCCCAGATATTTTACAGTATCGCAACCAAATTTCGACTTTTGTCTATTAATTTTCAGTTTAAACTCATTAAGGAGTGTAAAAACTTTAGTGAGGTGCTCTATGTGTTCTTTAAAACTTCCAGAACAAATGATGAAATCGTCGATAAAAATCAAGATCCACATGTCTGTCGCGATAAGCCTGGCTTGGAATTTATTCATTAATCTCATAAACGTGGCTGGTGCATTTTTAAGACCAAATGGCATTCGCTTGAAACAGTAGACTCCATATGGTGTGATAAACGCAGTTTTTTCTACATCCTCATCTGCCACTTTTATCTGGTAGTAACCACATTGAAGGTCGAGCGTAGTTTTAAACTTGGTGCTTTTCGTACATTGGATCGTGTCATCGATTCTGGGCATCGGATAGCAGTCGGAAACAGTTACCTTGTTAAGGCTACGGTAGTCTATACAGACGCGTATCCCGCCGTCCCTTTTGGGTACTAATACAACTGGAGACGCCCATGGCGATTCGCACTCTTCGATAATCCCACTTTCAATCATTTTCCCGATTTCAACCTTAAGTTGGTTCTTTCTTGTGATTGAGAGCCTGTAGGGTGTTGAAGCGATTGGTGTACTGTTACCCGTGTTTATTTTATGCTCCGCATATGGTGTCGGCTCGGTTGGAGGTTCGAATGTCGAGCTAAACTTTGAGAGGAGACTATTTAATTCATCGGTTTGTTCATTGGTGAGTTCTGTTCCTTCATTTTCTCTGAGTTTTATATCGATTGCCAGAATTTCTGTAAAAAAATCTTCTGTATCCATAGGTGTATCATCTTTGTGCATTTTAGGGAAAAGACTGCCTTGTGGATTGTTCCTATCAGGAGTGATTTCTGGGCGAACGGAGCTACCGAAAATTGAATTTATTGAATGAGGAGAGTACTCATTGTTTTTAAAATTCTGGGCGATGTCTTCCCAAGGCTGTGGGCCGTAACGTTCTTCATCTTTGTCTGGAGTAACTTGAGGAGTTTTGGATTTCGAAGCCTGATCTGTTCTTGACGGTGTCTTCTGACATGGTGAAATTGGCTGCAAGTTTCCAAACCACTGGTTATAACAGTTTATTTCTCGTTCCATTCTCAAAGCTGGAGAAACGATAGTGCTTTTGGTGTCGTAGAAATCAAAAGTTTTCTTGGGTTGATCCTGGAAATACCAACATCGTTGTCCCAAATTCAGAATAACACCGTTTTCTTCTAGGAAATCTATGCCGATTAGGGTTCGATTGTCTTTGGCTTTGGGGAGCGCGATAAAATTTATTGGCCTTAAACGGTTTCCAAAAATGATTGTAGTTGAAGCCATGCAAATCCCATCATGTTGAACACTACCATCGGCAAGAGTAACGCTTGCATTCAGCTGTGTGAATTTGGTTTTATTCCGCAATAAATGTTCGAATAGATGGCGACCAGCGACACTTGTCCTTGCCGCGGTGTCGATGTATGCGATGCCCTTTTCGCCATGTGAAGTGATAGGGATCGTTGGTAAATCACTGCCAAGAGTGTTTTTTATTAGGTTAAATGAAACCTTTTGTGGACCTTTAGGCAAATCCTTGCAGGAAGGGCAGTTGGATCTCAGAAATCCAGGAGCCTTACATTTGTAGCAAAAGATGCCTTGATTTGAAGGTGACCTCGACTGTTTTTCTGCTTCTGCTTCCGCTTTTTGCTTCTTTCTGCATTCGGATATTGTATGTCCTAGATGATTGCAAAAATTACAACGCTGCTTTGTTTCAACTTTTTCTTTGACCTGTTGACGTTTTTCGGACATACTGTGCTCTACTGCTCTAGCTTTGTCAATAAGCTGTTGAAATGAAACAATGGTTTCTCGTGGAGCACCGTCACGGACGGACAAATGTAGTAAACCGTAAACGAGATCAAGCATCATGGTTTCTGATGGTCTGGGCGTAGGCAGTTGTGCAAACAGAGCTCTCTTTTTGCGAATAAAATCGTCAGTGCTTTCTGTAGCTTTTTGTTTGGTGTCGAAAATTTCTTGGTAGATTCTGTAGGCTGGTTTGCTTGGTGCGTACGCACTCCTCAGAAGTTCCAAAACATTTAACCAAGTTTTTGCTTCCAATTTAACGCCTTGCCACCAACTTCGAGCATCGCCTTCGAGCAGTAGGGGAAATCCTTTAATTGCGTCGACTTCCGAAATATGCTCAACATCTTTGAAACAATTTATTGTTGCTATAAATTCTTCAACAATTATTGCGTCTCGTTCACCACCGAATCGACTGGTACAGTTGCTAAAACTGCCGCTCCGAGTTTGCTGAGTCATCAGTGAAGAGAGCAATTTTTGAACCTGCTCTTCAGTGTATGTAGCCATTGTACGAGAACACTGTTTTGCCGCAATACGGGTACTTCTTCGTGGATCCAATTTAATTTATGTAATTAAATTTTAGCCTCGAGGTGGGCGCCAATGTAATATAATGCAATTTTACGTGGTTTTTCTGACTAAACTCTTTCAAAGGTTGATTAGAGGCTGAGGTAACTCTACCGTGCTAATCAGAGGCCAAATCAAGAGAAGAGAAAGAAACGTGAAATTGTATCAGTATGTTTGTATTCAACGGAAAATGTTTTCTTGTAATAAAATGCAATTTTACGGGGTATTTTCTGACTAAACTCTTTCAAAGGTTGATTAGAGGCTGAGGTAACTCTACCGTGCTAATCAGAGGCCAAATCGAGAGTGATTTTTATTTGTTCTGGTCGTTTCTTTTATACAATTTACTGTGTTCGCTTGAAGAGCTTTTATGGTGTGTTTTCTTAAAAGAGCTTTTATTATGAATTGCTAGAAGAGCTTTTCTTGCATTTACGTCTTACGTGTATCGAATATAGCTTATGCGGTATTGCCAGTATTATATTTATTTATTTGTTGGCAGGTTTTTTTACATGTGTGGCATTGCCAGATTGAATTTATATAAAATAATAAATAAATATTGAAACTAAGCATTTTGTTGGTATGTTGTTGTTACACGTCTATTATTTCTATCTTATCCGTTTTTTTTTCTAAATTTTTTGAAAACGGGATTAAATCTAGAATGTTATCATTTTTAGATATGACTCATTTCTTTAGTGATTGTCAGTTCGGGTTTAGAAGTGGTAAATCGACTTAAAGTGCATTACTAAAATTATCAGGGGAAATATATAACAGTTGAATGCTTCTCAAATTCCTTCCACTTTATTTATTGATATAACCAAGGCTTTTGACATGGTCAACCATACTTTATTGTTAAATAAATTATTTAATGCAGGATTCAGAGGTTATTTTCATGAATTTTTGGCCTCTTATCTAACAAGTCGTAAACAAGTGGTAAAAATCAAAAATGTTCTGAGTTCGCATAATTATTTAAGTATATACTCAGCAAGTGGGCAAAGTCTTGCGGGCTGGGTGTAAATCCAAACAAAACAGAACTGGTTCTCTTTACTAACAGGAAATCAATCCCAGCATTTCCGGCACCGTCTTTGGATGATTCGACTCTCTCATTGTCAGCAAGCGCGAAATATCTGGGGGTGATACTTGATAGTAAACTGAACTGGAATCTAAACGTTGAAGAAAGAGTAAAGAAAGCAAATATTGCCCGCTATGGCCCATCCCCGAAGGTCACAAAATGGCTATACACAGCCATTGTCAGACCAATCCTAACATACGGTTGCTTGGTCTGGTGAAATGCTATGAAAAAAGCAAAACATATAACCAAGCTTACGAAAGTTCAAAGGACAGAATGCATACTCACGACAGGATCTATGCGCACTAGCCCCACAGGAGGGTTAGAAACAATCCTAAACATAACACCAATTGACTTACAAATCAATGACACAGCAGCAAAAAGCGCAGCAAGACTCAAAGAAACGGGCAATCTACTTACGTAGCCTTTTGGCCATAGCTCAATATTCAACTCAATGGCATATGCGGATGTAGCATCTGACTACATGATCCCATATCACGACTTTGATACCAATTACTCTATCAGAATACCAAGCAGAGACGGTTGGTCTTCAAACAATGTGTTATCTAACACTGAAATAGCAATCTATACCGACGGATCCAAAATGGAAGTCGGAGTGGGCTCTGGTGTCTACTCTGAAAAGATCGGGCTAGCTACATCCTTGAGATTAGCAAACTCGTGTAGTGTATTCCAAGCTGAGATCCTGGCCATACTCGAAGCTGCCGAATCGGCTAGGGTATTGGACATATCACATGAGGATATCTCCATCTACGTGGATAGTCAAGCGGCCATTAAAGCTCTGGCATCCAATATAGTAAAATCACGGGTAGTTGGACGTTGCCGCGAAGAGCTGAAGGCTCTTTGTAACCAGAACAAAGTCCAAATTATCTGGGTGCCAGGACATAATGACATTAAAGGAAATTAGAAAGCAGACGAACTAGCCAGACTAGGATCGTCCAGTTGCCGGAGTTAAGCGGCAGCAAATCAAACAAGCTATTAGCTTTGAATAGAGCTTCCATTTCTAAACTGACTGGTGCGAACCAACTTTGCAGGAAATGCAGCGACCCTGACGTCGAAGAAGATGTCTCACACCTGCTATGCCACTGCCCTGCGATCAGTGGCAGTCGATTTAAAATACTAGACAGCCTTTACTTCGATGACCTTAGTGACCTAACGACTATCCCAATAGCGCTGATAGTCCGCATTTGTTGCAGATCAGGATGGAGGAACTACCTCTTTGAGGCTGAAGGAGCAACACAGACCAGCACCGCATAAGTATCACAAGCGAACTTAACCAGGTATCCTCTTTCTCTTTTTCAGGATACTTCTTCGAAGGGTATCGCTATGGGCCCACGTAGGCCTATGCGAGTTTGACGACTCACCCGAGCGTCAACAGTATAGGCGTTCCTCAAGTATAGGTGTTCCTCAAGGGTCAGTCCTGGGCCCAATACTTTTTCTAATTTATGTAAATTCGTTATTTATTCAACCTTTTAAGATGATACTGATACTGCTCTTTCCTACGCTGATAACAGCTATCTTCATATGTTTTCCAATAATTATGACTTAGATATACTACGACGATGGTTCAATTATC
Organism: Rhingia campestris; assembly: GCA_932526625.1. Classification (NCBI taxonomy): domain Eukaryota; kingdom Metazoa; phylum Arthropoda; class Insecta; order Diptera; family Syrphidae; genus Rhingia; species Rhingia campestris. Next base: position 176,757,306 of record OW052182.1, read on the forward strand.
ATAAGCTGATCATCAGTAACAAGACAAAGTTTATGGTATTCAATACTAAGGGTGTAAGATCCGAGGAGTTGTCTTTTTATTATCACTCACCAAGCTGTTGTCGATTTTGTTTGATCGATGCTTACGATCATAAATTATTTGACAGTCAGGTTTGTTGTAGTGACAGTTGCTTTCTAACGAAAGTGTTGATAGCTTTAAATACCTTGGTATTATATTGGACCATAAGTTTTGTTGGAAGGAACATACGTCATATCTGAAACAGTATCTGAATGGAGTGGTAAGATAATTATATCACGTTAGTATTTACTGCAATCTACCTATTTTAAAATTAGTTTATAATGGTATCTTTAAATCAAAACTACAGTATGGAATTTCTTGCTGGGGTGGCACCTTTTTTAATAAAATAAAACCATTGTTGATTAAACAGAAGCATGCAATAAGAGTTATGTGTAAAGTCAATCATAGAACCCCTAGTTTTGAGTTATTCAAACATCTCGAATTTCTTCCTTTAAGGCACTTATACTGCTACAAAGTCTTAAATATATTTTTTGAAAATTCCGAGTATTATGATGCTAGATTTCACGATAGCCACAACTTAAGAGTCAACATCAGGAACTTTGTAAATATACCCGCGATCCTCAACTCAACTATTTCCTGAAAAAAATTAAAAATCTTTTTAATTAATTTGAATTATTGTACATACTATATATTTAAGTTTCTTGATATGAAATAAAGAAAAAAAATATGTTGGCATGGAAAATTGTCCTTTCCATGCCAACATATTTTTTTTCTTTATTTCATATCAAGAAGCTTACTTACCTTAGCGAACTGCTTCTAGTTGCGCACTCCAAGTTGGTGGTGGTCGGTTTCTAAAGGGTCCGCCAAGTAACTTTTTTTTTTGAAAATGCAATAAAAAAAACTACTGAATATTTTCTCAAATTTCTTTTTTTATTTGAAAGTATAATCCTTCCGGTTAATAATAGAAAATAATTTCATTCAAATGGCTGCCTCGGCTGGCCATGCAGTAGCCTACACGATCGGTCCAATTTTTAAGCACATTATCGATTGTGTGCAGCTGTATTTCACCAATGGCTTCACGAATATTGTCCTTTAAAGCGTCAATTGTCTCTGGCTTGTCTGCGTAACACAAATAATAGTCTAACGGTGTCAAATCGCAGCTCCGAGGTGGCCAAACGACATCAGCTCTGCGGCTGATGGCACTGTGTGTGGCACTTAGCGCCGTCCTGTTGAAACCAAATGTTGCCAATATCCTCCTCTTCAATTTTTGTGAACAAAAATTCGTTAAACATGGCCCGATAACGATAGCCATTGACGGTAACGGCCACTCCTTGCTCATTTTCTAAGAAAAATAGCCCAATTATGCCTCTGGACCAAAATCCGCACCGAACAGTGACTCGTTTTGGGTGTATCGGCTTTTCAATGTATGCGTGCGGGTTTTCTGTGCCCCAAATGCGACAATTTTGCTTGTTTACATACCCGCCAAGATTAAAATGAGCTTCATCTGAAAAGATGATTTTTTTTGGCAAAATCGGCATCTTCTCTAAGTCGATCGCAGGCCCACTTAGCGAAGCGAAAACGCATTGGATGGGCAGTTGGCTTCAACTCCTGAACCAATTGGACTTTGTATGGCGTCATACCAAGGTCTTTATGCAAAATTCATCTCAATGATGTCTCCGAAATGTTCAATTGTTGAGAACGACGGTGAATTGATGTTGATGACGCTTCACGCACACTTTCTGCCACAGCAGCAATATTCTCGGGTGTACGCACTGTTTTTGGCTTTTCACGCTTTGGTTTATCGATGAGGATGCCAGTTTCTTTCACTTTTTTCACAAGATAACGAACATACGGGGCTTCTCTTCTTCCAAAATCCGTACGCAATTTCCGCACACATTCTGCAATATTACCATGATTTTCAAAGTAATGTCGCAATATTTTCCAGCGTTGTTCAAGCGTATACACAACCATATTCGTTCACGGAAGGATAAAACTAATTATCTGTCAAATCAGACATGAGCTAAGTGTTCCCATTCACGAAATAAGCACTAGTTGAAAAAAAAAACGTTAGATGGCGGAACCGTTACTTGTGTGCGCCACTTATGGTGACGTTTGGGTGGTAATTCGCTGACACCATCATGACGTTTCCGTCTTGCATCGCCCGGAGTCTTAACAAACTCGAAGGCTCTACAGTTAACATAGACAATTGGTCCACCATGTTGTGCGCGCATTCGCCATAGCTACCATCGGATAAACTAAACTCTGCCAAGAGGGAAATCGATATTGCCATCCATAGAAATGAAACCGGTACAACTAGCTCCATATAGGTCCAGAAAGCAGATGACTCATGGCGCCCCTGCGGTGACTATGGGAACCTCAACACTAAAGCGATAGCAGACCGGTATACCCGCTGCCGTACCTCCACGAATTCAAAAACCTTCTTCGCGGTAAGACAAATTTTTTTTTTGTCAAAAATCAACTTACAGAAAGCTTTCACTAGATCCCCATGAACCCATACGATGTTACCAAGACCGCCATTGTCACGCCATTGGGACAAGGACAGGACGATTGGTCTATGTAACGTGGCACAAACACTTTAGCTCCTGGTGCATGACGTTTGAGGCGCTGCAAAAAGTACTTTCGTACATGGACGATATTTGCGTAACGTCAGCGACCATCGATGCCGCCAAATGTGTCTTTGGTCAGTCGCACTTGGAATTCCTTGGACATCTCATGACCTCGCATGGAATAGCCCCGCTAACTTTTCAAATACAAGGAATTCAGCGAATTGAGCACCCAGAAACTCTTTAGCAGCTTATGGGTTTTATCGCGACCGTTAACTTTTGCTGCAATTCATTTCGAACGCCGCGCAGGTGCAAATTCCCTTGATGAAGATGACACTGGGTGCAGAAAAAAAAATTTTTAAAAGCTAAACGATAAGTACGAGTGTTGATAACAAGACGAAAAACAGCAACACCATAAACAGCCTGGTCAGAATGACACGGATTACCCGGCCAGCTGTCAAAGGCGAACCTAGATGAGCTGCCTCGACATATTCGGACAACAGGTCATTTAGGAATCTCAAGAGAAAGTCAGCCCCTTGCACAAAGATGGTGGCGAATGAGCCAAAAGGCCAACCCCAGCGCTAAATCCCGTAGTGGATACTGACAGCCCCGTGTCCTAGGGGTACCTAGTAAATTTGAACTGACCCTCCAGGTTGGGGTTAACTACCAACTCATGGCAACCAAAAGCATCGGTATGCAATGATTTTTTTGTTGAAGACCATGCTTATCGAAAAACGGACAACGACATTCATGTCTGCACCTGCAATGTGAGAACAATAAACAGGACAGGTGCAAGCGAACAACTAGTGGAAGCCCTAATCTGCTACAAAGCAGACCTAGTAAAAAAGAGGATGACACTGTTACATGTACTACCAAGGATACAAAGCACGAACAGAATCCTGTGGCGATTAGAAAGGAAATATGGTAGTTGAGACACACTCAATGCTGAGGATATAGAAGAACCACTTCTGCAGACTGTTAAACGGCGATGACGAACAACATTCCGCTGTCAGGCAAAACGACCCATTCACTATTGGCAACATCCAAAACTACCAACCACCCGATCTTAGTAAAGTGCGGATAGCAATGTCTAAACTCAAGCTTAACAAGGTTGCCGGAAATGATGGCCTTCTCGCTGAGTTTTTCAAAGCCGATGGAGATGACGTGGTAAGTAACATCCACCAACTCATAAGCCAAATCTGGTTGGATGAAAGTATGCCTCAAGAATGGAACCTCAGCATCGTTAATTGATCCACAAAAAATGGACCCTCTGAACTTCGCCAACTACCGAGGCATTCGATGTTTTTAAACATCGCCTACAAGATCCTATCTGCCATAATATGTGAACGCCTTAAACAGTTTACCAAAAACCTGATCGGTCCTTATCAATGTGGTTTTAAGCCAGGAAAGTCCGCAACTGATCAAATTTTCACACTTCGGCAGTTCCAGGAAAAATATCCAAGAAGTTCAAATCAATACCAAAACCACTTACGACCCACCACGACAGCATTTATAGAGAGAGAAGAACTATACAGAGCCATGTCCATTGTCCAGTCTTGGAATACCGCCCCAACTAGTCCGTCTGTGCAGTACGACGATATAGATATCTCGCTGCTTCATCAGGGTTAGAAACGACCTTACCGACATATTCGATATTAAAAAAGGATTTAGGAAAGGCGATGATTTGTCATGTAACTTCTGTCATCTCATTCTTGAGAGGATTGTGCAATACTCCCGAGCCAACACCAGAAGCACAGACACAGTCGATGCTGAGGATATGGAAGAACCACTTCTGCAGACTGTTAAACGGCGATGACGAACAACATTCCGCTGTCAGGCAGAACGAACCATTCAATATTGGCAACGACAGCGAAAACTGCCAACCACCCGACCTGAGTGAAGTGAGGATAGCAATATCTAACTCAAGCTTAATAAGGCTGCCGGAAATGACGGCCTTCCCGGTGAGCTTTATAAGGCCGGCGGAGATGACTTGGTAAGTAACATCCACCAACTCATAAGCCAAATCTGGTCGGATGAAAATATGCCTGAAGAATGGAACCTCAGCATCGTTTGCCCGATCCACAAAAAAGGAGACCCTCTGAACTGCGCCAACTACAGAGGCATAAGTCTCCTCAACATCGCCTACAAGATCCTATCTGCCGTAATATGTGAACGCCTGAAACCGTTTACCAACAACCTGATTGGCCCTTATCAGTGTGGTTTTAGGCCAGGAAAGTCCACAACCGATCAAATTTTCATACTTCGGCAGATCCTGGAAAAAACTCAAGAAGTCCAAATCGATACCCATCACCTATTCATCGATTTCAAAGCCGCATATGACAGCATTTATAGAGACGAACTGTACAGAGGCATGTCTAGTTTTGGTATACCGCCCAAACTCGTCCGTTTGTGTAGGATGACGATGGAGAATTCTCGCTGCTCCATCAGGGTCGGAAACGACCTCACCGACACATTCGATACCAAAAAAGGATTTAGGCAAGGCGATGCGCTGTCATGTGACTTCCTTAATCTGATTCTTGAGAGAATTGTGCAAAACTCCAAAGCCAACACCAGAGGAACAATTTTCCAAAAGTCGGTGCAACTACTAGCATACGCTGACGATATTGACATCATTGGTAGGACTCAACGTGATGTCATAGCCACGTTTGCTAGTATAGAGAAGGAAGCGGCGAAAATGGGTTTAGCAGTAAATGAGGGTAAGACTAAGTATATGCTGTCATCACGAAAGGACACACAACATCGACGAATTGGACAGAACGTCACCATTGACAGATATAACTTTGAGGTAGTACGGGACTTTGTCTACCTCGGCTCTGCTATTAACTCTGACAACAACATCTCGTCAGAAATCAAACGAAGAATTACTCTTGCCAACCGCTGTTTCTTCGGGCTAAGAAGGCAATTTAGTAGTAAAGCCCTCACTCGAACTACTGAGGAGATCCTATATAAGACCCTGATCATCCCAGTCCTGCTCTACGGCGCTGAAGCATGGACCGTATCAAAAGCGGATGAAGAAATCCTTGGTAGATTCGAGAGGAAGATTCTTCGAAAAATCTTCGGTCCCGTTTACGTAGACGGGCTATGGAGACGAAGATTCAACCAAGAACTATACGAGCTGTACAGCGACATGCCCCTGGTCAAAAAACTCCGCATTGGACGTTTAAGATGGCTAGGACATGTAGAACGAATGGACACCAATACTCCGGCTCGCAGAGTCTTCGATTCCCAGCCAGACGTCGGACGCAGTAGAGGAAGACCTCGCCTTAAGTGGCGCGCACAAGTGGAAACCGACCTCAACCAACTTGGAGTGCGCAACTGGAGGCAGTTAGCTAAGGACCGGGCTAATTGGAGAGGCATGTTGGTTGAGGCCCAGGTTCATTCCGGACTGTAGCGCCACTTAAGTAAGTAAGTAAAGCAACACCAGAAGCACAATCTTTCAGAAATCGGTGCAACTTCTAGCATACGCCAACGATGTTCACATCATTGGTCGGACTCAACGGGATGTTGAGGGAAGCCCCAAAAATGGGTTTTGCGGTAAATGAGGGTAAGACGAAGTATATGCTTTCAACACAACATCGACGAGCTGGACAGAACGTCATCATAGACAGATATAACTTTGAGGTAGTACGGAACTTTGCAAATTCTTCGGGCTGAGAAGGGAATTCAGTAGTAAAGCCCTCGCTCGAACTACTCTAATGCGCTGAGGCATGGACCATATCAGTGTGAATTAAGAAATCCTTGGAAATTTCTTCGGTCCCGTTTGCGTTGACGCACATGTATAGCGAATGGACACCAAAACTCCGGCTGGAAGAGTCTTCGAGTCACAGCCAGACGTCGGACCTATATTAGGTCCCTCACCTCACCTTAAGTGGCGCGCACAAGTAAAAACCGACTTCAACCAACTTGGAGTGCGCAACTGGAAGTTAGCTAAGGACCGGGCTAATTGGTGAGGCATATTTGTTGAGGCCCAAGTTCATTCCAAAATGCAGCGCCACTTAAGTATGTAAGGAATAGACGAGAAGGAAATGACGGTTCCATTTCCTTTGTTGATGCCTTCCTACTTCGGTCAGAAGTCTACGATCACTAAAGGACGTTCTTGAAAACATGTTTGGCGCCAGATATGCTTCGAGTCCTTGGTTTTTGCTTGGTATAGCCAGATCCTAGCAAACAACTTGGACGTTTTTAGAGCTCTATTATCTCAGGTTTTGAACCTCTGTTCGATCTGCCTTAAATTTTGATGTATACTGGCCGCAATCGCACTGATTAGAACGACTGGCTAGTAGTCCGTTTTGTTTTTGTTTTTGTGACTAATCACGCATAGTCAGCGGTGGCATCGCAGCAGTATTCTCTCTTATCAATAGGTCAACTTGTAGAGGCTACACATTATCATCTTATCGCCTGCTTTTAGATTCTTTATTCCTCTAGGTAATGTACACTTAGGCTAGTTTCTCATTTACAACGCAAAGAATGTTCGAGTTCAGGTTAAGTTGTGTGGACTATTGACGCTCAGGTGAGGCATCAAGATGGCATATGAGCTCATACCTAAGGCTGGTTTGTGATGCTGTGATGCTGGTTTGTGTAGCCCGTTATGTTTCAAAGAAGTATTTGCCGAATAGCTCGAAAGGCGAACAATCTGCCATCTGCCAAACTACCAGGTTATACGGGTCCTAAAAGTAGAAAAGTTGAATAGTAGTTGCCTATGACAATACGAACACAATAGGTTTGCAACATCTTCCAAGGATACTGCATTTCAAAATGGATGGATCACTCTCAAAGGTATTGACTTTAGCCTAAGTAAACAAGGATTTCCAATTAATAAAATAAATAACGGGCCTCACATAGCCTTAAACCAATTTATCTGTTCGTTCTTGACCTAATGAATGGGACTTTAACGCCGACTTGAAATGGCATATTGTTAAGCTTCTTGTGGCAGTTCCAAACATCAATTGTAATTTGTTGGACTTTGGGAAGAAGATGGGGTAGTAAACCAAGAGATTAGGTGTTGTTTCATTGGCGGTTTGAACCGGGTACCACCAGCTTAGTACTTCTACGCACTAGCCACTGAGCGACTGCATCTATAAGGCTCTAATAAAAATTTATTTCTGTGCAACAATTAGATCTCTCCTTTAACCAGCCCAGGTTCGTCACGGACTGTAGTTCAAACTGACAGTTCAAACCAAACCCATGGAATAATCGATTGACAGCGGAAACAGTTCTAATGTCACATTTCTAAACGAAGCTTCATCAACTTTATCAAAAACCTAGGGTACTCCACACAAATTTCTCCATCCACACAGCCTCCCTTCAAAGTCTTCTCAACTATTCCACTTCCCGAGACGATGTTGGCTTGAAACTCAACTGTAATCTCCATTTTGCCAATCAGAAACACATCACTCCCAATCATGTTCAGACCTCTAGTCGTCGCTTGTGTTTGCGCTGCTCTGTGGAATACCGTCGGTCATTGCAACACGCTTATCTGTGAGTTGGTATTCCAATAACAATCTCCGATTCAAGTTGTTTGCTCATAAAATCTAGTGCGACCGTACAATTTCGACCCCAACTCGGGCAATACCTACGCCTGGATAATTCCACCCCAATTGCAAACCGTACAGGAGCCGCTGCCCCTACAACGTAGCGCTTCTCTACCCGATCTGCGAAATACTCAACCACTCTCCACACCAGCTGCTAGAGGCTGTGGCCATCCTACATTAATTCGCCGTTATTCCAACGAGCAATTAAATCTTCCCAATGAATACCTCATAACACCTGACAATCATCCTCAGCGCAGTGCACATCCACCAGTCTTCCAGCAACAAGACACGGTAAGTTGGTTTGACAAAAAAAAATCCACCAATAACATGCATTTCCAATACAGCAGGTTAATTGCAATGGTCTAGCTATCAGCCAGGATTGCATCCAGCAACAGCCCACGGCGGCGGTGCAAGACCAAAGCAATCTTGATGCTGTCCCGGCCACTCTCAACCAACTTGGTGCAACTCCTGTCAATTGGCCACGCCAACATGCTGGGGGTTTTGGTATTCTATTCTTCGTTCCAGAATCAGGTGAGCACTATCCAGACTCATAATTCAAAAAAAGGATGAAATCCTACTCAAAATTCAATATTAGCATCTCATTTGCCGGCAGAGCAATTGATTCGTCAGCAGTTGGCCTTGCATCGGACACAGCTTCCGTTTGACATCTCAGCAAATTGCGCGGATCCTGCCGGTTGTTTCGGCGCCAACGGTGGAATGAGGATAACCCCTCCAATAACCGCAGCACTAGGGAACACTCCCAATGGGGGGCTACATGCTGAAAATGTTAATTATGCAAGTGCACCTCTCGTTAAAAATGTCAACAGCAGCAACAACGAGCAGCAGGACGGCCAACGTGAATGGAGGACTATTGGTGAATTGCTTGCACAACAGCAACAACAACAGCATCAACAGGAATTGTCAATGATGCCATGATAGTTGGCAAGCTTGCACATTCCTCCCTAACGAGATACCGATTGTTCCCCCAACATTGCATAAGGCTTCCCATCCGACCTCCCCATAATCTGACTGTCCACCAGTTGCTGGACTTTACGCAATTTAATTGGCCAACAATTTACAAAGCACCGACAGACATTGCTAGCATAGAATCCATCCATCCTTATATTACCCGAACATCATCATCAGTAGCAGGACCAATACACCACAAAAGTCCTTTTTAATCAGAGCTGATAAATAAACATGTTCAAGTTTACAGTGGTGTTCAAAAGTAGTGAGCTTGCATTTAAAAATAAAAAAAAAAAACAAAAAAAAAAGGTTGTTCGTATTTTAAGGACCTATAACATCAGTCAACCAATAGTTAGCGAGATGAAATATATCGGAAAATGTCTGCATAGTTGAATAAATAAGTTCGTGCAGGTAAGTGGGACGGCAGGCAATATTTACGTCATTAGTAGGTCACAGTATTACCGCTGAGTAATTTCGAAAGTTCGAATCAAGATTTAAGATATATTCCAAAATCAACAGAACTGAAAAAAGTAGCTTTTTGAAAAATTGAATCTTGGAACAACATTTTGAAAGCAATATTTTGGAAAAGAAGAATTTCGGAAGCAGGATTTTAAGGCATACCGTCAAAAAGCTGAATTTTGGTGCAGAGTGTAAAATGTCGAACTTTGAAAAAACTTTTGAAAAGTTTAAGAAATACTGCGTATCCATCAATACCCTTAAAGACTCTTCCAGACTGAGCAAAATCTTAGCGAAGGACCATTCAAACCCGTCCTTAATAAGAAAGTAGGATGGTAGCTGGGCAGAGACCTCATCCGAATCTCTGGCTATCCTAATTAACACACACTTCTCGGGTTGTTAAGAGGTGCCGCCAGCATCTGCTAACTCTCGGCCAACTTGGGAAAATATCAAATCCATCATAACCAAAGAAAAGACATCCTGGCCAATAAACAGCTTCTCACCCTATAAATCACCTGGCCTTGATGGCATCTTGCCGATCATGCTACAAAACTTACAGGACACTGTATTACCATGGTTGTTGCCAATTTATAGAAGTTGTATTTTATTAAACTTTATTCCACACTCATGGAGACGTGTCAGGGTAGTTTTTATACCAAAGGCAGGCAGACGTGGACATGAATCTGCAAACGATTTTAGGCCCATCAGCCTTGCTTCCTTTATACTAAAGACCCTGGAGCGGATCCTTGACATCCATGTGCGGAGCATTCTTAATGAATCAACGCTATCCACATCACAACACGCATATCTCAAAGGCAGATCGACTGAAACCGCTCTGCATGAGGTGATTGGGACCATCGAAAAGTCCCTCTACTACAAAGATTACACCCTAGCCACCTTCCTTGATATAGAAGGGGCTTTCAATAATGTAACGGGTGATTTTTTAGCTGGTTTGGTTTTGGCAACACTGGTTTTGACAGCTGACGTGTGTTTAGTACCTTGTGTCACTGTCAAACAGCTTCAGTTTGGTTTGCAATTTAACCATGGATCGTCTTACAAATGAACAACGCTTGCAAATTATTGAATTTTACTATCAAAATTCGTGCTCGGTTCGAAATGTTCATCGCGCGCTGCTTCCATTTTATGATCGGCATTCTCGACCTTCTGAGCAGTCTATTCCGAAGATTGTGACCAAATTTCGCACCAAATTTACTTTGTTGGACATTAAACCACCAACACGTTTACGTACTGTGCGTAGTGAAGAAAATATTGCGGCCGTATCAGCTAGTGTGACAGAAGACCGCGAAATGTCGATTCGGCGCCGTTACCAGCAGTTAAGCCTTTGTTACAGCACTACGTGGAAAATTTTGCGGAAGGATTTGGGCGTAAAGCCTTTTAAGATACAGCTGGTGCAAGAACTAAAGCCAGCCGACCTACCACAACGCCGAATTTTTGGTGAATGGGCTCTTGGAAAGCTGGCCGAGGATCCGCTTTTTTATCGAAAAATTGTGTTCAGCGATGAGGCTCATTTTTGGTTGAATGGGTACGTAAATAAGCAAAATTGCCGCATTTGGAGTGAAGATCAGCCAGAAGCATTGCAACAGCTACCAATGCATCCCGAAAAAGCCACTGTTTGGTGCGGTTTATGGGCCGGCGGCATTATTGGGCCATATTTCTTCAAAGATGATGCGAATCGCAGCGTTACTGTCAATGGTGAACGCTACCGAGCGATGATAACAAACTTTTTTTTGCCCGAAATGGAAGTTCTTGACTTGCATGATATGTGGTTTCAACAAGACGGTGCCACATGCCACACAGCACGCGAAACAATGGCGCAATTGGGAGGCGAGTTTGGTGAACAGTTAATTTCACGTTTCGGGCCGGTCAATTGGCCGCCTAGATCGTGCGATTTGACACCATTAGATTATTTTTTGTGGGGGTATGTCAAGGCTAATATTTTTAGGGACAAGCCCGCTTCGATTGACGCACTGGAAGCCAACATCCATGCATTCATTCGTGAGATACCGGCCGATATGTGTGAAAGAGTATGCCAAAATTGGACTCAGTGGATGGGCTACCTGAGACGCAGCAGCGGTCAACATTTGCATGAAATTATCTTTAAACATTAAATTGCAAGGTTCAAACTATCGATTCAAATAAATATTTCATTCATTTTTTCGAATTGTTTGTGTTTTTTTTTTAAAAAAAGTTCTAAACCTCTTAAAAAATCACCCGTTACAAACTGACAGCATACTAGAAGCCCTAACCGTAACTGGTGTAGAAGAGCATTTTAGCCAATGGATTATATCCATGCTAAGGTCTAGAATCATTCAATCAACACTAGGCAACAGCAGCTTAACGCGATATGCTGACAGAGGTACACCACAGGGTGGTGTGATATCTCCTCTGCTGTGGCTCATTGTTATGAAAAAACTGTTAGTCCGACTTGATCGGGATAGGATTAAGGCAGTGGCATACGCGGACGACGTGGTGATCCTAGTGTCAGGAAAGTTTTTCCCAGTGATTAGCTAAATCATGGAGTATGCTCTGGGTTCTGTGAGCACGTGGGCTACAAGCTGTGGCCTGGGTGTTAATCCGAGCAAAACGGAAATGATGCTCTTCACCACAAAGACCAAAATATGTACCAGCCTTTAATCTTCCCCGACTTAATGGACAAGCGCTCTCACTCTCATCCAATGCCAAATATCTAGGGACTATCCTAGATATTAAGCTTAATTGGAAAACCAACATAGAACAAAGGGTCAAGAAAGCATGTATAGCTTTCTATGCCTGTAGAAAAACATTTGGCAAAAGATGGGGCCTACAACCAAAGATGACACTTTGGATGTACACTGCTGTTGTTCGGCCGATACTCACCTATGGTGCACTAGTCTGGTGGCCTTCTGTGAGTAAAGGGTATATCATTGACAAACTTAAGAGGGTACAAAGAACCGCTTGTATCGGCACAACTGGGGCCATGAGATCTTGTCCCACTGATGCCTTAACGGTTCTTCTCCACCTTCTCCCTCTAGATATCCATATCAAAGACATTGCAATGTGCAGTGCAGTCAGGCTCAAGGAATCTGGCTGCTGGTTCAATAAGCCCTATGGGCACAGCAATATCCTAGATTCAATGCCAGCAGGTCTAGCTGACCATCATACCGACTTCATGATACCCAAACTGACCTTCCACAAACACTTCACCGCTGGCTTTCCAACTAGAGAGGATTGGAAAAACGCAGTGGTTGATAAAGATTTCGACACACTCATATACACCGACGGCTCCAAAATGGACTGCGGAGTAGGCGCAGGTGTCTACTCGGACACACTAAAAATAAAAAAAATCATTTCGCCTCCCTGACTCCTCCAGCGTATTCAAGGCGGAATTGCTGGCTATTAGGGAGGCTTGTCACGCGATTAGACACGATAATACTCCCAAGCAAAATATCGCTATTTTTGTCGACAGTCAAGCTGCTATTAAGGCGATTATTTCGGTATCGACGTCATCAAAACTAGTGTTTTAAAAAAAAAATTATAAAGGGTAGTATTTTGAGAACAGGATTTAAGATATACAGTGTTGAAAAGTTGAAGGGACCTTCTTAGAACTTCTGGACCTTTCGAAGGCCATATAAATTTATACAATAAACTGGGAATATTTATACAATAAACTGAACCTCAACTAACATGCCTTGGGAGGCCGGTCCTTAGCTAACTGCCTCCAGTTGCGCTTGCCCACTTCAAGCTGGTTGAGGTCGGTTTCTACTTATGTCTACCTCTACTGCGTCCGATGGACAAATGGACAAATGGTGTCCATTTGTTCTTCATGTCCTCGCCATCTTAAACGTCCAATGCGGAGTTTTTTGACTAGGGTCACAGAATTTTCCTCTCGAATCGATTTATCCATTTTTGATACGGTCTATGCCTCAGCGCCGTAGAGCAGGACTGGGTTGATCAGGGTCTGATATAGGATCTTCTAAGTAGTTCGAGTGAGGGCTTTACTACTGAATTTCGTTTAATTTCTGAAGAGATGTTGTTGTCAGAGTTTAACGCGGAGCCGAAGTAGACAAGGCCACCATTGACAGATATAAATGTTAATATTGCCAATGGTGACATTCTGTACTATTCATGTTGTGAGTCAGCATTTTCAATGCTTAACCCACTTTTGCCGCTTCCTTCTCTAAATTAGCAAACATGACTATGACATCACGTTGACGATTTATGGAAGACAGTGCCTCTGGTGTTGGCTCTAGAGTTTTACACAATCCTCTCAAGAATCAGATTGACGAATTCACATCACAGCGCATCGCCTTGTCAACATCTTTTTATGGTGCCGGGTGACTTTGATACAGCAGCTATACTTCTGCATCGCCATCCTGCACAGACGAAGGAGTTTGGGCGGTATACCAAAATAAACATTGCTCTGTTTGGTTCGTCTCTACCGCTTTGAAATTAATGAATAGGTGATAGGTATCGATTTGGACTTCTTAGGTTTTTCTAGGATCTGTCGAAGTGTGAATATTTGATCAGTTGTGGTCTTTGCTGGTCGAAAGGGCCGGTTAGGTTTTTGGTAAACGGTTTTAGGCTTTCACATATTACGGCAGGTAGGATCTTGTAGGCGATGTTGAAGAGACTTATGCCTCTGAAGTTGGCGCAGTTCAGAGGGTCTTTTTTTGTGGATCGGGCAAACAATGCTGAGGTTCCAATCTTCAGGCAAATTTTACTTATGAGTTGGTGAATGTTTCTTATCAAATCATATCCGCTGGCTTTTTAAAGCTCGGCAGGAAGGCCATCATTTCCGGCGGACGCGTTAAATTTAAGTTTAGATTTTGCTATCCTCTGACAGCGGAATGTTGTTCGTCATCGCCGTTTAACAGTCTGCAGAAGTGGTTCTTCCATTTCCTCAGCCTCAACAACGATATTTTCTTGTTCATCTCGAAAGTATTTTGTTCGAGCATTCTATACTTGTTTTTGACGTTAAACACTTTGGTAAAACTTGCGAACATCGTTCCTGCAGTGGCACCTCCTGGATCGCGCGCTTTCCTTGCTCTTTTTTTTTTCTTTCTGAAAAGCCGATGTTCTTCCCTTTTTCTTTGCCTACAGAGATCAATGGCAGCTCTCGGGTTCACCTGCAGCTTAGCCTTGTAGGCCTCGTTCTTGGCTGCGAGCATCTGTCGGCATTCCTCATCAAACCAGGGGTTGCTTGCTGGTGGGCGCGAGAAACCTAGCACATCAGTTGCGGCTGATCTAATGGCCTGCTGGCATCGTTGCCATTGCTCTTCGACATTCGATGCTGGTGGTATGGTGTTAATCGAGAGGTTAAGGGATACGCGTTGCGCGAAGACCTGATCGGCCCTTATCAGTGTAGTTTCATGCCAGAAAAGTCCATAACCGATCAAATTTTCATGCTTCGGCAGATCCTGGAAAAAAAACTCAAGAATTCCAAATCGATACCCACCACCTATTTATCGATTTCAAAGCCGCATACGACAGTATTTATAGAGACGAACTAAACAGAGCCATGTCTTGTTTTAGTAAACCGCCCAAACTCGTCAGTTTTTGTATGGTGACGATGGAGAATTCTCGCTGCTCCATCAGAGTCGCGAAACGACCTCACCGACGCATTTGGTATCGAAAAAGGATTAAGGCAGGCGATGCGCTCTCATGCGATTTCTTTAATTAGATTCTTGAGAGGATTGTGCAAAACTCCTGAGCCAACACCAGAGGCACAATTTTCCAAAAGTCGGTGCAACTACTAGCATACGCTGACGATATTGACATCATTGGTAGGACTCAACGTGATGTCATAGACGCGTTTGCTAGTATAGAGAAGGAAGCTGCAAAAATTGGTTTAGCAGTAAATGAGGGTAAGGCTAAGTATATGCTGTCAACACGAAAGGACACACAACATCAACGAATTGGACAGATTTGACATATATAACGTTGAGGTAGGATGGGACTTTGTCTACCTCGGCTCCGCTATTAACTCTGACAACAACATCTCGTCAGAAATCAAACGAAGAATTACTCTTGCCAACCACTGTTTCTTAGGGATAAAAAGGCAATTTAGTAGTAAAGCCCTGACTCGAATTACTAAGGAGATCCTATATAAGACCCTGATCATCCCAGTCCTGCTCTACGGCGTTGAAGCATCCAAAGCAAATGAAGAAATCCTTGGTCGATTCGAGAGAAAAATTCTTCGAAAAATCTTCGGTCTTGTTTGCGTTGACGGGCTATGGAGACGAAAATTCAACCAAGAACTATACGAGCTGTCATAAAACTCCGCATTGGACGTTTAAGATGGCTAAGACATGTAGAACGAATGGACACCAATACACCGGCTCGTAGAGTATTCGATTCCCAGCCGGACGCAGTAGAGGAAGACCTCGCCTTAAGTGGCACGCACAAGTAGAAACCGACCTCAACCAACTTGGAGTGCGCAACTGGAGTGAGTTAGCTAAGGACCGGGCTAATTTGAGAGGCATGTTGGATGAGGCTCAGGTTCATCCTGGACTGTAGCGCCACTTAAGAAAGTAAAGAAATAATATCGTTGATCTGGAGACCGCCATGTCCCCTTATGAATATCGAGTTTAAGAAACCGTGTTCTGGTTATAGTGGCATTTCCTTCCGTAGCGAAGTCAATTAGTCTAAGTCCGTTGACAATACTGCTAAAGATGTCTTTGTCTAGAAGATCGTTGAAGCTAATCTATTTCCCCCTTCGGGCCATGAGTGCATATAAGGCTTATGTTGGCGAATTTGAAGTTGATGTGGATTGTCACAATGCGTTCGCTACTGTCTTGAAAACATAAGACTTCTTGACTAAATCGGGCACGGGTGGATTTGTTATCCACATCCGAATAGTCGCTGTTTCTGCTAACTATAACACGGTCCGTAGTAGATGTCACAGTTTTTCATCCTCTTTTTCCCGTGAGTAGATAGCACAAATCACAACCTCCAAACTGAAGGGCCAGTTACAATTTATTAGATAACCCTAGGACACGGCCATTGTGATTGCTCGGCTTAAGTCGTCGGACGTGGGTGGTTCTCGCCCTCTCACTAAACTTCCCAACTCAACAAACATTTTTGTTCGTGCCCGAATCAAGTAGAGATAAAATAAAAATAAGGGGAAAAAAGTTACTATAAGTTGAACACGGACAGAATTTAAGGACTCTAAAAGGAAAAGCTGAAAAGAAATGATCAGAAACCTATGTTTATACCACTGAAAAACGACTAGGATAACTGGTTTCTAATATTTCTCAGCAGTATAGGATCGCCTTGATCCCAAAACATTCCGGTTGTTATTATCAACCGCTGGCCTTCTCACCCTTCATGTCCCGAAACACTTGCTATGGCCATCCCTCTGGCCGGGTCTATGAGAGATAGCCCCTTAATCACCACCCAGTCACAAAATCCTGAAAATTTGAAATTGTAAGTCAATGTCAAGTCCTGTCGTCGTTTGTGATTTGTCATGTGACTGTGGACGCCACCGTTGACCACCATCTTGGGAGCTATTCCGTTGCGGCATGGAATGTAATAATATGTGCATAAGTGTGAGTACACGTCATCCCCCGCTTTAATCTGCTGCCGTCAAGACTCACTGAGATTGAGACCCTATCTGCATTCAAAATACAAGGCATTCAGACGTCACCATGGGAAGGCTGAGAGTCGAAGTTGGTAGGCTCAAGATGTCATATAATCGCATTGCCCACCATTTGACCATTTACAAAGAGGTCCTTTATAATAAGACTGCTGTCGTTTTGAAAGGCGATAAATTAGATCTGAACCAAGGATTCGTTTTAATTCCACTGATTGTCTCCCTTTTCATAAACGATATTGAAAAACATCTACCTATGTGGGACTTCTTATGGTGATTTGCATGTTAAGGTGTCACTCCAAAATATCCTTGTCATACTGGCGGTTAGCCCACCCACACTCCAACTACAAATCAACAAATAGAGACACCCCACTCAAAACACGTTAACGAAAAATGAGGCTAATGCTATAGCGGAACCACTGTTTTCCAAAAAGCTGACGTTCACTTTAAGTTACACTTCACAGCTTATTAACAAGGTCCTTGTAATAGGAAACAATCCTTTATCATTTTAACACACCCACACCACATGACACAAATTTTAGCCTCATTTTAGAGTTCTAATCAAAAAAGTGACCTCTCCCCTTCCGTTGTCCCATTCCCTTGACAATTGTTTAGTATTCCACATTAACACACAGGATTAGGGACACTGGACGCACCCGAATTCTTCACAAAATGTTATTTTGAAACCACTAAAACTGTACTCTCCCCGAAAAGCACTGTTTCGGGTTTAATTCTTAGATTATCCCTTGGTCTTCTCGGAACGAAGGGGTTGAGCAGTAGGCAAACCCCTTTGGCATTCGAATTTTTTTTATCTTTTGTCTGTTGGGATCCTTTTTTCGAGTGATGAAGTTTTACACCAAAGGAGCATGATGTCAACTCCCGTGTAAGTGTCTGGGGACACAAGTGTTACAAGACCACACCTGAACTGGCTGCATGAGTAGGGTCATTCGCCAGGGATTTTTGGCAGTTTCATGCAGAAAACTGAAATTTGAAAGTATACACATTTTTCAAGTGATTTATGAACGCCCTCCCCGTGGAAGGACATAAACATTGACTCGGAATTTCATCCCCGATTTGATTCTTCTAAATGTCATCGCAGGGCAACAAAAATTACCACCCCGTTCAATGCAGGAGAGAAATTCAGTTAAAGGATGCCATTCGCAACTTGTGTATCCATTAGCCAATCCACAGCCAATGTGTAAGGATAATCCACTGTGTGTTGTGAAATTCACCGATATCGATAAATGACCCGATAGAGTTACAACATGATATCGACCAGATGTAGGAACAAGCTCATCACGGACACCACTATCACTGGTACAGCAATTGCAGGATCAACAACAACGTCAGCAGAATCATCGACCATCGTCCATCGAGCATCGTCTCGTCCTCTAACCAAATCCCCCATCATCATCATTATTGGCAAGCGTAGGCTTTTTGGTAGATATCTCCGATTGGAGAAGAGTCCTAGAATAATTCGCCATCATCGAATGCAAACTACTTTGACAGTAACCGCACATGCAATTGTCTGGGTCCTTCGACTCACAGCAACAAATCCGGATGACACTGGTGTCGAGTATAGGTGGGTGGGTAGTTGAAGCTACCACCGATAATGGACATGGTAACAACATTGGCTTGTTCAATGGTAGAGCATAGACATCGTCATTGGCATTTCGTACTCTTCGCAAGGATGAGATGCCATTGCTGCATTGGTTTACGAAAGACAGAGTCTGGGTGTTGTTGGTACGTATGCTGGTCGGTGGGTATGAGAACTGCCAATTTGATAAATCCAATGTCCTTATCCTCCCAGATAGGGATAATTGTAGCATTCGGTCATTGGAAATATCGGTTTGTTTCTGTGTATCCGTTTTTCGTAAATGGCCGATTGGTGTAGATGATATACAAGTATGCACTTACTGTGTTTTGCCCTTCGAAGCGTGTACAAGGGTTTGTTTATAGTTTATCAGGACATTTTATCTATCCGGATTCGGGAGTGTATCTGTACCACCACCATCACCATCACCATCATCACCAACAACAACAGCAATTTGGAGAAATGTTTTTCGACTAAAAGCGCTTAATGGCCGATTTGCTGATGATGATGTTTAAATGTAGGTCGGGGCTATCTGTGTGATGTTAAGTGATGGGGCTTATGTAGTCGGTTGTAAAAAGGGTGATCCCATTTAAAAATTGTTTTTGTCCTTAGTGGTCGCTTCGCAACCATTATTCGTTTTGGTTTCACATTCGAATGCAATGACGGTTGCACTGCAGGTCAAGGTTGGGTTAGATTAACCAGCTGGTGAAGTAGGGTTAATGATACCCAGGCTACACTTAGGTCATTATGATCGCATTGGGTATCCCTTTAGTGGCGGTTAGCCGATTGTATAAGCTTAGGACAATTTAGTGGCATTGCTGGTCAAAGTGGATGTGTAATGGAAGTCGGGTGACTTGTGCTCGTAGTTCTATTTATAGGCCAAGGCTGGAGAGAATTACATGGCTTGTATTCGTGGTGCACTCTCTCAACAGCCTCCGTAGGACTAGACATTTTATTTCAGTTAATATCCTTAAAAACAACTGACAGCTAACTTAGACGTTTTTCCTCAGACAAAGTTTGAAAATCGCAGGCTAAACTTTAAAAAGCTAATGCAGGTCACTATGTTGGTAAAATAGTTTGCAATGGGAATGTGACCATAAATTAAGGCAGCTCTTCCTTTTCCTCAGTTGACAACGACCAAATTCTCTAGATGACAGTGGACATCCAAAACCTTTCCAATCAATTGGCATATTCCAACTGTAGGTCATTTAGAAATTCAAGAGTTTTTCAAAATCGGTGGCGGATTTGACAAAAGGCCAATGATCTAGGAGTATCTATACCAGGTGCTACTCCAAAACTTGAAACTCTTCTCGAGGCTCGAGTAGCATAGCGGAGATATTATCGCAATTTAAGAAATATGATGGATATCATCAGGGTCACAGCTGTCACCAAAGGCTGTCAAAATATGTTAGGATGCGTATTCTTTATGAAGAGCCGGCTGAGATCGAGAGTGACTTGACTTTCAACCATTTAGAGATCGCCTGGCTGTGATCCGGTGAGGTTTTGCAACATCAGTTGCATATGTCCACATGGCACTATCGATGGAAGGTGGATTTTTATGATTATGCACAGAACAAAGCGAAGCAAAGCGCAGCCTACACGAAACGAAACATAATGGTTTTTGACTTAATATAAGAACGGGGAAATATGCTCTTTCCCGTTGTGGAAAAGGGTACTACTGCCTCGAATAAGTTGAAGATCTCCAGACTAGGGATAGTGCTTTGGGTTCAATACCCACTCACTGAAAAAAGACACCCAGAGCCTCGGTGAGGATTGACTTCATTGTTAACGAACATGCTAAACCCAAGAAACAACATAAATTCCTAACTAATACAAATCAGACATTACTGCCTTCTACGAAATACGATATGATATCCGTGGCAACATAACAATGAAAAGTGTGACATCTACTGAGATCCTTTTTGAACTGGGCAGAAACATCGAAAATTCGTAGGCGTATTTGTACTAGTTGGCGCAGTTTAGGAAAGCATACATCAACAGCCTGGTCAGAATGCCTGGCATGGAATACCAGACCTGCTATCCCCAGGCGAAGCTATAGATGAGCTGCTTCGACATATTCGGATAACAGGTAAGGGTAAGTCAGGCCTCTTACATTTATAGAGACGAGCTATACAGAGTCATGTCTAGTTTTGGTATACCGCCCAAACTCTTCCGTCTGTGTAGGATGACGATGCAGATGTCTCGCTGCTCCATTAAAGTCAAAAGGCACATTCGACCCCAAAAAAAAAAGGATGGTCGCAAGGCGATGCACTGCCATGTGACTTCTTCAATCTAATTCTTGAGAGGATTGTGAAAAAATCCCGAGCCCACACCAGATGCACATTTTCCATAAATCGGTGGGACTACTAAGGAACGCCCATGATATTGACATCATTGGACGGCCTCAAAGTGATGTCATAGCCTCGTTTGCTAGTATACAGAAGGAAACGGCAATAATAGGTTTAGCAGTCGATGAGGGTAAGACCAACACGCAACATCGATGAATCGGACAGAACGTCACCATTGACAAATCTACCTTGGGTCCGCTATTGACTCTGACAACATCTCGTCAGAAATTTAACTAAGAACAACTCTTCCTAATCGCTGTTTCTTCGGACTAAGAAGGGAATTTAGTAGTAAAGACCTCACTCGAACTACTAAGGAGATCCTATACAAAACCCTGATCATCCCAGTCCTGCTCTACAGCGCTGAAGCATGTACCGTATCAAAAGTGAATCAAAAAATCCTTGGTTGCAAAATTCTTCAAAAATTTTCGGTCCTGTCTATGGAGACGAAGATTCAACCAAGATATATACGAGCTGTATAGGGACATACCCCTATTCAGAAAACTCCGTATTATACGTTCAAGATGTCTAAAACATGTAGATCGAAACTCCGCAAAACTCAGAGAGTCTTCGATTCTCAGCCAAATGTCGGACGTAATAAATGAAGGTTTCGCCTTAAGTGGTGGGCACAAGTAGAAACCGACCTCAACCAACTTGAAGTGCGCATCTGGAGGCAGTAAGCTAAGGACCGGGCTAATTGGAGTGGCATGTTGGTTGAGGCTCAAATTCTTTCTGGACTCTATCACCACTAATGTAAGAATAACTAAACTTTGCATGTATCTGACGACATTGCGCCAACACTTACTTTATTTAAGTGGCGCTACAGTCCGGGATGAACCTGGGCCTCAGATGCGTCGGTGTATATTAAGCTCCAACATGCCTCTCCAATTACCCCGGTCCTTAGCTAACTGCCTCCAGTTGCGCACTCCAAGTTGGTTGAGGTCGGTTTACTCGTGGGCGCCACTTAAAGCGAGGTCTTCCTCTACTGCATCCGACGTCTGGCTGGGAATCGAAGACTCTGCGAGCCGGAGTATTGGTGTCCATTCTTTCTACATGTCCTAGCCATCTTAAACGTCCAATGCGGAATTTTTGTTGACTAGAGGTATGTCGCTGTACAGCTCGTATAGTTCGTGGTTGAATCTTCGTCTCCATAGCCCATCAACGCAAACGGGACCGAAGATTTTCCGAAGAATTTTTCTCTCGAATCGACCAAGGATTTCTTCATCCGCTTTTGATACGGTCCATGCTTCAGCGCCGTAGAAAGGGACTGGGATGATCAGGGTCTTATATAGGATATCCTAAGTAGTTCGAGTGAGGGCTTTACTACTAAATTGCCTTCTTAGCCCGAAGAAACAGCGATTGGCAAGAGTCATTCTTCGTTTGATTTCTGACGAGATGTTGTTGTCAGACGAGGTAGACAAAGTCCCGTACTACCTCAAAGTTATATCTGTCAATGGGACGTTCTGTCCAATTCGTCGATGTTGTGTGTCCTTTCGTGTTGACAGCATATACTTTGTCTTACCCTCATTTACTGCTAAACCCATTTTTACCGCTTCCTTCTCTATACTAGTAAACGTGGCAATGACATCACGTTGAGTCCTACCAATGATGTCAATATCGTCGGCGTATGCTAGTAGTTGCACCGACTTTTGGAAAATTCTGAATCTGGTGTTGGCTTTGGAGTTTTGCACAATCCTCTCAAGAATCAGATTAAAGAAGTCACATTACAGGGCATCGCCTTGCCTAAATCCTTTTTTGGTATCGAATGTGTCGGTGAGGTCGTTTCCGACCCTGATGGTGCAGCGAGAATTCTCCATCGTCATCCTACACAGACGGAAGAGTTTGGGCGGTATAACAAAACTAGACATGGCTCTGTATAGTTCGTCTCTATAAATGCTGTCGTATGCGGCTTTGAAATCGATAAATTGGTGGTGGGTATCGATTTGGACTTCTTGGGTTTTTTTCCAGGATCTGCCGAAGTGTGAAAATTTGATCGATTGTGGACTTTCCTGGCCTTAAACCGCACTGATAAAGGCCGATCAGGTTGTTGGTAAACGGTTTCAGGCGTTCACATATTACGGCAGATAGGATCTTGTAAGCGATGTTGAGTAGATTTATGCCTCTGTAGTTGGCGCAGTTCAGAGGGTCTCCTTTTTTGTGGATCGGGCCAACACAACCGACGGAAAAAAAATCGAAATATTTATTTTTTAAGAGTTCTATAAGAGTATAGCGATTTATGTCTTACTGGCGGGTATTTCTTATCTATTTACATCACAAATGTCAGAGTAGAATTAACATTTGCCGCCATCTGCAAAAAATATAGCATGACTTTTGCGCCGCCAAAAAATATTTTTTTTTTTTTCGCATTTCGTTAATAAATTTTTGACCTATCTGTAGATGGAATAGATGATTTGGAAAAGGTGCTCGCATATAGCCTGCTGCCTTCCGTAGGTGGGCTGGTAGTTTCTCCAATACCATCATCTTTCAAGTTAGAGATCATGCTTCTATCTTAATTCCAATTGTGATCACAACATCCCCGTCAAACAGCTCACCCATCCAAAGCTAAGTTCAAAACGTTTAAACCCAACAAATCAAACCTCATGAATTTAATGTTGAAAACTATTTTAATGATTCAATTTGCACACGCCTATTCCCACAGAGATCTCCCCCAAAGGACTCTCAAAACTCACAAATTCATTTGCAATCAAAATTCAATCCGATGCAAGCCCAAACAGTAAACCGTTCAATTAGTAATTGATACCTTACTCCCGGTCCATAAACAAAAAAAAAAAAAAAACAACTAATGACTGGATATTATTGAAATACAAAATTTTCATAAAATAAACTTAAATTAACGGTTAATTATGCATTTACTCAATTATACATGAATACATGCATCAGGGTTTAAGGTATTCGGGTACCACAGGACATCCACATGCCATCCTCCTAAATAGCACATGACTAGTACTTTTTTTTTGTTTCTCGCCAATTTTAGGATATTCCATTATATGGTTAGGCATGGATGTTAGGGATGTTCTATATGATAATCCTTTAATCAGAGCTTCACACCATTACCAATGAAATTGAATAAAAACGGATCATGTAATTAATTTAATAAAATTTTTCCGCGAAATTAATTCCTGCGGTTTGTGCGAATCATTACCAGTGATTTTGCTCCGGTTGCTTCTCCACATATTCCCATGCCCTAGTCTTTCAAGGACGAAAAACGAGATAACACACACCAGTTAGTTGTGACGCGCCAAGTGATTGCGATTAGTGCGGTTGACTGAAATGGGATTTTCCACCGCAATGCGTGTGTATTTTAGTACCGTGAAGAAGGAGTCGGTTTACCACAAACAAACACACACACACACACACAATCCTAGGATGAACTATTCCGGCGGGTGCGTTTGGCCTAAACAACTATTTCTAATAAAATTTAACGTTTTTGTCCTTGACGCAGTACGCTGTATTGTGTCGCCCCACCCGACTGGATAGATGAGGAAAGAAATGAGCTTTTCTCGAATGATATCCTTAATCCTTTTAAGATTGAATTTGTGCCTTTTTTCTGCAAATGGATGTGTGCGTGCCTAGGATTGTCCTTCACAAAAGCCGTTGTTGTTTTATATCTGTCTATGTAAATTTTTTTTAAGTTGAGTCCAAGTATGAGATTGATTCGGTCCCAATGCCATTTCGAGCACTCGTTCGAAGGATGATATTATTAAGCTTCGTCTTCAAGTGTTTTTAACGCGTAACTGGTGGGTTTAAGGACTTCTTTTTCGATTATATTCGAAATGGCCGGCTTTGCGATTTTATTTCATTATTATGACGATGTCATGTATCGGAGCGCTGGCTATTTGAAGAATGTCGGCTCAGACGTATTAAGTGGAAACGTAAAAATGAAGCACGCGTGTCGATGTGACCTTCCGAATAATTGCGGTGCAATGTGTGAGTCTTTCCAAAAGGAAAAATCATGCTCCTTTTTTTTCGGTTATACCAGCAGGTATGGAATCATTAAACGATTCCAATGGTCCGCACCATTGGTTATGCCCGATTTTTATATTTTCTAGCCTGACAATGTCCTTACTGTCAGTCAATAACGGGTGGGCCAAATTTCTTTTTTTAAGAAATAGAATATAATGAACAGAAATAAATGTTTGCCATGTATTACGGCTTTATTAGCAAGAGCAAACATTCCCATTAATTATGGAACACATCGTCGCGCCGTTGTGGCTGGCTTCGCAGTAGCGCATTCTGTCACTTCAATTTTGCAAGATCGTGTTGATGGTCTCGGGCTGTAGCTCACATATTGCTTGGATAATATCGGCCTTAAGTGCTTGAATCGTTTCCGGATTGTTGGCATAATATCGGTCCTTCATAGTTCCCAGTAAAAAAAGTCCAAAGGGTTAAAATCGCAGGTCCGAAGAGGCCATTTGACATCTACAAGATGGCTGATAACACAAGTTAAGAATTTGGTGCACAAAAGATCGATTGTGGCATGGGCTATGTGGCATGGCGCGCCATCCTGCATAAACCAGAGGTCGTCCAAATGCATGTCTTCAATTTTAGTAAAAAAAGTCGGTTAACATGGCTCTGTAACGCTCACCGTTGGCTGAAACGTTGTTTCCAGTCTAATTTTCGAAGAAACTGATCAAATGATGCCACCACTCCACAATCTCGACAAAAACGTGCGGGTATTGCGTGCACCAGATGCGGCAAGTATGTTTGTTAACGTAGCCGCCGAGATGGAAATGCGCCTCGTCAGAAAAGATGATTTTTCGCCCAAAACCGTTGTCCAATTCGAGGTGCTCTAAGGCCCAAACTGCGAAGCGATAACGAAGCGGATGGTCGTGTGCCTTCAATTACTGAGTCCTTATAAGCGAATAATCCGATATCTTTTTGCAGAATTCTCCTCAGACTAGTGCTTGAAAACTTGAGCTATAGATATGGTTGTCGAGTTGGTGTTCATTAATTGAGTCTCACACTCTCGGCTACAGCAGAAACATTCCCAACTGTGCTGTTCTGTACGACGATGGGAACCATGAGTGTTGTACACTAGCATACTAGTCTTATGAACTTTTATCACAAACTTTCGTACTTGCAGGCGCGGTGTGTGCTCTATTTCGTCCTTCTTCTCAAATAACGCACTGTTTGGTCTACATAGCACTCACTTTGGAAATAAGTTTCCAACTTTGTTTAACCGTAAAGCGACCAAATTTTCAAAAGCATTCGACACCTTCAATAACAACATATTCCGTAGCAAACTTGTAGAACAAATTAATTTTATTCTATCAGCCGCTAACCTGATTTTATCATATTTAAGTGGTAGATTACAGGCAGTTGTAGTAAAACAATAACATGTCATGGTAACTTCCTATAAGTAAAGGCGATCCACAGGGTACTATTCTGGGACCGCTCTATTCGCCCTCTACATCAATGAACTGCCAAAAGAAATGTAGGCGTCAGATTTACAAATATCCATGTAAGGTTATCACATACGTCTTGTTCTAGATAAAATATACTTTGGGCGGCTTCCTAACATATAACTCCAGTTGCTACAAGAAACTATACTCTTCCCAAATATGCTCTTTGGTTCTGAGATGTTTGGTAACATCACGTTAAATTTATGGATGTAGAAGCTATGTCCACATATCCGCCTTCTCTGAGGCATAACTCTGGATAACTATAAAAAATTTAGGATTGTTTAACTGTTGCATAATGTTATAGAGACCTGCCAACCACTTATTTACTTAAGCGAATCCCTTTCGCGCGTTTCTTACTTACTTACTTACTTACTTGTGGCGCTACAGTCCGGGATGAACCTGGTCCTCAACCAACATGCCTCTCCAATTAGCCCGGTCCTTAGCTAACTGCCTCCAGTTGCGCACTCCAAGTTGGTTGAGGTCGGTTTCTACTTGTGCGCGCCACTTACGGCGAGGTCTTCCTCTACTGCGTCCGACGTCTGGCTGGGAATCGAAGACTCTGCGAGCCGGAGTATTGGTGTCCATTCTTTCTATATGTCATAGCCATCTAAAACGTCCAATGCGGAGTTTTTTGACTAGGGGTATGTCGCTGTACAGTTCGTATAGTTCGTGGTTGAATCTTCGTCTCCATAGCCCGTCAACGCAAACGGGACCGAAGAATTTTTCTCTCGAATCGGCCAAGGATTTCTTCATTCGCTTTTGATACGGTCCATGCTTCAGCGCCGTAGAGCAGGACTGCGATGATCAGGGTCTTATATATGATCTCCTTAGTAGTTCGAGTGAGAAACAGCGATTGGCAAGAGTAATTCTTCATTTGATTTCTGACGAAATGTTGTTGTCAGCGTTAATAGCGGAGCCGAGGTAGATAAAGTGCCGTACTACCTAAAAGTTAAATCTGTCAATGGTGACGTTCTGTCCAATTCGTCGATTTTATGTGTCCTTTCGTGTTGACAGCATATACTTAGTCTTACCCTTATTTACTGCTAAACCCATTTTTGCCGCTTACTTCATTCTAGCAAACGTGGCTATGACATCACGTTGAGTCCTACCAATGATGTCAATACCGTCGGCGTATGCTAGTAGTTGCACCGATTTTTGGAAAATTGTCCTCTGGTGTTGGCTCGGGAGTTTTGCACAATCCTCTCAAGAATCAAATTGAAGAAGTCACATGACAGCGCATCGCCTTGCCTAAATCCTTTTTTTTGGTATCGAATGTGTCGGTGAGGTCGTTTCTGACCCTGATGGAGCAGCGAGAATTCTCTATCATCATCCTACACAAATGGACGAGTTTGGGCGGTATACCAAAACTAGACATGGCTCTGTACAGTTCGTCTCTATAAATGCTGTCATATGTGGCTTTGAAATCGATGAATAGGTGGTGGGTATCGATTTGGACTTCTTGAGTTTTTTCCAGGATCTGCCAAAGTGTGAAAATTTGATCGGTTGTGGACTTTCCTGGCCTAAAACCACACTGATAAGGGCCGATCAGGTTGTTGGTAAACGGATTAGGACCAGATTTGGCTTATGAGTTGGTCAGCCAGCTTTATAAAGCTCAGCGGGAAGGCCGTCATTTCCGGCAGCCTTATTAAGCTTGAGTTTAGATATTGCTATCCTCACTTCACTCAGGTCGGGTGGTTGGCAGTTTTCGCTGTCGTTGCCAATATTGAATGGTTCGTTCTGCCTGACAGCGGAATGTTGTTCGTCATCGCCGTTTAACAGTCTGCAGAAGTGGTTCTTCCATATCCTCAGCATCGACTGTGTCTCAACTACATTATTTCCTTGTTCATCTCGACAGGATTCTGTTCGAGCCTTGTATCCTTGGCTTTGACGTTTTACACTTTGGTAAAACTTGCGAACATCGTTCCTGGAGTGGCACCTCTCTATATCCTCGATCGCGCGCTTTTCTTGCTCTTTTTTCTTCTTGCTGAAAAGCCGATATTCTTCGCTTCTTCTTTGCCTATAGAGCTCAATGGCAGCTCTCGTCTTCACCTGCAGCTTAGCCTTGTAGGCCTCGTTCTTGGCTACGAGCATCTGTCGGCATTCCCCATCAAACCAGGGGTTTCTTGCTGGTGGGCGCGAGAAACCTAGCACATCAGTTGCGGCTGATCTAATGGCCTGTTGGCATCGTTGCCATTGCTCTTCGACATTCGATGCTGGTGGTATGGTGTTAATCGAGAGGTTTAGGGATACGCGTTGCGCGAAGATCTTGGCGGTCTCTGGCGATTGCAGTCTTTCGACATTAAATTTTTTCACAGTATTTCTGGATTGTTGTGGCGTGGTGGATATCCGCATTCTTACCTTGGCTGCTACAAGGTAGTGATCCGAGTCGATGTTAGCTCCTCGGAATGTTCGGACATCCAAAATACTGGATGCGCGTCTCTATCGCAATGTGATCAATTTGGTTGACCGTTCGTTGATCTGGAGATCGCCATGTCCCCTTATGGATATCGAGGTGAGGAAACCGTGTGCTGGCTATAGTGGCATTTCGTTCCGTAGCGAAATCAATTAGCCTAATTCCGTTACCAGACGTGTTGTCGTGTAGGCTATGTTTTCCGACAGTACTTCTAAAGATGTCTTCTCTTCCTACCTTTGCGTTAAAATCTCCCAGCACGATTTTAACATCGTACTTCGGTAGTCGCTCATAGGTTTTGTCAAGGAGCTCGTAGAAGCAATCCTTAGCTATATCATCTTTTTCTTCCGTCGGAGCGTGAGCGCATATAAGGCCTATGTTGGCGAATTTGGCCTTGATGCGGATTGTTACTATGTGTTCGCTAATGTCTTGGAAACATAAGACTTCTTGCCTAAGTCTGGCACTTATAACAAATCCGCATCCGAATAGTCGCTGTTTCTGCTCACTATAACACGGTCCGTAGTAGATGTCACAGTTTTTCATCCACTTTTTGCCCGGCCCATCCCATCGTATTTCCTGGATGGCAGTAATGTCTGCTTTGTAGCAGTTTAGGGTTTCCGCTAGTTGTTCGCCTGCACCTCTCCTGTTTAATGTTCTCACATTCCAGGTGCAGATACGAACGTCGTTGTCCTTTTTTCGCTTAGCAGGGTCGTCAACAATAAAATCAGTCCTTTCCGAGGCTATTGGTTGCTTCGTAACAATATTTTTTTCTGTGGGTGGGTAGTTATCCCAAAGCACAACCCCAAACCTGGAGGGCCAGTTCCAATTTATTAGATACCCCTAGGACACGGGGCCATCAGTATCCACTTCGGGATTGAGCGCTGCCGTTGGCCTTTCGGTTCATCGCCACCGGGTATTCATCCGTGCCATTCTCACCAGGGTGTTTATAGTGTTGCTGTTTTTCGTCGTGTTATCAACACTCGCGCTTATCGTTTAGCAAGTCAAATCCGGTTGGATGAGACCAGTACCCGATGGTTACCACTTGGAGGTAAAGATAAGCACATTTGATGTGTAGTCAGAGTTACAACACTGGGCATTGCCAAGTTAACGCCAATCAGAGTCTACCTTCGTTCTACAACACCCAACTATCTTAGATGTATGACCCGATTTCGGAATATTCCAACCGACTTGTGGTTCCATTTAATTGTTCTATTCAATTTGCCCAATCTAACTTGGAATGCAGTGGGTTTCACAGAGGGATTTCTGCAATACATTTCGCAGGAATACCATCATCTACCACCAAAAGAATCCAAAGTCATGGTACCCTCTATTTGCGGTCGCCCACTAGAATCCCATTTGTTAGCCCTCAGCTAGGTGTTATAATAACATCAGCTATCATCCACTGAACTACAAAATCAAAACATAATTGAGGTCAAGTCCGGTGTCTGAAGATGCTATTCCAAACATAATCCCTTGTAGTCTACATGGTTTTAAATATCCACTTGACTTTCAGCTCTCAACTTAACCTCTCAAATTTCTTTTTACGAGCGAAATAACCCAATTTTCTAACCCCATTTTTGGCAGAATATCCCCATCGACTCAACACTTAAATCGAAGGAAGGACTTCCCGCACTAGCTACTGTGTCCTTGTTCTACTTTGAAGCACTTTTCAACTCCTTCAGTGCACCTATACTGTAAGCTGGCTCATTTCATCTTGTATTACTCCACTGTCGGTCCTAAAACTAAACGACGCTACACAAGTAATACCTTCTCTCGTACAAGTCATCCAGACGAGTCTCTATCAAATCCCCATATCGCATGTACAGGCACCCATCTGCATGCACATGTTCAACCCAATGATGACGATGATGAGGGTTAGGACAGTGATGTGATCTTTAATATCGAAAAACCCAACGGTAGTTGAATGAAAGTTCCCAAATCGATAATACAGTTCCATTGAACACCCTAAGAAAATAACATTCACCGGTCCTCGTCCAGGTGTGTAGCCAAATAACCTCAATCCCTCTACGGAGCTTGTATTTCCCCGACTACAAGTGTCGATAACCGGCCCAAATGTTTAGAAAGACATCGTCAAATGACATGTCATGTTGGAAGAAAATATACCCCAGACGAAAAATGAACTTCGAAGGATGCCATTTCTCTTTTACGACTTAGAGAACCATGAGATGCCTATATCGCAAATATACCACTCCAGCAGCGTTGATAGTCCCCCATCACCATGACAACTGGACATTGAGCAAGCAGTTCGTTCATCTCCTTGGATGCTCCATAACCGTCTTGGTTGTCCCAAACCGGGTTTCGGAGGAGTTTTTTTTTTGGAACGAAAGTGCTCCTATATCTCCTGTGGTTACCTGGTAATGTAATACAAACGAGATTGCATATGGATTCCATCAGGCAAACACCCATGGGAAATGGGGAACGTTCTAGGGGTTGATTTTCTTCGTTATTTTCACAAGATACTCTAAAATTTGGAATGTTGATGCCTAACACAAAGTCCTAAGGGTTATCCCTGCTATGGCAGGCATTACTGATGGAAATGGATTTTCGGCAACAGAACATAACTATTTGGCTGTTAACTGGGCTTATAGTTCAAGGTAATTGGATTTCATTTTATTTTTTAAGTCTCCTGAACCTTTCCGATAACCCAGACAGGAGTAGAGAGTCGGGTATATTTTTTTCATAACCTATACGAGTATCCTTGCTCGTCTTTCATAAAAGTGTTTGTATGGCTAATGGATTTTGTGTCACCAAATGGTGGACAGAAAAAAGCGTTGCTTGGCTTACTCGAGTGGTTTGCAGTCATGAGAGGGGTGACTATTTGCCTTACCTACGTCGTACAGGATGGTCGCAAGAGAAATTTTATTAATTTATCGGGAATATTTCGTTTGCGTTAGGTTGGGTCAACTGGTCGATTAAGGAAAGTGTTATCTCTCCCGTCACCTTAGGTTAGGTTAGGTTTGTTGGTTGAGGAGGTAGGCGGTGTAAGTCTTCCCGCATCCCACGCAGGCAATATAAACCTATTGTGATGTCCGTTTGGGGTCCTCTTGTGTGGGTGGTTCCTTCCTTTAGTCCATTATTAGTCCCTTTCCGGCCAATGAAGAAGAAGAAGGGGTTTTGGATAGATCCGTGAGGTCATGGAGCAAATATATTCCTAAAGGTATTTTTCTTTCATTGAGACCGGGACAGTGGCGTAGAAATTGGAGGGTATCCTCGTGTATTTGTGGCTTTTGAGTAAGTAGTGACCAGTTAGTATCCCAGTGACCAGTTAGTCTGGTTGGGTGTTGTAGAACGAGGGTAGACTCTGATTGGCGTTAACTTGGCAATGCCCAGTGTTGTAACTCTGACTACACATCAAATGTGCTTATTTTTACCTCCAAGTGGTAACCATCGGGTACTGGTCTCATCCAACCGGATTTGACTTGCTAAACGATAAGTGCGAGTGTTGATAACACGACGAAAAACAGCAACACTATAAACACCCTGGTGAGAATGGCACGGATGAATACCCGGCCTGCTGTCCCAGGCGAACCTAGATGAGCTGCTCTGACATATTCGGACAACAGGTTGTCTAGGAATTTCAAGGGTTAGTCAGGCCCCTTGAACAGAGATGGTGGCGGATGAACCGAAAGGCCAACGGCAGCGCTCAATCCCGTAGTGGATACTGATGGCCTCGTGTCCTAGGGGTATCTAATAAATTGGAACTGGCCCTCCAGGTTGGGGGTTGTGCTCTGGGTTAACTACCCACCCACAGAAAAAAAACATGGTTACGAAGCAACCAATAGCCTCGGAAAGGACTGATTTTATTGTTGACGACCCTGCTAAACGAAAAAAGGACAACGACGTTCGTATCTGCACCTGGAATGTGAGAACATTAAACAGGAGAGGTGCAGGCGAACAACTAGCGGAAGCCCTAAACTGCTACAAAGCAGACATTACTGCCATCCAGGAAATACGATGGGATGGGCCGGGCAAAAAGAGGATGAAAAACTGTGACATCTACTACGGACCGTGTTATAGTGAGCAGAAACAGCGACTATTCGGATGCGGATTTGTTATAATTGCCAGACTTAGGCAAGAAGTCTTATGTTTCCAAGACATTAGCGAACGCATAGTAACAATCCGCATCAAGGCCAAATTCGCCAACATAAGCCTTATATGCGCTCACGCTCCGACGGAAGAAAAAGATGATATAGCTAAGGATTGCTTCTACGAGCTCCTTGACAAAACCTATGAGCGACTACCGAAGTACGATGTTAAAATTGTGCTGGGAAATTTTAACGCAAAGGTAGGAAGAGAAGACATCTTTAGAAGTATTGTCGGAAAACATAGCCTACACGACAACACGTCTGGTAACGGACTTAGGCTAATTGATTTCGCTACGGAACGAAATGCCACTTTAGCCAGCACACGGTTTCCTCACCTCGATATCCATAAGGGGACATGGCGGTCTCCAGATCAACGAACGGTCAACCAAATTGATCACATTGCGATAGATAAGAGGCACGCATCCAGTATTTAGGATGTCCGAACATTCCGAGGAGCTAACATCGACTCGGATCACTACCTTGTTGTAGTCATGGTAAGGATGCGGATAACCACCACGCCACAAAAAATCAGAAATACTGTGAAAAAAATTAATGTTGAAAGACTGCAATCGCCAGAGACCGCCAAGACATTCGCGCAACGCGTATCCCTTATCCTCTTGACTCACAACACACCACCAGCATCGAATGTCGAAGAGCAATGGCAACGATGCCAACAGGCCATTAGATCAGCCGCAACTGATGAGGAATGCCGACAGATGCTCGCAGCCAAGAACGAGGCCTACAAGGCTAAGCTGCAGGTGAAGACGAGAGCTGCCATTGAGCTCTAAAGGCAAAGAAGAAGGGAAGAACATCGGCTTTTCAGCAAGAAGAAAAAAGAGCAAGAAAAGCGCGCGATCGAGGATATAGAGAGGTGCCACTCCAGGAACGATGTTCGCAAGTTTTACCAAAGTGTAAAACGTCAAAGCCAAGGCTACAAGGCTCGAACAGAATCCTGTCGAGATGAACAAGGAAATATCGTAGTTGAGACACAGTCGATGCTGAGGATATGGAAGAACCACTTGTGCAGACTGTTAAACGGCGATGACGAACAACATTCCGCTGTCAGGCAGAACGAACCATTCAATATTGGCAACGACAGCGAAAACTGCCAACCACCCGACCTGAGTGAAGTGAGGATAGCTATATCTAAACTCAAGCTTAATAAGGCTGCCGGAAATGACGGCCTTCCCTCTGAGCTCTATGAGGCCGGCGGAGATGACTTGGTATGTAATATCCACCAACTCATAAGCCAAATCTGGTCGGATGAAAATATGCCTGAAGAATGGAACCTCTGCATCGTTTGCCCGATCCACAAAAAAGGAGACCCTCTGAACTACGCCAACTACAGAGGCATAAGTCTACTTAACATCGCCTACAAGATCCTATCTGCCGTAATATGTGAACGCCTGAAACCGTTTACCAACAACCTGATTGGCCCTTATCAGTATGGTTTTAGGCCAGTAAATTCCACAATCGATCAAATTTTCACACTTCGGCAGATCCTGGAAAAAACCCAAGAAGTCCAAATCGATACCCACCACCTATTCATCGATTTCAAAGCCGCATATGACAGCATTTATAGAGACGAACTGTACAGAGCCATGTCTAGTTTTGGTATACCGCCCAAACTCGTCCGTTTGTGTAGGATGACGATAGAGAATTCTCGCTGCACTATCAGGTTTTTCAGCTACAGCCACCAATTTTCGTACAAAATATGGCAGTCATAGTGATTTAAAACCATCATGTGAATGGATTAATTGAAAAATTCAGGGATACTGGATCAATTAGTAATCTTAGACACTATGGGTGTCCTGTCACAAGAAAATATCGAAGCAGTTCGCGAGAGTATTGCTGACAGTCCAAGAACATCAATTCCCATGAAAGACTTGAAACTTCATGTTTGCAAAGTTCAATTGACTCAAGAACCGGAGACTGATGACCATGTACCACGAAGAGAGTTCGTTAAATGTATTTTAGAACAACAACAAGTGCATGCTGATTTGTCGAACAAAATCATCTGCAGTGATGAAGCTCATTTAGGTTTGTTGACAAAGATTATCGCGTTCTTTATTTTAAAATAATTCAGCAGCTTAAAAATGTTTAGGAACCTCTTTGTTTAGTACATATATTCTGTGCGTAAAACAGATTTGTGAGTGTCCCTGAGCAGGACATTTGATTCGAGTTCCCTGCAACAAACCACAAAGCCACTCTCTTTTTAACCCTAAAGAGAACCACTCTAACCAAAATCCGAGATACATTCCCATACAACAATTATAAACTTATTTGCATTACCAATACCAATTTATTTTTATTTCCCTGTACTTCCCCTGTAAAGGATAAAGTTAAACCAATCCAATCAGGATTTGATTGTAATAATAAAATAATACATGTTCGCATATAATATGTATGATGGACATTACGGTACAATTACAAAAACAAACAAAAAATACATAAAAATAAAATTTTATTAAATAATTCCACTAATTGTATGCGTATTTCGATGTTTGTGTGGGTATTGTTGTGTTCCATATTTAATCCGGATCAACGGTACACCTAATGGAATTACTCTACCAATTGGGCTTATCCGGTGCAAAAAGCGGTTGGATTTCCTGTCTGTGAACTGGCACGTACTGTGAGTAAGTTATTGTACTCACACACGTAGAAAAGCATTTAACTGTCAGTATTTATGAATTCGCTTTAATTAGCTTTGTAAACAAATTAAATTTTATAGAACGGTGGATCTGGAATAAAGCTCTTTCGCAGTAGGGCTGTTTATTGTGGGATTAAGAGAGTACCAACTGATTTATTTGTTTAAACAATAATTAGTGTACCGTATCAATAAAGGATTGGTCATCACTTTAAATGCGTTGCGTCCTGATGAGGTTGATGGCCTTACCATTCGAAGTGACACTGCACTCTACTGGACTATTTATGTTTGAATTTTTGAGGATATTTTGAAGGAGTGATACAGGGTGGCACAAAAACCATCACCCAGCCGATGTTGTGTTGGTATATCATTCAAATGAAAGGTGGTAGACAATGCGATTGTATGAAACCTTGAATTTTCACCTAGCTGATGCCTACGATCCACAAAAAAGGAGACCCTCTGAACTGCGCCAACTACAGAGGCATAAGTCTCCTCAACATCGCCTACAAGATCCTATCTGCCGTAATATGTGAACGCCTGAAACCGTTTACCAACAACCTGATTGGCCCTTATCAGTGTGGTTTTAGGCCAGGAAAGTCCACAACCGATCAAATTTTCACTATTCGGCAGATCCTGGAAAAAAATCAAGAAGTCCAAATCGATACCCACCACCTATTCATCGATTTCATAGCCGCATATGACAGCATTTATAGAGACGAACTGTACAGAGCCATGTCTTTTGGTACACCGCCCAAACTCGTCCGTTTGTGTAGGATGACGATAGAGAATTCTCGCTGCTCCATCAGGGTCGGAAACGACCTCACCGACACATTCGATACCAAAAAAAGGATTAAGGCAAGGCGATGCGCTGTCATATGACTTCTTTAATCTGATTCTTGAGAGGATTGTTGAAAACTCCAAAGCCAACACCAGAGGTACAATTTTCCAAAAGTCGGTGCAACTACTAACATACGCTGACGATATTGACATCATTGGTGGGACTCAACGTGATGTCATAGCCACGTTTGCTAGTATAGAGAAGGAAGCGGCAAAAATGGGTTTAGCAGTAAATGTTAACTCTGACAACAACATCTCGTCAGAAATCAAACGAAGAATTACTCTTGCCAATCGCTGTTTCTTCGGGCTAAGAAGGCAATTTAGTAGTAAAGCCCTCACTCGAACTACTAAGGAGATCCTATATAAGACCGTGATCATCCCAGTCCTGCTCTACGACGGTATCAAAAGCGGATGAAGAAATCCTTGGTCGATTCGAGAGGAAAATTCTTCGAAAAATCTTCGGTCCCGTTTGCGTTGACGGGCTATGGAGACGAAGATTCAACCAAGAACTATACGAGCTGTACAGCGACATGCCCCTGGTCAAAAAACTCCGCATTGGACGTTTAAGATGGCTAGGACATGTAGAACGAATGGACACCAATACTCCGGCTCGCAGAGTCTTCGATTCCCAGCCAGACGTCGGACGCAGTAGAGGAAGACCTCGCCTTAAGTGGCGCGCACAAGTGGAAACCGACCTCAACCAACTTGGAGTGCGCAACTGGAGGCAGTTAGCTAAGGACCGGGCTAATTGGAGAGGCATGTTGGTTGAGGCCCAGGTTCATTCCGGACTGTAGCGCCACTTAAGTAAGTAAGTAGATGCCTACCTACTCCGACTCTCAGCCGTCCCGTGGCGACAGCTGAGTGCATAGTACTTTGACCTGAGAAAGAGTCTCAATCTCAGTGTAAAGTTTTGGTAGCAGGAGATGAGAGCGTTGGGTGTTGAGAGCATGGGGGAGACGTGTACTCACAGTAATGGACACATTCTATTTCTAGGCGGCAGGGGAAGAACTCCCAAGATGGAGTCAACGGTGGCGAGTAAAGTGCCAGTTAGGTTAGAGTTAGGTAAACACCCTATTTGAGCTGCTTCAACATATTCAAAAATTAGGTCATTTAGGAATCTTAAACGTAAGTCAGGCCCCTCAAACAGAGATGGTGCGGCGGATGAGCCGAAACGCCAATGGTGGTCAATCTCATAGTAGATACTGATGGCCCTGTGAAAGTAACGTGCCTTGAATCCAAGAAGATAGAAAGCTGCCTTGACACAACGGGTCGGAAGCCTGTTAACTAAAGTAAGTAAGTGGACACTTATGCACAAAATATCTGGCACGGCCCATATAGGGTCTGAAACATAGCTTCTCTCTTCAATTCTGTCTGCGAAGTTAATATTTTTGCCACAAAGAAGAAATAAAAAAGGAAATTTGAGATGCTTCTCACTATAGTAAGGATGTTTGTCAGACCTTTGTAAGAGGTGGAGCAGTAAAAAAAAAACTTAGGTGTAATCGCTTTTCAACAAAAGCCAACATAAGCCTTATGTGCGCTCACGCTCCGACGGAGGAAAAGATCATAAAGCGGAAGATTGCTTCTACGAGCTTCTTGACAAAACCAATGAGCGACTACCGAAGCACGATGTTAAAATCGTGCTGGAGATTTTAACGAAAAGGTAGGAAGACGGACATGGCGGTCTCCAGATCAACGAACGGTCAACCAGATTGATCACATTGCGATTGACAAGGGGCTAACATAGACTCAGACCACTACCTTTTTGCAGCCAATGTAAGAATGCGATACGAACGTCGTTGTCCTTTTTTCGTTTAGCATGGTCGTCAACAATAATATCAGTCCTTTCCGAGGCTATTGGTTGCTTCGTAACAATATTTTTTTTCGTGGATGGTTAGTTAACCCAAAGCACAACCTCCAACCTGGAGGGCCAGGTCCTTGTTTTGACCCTAGGTCAGCGGGCCGGAAAAAATACCGATGTCAGTAGCCCATTTTGGGGTATGAGCGCTGCCGTTGACCCATTGAGGGCTCCTCCGCCACCAACTCTTTTCCAATACCCTGGCTCAGTATTGGAAATCCCTATAGACCTGGTGTTCAAATATGTCGAAGCAGCTCATATAGGGATTTCACTACCAGTTCGATCAAACTGGAGCTGTAGGCGCCACCGTTGACTCCATCTAGGGAATTCCTCCGCTGCCGCCTGAGAGTGAGTGCCTTAGTGAAGCGACACTCCTCCCCCCTCTCTCGTTTGCTGCCACCAACGACCTTCCACAGGGGTTCAATACCCCATCTCCAGTCGAGGTACTAGGCACCCACCAGTCACCATTCACTGCGGAATTGAATGGTGCCGTTGGCCTTTCGGTTCATCTGCCACCATCTTTGGTGGTTTTGGTGATTTGTAGTCAGAGTTACAACAACTGGGAATTTCTACCATCTTCTAAATGAGAATATATTCGCGACTTTCAGCTCCCAAAAAGCTAACAAACAACAAGAGCACTTCTAATGGATAACAAGCAGCTCTTCAAAGGCTCCAAGATGCCTTGAAACTATGCATCCATGAACCAAGTTTGGATGGATGAAATGATTTTCGTCAACTTGAATATCGGCGTCATTTGGCGATTTTTTCTCATTATTACCATATCCTTGCAAAATGTCACATAAAACACCTTATCCAATGAACTGAATATCCTTCTGAGGACCTCTTACATCACACTTTTCGTCATCGGTGTTACTTCTAGCCCAACAAAGACCAACATGTCACAGCACAGAAAATCAAAGACCAACAAAGTTGGCCCAGAGCATGTTTTTTTCTCCTGCCCAGATTTTGGGAAAATGAATGCAGACGCAAACCGTATATTTGAAGAGATGAGCCTGTCAGAGGAAACATCGAGCGAAGTAAATCATTTTGTTAGGTTAGGTTAGGTTGGTGGGTTGATGAGGCAGACGGTGTGTCTTCCCTCATCGCACTCAGGTCAATATAGACCCATTGTGATGCCCGTTGGGGGTCCACTTGTGTGGTTGGTTCATTCATTGTCCCGTTACTGTCCATTGTTGTTAGCCTCTTTCCAGCCATCCAGATGTTGATGCTAACCTGAAAAGATTAGGGAGAGGGATTTCGGATAGATCATGGAAAAAGTATTTTCCTAAGGTTCGCATTCTTAATTGGCTGAGGCCTGGGCAGTGGCACAGAAAGTGGAGGGTGTCCTCGTGTATTTCTTCATCACCGCAGCCACTACAGAGGTCATCATCTATGAGATGCATTTTCAGTTTGTGGCTTTTTAGTAAGTTGTGCCCAGTAATAATCCCAACTTAAGTAGAGACAGATTTCCTGTTTCTACGAAGTAGTTCATGGGTTCTGGCTTTGTCATACTCAGGCCACATCCTTTTGGAAGTTTCACAGGTGGGAATGGAGTTCCACCTGTTTTTGGCAGTGATCAGTGTTTTCTGTTCCACCCGAGATTTGAGGTCACAAAGTGGTGGTTTGACAGACTGGTCTGCTTGGTCAATGCTGTAGGCAGATCCTTTTCTTGCCAGTTCGTCAGAAATTTCATTGCCCTGTAGGGCTCAGTTGCGCGATGGTTAGTGCGATGAACTGCCGCGCAGGAGGTCTGGGTTCGATTCCCAGCCGTAGCAACACCTAAATGATTTTTCACTGGCCCTCCTCTTGTGATGATCTGACAAATCATCCGAGTAGTATCAATTGTCAAGAATAGCTTATCTCAACTAGCCGTTCGGAGTCGGCATAAAACAGGAGGTCCCGCCATCGTGCAAGAAGTACACACGCATACATGAATGGTTGTGAGAAAGCTAGGCCCTGGGTACTAACGAGCCTGTTGCGCCAAAAAAATTTTTTTTTTTTTTTGTATGCCTCTGTGTCCGGGGACCCAGCAGAGCTTAACATTATGTTGGGCGCCAAGAACCTTTAGCTCTTCACGACAACGTTTCACAAGCCGAGATTTTATTTCGACAGCAGAGATAGCTTTCATTGCAGCCTGACTGTCAATAAAGATGGTGATATCATCTGGTGGTATCGCCAGCATTGAGGTCGATTTGGCTGCCTCTGCTACTACCAATATTTCGGCTTGGAAGACACTGCTGTGCTCAGGGAGACGAAAGGTGCTGTTTAGCTTAAGTGTTTCTGAAAACACTCCAGCTCCAACGCCTACATCCATTTTTGAACCATCAGTGTAGATGGATATGGTTTCGGGGCCCGATTCGTTCATCTCCCACTCCTCTCTGCTTGGGAGGATGCAGGAGAATGGTCTTTGAAAGTCATGGTGAGGCAGCATGTAGTCAGAGGATACAGCTGAGTCCACATATCTGTGTAGAATTTGGGCATATCCTCCTGAGTTCGATTTCCAGCAGTTGAGCTGGCTGATTCTTAGAGCAATTTTTTGCTGCAGATTCTTGCATGTAAAGGTCTAGCGGTAGCAGGTTAAGGATGGTTTCCAGTCCCGCTGTTGGTGTGGTTCTCATTGCGCCAGTAGCGCCCACACATGCTATCCTTTGTACCTTTGTCATATTTTTCAGATGGGTGACTTTATTTGTGGATTGCCACCAGACAAGCACCCTATATGTTAATATAGGTCTCACAATGGCCGTGTACATCCATAGGATGATCTTGGGGTTCGGACCCCAGTTTTTTCCGAATATACGATTACACGTATAGAAAGCGACTGTGGCCTTTTTAATGCGCTCGCGCACATTTAGGTTCTAGTTGAGTTTTCTCTCAAGAATGACACCCAGATACTTTGCACTATCGGCTAGTTTGAGGGTAGTCCCATCGATAGCCGGTAAGTCGAATATTGGTATCTTCCTCTTGTTCGTAAAGAGAACGAGTTCCGTTTTCTGGGGGTTGATGCCAAGCCCACATTGTTTTGTCCACTCGTTGAGAGTTTTCAATGCCCGCTCGAGTAGTTCACTAATAGTGGGTAGGAATTTCCCTTTAACTATTATCGCTACATCGTCTGCGTAGGCTATGAGTTTTACCCCATTTCGCTGTAGCTTTATGAGTATCTCATTGATGACTATGTTCCACAACAGAGGTGGGATAACGCCTCCTTGTGGTGTACCTCTTGATGCAATTACTTTGAGATAGGTGTCTCCCAGATTCGCATTTATATTTCTGTGGTTTAGCAGTAAATGAGGGTAAGACTAAGTATATGCTGTCAACACGAAAGGACACACAACATCGACGAATTGGCCAGAACGTCACCATTGACAGATATAACTTTGAGGTAGTACGGGACTTTGTCTACCTCGGCTCCGCTATTAACTCTGACAACAACATCTCGTCAGAAATTAAACGAAGAATTACTCTTGCCAACCGCTGTTTCTTCGGGCTAAGAAGGCAATTTAGTAGTAAAGCCCTCACTCGAACTACTAAGGAGATCCTATATAAGACCCTGATCATCCCAGTCCTGCTCTACGGCGCTGAAGCATGGACCGTATCAAAAGCGGATGAAGAAATCCTTGGTAGATTCGAGAGGAAAATTCTTCGGAAAATCTTCGGTCCCGTTTGCGTTGACGGGCTATGGAGACGAAGATTCAACCAAGAACTATACGAGCTGTACAGCGACATGCCCCTGGTCAAAAAACTCCGCATTGGACGTTTAAGATGGCTAGGACATGTAGAACGAATGGACACCAATACTCCGGCTCGCAGAGTCTTCGATTCCCAGCCAGACGTCGGACGCAGTAGAGGAAGACCTCGCCTTAAGTGGCGCGCACAAGTGGAAACCGACCTCAACCAACTTGGAGTGCGCAACTGGAGGCAGTTAGCTAAGGACCGGGCTAATTGGAGAGGCATGTTGGTTGAGGCCCAGGTTCATTCCGGACTGTAGCGCCACTTAAAAAGTAAGTAAGTAAGGTTGAGCATACTTCCAATAATATGTATTAGACGTTGTTCTTCGCGAGGTTTCTTTGGACTGCGTTTGTGTTCACATTATTGAAGGCTCCTTCAATGTCGAGAAATGCAGCGAGTTTCGACTCCCTTACCTTTCGTGTAGGCATGCTGTGCCGAGGATATGTATTGGGTTTCGACTTATTGGTCTAAAGTCCTTCGCGGTCGTGTGACTGGGCTTGCCGGCTTTTGGGATAAAGACTACCTTTACTTCCCGCAAGCACCTAGGGATGTAACCGCATTTTAGACTACTAACAAACAGTTTGTGTAGGAATGCTGTTACGAGGTGTTTCGTTTTTTGTAGCATGATCGGGATAATACCATCGACACCTGGAGATTTATAGGGGGAGAAGGAGTCAATTGCCCAATTGATTCTTTCTACACTAACCATATCCTCCATTGCTGCTGTTATGGGGTTGCAATCATAGACGGTTGTGTCTGGGGTCCTACCGAAGTATGAATCACATCCTGGAAAGTGGGTTTCCAGTAGATGTGTTAAAGATTCATGGGTGGATTGAGTCCAGTCCCCATTGGGGAGCTTGAGGTAACCTGGCACAGCCGGTTCTTTGGCGATTATTTTTCTAAGTCTAGCTGATTCAGTAGTGCTTTCTACACTGCAACAGAAGTTACGCCAGGATGTGCGTTTAGCACTGTTGACCGCACTTTTGAATTTGCGCTGATTATTCTTATAAAGATTCCAAATTTGAGCTTCTTGCTGCGTTATAGGTTTTCCTGGTTTCCCTTCTAATGCTTTGAAGCTCTTTCGTCCACCATGTCGGTGATCTTTGTGGTTTTATAGTCTTTAGAAGGCAGATCCTTTCATAGGCTTTGACTAAAATATTGCCTATTAGTTCCGCTGCAGCATCGATTTCAAACGGTGTTTCCATCAAATGCAGTGGAAGGGCGCTACTGTGTCTCCCTACTTCCACAACGAACTTGTCCCAGTTGGCTTTCTTGGGGTTTCGATGTTGAAGGGGGAGTTTAGTATTAGTATTAGTAAATCGTTTTGTAACCAGCGCTGTAAACGCATTGAGGACAATTGGTCGACTAAGACAACAGAACGCTGAAGACGGGAGTACAGCCTGAGAAGTTAACCCTCGAGGTGAGTGGTATACGAGTGTACGGATGTGTAGCCGCATTCCTGTGTTGATAAGTCAGGTGCGATTCGTGCTGTTTTCATCTTTTAAATATCTCACATCCTGTAGCCCAACTACGGAAAAAGATACATCGTATCCCTTCACTTTCTCAAGATACCAGATAAGCAAATTGGTTTTCATTACTTTTAATGGACATTGCTTGATGTGCAACCATCATTCCATTTAAGTGTTCCCAAAAATTCCACCTTCAAAATGGATGTCGCTGCAAAACCCCAGAGCGTATGGAAAAAAAATCCACAACACCATTCACCTTTCACATGGGCCATGATATATCAAAGAGAAACCAACACCTCCTGCGACAGCTCGACATGCAAGTATCACCATGAGTCTGTGATTATAATTGTCACTGCGAAATGTATCAGCTTGTCAAGTGAGGTTCACTTAAACCCTCTGCAGCCCTTTGGCACTGCAGAAGGTGTTGGATTCATGGCACATCACATTTCCTTGACATGGCAGCAACGACTCCAGCTGCTAATGTATGTAATCCATCAGAACAAATTGAATCGACCATTGACCTCCATCATCCACCCCTCCTCCGACAACGAGATACATTCATACTTCCGGGCCCCACAATCTTACAGCATACCAGATGGGGGAGGGGTGGAAAATAAAATGAATCTCACGCAGTAGTTCGCTTTCTCTTTCTGTGTGTAATCTTATAAGGATCCAAAGGATCTTCCATCAATGTTAAAGGGTTCATAAATTTTCCAGTTCAGTTTGAGTGGGTTTTACCATTTTTTTTTCGTCTGTTGTTGTTGTTGCTTGGCCCGGCCGCACTAGTATATTGTCAGGACGAGTGCCTGTTGTTCGTTTTTGAATTTAGAATTCTGACAGAAAAGTTATTCATATCACGTAAACGAATTGAAATTGAAGAACGCAATTTCATGACACGGCGTACGTCCTTAAGAGGAACACAGACACTGTACACACAGAGAGTAAGTACACGGGGCCAGCATTCTCGCCTGTTCAGTCATTCAGAGCCATCACTACATCAGCAAGCAGAGTGACTAGGCAGGGTGTTCTTAAGATGTTGGATGCCAGGGATGGGCACAAGCAAGGATATTTTTTTTTGCATCCTTTTCGATTTTTTGTATGCCTTCTGTGAGTGTTTTTTTCTAAACCAGTTTTCAGTTTGCCTTAAGAGTTTACATGGGAACAAGTCTTTTGTAAGTGACATGCGGTGCTTGGTGTCGTGGGTGGAATGCGTAGGAGCCTCGTTTTCCTTTGATTCGTGGAACG
This sequence comes from Rhingia campestris, assembly GCA_932526625.1. Taxonomy (NCBI): domain Eukaryota; kingdom Metazoa; phylum Arthropoda; class Insecta; order Diptera; family Syrphidae; genus Rhingia; species Rhingia campestris. The sequence goes on from OW052182.1 coordinate 176,802,110, forward strand.
GCGGTGTTATGCATTCAATGGCAAACGCCGGGAAGATAAATTCACACTTCTAGCCATTTTATGAAACGCCATAAAGATGATAAATTTTATTGCCACCTTGTGAGGGCGGATGTCATAGGGGTTTAGCACCTTTTTGGGGATGGCCGGCGGGGGTGTGTCATTGACTCTCTAAGTTGGAGGTCTTCGTTTTATACCCTCGCTACGGCTAAAGTAGTATTTTAAGATTACCTAGGCAAACGAGAGGGAGCAAGTAAGTTACGAGGCATAAAACTCAATGATGGGGAGCGATGCTTAAAATGAAATAAGTGCTGAGATAGATTAGGTATCTTCAGAAAGAGGGTTATACTTTTTTTTTTAGGGCTACCTACATCTCAAAGAGCATATAATCAAGATGACATTTGAAGGTAAGCATTCAGAGACAATATTGGTGGGGGTACTCAAATAAATGGAGCTAAGGGGAATCCATTTGTATAAAAGGTTTTTTTTTTTGCAGACGTGGTTGCGGATGGGGGATTAAACCCTTACAAGTTCTGTTGACAAAGCAGGTCTGATATTTAATTATTTAATGTTTGGAATTTATGACAGCAACTTGTATAGCAAGCTAAGCTTTTTATTCCTTAACTGGAGTTCGATCTTCGGTCCCGTTTGCGTTGACGGGCTATGGAGACGAAGATTCAACCAAGAACTATACGAGCTGTACAGCGACATGCCCCTGGTCAAAAAACTCCGCATTGGACGTTTAAGATGGCTAGGACATGTAGAACGAATGGACACCAATACTCCGGCTCGCAGACTCTTCGATTCCCAGCCAGACGTCGGACGCAGTAGAGGAAGACCTCGCCTTAAATGGCGCGCACAAGTGGAAACCGACCTCAACCAACTTGGAGTGCGCAACTGGAGGCAGTTAGCTAAGGACCGGGCTAATTGGAGAGGCATGTTGGTTGAGGCCCAGGTTCATTCCGGACAGTAGCGCCACTTAAGTAAGTAAGTAGGAGTTCGATCTTGTGACTCCATAAAGCATATGACAAAGGCCTAGTTTTTCTGCTACAGAGGCCCTGGTAGATGGTGTTCAAGTTGTTCAATTCAATGAGAAGAGAGACTGACAACTAGCATTTTGTGAGGGTATAGTCTGCAGTGGCCTGGCTACAGATTTCTCATGGATTCTGCAGTTCGTTGGATAAAGCTCCTGGAAAAAAGAATACCCAATGATTGGACAATACAATTTTTAGGCAGTTATTGAGTTCCTTTACCTCAGAGCCAACATCGACCATTCGAATGACAACTTGTAAGGAATGTGATGAAAAGGTGGGATCAACACTCATAACCGGAAGTCCAAATGATTGCACTACCGGACACTATTCCTTGTTTTCGCGTTGAGTGCTGGACAATAATCAGGAGTGGGTACACTTGGTAGTCCAACCACAAACCTAGTGGTTGTACTACACTTAGGTGTTGTCGCTCTCGGGTTTTGAACCAGTGACCCAGCGCTTAGTGGTTAGTGGTATGAAGTCACTCACCTCCTGGTTAGTTCGTTTAACAACTAAGCGTGGAGTCACTGCTTCAAAACCCGAAAGTGAAAACCCGTAAATTGTTTTCACTGCTTCATCAAATTGAAAGTCTGCCAAACATCCAAGAGAAACCTGTCATGAGAAGCTTCTCAAATTTGCCGTCCGGTGTCGGCATTAAACCGGGAGTCCTCTTTGTGACAAAAATAATAACATCGCACACAAAAATGAAGGGAGAAGCTAGGTACGAGGTTCTGTATGGGCTGTAAATTTAAGATATTTCTTTACAATCCGGAATGAAGCTATGCCTCAACCAGCTTACCCTTCAAATTAGCCTGGTCGTTAGCTTAATGCATTCAATTGCCTTTTTTTAGTTGGTTGAGCTCAGTTTCTTCCTGTACTCTGTCTGTTATCCGGACAAGAATCGAAGACTCTGCAAGATGGAGTATTGATGTCCATTCCCTCTACATGTCATTGTCATACTTAGCATCCAATGGGGAGTTTTTAGACAAGTCCTTTATACAGTATACAGCTCATATAGTTCTTGATTGAATCTGCGCCTCCATATAGTTCATCAACGATTGACGACTTTTCTACATCCGCTTATAATACGGTCCCTGCTTCAGAGGCCTAGAGCAGGATAGGGACATTCAAAGTCTTGCACAGGATCTCGTTAGTAGTTCGAGTGAGGGCTTTACTACTAAATTGACTTCTTAACACCAAAAAACAGCAGTTGGCAAGAGTTTGATTTCTGACGAAATCGCCCAGGTGGAAAAAGTCCCTTACTGTCTTAAGGTAGTAGCTGTCGATGGTGACTTTCTGTCCAATTCCTTGATGTCGTGCTGACAGTATTCAATTTGTCCAGCCCTTTGTTACTCTTCAACCCACTTTTGCAGATTCATTCTCCATGCTAGCTGTGACATCAAGATTCCTTTAACCCACTTTTGCAGCTTCATTCTCCATAATAGCTGTGACGTCACGCCAAGTGGCAGTGACATCAAGATGCCTTCGACCAATATTGTCCATATCGTCGGAGTATGCTAGTAGCTGCACCGATTTATGAAATATTGTGCCTCTGATGTTTGCTCTGGAGTTTTACAAAATCTTCTCTCCAGAAAGAAGTCACATGAGAGTGCGTCGCCTTGACTACATTGTTCTTTTAGAATCCAATTTATCGGTGAGGTGATATCCGACCCTAATGGAGCAGCCGTAATTCTTCATCGTCGTCTATCCCAAACGGACGAGTTTGGGATAGTTTTGGACGAGCTTGGGACCAAAACTAAACATGGTTCTGTATAGTTCGACAAAGTGAAAACCTCAGTGAGCTGCTTCGACATATTCGGACAATATGTCGTCTAACGAAGGGTTTCTTGCTGGTGGGCGCTAGAAACCTACCACATCAATTGGGACTGATCTAATGGCTTGTTGGCATCGTTGCCATTGTTCTTCGACATAAAATGCTGGTGGTATGGTGTTAATGGAGAGGTTAAGGGATACGCGTCCTGCGAAGTCCTTGGTCTCTTGGTCTCTTGCAATTGCAGTCTTTCGACATTAATTTCTGGTTTGTTGTGGCGTGTGGATATCCACATTTTTAACTTGGCTGCAACTAGGTAGTTGTCCGAGTCTATGTTAGCCCCTTGGAATATTCAGACATCCAAAATATTGGGTGTGTGCAATGTGATCAATTCGATTGACCGTTCGTTGATCTGGAGACCAACATGTCATTTACTGGATATCGAGGTGAGGAAACAGTGTGGAGGTTATAGGGGATTTCGTTCCGCAACGAAGTCAATTAGCCTATAAGTCCATTGTCAGGCGTGTTATCGTGAAGTTTCTCTTTCTACCTTTACGTTTATAATCGAACCTAGATTATAACTTCGGTAGTCGCCCAAAAGTTTAGTCCTGGAGCCCGTAGAATCAGCCTTTTAGAATATCATCAGGCTTATGTTGGCGAATTGGGGCTTGACGCGGATTATTACAATGCGTTTCCTAGTGTATTCAAAGACTTCTAGCCTGAGTCAGATGTTTTGAATAAATCCTCATCTGAATAGTCGATGTTTTTGCTAATTACAACACGGTCCGTAGCTTAGATTAGGTTAGGTTGAAGTGGCTGAACGCGATGCGCGTTCACACTTAGACCAAAAATGGTCCGTTGGGGTACCACATGGATCCTTCGACTACCATATATTCGTACGCCTAATTAAACCATTTAGAGCTAACTATGTAGCGTAGGAGGTTTCTAACACTGATATTAGCCAGATCACCTAGATTATCGAAGAAGTAGTCCCCCAGATAAAGTTTCCTCTTTACTGCACGGTCCGTAGGAAATGGTACAATTTTTCATCTTCTATCCCATCCTGGATGGCAGTAATGTCAATTTTGTTGCTCTTACATTCCAGGTGCAAATGCGGAAATGTTGTCCGTTTCTCCTTTATCATCGTCGTCAACAATAAAATCAGTCATTTTCGAGGCTCGAGGTTGCTCGTTGTTAGTGGATAGTTAACCCAAAGCACAACCCCCAAAATGGAGGGTCAACTCCAATTTATTAGATATGACTAGGATACAGGGCCAACATTATCCACTACGGGATTGAGCGCAGCCGTTGGCCTCTCAGCTCATTCGCAACCATTTCTGTTCAAGCGCCATTAGTAACCCTTAAGATTCCTAGATGACCTGTTGTTCGAATATATCGGAGCACCTTACGTCCCTTACCTCTAACTAGTTTGTTCCACGAGTGGTATTTTATTTCCTACCTACTCCGCATATCTACAGTGGATTCCTATATCTGCCACCCGAGGACGTTTCCGATGGGAGATCAGCAACTCCAAACGGAGCAACTTTACACTTTAAGAAACGTTGCCTAAACGTGAAAAGCGATGATAGATACTGTAGAGAAAAACGAGCGATTTAAATAATATTTTAGGATTACTTTATTTAGACTTCCTTAGTCTCCAGAATGCAAAAACGAATAGAATGAAGAAGTGCTGCGACATTTGACAGGAGGAAAACAATTCATGAAGTTGACAGCTGTGAGTTAAGGTATAGCTACATTGACTCTTATACCATCAACACCCCCCGCTCAAATTCATAATTGTCGACCTTCCGTTTACAAAAGAATTATTTAGGTTCTACAATATTTAAAACTCAAGTTTGAAATTATTCATAACATGTTTCATACGTTACGTTAAAAAATATGTATTCTAATTCACTTAAATTCATTAGACAAAAAATAAAAAATAAAAAACTATTCCTTAAAGGCCATACCCATGTTGGTGAAATGTTTGTAGTGTGTTGTTGTTGGTAGCTGCTTCGTGAATGCGTCGGCTATCATATCTTCAGACTTGAGGAAGTTGATGTGAATTATTTTGTTGGCTACTGCCTCCCGAATGTAGTGGTAGCGGACATCAATATGTTTCGTTCTTCCTTGGTTTGACTGGTCATTTGCGATGTGCTTTGCGCTTTGGTTATCGCAGAAGATATTAATATATCCGTCATGTAGTTTGAGCTCGAGTAAGATGTTTCGAAAGTATACTGCATCCTTTGCTACTGAAGACAATGTGATATATTCGGCCTCTGTGCTAGATGTTGCCACTATTCTTTGCTTTCGAGATCCCCAGTGAACAGCTCCTCCAGCATAAACAAAAACAAAACCAGATTACGATTTTCTGTCGTTGGTGTCGGCAGCCCAATTAGAGTCCGAAAAAGCTTGAAATTGTTGATTTGTCTTGCGGTATACGATATATGCTGTTTTTGTTCCGATCAAATACCGTATGACGTTATGCGCTGCTGTCCAATGGTTCACTTTTAATATTGAGTTTGCATTGTGAAGGCAAACGCGATGGTTTGGCTTCATCCATGTTGTACGACTTTATTAGACTGTTTATGTAGCCCAATTGCCTTATGCTGATCCCTTCATTGTTATGCATGATTTCGAGACCCACGCATGACTTTGGCTCACCCAAATCACGAATGTCGAACTCATTCGATAGTATGGTATAACAATGAATATTCTTCAGCATCGTTTGTGGCTAAAAGAAGATCATCAACATAAACGGTGATGATCGTTATGCTTTTCTTTATAATTTTATAATAGATGCATTTATCGAATGATGACTGTGCAAATCCGATATCCTTTAAGGTCTTGTCTAACTTAAAGTTACACTGGCGGCCTGACTGTTTAAGGCCGTATATTGCCTTTTTTAACTTACACACCTTTTTTACAGCGTCCTCCTCAAAAACGTCTGGTTGCTCCATAAAGATGACAGTGTCTAGATCGCCGTTGAGATATGCCGCGGAAACATCAAGATGGTGTAACTTCAGATTATGTTCAACTGCGATTGCCAATGTGAGCCGAATGGAATGGATGTTGGCTACAGGAGAGTACGTATCTGTATAATCGATTCCTTGGATCTGATTGAATCCCTTTGCAACTAATCTGGCTTTCCTCCTCTCCACTGTACCATCTGCAAGATAATTAGTTTTGAAAACCCATTTAGATTTAATTACCTGCCGGTCAGTTGGTCTATCCACCAACACCCAAGTTCCATTCCGAATAAGCGATTCGTACTCATCCTGCATAGCTTTGTACCATTCGTTTCGGTTTTCGTTGCTTTCCAGCTGTTTCACATTCACAGGATCAGTTCCAATGCTGTAGAGTTGTTCATCATTGTTTGTAACCTTTTCGGTAGTACCCACTGAATTCTCGTCATATTCTTCTTTAGTTGATTCATCCAAGTGTTGGGTCACCGCTCTCCGGTGGTTTAAAGTTGAAGACATAAAAGTTTGACAGGACTCCTTCTGGGTTTCCGTTCGACCCTTCTTCCAAGAATCGTACATCCCTGCTTCTGATAACTATGCGAGTTCCAGGTTTCCAAAGTCGATATGTGCCATGCTCATTGCTATATCCCACAACTATATGAGAATTGCTTTTTGATTCGAATTTCCCGAGATTACTCCCTTTGTCCAGTACGTATGTTTTTGTCCCGATGCACTTAAATGATGACACGTCCGGTTTCCTACTTTTCCATAGTTCCTCTGGGGTTATTTGGCCATTCATTTTTGTTGGACACCTGTTGCGGATAAAGGCTGCTGTACAAATCAATTCTGCCCACAAAGTATCAGGTAATTTTGCATCCAGTTTCAGACACCTAGTCATTTCCAGTAGGGTCCGGTTGGCCCTCTCTGCTATACCGCTATACCATTTTGTTGTGGTGTGTGTGGAGCGGAAAATTCATGGTCTACTCCGTTTTGTTCCAGAAATTCCTCGAATTTCGAATTTGTATACTCCGTCCCATTATCGGTTCTAAACGATTTGATTAATTCTCCTGTTTGCTTTTCTGCATATGCCTTGAAGATTTTAAATTTGTCTAAGGCTTCGCTTTTTTTTTGCATGAAGTACACAAATATGCGTCGAGAATAATCATCTATGAACGTGATAAAGTATACTGCTTTGCTCAGGGACTGAGTCCGCATGGGACCACACAAATCGGAGTGTATTAACGCCAGTCTCTTATTTCTCCTCTTATTTTCACACACACCAAACGGTTTGGTCGATTGTTTTGCACAAATGCATGAAACACAACTACTTTCATCAGTTTTGAACTTCAACGGTAATCCAGTGACCATTCCTGTAGACTGGAGTTGTTTTAAAGATGTTATGTTCAGGTGACCCATCCTTCTGTGCCACAAGTTCAACGAGTTTTTGTTTTCATGTACGACTAGCGCTCTGTGATTTCCTGAAACGATATATAAACCATGCTTTTGGTAAGCTGTGATCAACAAGGTACCGGTTTGGCTGTACAATTTCGCCTGGTCGCGTCCGAATACGACCTTGATGCTGTTACCTGTCGCTTTGCTTACCGAGATGAGGTTTTCATTTAAGTTGGGTATATACAGTGTGCTGAATAATTTTATTTCTTTTCCCACATTGCTAAGGTACGATGGCAATACTGCGGTTCCGATTCCTACAATTTTTACTTGCTGACCATTAGCTAAAGTCACGTAGGCATCCTTTTTCCATATTTCAAGTTCTTCAAACGAAGACTTCGTCGAGCACATATGCGAAGTAGCTCCGGAATCAAGGCACCAGGCTATGTCGTCAGTTGACACCTTAAGTACAGACTCTTCTGTTATTGTGAACCCATATTCCGCTCCGTCTGTGGTACTCGATTGTGCTGTTTTTGCCTTTTCTTTATTCTGGAACAATCTTTCGCCATATGACCTTTTTTCCCACATACGCGGCAATTAAATGGAAACGATCTACTGGTTTTGTTGTAGTTCGTCGTTTTTTTTTTCGATTTATTTTTCCATTTACTATACAACGCTGTGCTTGGTTGTCCGTTTGCTTCTTTCTTCCTATCGCTTACTTCCAAAAGTCTTGTGCACACAACATCAACATTTGCTTTAGGCGTCGAATGCAGCTTGAACATCTTTGTACTCGTCAGACAGTCCGTCAAGGAGTACAACCACTAACAAATCCTTATCTAGCGTCGCCTCCATTTCCTGCAGTCTGTTGACGGTTGTCTTAAATTCACGAATGAATTCGTCCATGCTCTGGTTCATTTCCATCTTCATATTGATGAGACGCCTGAATTCTTCCGCCTTTTGTCTGGGTCTCTTGCGATCGTAGGTTTCACCTAGGAATTTCCAAATGTCTTTAGACAGTTTTTTTGTCTTTTACGAGTGAAACGATACTCGGCTCTATTGCTAGAAGCAGCTCCGCCCTTGCGTCCATATCTTTCTCGTCCCAAGTTTGTTGTTCAGTTTCATCTTCCGGTCTTTCTATTTTTCCGTGGACGTAACCAGCAAGTCTCGCTTTGTGAAGAATTGCTTCCATTTGTGGCTTCCAAGAAGCGAAGTTTTCTCCATTGAAGAGTTGAATGCGACATAGCATGTTCGTGCTCATTGTTTGAGTTTATAAATTCGGGAATCCACGATTAATGAACTGGAGAATATTTTCGTCCGAAAATTTTATAAAATATCAAATCCTTGATATATTGTTTGAAGTTTAATGAAGTCTGGGCCCATAACCTGTAGAGAAAAACGAGCGATTTAAATAATATTTTAGGATTACTTTATTTAGACTTCCTTAATCTCCAGAATGCAAAAACGAATAGAATGAAGAAGTGCTGCGACATTTGACAGGAGGAAAACAATTCATGAAGTTGACAGCTGTGAGTTAAGGTATAGCTACATTGACTCTTATACCATCAACAGATACCGATGTTGTACCTAAGTAATACCTATAGGTGTCCTTAACTAAGCCAACCTCTAAAATGCTTTTATACATATTTACGCCTGTATGTGTTTACACATATTTATATATCCCACAGAATATTGTAACCTTTTCAAAAGTTTCTAATCATTCCCAACTCAACTCAAGACAGGCAATAAAAAAATTTAAGGGTTCACTACCAATTGGGAAATCATGCCTAAGAAAAACACGCGCACACAGTCTGTTTGAAATTCGGAAGAAAATCTCTATAGGGATCAACAGCTCAATATTTTCCGACAAAAAAAAAACATCATCGTATGTCGGCCATATTAAGCCCTCCGAGTCCAAACATACCCCAACAAAAGAAAAACCATTCCATTACTTCCATTCGTTAAATCAAACACATGGGATCACTTACGAGTTAGCGCCGCTTTAATCGCTAAGCCATTTATGGAAACCCAAACAGAGTCCTGGTTTTTTTAAAACTCCTCCGCGATATGCAATACACACACGCGGAAATACCTGGGAAATACTTTCATTCATAAAATCTCAAGAGGATACCCTCAAAACAATAATAAACCCATATACCAAATTATAAACAAACATCACCCCAAGGACCTCTCTTCCCTGTCAAGAGGTGTCCCCTGGGGTAATAATCTACCTGCGTTCCTTCCAACGTCTTCCAGGTAGAAATGTCGCTATAAATTTCCCTTTTATGACAATCGATTGGAAATTTGCCGGAAATCTTCAAAAAAAACAAAAAAAAAAATGAAAATCCTGTCTCTATTGAGATTTCCAATTTTATCATAAAAACATGGCGAACTTGATTTCCCAAAGACCAAACGAGATCAGGGGAAAATTTTTAAATAAACTCGAGATCAAATCATATCAACTCTTTGGAAAAACTGTGAAGGGTTTTTTGGAGTTGCTGGCAAACTGTGGGGTATTTGTTGACCAAATGTGGTGGTTTTTCTTCATCGATGTGGAATTTACGTAACGTAAAGTTTGCGAATTAAAATTAAGTAAGTGGATGAACTGTATATTTTTGGGAGAACTTTAAGGATTATATGATTAAGAGCTGAGGAGTTGATAATCGATGGATAATTATGGGAAAAAAAATTAATTATCATCGAGAATTTAAAGGATTCTACAAAAAAATATAAAGGAGCTTTTTATATGACGCTACTCTAGGTTGTGAACGTTTTTGAATCTTGTTTCATTGATCATTTTTATATTCTTTTATGTATTTATCGGTCGAGGTTAACTTAAATAGATTTTGATTTTCAATATTTAAATTTTCATATTCAAATTAAATAAATTAAAAACAATTTTAACCTTAAACACACCCCTTGATTGTGTTTCATGGAGCGTATGTTCAAATTTGACATGTATACCTGCTAACTCCAGGTATTATGTCCCTCCAATAAGTTGAATCGATTTTTTTTTCCAATAAGCATGATGATTTTAATACTTATAGGGGATTTTGTAATTTTAGCACTAACCTTTGGAATATAAACATTTTTTTCAAAGCACAGTATCTTGAATATACAAGTTGGCGCAAAAATAACCTTCCGATGTTTTTTGGCTGTAATTTAAAAAAAAATTAAAAACTTTGATTCTTCTTGTGGATTATTTTTATTTGGTCTTTTAATTTTTTTTACATCAAGTCGAGAATATGATGTCATGTAAATGGCCGCCGCCACAGTTGATTGTCATTCGAGCCCTTTTTATGGCATTTTCCATCACTTTGGCCAAAACTTCCGGCGATAGGTCCTCACATTATTGACGGATATTGTCTTTAATAGCTGCAAGAGTCAGGCTTGTTGACATAAACCCGCGACTTCAAAAAGCCCCACAAAAAGAAGTCTGGAGCGGTCAAATCAGGCGATCTTGCTGGCCAGTGCAAATCGCCAAAACGGGAGATTAGGCGCCCGGGAAATGCATCCTTCAGCATATCGGTTGTGGCACGTGCAGTGTGTGCCGTTGCACCGTCCTGTTGGAACCACATGTTTTCCAATCCCAATTCATCATGTTGCGGCAAAAAGAACTCGTTGATCATTGCTCTAAAGCGCTCACCATTCACAGTAACCGTTTGGCCCGCGACGTCTTCGAAGAAAAAAGGTCCGATGACTCCTCCAGCGAAAACAGCACACCATACAGTGACTTTGAGCGGGTGTAATGGCTCTTTGTGGGTTACAGGCGGATTTTCAGTGCCCCAGAAGCGCAAATTTTGCTTATTTACGTACCCGCTAAGATGGAAATGGGCCTCATCACTCATGATTATTTTTGATGAAAAATCATCTTCCTCTTGGTGGTGATTAAGGATGGCTTGAGCGTATGTTAGACGCGATTGGCGGTCAGCAGCTAACAGCTGATGCACCGTCTGGACTTTGTACGGAAACATCTTCAAATCTAGTACCCAAATTCGCTGTAAAGACCGTCGACTGATACCCATTTGCGTGGCACGTCGTCTGGTCGATGTTGACGGCGCTTCCATGACATCTTCGGCTACAGCAGCAATATTCTCTGCAGAACGGCTACTCCGGGGTCTGCCACGGCTGGCAGCATCTCGTGTTGTGCCATTCTCTTCGAGGCGAGCGGCTAAACGTCGCAGTGTTTCACCAGTAGGCGTTGGACGGCTAGGAAATCTGCGACGAAATTCACGTTGTGCCAAAGTCACCGACCGATTATTGCTCAAATAAATAGTCACCAATATTCCGCGTTCTGGAGCAGTGTAGCGTAACATTGTTTATTAACGTGTATTTCGCATGTGTTTACTACACAAATGTCAAAACAGAACTGACATTAGGGACCAATCGCAAAATTTATAGCATGTTCTGATAGGATAGGATTTCACCAGTTAGAAGTTGACGACCTTCTATCAGCAAGTGTGTTTAAACCAATTAACATAAGACGTTGATGATATGGCGGTAAATATACAAGATTATTCCAATTCAGATGACGCAGCGCGAACAGCAAAAATTGTTTTTGGACAGATTCAATACGTGAAATATGACAGGCGTAATATGGGCACCATACTTGGCATCCAAATTCCAACACAGAACGCACAAGACCAACATAAAGACTTTTCGTAACATATGAGTCAATTAGTTCTCTAGACCAACGCTTAATCATAGCTAAGCGAGAAGAGGCTTTATTTATAGTTGAGTTGATATGCAACTTAAAGTAGCAAAAGTCATAATTTTACATTTATTAGTGTTGAGTGAAAGATTATTATGATTGCACCATGATGATAAATTATTTAAATCTGCTTGTAGTTTTGTATGCTCGTTCATATTTTTGAACGTTAAAGATATTTTTGCATCATCAGCATAAAAATGGACGTCACTGTATTTTATCACAGAAGGTAAATCGTTTATGAACAGGAGAAACAAAAGAGGTCCCAGGTGACTACCTTGTGGAACTCCAGACTTGACATTGATAATTCCAGATACGTGACATTTAAATTTAACGAATTGTACACGAGACGACAAGTAACATTTAATCCATAGAATGCATTTCGGAGACAGGCCAACACAATGCAGTTTATTGATCAGCATGCGATGATTTATTTGATCAAAAGCTTTCGAAAAGTCAGTATAAACGACATCGGTTTGGAAACATGCGAGGAAAACTCAAGAAGATTTGTTACAATTGATCGACCTTTAACAAATCCATGTTGACAAGTTGATATAATTGATTTCGTTTTGTGTGATAAGTCTTCAGTAAATATTGCCTCAAATAATTTAGGAATCACACTAAGTTTTGCAATGCCTCTATAATTACTTATAAAGGGTCCACAAAATAATTTTTTTTTTTAAATGCTATAAAAAAAAACTACTGAATATTTTCTCAAATTTCCTTTTTTTATTTGAAAGTACAATCCTTCCGGCTAATAATGGAAAATAATTTCATTCGAATGGCTGCCTCGGCAGGCCATGCAGTAGCCTACACGATTGGTCCAATTTTTAAGCACATTATCGATTGTGTGCAGCTGTATTTCACCAATGGCTTCACGAATATTGTCCTTTAAAGCGTCAATTGTCTCTGGCTTCTCGGCGTAACACTTATCTTTTACGGCACCCCACAAATAATAGTCCAACGGTGTCAAATCGCAGCTCCGAGGTGGCCAAACGACACCAGCTCTGCGGCTGATAATGCGATCTTCAAAAACAGGGCGCAAACCATCGAGTGTAGCTTCGGCTGTGTGGCACGTAGCAGCAATATTCTCGGGTGTACGCACTGTTTTTGGCTTTTCACGCTTTGGTTTATCGATGAGAATGCCAGTTTCTTTCACTTTTTTCACAAGATAACGAACAACGGAGCTGACGGTGCTTCTCTTCTTCCAAAATCCGTACGCAATTATCGCACACATTCTGCAACATTACCATGATTTTCAAAGTAATGTTGCAATATTTCCCAGCATTGTTCAAGCGTATACAAAACCATATTCGTTTAGCGGAAGTATAAAACTAATTATCTGTCAAATCAGTAATGAGCTATGGGTTACCATTCACGAAATAAGCACCAGTTGAAAAAAAAAACGTTAGATGGCGGACCCGTTATTATTTCGTAGGTCTTTCTTAAATAAAGGAATTATATAAGAAGATATCCAAACTTCCGGGAATTTTGATTCAGTTAGAGATAAATTAAACAGCAATTCTTAAGAACACAAGACGGGACGTTGTCGGGACCAGATGAACACGAATATTTCAGCTTCTTAATAGCGTTTACAATGTCAGTTAACATTAAATCAGGTACTTCAGCATATGCACATAAATTGGACTTCACATAAGTATCACAGATGTTATCACAGTTTTTGGTGGTGTCATGAGTCACATAAGTTTCATTAAACATTTTTGCAAACATATTGCATATTTCCATATCGTCATCTGAAGTAGTATCCTTTTCATATGGATTCGGCATAAAACTGAAGGTTCCTCCCTAGGGAAGTAATAGCATTCACATAAATAAAAGTTTGTAAAGGGTGTTCTATAAAGCAGTCAAAATGTAATTTTGATAAAAAATACAGATTTTGAATTAGAAAACTTGATTTTTTTATTCATAGAGTATACAGATTTGGGCTATGTATAAGGAACAGCACATCGGTAAAATGGCCGCCATGGCTTTGCTTGCAAGTACGTACTTTTTTATTGAAAATTTCTATGACTTATTTACTTACTTAAGTGGCGCTACAGTCCGGAATGAACCTGGGCCTCAACCAATTAGCCCGGTCCTTAGCTAACTGCCTCCAGTTGCGCACTCCAAGTTGGTTGAGGTCGGTTTCCACTTGTGCGCGCCACTTAAGGCGAGGTCTTCCTCTACTGCGTCCGACGTCTGGCTGGGAATCGAAGACTCTGCGAGCCGAAGTATTGGTGTCCATTCGTTCTACATGTCCTATCCATCTTAAACGTCCAATGCGGAGTTTTTTGACCAGGGGCATGTCGCTGTACAGCTCGTATAGTTCTTGGTTGAATCTTCGTCTCCATAGCCCGTCAACGCAAACGGGACCGAAGATTTTCCAAAGAATTTTTCTCTCGAATCGACCAAGGATTTCTTCATCCGCTTTTGATACGGTCCATGCTTCAGCGCCGTAGAGCAGGACTGGGATGATCAGGGTCTTATATAGGATCTCCTTAGTAGTTCGAGTGAGGGCTTTACTACTAAATTGCCTTCTTAGCCCGAAGAAACAGCGGTTGGCAAGAGTAATTCTTCGTTTAATTTCTGACGAAATGTTGTTGTCAGAGTTAATAGCGGAGCCGAGGTAGAAAAAGTTCCGTACTACCTCAAAGTTATATCTGTCAATGGTGACGTTCGTCGATGTTGTGAGTCCTTTCGTGATGACAGTATATACTTAGTCTTACCATCATTTACTGCAAAACCCATTTTGCAGCTTCCTTCTCTATACCAGCAAACGTGGCTATGACATCACGTTGAGTCCTACCACTGGTGTCAATATCGTCGGCGTATGCTAGTAGTTGCACCGACTTTTGGAAAATTGTGCCTCTGGTGTTGGCTTTGGAGTTTTGCACAATCCTCTCAAGAATCAGATTAAAGAAGTCACATGACAGAGCATCGCCTTGCCTAAATCCTTTTTTGGTATCGAATGTGTCGGTGAGGTCGTTTCCGACCCTGATGGAGCAGCGAGAATTCATTACCGTCATCCTTCACAAACGGACGAGTTTGGGCGGTATACCAAAACTAGACATGGCTCTGTACAGTTCGTCTCTATAAATGCTGTCATATGCGGCTTTGAAATCGATGAATAGGTGGTGGGTATCGATTTGGACTTCTTGAGTTTTTCCAGGATCTGCCGAAGTGTGAAAATTTGATCGGTTGTGGACTTTCCTGGCCTAAAACCACACTGATAAGGGCCAATCAGGTTGTTGGTAAACGGTTTCAGGCGTTCACATATTACGGCAGATAGGATCTTGTAGGCGATGTTGAGGAGACTTATGCCTCTGTAGTTGGCGCAGTTCAGAGGGTCTCCTTTTTTGTGGATCGGGCAAGCGATGCTGAGGTTCCATTCTTCAGACATGCTTTCAACCGACCAGATTTGGCTTATGAGTTGGTGGATGTTACTTACCAAGTCATCTCCGCCGGCCTTATAGAGCTCAGCGGAAAGGCCGTCATTTCCGGCAGCCTTATTAAGCTTGAGTTTAGATATTGCTATCCTCACTTCACTCAGGTCGGGTGGTTGGCAGTTTTCGCTGTCGTTGCCAATATTGAATGGTTCGTTCTGCCTGACAGCGGAATGTTGTTCGTCATCGCCGTTTAACAGTCTGCAGAAGTGGTTCTTCCATATCCTCAGCATCGACTGTGTCTGAACTACAATATTTCCTTGTTCATCTCGACAGGATTCTGTTCGAGCCTTGTATCCTTGGCTTTGACGTTTTACACTTTGGTAAAACTTGCGAACATCGTTCCTGGAGTGGCACCTCTCTATATCCTCGATCGCGCGCTTTTCTTGCTCTTTTTTCTTCTTGCGGAAAAGCCGATGTTCTTCCCTTCTTCTTTGCCTATAGAGCTCAATGGCAGCTCTCGTCTTCACCTGCAGCTTAGCCTTGTAGGCCTCGTTCTTGGCTGCGAGCATCTGTCGGCATTCCTCATCAAACTAGGGGTTTCTTGCTGGTGGGCGCGAGAAACCTAGCACATCAGTTGCGGCTGATCTATGGCCTGTTGGCATCGTTGCCATTGCTCTTCGACATTCGATGCTGGTGGTATGGTGTTAATCGAGAGGTTAAGGGATACGCGTTGTACGAAGGTCTTGGCGGTCTCTTGCGATTGCAGTCTTCCGACATTAAATTTTTCTTACAGTATTTCTGGATTGTTGTGGCGTGGTGGATATCCGCATTCTTACCTTGGCTGCTACAAGGTAGTGATCCGAGTCGATGTCAGCTCCTCGGAATGTTCGGATATCCAAAATACTGGATGCGTGCCTCTTATCTATCGCAATGTGATCAATTTGGTTGACCGTTCGTTGATCTGGAGACCGCCATGTCCCCTTATGGATATCGAGGTGAGGAAACCGTGTGCTGGCTATAGTGGCATTTCGTTCCGTAGCGACATCAATTAGCCTAAGTCCGTTACCAGACGTGTTGTCGTGTAGGCTATGTTTTCCGACAATACTTCTAAAGATGTCTTCTCTTCCTACCTTTGCGTTAAAATCTCCCAGCACGATTTTAACATCGTACTTCGGTAGTCGCTCAAAGGTTTTGTCAAGGATCTCGTAGAAGCAATCCTTAGCTATATCATCTTTTTCTTCCGTCGGAGCGTTAGCGTATATAAGGCTTATGTTGGCGATTTTGGCCTTGATGCGGATTGTTACTATACGTTCGCTAACGTCTTGGAAACATAAGACTTCTTGCCTAAGTCTGGCACTTATAGCAAATCCGCATCCGAATAGTCGCTGTTTCTGCTCACTATAACACGGTTCATAGTAGATGTCACAGTTTTGCATCCTCTTTTTGCCCGGCCCATCCCATCGTATTTCCTGGATGGCAGTAATGTCTGCTTTGATGGTTGGGTGTTGTAGAACGAGGGTAGACTCTGATTGTAGCAGTTAAGGGCTTCCGCTAGTTGTTCGCCTGTACCTATCCTGTTTAATGTTCTCACATTCCAGGTCGTCGTCGTTGTCCTTTTTTCGTTTAGCAGGGTCGTCAACAATAAAATCAGTCCTTTCCGAGGCTATTGGTTGCTTCGTAACCATATATTTTTTCTGTGGGTGGGTAGTTAACCCAAAGCACAACCCCCAACCTGGAGGGCCAGTTACAAATTTATTAGATACCCCTAGGACACGGGGCCATCAGTATCCACTACGGGGTTGAGCGCTGCCGTTGGCCTTTCGGTTCATCCGCCACCATCTCTGTTCAAGGGGCCTGACTAACTAACTGGGACAGCAGGCCGGGTATTCATCCATGCCATTCTCACCAGGTTGTTTATAGTGTTGCTGTTTTTCGTCGTGTTATCAACACTCGCACTTATCGTATAGCAAGTCAAATCCGGTTGGATGAGACCAGTGCCCGATGGTTACCACTTGGAGGTAAAAATAAGCACATTTGATGTGTAGTCAGAGTTACAACACTAGGCATTGCCAAGTTAACGCCAATCAGAGTCTACCCTCGTTCTACAACACCCAACCATCTATGAAATTTCTATGACCGTTTCATATAAATGTTGCTGAATTTCATTAATACACCACCCAATTTCCTCTTTTAAGGCGTTGGTGATCGTGGGCTTGTTTGCATAGGTAGTTGACTTCAAAAAACCCCAAAGAGGAAAGTCCAATGATGATGAATTGATGGTCCTGGGTAACAGGATACCCAGAATATCTTTGATCACCAACTGATCGAGCCTCCATGAATTTTTAATGTATTTATCACTATTACGGCCATATTTTGTACGGAAATTGCGGAATGTAGCTGACAAACCTCCATCTAATATATATAAATATATCAGAAGGCTACAATCTGCTGTGTGGATCGTTGAATACCCTATCCCATCCTATCCTATCTTTAAAACTTATATCCCCGGACGGACAGACAGACATGGCTAATTCGACGCAGCTAGCGATTCTGAGTCGATCCATATACTTTGAGGTATATGTAGCTAAATTATTTCTCTATGTTACAAACTAAGTTTCAAAACTAATATACCCCTATGGGATAGGATATAAACAACGTTTTCCTATTGCATATGACTTGGGGTAGGGTATACAAATGGTTTTTGTAGGAAAACCAAAATTCAAAATACCAAAAACCCAAAATAACAAAAATCCCGAAAATTCAAAATCCTGAAAATCTAAAATCAAGAAAACGCAAGAAATTCGAAAACCCAGAATCCCAAAAAACCATGAAAACCCAAAATAATCAAAACCAAGAATCCCGAAAACCAAAAATCCCCAAAAAACAAAAATCAGAAAATTTCAAGTCCAAAATCAAGAAAACTAATCGAATGTGTTGGTGAGGTCGTTTCCGACTCTGATGGAGCAGCGAGAATTCTCCATCATCATCCTGACGGACGGAGTTAGGGCGGTATACCAAAACTCTCTATAAATGCTATCGTATGCGGCTTTAAAAACGATGAATAGGTGATGGGTATCGTTTTGGACTTGTTAAGTTCATCAAGGGTCTGCCGAAATGTGAAGATTAAATCACTTATGGACTTTCTTGGCTTAAAAACACACTGATGAATGATCGGTACTCGGTGGGAAGGCCGTTTAAATATTGCTCTCCTCACTTCACTTAGGTCGGGTTGTCAGTAGTTCTTCTTTCTGAAAACCTGAAGGTTTTCTTCCCATCTTCTTTGCCAATAGAGCTCAATAGAAGCTCTCGTCTTCATCTGCAGCTTAAACTTGTAGGCCTCGTTCTTCGCTGCGGGTATCTGTGAGCATTCATCACAAAACCAAGGGTTTCTTAATGGTGGGCGCGAGAAACCTAGCGATTGCAGTCTTTCGATATTAAACAAGATGATTTGTTCTGGCGTTGTTAAAATCCACATTCTTACATTGGCTGTAACAAGTTAGTGGTCCGAGTCAATGTTAGCCCCTCGGAATGCTCGGACCTACAAAATACTGGATGCGTGCCCCTTGTCTATCGCAATGTGATAGATTTGGTTGAATGTTCGTTGATCTGGAGACCGTCAGTCCCCTTATGGATATAGGGGTGAGGAAACCAAGTGCCCTTTATAGTGGCAGTTCGTTCTACAGTGAAGTCAATTAGCCGAAGTCCTTTACTAAGGATGTCTTACCTTCCTACCTTTGCGTTTAAATCTCCCAACACAATTTTACCATCCTACTTCGGAAGTCATTACAAATTTTACCAAGAAGCTCGTAGAAGCAGACTTTCGCTACATCATTTTTTTTCTCTTTCAGGGCTTCTTCTTGCCTATGTCTGGCACTTATATCAAATCAACATTCGAGTAGTCACTGTTGCTGCTCACTATAACACGGTCCATCCTGCTATTGACCTGCCATCCCAACGTATATCCTGGTTAGAAGTAATGTCTGCTTTGTGGCTGCTTAGGGCTTCCGTTAATTGTTCGCTTGCACCTCACTTGTAATGTTCTCACATTCCAGGTCCTTTGTCCTTTTTTTTGTTTAGCATGGTCGTCAACAATAAGATCAGTCCTTTCCAAGGCTCTTAGGTGCTTCGTAACAAGTATTTTTTTCGTGAGTGGGTAGTTATCTTAATGGAAAACCCTCAACCTGGAGGGCCGGTTCTAGCTTATTAGATACCCCTACGACACGGGGCTATCAAAATCCACTACGGTATTGAGCGCTGCCGTTGGTATCTCGGCTAATACACCACCATATCTCTTCAACGGTCCTGACTTACCCTTTATATTTCGAAATGGCTTGTTGCCTGAATATGTCAAAGCAGTAGCGGTCACCACGTAGAGGATGAGAGTCAGAGTTGGCAGGCATCAGCTATATGTAAAAACTCAAGGTTTCATTTAATAGCATTGCCTACCTTTAGACCAGTATTTCTGTGGTAAAAGACTGCCTACAGAACAGTAGGTCTGGTAAAGGTCTATTGCTGTAATTTGGAAGGACACTAAAATGGCACTAGGCTTCGCAATTAACTCTGGAGACTGCATCTCACAAGAGCGAAGAAAGCATGTCAATAATAAAGCCCTCAATCGAACTGCTAAGGAGATCCTCTCTGCCTATTAGAAAGCAACAGAAAGTAGTGGTAAAAACTTTCCAAGCTAAAGGTTCTTAACCTTCTATTTTCATTTATATGGGGCGTTAATGCTAAATATTTAATTTCCTATAAATTCTTGAGAGAACTTCCATTTTCGTAGATAATTCTTCTCGAGAAATTTTATAAAAAAAACTCACAGAATCTGCTTCGGCGACATCACAACACCACCCTTTTACTACATCTCCTGGGTATAAAAATAATAACGGAAGCAATGAATTGCAATTGTATCTCCTCTACCTGAGGGTGGTCGGAAATAGATTATACCTCCCTACCTACCCGATTCCCCCAACCCTTCCATAATAAAAATAAAATATCCCAAAAAATCCGGAAGAACCACACATACACAATCTACATAACACCGTTGATTCCCGAATTTTTATTGCAATCTGCAAACCCAATTAACTTAATCTGGAAAAGAGCTAATCAGCGATTGTGTGGTATCTCCAAACAATCGCCCTACATCTGTAAAATACAGGAAATGTCCCAAACACAAGATATTTCCCAGGAGTTAAAAAAAAGTATGCTGCGGCGCCAAAATCCCAAAACGATGCAATTTTACCTAGACTAGGTAGGATCACAGCATGCAAACTCCGGAAATACCGTCTTGAATATCCCGCAATGCAGCTAGAGCTATATATAACCAGGCTTGCTAGTGACATCAGTATCACTTCACAAACTGACTTCACGCTGTTAACATCTCAGAACACTGAGTGGAAACATTTATTTAAGGATACACATAACAGCACAAAGATGCAAACATCAACACTGACGATCGTCCTCGTTATTGTGGCATTAGCACAGGCTAGGCCCCAGCCTCCATCGAACTTTATGTTATGGTAAGTTACACAATCACCTCTTCCAAATGTCAATGGTATTAACAGAATTCTTCTCTCTCCCCCTTTTCAGGAATTACTTTCCATATATGCAACAGCAACAGCAACAGCAATTACAGGTGATGCAACATGCCAACATCCCCATTATGCAACCCCACCCGATGCAGTACCCCACTTTTGACATGTTTTTCAATCGAGGAATCGCAATTGCCAATAATATGCCAATTATGGGAGAAGTACAATTCCAGGTGCCACAGGTACAAGCATCAGCACCCACCCGACAACCACGTCCAGCAACCAAAACCACCACACCACCAACTACAACAACAACAACAACAACAACTACTACAACAACAACAACAACAGAACCAGCAGCACATTCATCAACACCCCAAGCGTCAATCAAACCCTCAACACCACCAGTCGCTCAAGTCCTGAAATCACAACTCTCGAAAGGAATCTTTGAGATGGCACGACAAATCCAAGCAAACATCCTTTCAGAGGACAGCCACTATCAGGCTGGCAAATTCAATGTCTTCTCGCCGATCAATGTCGCCGCCGTTCTCTCGCTACTCGAACTCGGTGCAAAGGGACAAACCAGTCACGAGCTGCGACAAATTTTAGGCTTCGATAAGCTGCAACCATTAGAGGGTCACCCACTCGACCGTCACCATGCATTCGGACAAATGCTAGAATCCCTCCTACATCCTGATACAAACACAGCACAAATCAATATGGCAAATGGACTTTTCATGCAAAAGGGCTACAGCCTGCGTCAGGACTATCACATGGCCGTGGAAACAATCTATCAAAGTCAAGTCTTGACTCTGAATTTCAAACAGCAACCGGCAGTGGCTACGAAATTCATTAACGACTGGGTGCTGCAGCAAACGAACGGAAAAATCGCAAACATCCTTGGAGATGGCATTGACAGGAGCACCCGCACTATGGTCGCCAGTGCGGTGTACTTCAAAGCGCTGTGGAAGTCCCCATTTGTGCCGGAGGTCACATCAAAACGACCATTCTACCCGAACGGCAGGAATGGACAAAAGATTATGGTCGACACCATGGTCACTGGTGGCGAGTACATGTATTACGAATCAAAGGATTATGATTGCCGAATCTTGGCACTGCCATTCAAAGGAGAGACCACAACAATGTACATCATCCTGCCGAATAAATCGAATGAGGCCAAGTTAAGGAAACTCCAAACAACTCTCACCGCCGACATCATTGAGGCAATGATTGCCCGAATGGAGATGCGTTCTACCATCGTTGCCATGCCGAAAATGCATCTGAGCGATACGCTCGATTTAAAGGATATCCTCGGTCAACTGAAGGTGCAGAGTGTTTTTGAAAGTGGAACCAGTGACCTCAGCGGTATAATCGAACGTAATCGGATGTCTATCGATGGATTCATGCATAAAATCGACTTGACCGTCAATGAGATGGGAACTGAAGCTGCAGCGGCAACAGCTAGCAATTTGTCACGACAAGAGATGGAAGTTGAGTTTCGTGTGGACTCGCCATTTATGTTCGTAGTGCAGCATGATGAGACCAGGTTGCCGATTTTCTATGGATCGATCTTTGATCCAGTCAATGTCTGAGAAAATTTTTTTTTATTTATTTTTGCAAAGTTCAGGAAACTAAAATGAGCTGCTGTGTGGCTGGACTAGATTTAGAAAAGGATATTTATTTTTAATTTATTACCGTGTACATATATGTTTATCTTAATATACGATTCTTCAAAAAAAAAACAAAGCTTTGGACTCTACCTAGAAACTTTTCCAATTCTCTTCTTCATTCGTCCATTCCGCATACAGGACGAAATTCCACGAAGAATTACCCATCCGAAAGTGTCGAATTATTGGCTACGCTTTTCTGCCGCTAGAGAGCTCAGTGACACGAAATCTGCTACGTAAAAGGTATGAAAATTCATCCAAGTTGCATCAATTTTCAAGAAAAACTTATTCAGCCATTGGCATAGAACTGTAGGGCCGTCAACCCGCATCGTGCAAGAGGTACCCACGCACAGTTGGAGGCTTGCAAGAAAAAGCCAGGTTCTAAAAAAGCTATTAGAAACAATCATTCGTATTTGCATTTTTCTAATGGTAGGACTGCGGCTAATGATATTTCAGTCATTGGGCGTGCTTTCATCCATCCAGACTTGGTTAATAGTTTGGTGCATGTACACTTTATACATCACTTATCTACCGAGCAATCTTTAAAGACCGGCAGCATTATTGTTCTTCAGCATTCTGATGGCTGAGCTGACTTTTCTATCCTAGAAAAATTGGAGAGGTCTGTTTGTTGGGGTCCAGATTTGTTCCGGACAGTAGCGCCACTTAAGTACTTACTTACTTACTTAAGTGGCGCTACAGTCCGGAATGAACCTGGGCCTCAACCAACATGCTTCAATTAGCCCGGTCCTTAGCTAACTGCCTCCAGTTGCGCACTCCAAGTTAGTTGAGGTCGGTTTCCACTTGTGCGCGCCACTTAAGGCGAGGTCTTCCTCTACTGCGTCCGACGTCTGGCTGGGAATCGAAGACTCTGCGAGCCGGAGTATTGGTGTCCATTCGTTCTAAATGTCCTATCCATCTTAAACGTCCAATGCGTAGTTTTTTGACCAGGGGCATGTCGCTGTACAGCTCGTATAGTTCTTGGTTGACGGGCTCAACGCAAACGGGACCGAAGATTTTTCGAAGAATTTTCCTCTCGAAACTACCAAGGATTTCTTTATCCGCTTTTGATACGGTCCATGCTTCAGCGCCGTAGAGCAGGACTGGGATGATCAGGGTCTTATATAGGATCTTCTTAGTAGTTCGAGTGAGGGCTTTACTACTAAATTGCCTTCTTAGCCCGAAGAAACAGCGGTTGGCAAGAGTAATTCTTCGTTTAATTTCTGACGAGATGTTGTGTTGCGCAGTTCAGAGGGTCTCCTTTTTTTGTGGATCGGGCAAACGATGCTGAGGTTCCACACTTCAGGCATGTTTTCAACCGACCAGATTTGGCTTATGAGTTGGTGGATGTTACTTACCAAGTCATCTCCGCCGGCCTTATAGAGCTCAGCGGGAAGGCCGTCATTTCCGGCAGCCTTGTTAAGCTTGAGTTTAGATATAGTTATCCTCACTTCACTTAGGTCGGGTGGTTGGCAGTTTTCGCTGTCGTTGCCAATATTAAATGGTTCGTTCTGCCTGACAGCGGAATGTTGTTCGTCATCGCCGTTTAACAGTCTGCAGAAGTGATTCTTCCATATCCTCAGCATCGACTGTGTCTCAACTACAATATTTCCTTGTTCATCTCGACAGGATTCTGTTCGAGCCTTGTAGCCTTGGCTTTGACGTTTTACACTTTGGTAAAACTTGCGAACATCGTTCCTGGAGTGGCACCTCTCTATATCCTTGATCGCGCGCTTTTCTTGTTCTTTTTTCTTCTTGCTGAAAAGCCGATGTTCTTCCCTTCTTTTTTGCCTATGGAGCTCAATGGCAGCTCTCGTCTTCACCTGCAGCTTAGTCTTGTAGGCCTCGTCCTTGGTTGCGAGCATCTGTCGGCATTCCTCATCAAACCAGGGGTTTCTTGCTGGTGGCCGCGAGAAACCTAGCACATCATTTGTGGCTGATCTTGTTGGCAACGTTGCCATTGTTCTTCGACATTAGATGCTGGTGGTATGTTGTGAGTCAAGAGGTTAAGGGATACGCGTTGCGTGAAGGTCTTGGCGGTCTCTGGCGATTGCAGTCTTTCGACATTAAATTTTTTTCACAGTATTTCTGTTTTTTTGTGGCGTGGTGGATATCCGCATCCTTACTTTGGCTACAACAAGGTAGTGGTCCGAGTCGATGTTGGTCCCTCGGAATGTTCTGACATCCAAAATACTGGATGCGTGCCTCTGGTCTATCGCAATGTGATTAATTTGGTTGACTGTTCGTTGATCTGGAGACCGCCATGTCCCCTTGTGAATATCGAGGTGAGGAAACCGTGTGCTGGCTATAGTGGCATTTCGTTCCG
This sequence comes from Rhingia campestris, assembly GCA_932526625.1. Lineage (NCBI taxonomy): Eukaryota > Metazoa > Arthropoda > Insecta > Diptera > Syrphidae > Rhingia > Rhingia campestris. The sequence goes on from OW052182.1 coordinate 176,826,870, forward strand.
TAGCGAAATCAATTAGCCTAAGTCCGTTACCAGACGTGTTGTCGTGTAGGCTATGTTTTCCGACAATACTTCTAGAGATGTCTTCTCTTCCTACCGTTGCGTTAAAATCTCCCAGCACGATTTTAACACCGTACTTCGGTAGTCGCTCATAGGTTTTGTCAAGGAGCTCGTAGAAGCAATCCTTAGCTAAATCATCTTTTTCTTCCGTCGGAGCGTGAGCGCATATAAGGCTTATGTTGGCGAATTTGGCCTTGATTCGAATTGTTACAATGCGTTTGCTAATGTCTTGAAAACATACGACTTCTTGCCTAAGTCTGGCACCTATAACAAATCCGCATCCAAATAGTCGCTGTTTCTGCTCACTTTAACACGGTCCGTAGTAGATGTCACAGTTTTTCATCCTCTTTTTTCCCGGCCCATCCCATCGTATTTCCTGGATGGCAGTAATGTCTGCTTTGTAGCAGCTTAGGGCTTCCGCTAGTTGTTCGCCTGCACCTCTCCTGTTTAATGTTCTCACATACCAGGTGCAGATACGAACGTCGTTGTCCTTTTTTCGTTTAGCATGGTCGTCAACAATAATATCAGTCCTTTCCGAGGATATTGGTTGCTTCGTTACAATATTTTTTTTCCGTGGATGGGTAGTTAACCCAAAGCACAACCCCCAACCTGGAGGGCCAGGCCCTTGTTTTGACCCTAGGACAGCGGGCCGGAAAAATACCGATGTCAGTAGCCCATTTTGGGATATGAGCGCTGCCGTTGACCCATTGAGGGCTCCTCCGCCACCAACACTTTTCCAATACCCTGGCTCAGTATTGGAAATCCCTATAGACCTGGTGTTGAAATATGTCGAAGCAGCTCATATAGGGATTTCACTACCAGTTCGATCAAACTGGAGCTGTAGGCGCCACCGTTGACTCCATCTAGGGAATTCCTCCGCTGCCGCCTGAGAGTGAGTGCCTTAGTGAGAGGACAGTAGTGAATACCGGTGGCCTCAATTCCTAGGAAATACTAATAAATTTCAAAAGGCTCCCTAGGTTGGGGGTTCTATTCTATAATCGAAAATCCCTACTTTTCAAAACAACCAAAAGGATCGGAAAAGGGGATTATACTCTTGACGACATGGTTAACCATCATATCTTCACCTAGAAAATAAGAACACCGAGAAGTCCTAAGTACTACAAACAGACATTACTGCCATTCAGGAAATACGATGGAATTCGTCGGGCAAAAGAATTATGCAACAGAAATGCTAATCATCTCGCATTTTAATTTGTATTTTCAAATAAGGAAATAATGTTGTAGATACATACTTGTTGGCACGCGCTTCATGACAGTTGCCTTATCACCCCCTTTCTTGGTCAAAATGTCATTGTAAACAAGCTTTGGAGGGTGAATTACTTATGTGGGAGCCCAATTTAATATGTGAGCTCACTCCCTTGATAAGGATATTATATGAATAACAGAAATGTGACTTTAAAAATCAAACACACACTCTAAGGAAAATTCTTAAGCTATTCGTATTACCTAGTGTTTACTGTTTTTTTTTTTGGGGCGTGACCATCCCAAATTACATTATTACACACACAACTCCAAATTTGAAACCAATTAGATTTTACTGATTAAAAGGATGACATTCATGTTGTCATTCCATTTTAATTGACATTCCATCAGTGAAATTAAATTTGACCCATAAAACAAATTCTAGGGTATTTACAAATTATCCTTACTGCGCGCTTGGAATAAAATCGCTGCCCTTGTAATTAGCTGGCACAGTAGGTAAACAAAATACAATGTCAGCCACACAAGCGTCCTGATTATCCCACCAAATATTCCACAACATTTTCCAACAGATGTGGTGGCATACTCGTACACATCCGTAAATACAGATAGACGTTGAATGTTCTCTGTATCCTTGGCAATCCCAATCTCCAACAACGCAATATGACGCAAATGGATATCTATGCGGTTCATGGTGTTTTTCAAAGTCGGAATGTGGCATCGAGTCCTGGAATATCCGTATACGTCCTTGGTGGGTTTTTTATTTCCGTCTTGCGATAAATTTGTGTGTACAACACATAAATCTATATGTGATGCAGTTTGCTGAGTTATCCTTGCGTACATATGGAATGTTGGCTCAAACAAATCAATGGGGGGTTGGGATGATGGTGCGCAAGCAAATACTAATCTTGGAATTCCATTTCTGGCCATATGGACGGGTGGTATACGCCATTCGAGTGGATTGGGCGAGGGCTTATTAACTTATATCGGGTTTGATGTATGCGATGGATAAATACTGATGCAGGAAATCGCCACAAGTTCTGGATCAATAAACTTGAGATTTAGATTGTAAAGAGTGATTTTTTTTTTTTGGAAAGCTGTATAAGATTTGAAAATGAAAATTTGAGGATTTTTCATATTCGATTGGTACAGGAACTGCTGGAGCATTTGGGGCATCGGGAATAGTACGTTCAATATTAGCCGGCATGGCTTCACATGATAACATAAGTACAACAGCATTTCGATTAGATTCGATCGTAGAGAAAAGGCCAGAATTCCATTTTCGAAAGTAGGCTGAAAACTTGATGTTGGAAATGCTGCATTGCAGCAAGGGATACATTGGTGGATGCAGTGGTCTAGTTATTGAATTACTTAACGCGGAGTCCCTGTTCAAATCCCGAATTTTTTTTTTAAATTCTGACCTGCCTAAGCAGTAATATACACATCGACCTAAAAGAACTATTGTGCTCGCCGTCAGATGTTTTTTAGGTGAGTAGCGCTTCCACTTTCCTAATGTAGCTGATAATACTTTCAGCAGGAGATTTCCTCAATCTTCGGGACTTAAAACTTCCCTGCTGAAAGATTCCCTTCTCATACCGTAAAGGGCCGGGCATTCACATATGATATGCTCTGCTGTTTCGTCTTCTGCTAGACATAGTCTGCACTCCGGTGAGTCGACAAGACGCATTTTGTTTAGGTGATATCGCAGACTGTGATGACCAGTTAGGTAGCCTACTAAGTTTTTGATATCGTACCTGCGAAGATTTAGTATCTTATTGGCATCTGATTTGAAGGGCTGAATAGCTCTTTTGGCCTGGGATGTTTCCCCAGTATGAAACACATTTGTTTTGTTCCCAGTTTTTTATAACCAGATTTATGGCTGATTTGGGGATTGCACAGAAGGGTTCAGGTCCAATGAAGGTGGTTTCCGAACCTTTTCTGGCTAGTTCATCAGCTTTTTCGTTACCTTCAACTCCCTTATGTCCGGGGACCCACCATAGTCTGGTTTTGTTCCTGGAACTGAGTGTTTGGAGGGAGTTGAATCAGTGTATTACTGATTTGGAGTCAATGATGTGTGCCACCGCCGGAAGCTCTTCGAGTTCCTCACAGTATTTGCGCCAGGACGCTCTTTTTGATTTTCGCAACTCTATGTTGTATTGGGTAAGTAGAGATTTATATTGGTCCCCCTTACCGGTGCGTTTGGCTTTATTGAAAAGTTTTCTTACTCTTTTACGGAAAATTTCTAGGTTATCGTCCCACCATTGTGTGCACCTCTTTGCCACAGTGCAGTTTAAAGTTTAACCTTACAGCTATTTGTAAAAGATGAGATGATAATGTCATTTAGTTGACATTGTGCGACTTCCGCTTCACTTACACATGAAGGTTTTTCTGGAAGTATGTCACATTTAATCGATAAATTTTCTCGATACGTTCTCCAATTTGTGAGTTTGTTGTCGTATTTCATCGGCGCATCCTCGGTGTTGCATCTTAATTGGAAACTTATGTGCATGTGATCCGATAAAGATGCCTCACCAGAAACGTGCCAATTTTCGACGGTGTTTTGTACAAACGGAGAAGAGATAGTAAGGTCTAAAACTTCTTCTCTTAAAACGTTTCTAAACGTGGGTTTATTTCCCTTATTTAGTATAACTAAATTGTTGCTATATAGGTATTCTAATAAGGACTCACCTCTTTTGTTTGTATCTCGACTGTCCCATATTGTGTTATGCGCGTTGGCGTCGCAGCCGAAGAAAAGTTGTAGTTGCTGGGTCTGGCAGTACTGGACAAGTTCCTGTACTGGTCGAGGTGGTATTTCGTCATCTCCAGCAAAGTACGCCGATGCGCATACAATTTTTTGTAGCTCTCGGCCGTTGCGTCTTTCTAAAAGTACAGCCACCAGATCTTTGGTAATGAAACCTGGAATGGGAGAGAATTTTATATCTTTTGCAACTAAAAGAGCTGCTCTTTTGTCTAAAATTTCCCCGGGCGAAGATGAGCTCTCTGGTTTTACTTTGTAAACTAAATATCTTACCATCTGTTGCCCATGGCTCCTGGATTAAACCTAGAGCGATGTTCCCTTCGGCACATCTTTGGTTGTAGGTGTCCGAGGCACCTATAGCTCGGTGCAGGTTTGCCTGCAGCACATTTAGTAGGGTGGTTTTCCTACCGTGCTCAGGGCTTCGTACCCCATAAGGCTTGTTATCGCCTCTTCTACGTACGATACCCTGTTAAGAGAGAGACCTTCGTGTCTATCTCTCGGACCGTTTTTTCGCTGTCCGTGTTTTTGCCCGTTCCGCAGCTAGGTTTGGTCTAAACTGTTGCTGGCTGATGTTTACGTTGCTCGTACTAGGGGCGTTTGGCGATACTGTCGTAGGCAGTGAACCAGTCTTCTTTATATCGCTTCCGGCGGCAGTACTAATACTGGCTGCTGGTTGCGATGAGGTGGCGCTTGTTTTTTCTGACGACTTTTTCTTTGTATCAGTGACAGTGTCACTATTTTTACGGGCCTGAATTGCAGACCTTAAGGATGATCTTGATTTGTCCAAATCTATATGAGACCATCCCCTTTAGCTCCGCAAGCCTACGCATCGCACTCTCGTTTATTGCAAAGACCATGTGGGCGACGTCTTAGCAGAACTCTCCACGTTCTCGTATTCAGGTCTCTGTTTTGACCGTCTAGTATTGCCAGTATTCTCTTATTCATGACTCCGGTACTCTGCGGGAAGAAAGCTCTGACAATATGTGGTTTCGGAAAGTGTTCCTCTCCCACAAGCATTACTTCCAACTCGCATTTCTCCTTCAGTCTGAGGAAGTTGGTTTTCATCCACTCTGAAGTGGTGATGTCCGCACATACACAAGAGCCATCCGGCTTTGAAAGTTGTCCCGCGGAAAGCTGGCTTTGCATCCCCGTCGCGCAGTTCGATCGTGATGTCCATAATCCTCTCTTGTATCTGAACCATTTGTTCATTTGTGAAAGGATTGCGATCGATATCGACTGATACGACACCCAATCTGACATAGCTCGCTATATCTCTATAGGTGGTTCTGTCAGAGGTTGTTTTCCCAGTGCGAGCTCGTTTCGCTTCGGACTGAGGTGGTGTGTTGTCCTCAGATCTCATGCGTTTGGCTTCTTGAGCATCATCTTTTGTTTTTGCAAAGATGCGGGCTTGCTCTATGCTGCTACCCTGTTTCAGCGCTCTGTTGAAACGACGCTGTTCCGCTGGCGTGAACCTGATGCGCTTGGAATCAGTTTGAGCCGTTTTGCCAGGGGTCCCTGGCGCGTCTGTATATTCCGGATGCAATTCATCCGAGAGTATACTGATGCTGTATACAGTACTTGATTCAGAGGCTGAGTCGCTCAGATGAGACAATTTCTCTTCTAGGCTCATCATCTCGAAATCACCGATTTGTGACCCTTCCCGATTGGCAGGTGTTGTGTCGGTATCGACAGGGTGTTCTAAAACATCCCTATTTGATGCATTTGTAGAGGCATCATACTCTATGTTTTTTTCTTTTGGTACTTTAATTTTTCCCACGAGCAGGCGGGATTTATTGGTCGCCCGTGGTCTACCCGTCTAACCACAGGAAGGCTATCTTGAGATCGGAGGTAGCCCGGTATCCGAAATTCGCAAACTAGCGGCTTAAAACTCCCTTTTTAGCCATGCATCCTTCAGCGTTTGCTGTTCCACCTTGGATTTGGGTTTACGGGTTTTCTCCCACCTCAAACTTATGGTTCCCGCTTGTACATTGATCGTGCGTTGCAACGTGTTACAGCGCACGGTCAATATCTAAGTGGGACCCTTGGCTGACACTAAACAGGCATGCTGATTAGTCATTTTCAGGTGGGCGCCCGCGAGAAGGACTGAAAGATGAGGATTTTACCCAACCCTCCGAAAATGATAACACACCTAAATTTTATTAACTGCTCAACCTCTTACGAAGGTCTGACAAACATCCACACTATCGTGAGAGACTTCTCGAAAAATAATAACTTCGCACACACAACTGGAGAGAGAAGTTAGGTTTGAGGCCCTCTATGGGTCGTGACAATCATAAGTGTCAACATACTTAGTTTACTTAACATAGGCATCTGACCCATTGAGGCAAGGCCAGAATCTTCATCGATTCCCGAACAACAGGTTCCCGAATGACCTGTTGTCCGAATATTTCGAAGCAGCTCATTTGGTCTACAGATGTTGACTCCATCTTTGGAATTCTTCCGCTGCTACATTGGCAAAGGAATATGTGCCTTGCGTTCAGGAACTAACGCAGGGATTGAAACCCTATTAACGTTCAAGCTAAGCACTCAGAAGTCGTTATGAGAAGGCTTAACGTCGGAGTTGGTAGTCGTCAGTTGGGTGAAAAAAGGTTTTATATGATCGCAATGCCAACTATTTGACCGCCATTGGTATCCGCTCTCTCTACATGACCCAGCTATTTGCAATGCCTAAACTTTAATGGGCCACAAAGAAGAATTGGCGCTCGAAATGTCAATAACGTCAATATCCTGACTGTGTTCATAAGGGACACATACAGAGAGTGGAACTATAACATCCTTTTTTTTTCATTTCATTGGCCACCGAGATCTCCAGATTTGCCCGTTCCGGACTTTATTTTGTGGGGCTATTTGAAAAGCAAAGTCTTCGTTAAGAAGCCTCTGACCTCTGGCAAACATTTGTGTAGAAAGTCATTAAATACGGAGTTGACGCCATGACAATGTGTACTTTCGTTTAGTGAAAAACTAGGGATCAAAGTCAAAACTAGAAAAGAAAGAATTCTCAAGATGGAATCAAAGGCACAGTAAGACTGGACAAGACATACATAAACTGCTGGACAGGGTGCGTCATCATTTTTGTCGCTACATGAATATTGAATAACTCAGGCGAAGAACAAACAAATTTTTATTCACAATTAATTTTTATTCAGTTTGGTCTTTTACAATTTATTTGGACTAGTTTTCGTATGCAACATTGTTCTTGTAGCCGCCTCTATCGAACAAAGCTAAATTTGACCTTTTGCTGCGTTTCACATCCCTTTTTTGAGCATCTCGGACAGTAAAGTGACGACTCAACATCCCTGTTCTACCTCTTTACACTGCCACCCTAACCTGATTTTGAGCTGCAGAGGCTTGACACTCACCTCTTTGCCGTCGTTTGGCATCTACACTTACAGACCATGGAAGTCTTTTCGGAGAAAGCTGATAACCTTTGTCGGATTCTCTGTTCACGCTAATAATGTTGCTGTACTGTATAAACTGGAGTCAGTCAAAACATGATGGACGTTGATATTCACCCTCCCAAAGTCCATTATTGGTGAGTATCTTTGCTTAAATCTTTTCAGTAAATTCTGGCCTTCAAAATACCACTGGCAGCTCCTTCTCTCACAATGATCTGCTAAATCATCTGAATAAAACTGAAGGCCCAGCCCTTGTGTCAGAAGCACACATGCAGTTGTGAGTAGAAAAACTAGCCTTTGAGTCCTGAAGAGACAATGGCTACAATGGATGTTTTAAATTAATGAGTTTGAATGTAAACTTGCATTCAGGATGTTGACATGTATGGCCTAGACAGGGCCTTAAACCTAGCTTTTCCATTTATTTGTGTGTACTTCCAGCTTAACGCCAAATCCAAACAGCAGGTTTGAGAAGCTTCTCATGACACGATGATTGTCAGACTTTCGCAAGAGGTGGATATGTGAAAAAAAAAGTTGGTGTTGTCACTTTAGGGGTTTGAATCAGAGACAACACACTTACCACTTCGACACTGCACCCAACTGCCTTGCATCAATGAGCATATGGTCAATTTGGCTGGCCATCTAAGTTCCCCAGATTTCATTGTGAATTCAAAGTCGAGGAAACCTGGTGCTACTTACTTACTTTAGCGATATACCCCTGGTCAAAAACGTCAGCATTAGACGTTTAAGATGGCTAGAACAAGCAGAATGAATGGACACTAATACTCCGGCTATCAATACTTCGGTTTCCAGCCAGACGTCGGACGCAGTAGCGGCAGACCTCGCCTTAAGTGGCGAGCAGAAACCGACCTCAACCAACTTGGAGTGCGCAACTGGAGGCAGTTAGCTAAGGACCGGGCTAACTGGAGAGGCATGTTGGTTGAGTCCAATGTTCATTCCGGACTGTACACTATTTTGGTATCAGAACTGCCACTTCTCGCGCTTAGCCTTTTGCACCAGGGAGTTTGTTAAGGCAGATGGAATACCTTCCATCGAATTATATGGCATGTAGATGGCTGCAATTTCAAGTGGGGAACTCCCTTGCCGCTCATATTTTAGAACGGTCTGGTCATTGTTACTGAGGGTAGATAAGAGAGCTTGTTTCTTAGATACAATACATGATCTAATCTTACTGTTTGTGTTGGATAGACAGGTATGATACAGTACTAGATCTTTACTGTTTACCCCTTTTATACTGCCTCGGACAATCCAAGGTTCTTTTGTTAGGGCAATGTCAATGTCATGCTGCTTCATTAGGAAGACAAGATTGGCCCTGGCCGCCCTTCTGTGATGAAGGTTTATTTGCACTATCTTTATGACTGTCAGTTTTCCTCATATCGTTGCGTCTTACCAAAGGTCGTACTTTGTATCCCTTCTTGCATAACAGTGGCATTAACTTATTGCTGAGTAGCACGAAGACTTCCGTACCGGTTTTCGTGTGTTCTTCTACCTCTATAACCTCCCAGGTCTTACTGTGGAACTCTAGGTTGAGGCCCTGCAGGATGTGATTGATAAAATCACCATGAAGGTCTTCCTTTTATTTGTTGCAAATAAATAATCAACAAATTAATCATCATGGAACATTTAATTCAGCACATAAAAGTTGCTATAAAACAATGGATGCATCCATTAAGGATGACAGATGTAGTTTGTTTACATTTTTTACAAAGCGCCAAATGAATGTTATTTTCGAACGTGTACTTTGAGCGGCATCGATTGGACTTTGAGCGCAACGCCATTTGCAAGTAAGTGGAATTTTCTTACTCTTATTGCCAAGTAGTTAAATACGAAAATAAAATGTCATCGAGAGTATTTGCTAAGCATGTTTCAACCATGCAAAAAGATTTTGAAAGTTTTTCATCAAAAAAGAAACTGCATACTCAAAATTACATCGTAGGGCGTATGGCATTGTTGGAACCAGTTGACCCGGACATCCTTCAAGAAAATCGACCATTCTTGAAGGATGTCCGGGTCAACTGTCTTCTTGCGAATCCACAACAATTGAAGAAAACATGTCACCTTTACAACGCATGGCGAAATCCATCCCATAGGATCAAAGAGTCTCGCTATCGTTGACAAAATTTATCTCTTTGTTGGTTGAAACTGCGTTGGTGCCGTGTAGCTATATGAAAACTTGTCTGTCATGGGAAGCCAGTGTACTCCTAACGTCTTGATCTGCTCCAAACCTTCCGACGGCACTGCAAACGTTGTCTCTCGATCATGTACAGGTATGCCTTGCAGAATATCTTCAGCGTTTGAGGCTCACTTTCTCAAATAAAATCCAGCCTTGCCAAGTGTTGTCTTCACCTCGTTGATTTTGAGTATAGCTTCGTCTCTGGTGTCTGCTCCGGATATCAAATCATCAACATACATCTCATCCCTTATCATTTAAGCTGCTCGTGGAGAATGTGACCGGGACTCTTCTGCTATCCAGTTTAACGTTCGTATAGCAAGATAGGGTGCCGATGTAGTTCCGAACGTAACCGTTTTCAACCTATATGTTTTGAGAGTCTCGGTTGGATTCTTACGCCAAAGGATGAGTTGGTAATGTGTGTCCTGATTTGTCACCCATATTTGACGGTACATCTTTTCGATGTCCGCGGTAAAGGTGTATTTGTATAATATCCACCTGAGTATGATATCGATGACGTTGTTTTGTAGAGCTGGTCCTACCATCAACCTGTCAATTAATGATGTCCTGTCGGTTGTTTTAAAGGAAGCATCAAAAACTACGCGCAGTTTAGTTGACGAACTGCTTTCTTTTATGACAGCGTGATGGGGTAGAACATAGTGTAGATTCGTATTGAAAATATCATCGGTATGGACTTCGGTCATATGTCCGAGGCTTAAATATTCTTCAATACATGCTGCATAGTCCTTATTCAGCTGTTGATTTGCCAGTAAACGTCCTTCCATTCTCTTGAAGCGCTGTAGTCCACCTTCTCGAGATCCTCCAAACAGAGGGAAAACATTTCCCTTAAAGGGAAGTGCTACTTGACAGCGCCCGTCTGACAAACGCCTTATTCCTTTTAAATTGTAGAAAAATCGCATGAATGCGTTTCCTAGTCTTTACGGAGCTTCAACTTATTTGGAGATCCTCGTTTCATGATGGAAGCAGAAATCTGATGAGAAAATCAACGGAAATGAAGTCTTTCTTGACCATATTAGGGTTGAGATATCATCCCTGCTAAATTGTAGTAGAAAAATCGCATGAATACGTTCTTACCCTCCAGCAGTTACGACTTATTTGGAGATCCTTATTTCATGATGGAAGCAGAAAGCCGATGAGAAAATCGACGGAGATGGATTCTTCTCTGACCATTTAAGGGTTGAGATATCATCCCTGCTAAATTGTAGTAGAAAAATCGCATGAATCTTAGGAGATCCATGTTTTTTTTTTTTAAATAAGAACCATGGAACTAATTCCTGACCAGTGTAGTCCGTCCAAATTGTTCCCCTACGACGCATGTATCTGTATGTTTTGTGTGATACTTAGTGAACATTTTACAACACAAAACCATTCATCAGCAAAAGTAAATCCAAAAGGACTCTGGAAAGAGTAAAAGTACACTCCTTAGTTGTAATATTTCGCACGCTCTTTGTCATGTTCGTTGGCGGGCACAACGATGACAAAGATGACAACGACTAGGTACACCGTCAACGGGGTTTCCTCGTCGAAGGAGTGCCAGTGCCTTTAGTTTTTGTTTTTTGTTCGGGTAATTCGCGGATACATATTCAGTGGGAAGCACTAGGGACTATCGCATGTGAAAAGTTGTTAATGGTCCCACATTAGAATGATTTGCGAGGTACAGATATTTAGAGAAATATTTTAATGGGAGGACTATTCATAGAATACGTATAGTTGTGTATCCTTTGCGGGTTTAACATTGTCGTCTATCATAATGAGATTCAAATTTGGGTATATAGACCGGGTAAGTATGTGCATGAAGCAATCTATGGAATAGCAGTTGCTGAGTCACCTAATCAGTCTAATGAAAAGGTTTACATGGAATACCTTGAGTATAAGGGTAGCGGCTGTTCCGTATTCTACAAGCAAATAGATATAATAAAGTGCTGCTTGCGTTTGAGGGCCTGACATCTTCAGATTCTGGATGTCGTTGGTATACTTTTCAGTAAGAGTGTATATAGAGCGGTGGAATTAAGAAGCAACTCAAACCTAACGTTAAAACGTCTTCTTTCACTCTATTAAGGTTGTCAGCATCGCTAAAGTACCTAACAAGCAAGGCTGGTAGGGATGACCTGAGAAGTACTACATTGGTTCTTCACTTGGATGCACTGTGAGAGTGATTATAACATGTAGGGACGAGTAATATCATCATAATTGGTTTTCTGTAAGACATATCAATCGATTGGGCATGACAGTACCCTTAACCGAAATATCGCTATTTTTGTTGGCAGTCACGTTACCATTAAAGCTCCTTATCTCGGCGTGGAAGTAATTCAAACTAATGCCAGAATGAACTGACCTGCATCGGGAGTTGGTACAAAATCACTTTTATATGGGCAGTGACAGACAAAAAAGAAAAAAATGCAAACTGGGTTCGTCTCTTTCTAGCTCACTAGCAATCAGGATTCACACCCCAAGACAACCATTGGAGTTTTTGATTACTTACTTACAGTCCGCAATGAACCTGGGCCTGAACCGAGAGCCTAGTTTTGCTTTTTCTCACAAACTAGAACGATGGTTGGGACCTACAGTTTTGTACCGAACCCTAATGGCTGAGCTGAGATAAGCATTTTTATATCTGTCATTAACGGCCCATAAATAGTCTTAACCAAGCGATTCCCTTCAATTTCGTGTGCGAAGTTATTATTTTTGGCAAAGATGAGGACATCCTTTTTAATGCCGAATCAGAACGACAAATTTTAGAAGCTTCCCATGAAGCTAGTGAAGAGCACAAAGTACCGTTCATTTAGCTTCCACCAGATTCAAATCACCCTAACCTAATCCTTACATAACCTGATTAAGCTTAACCTTACTCATTGATTGTTGTGCGCAATTTTAAGTTTCCAGAAAGACTCAACCTCAGTTGTAGTTACACAGGGTACATGGGAAGCTTAATTCCACTCGCGGATCAATATTAGCTAGGGTTAAGGTTGTCAATCAAAAAATCTTCCCAGACGGCATAGAAAGAATTTCCCAGATGGAATCAACGGTGCCGTCTAAAGTTAGGCTGGACAAACATAGTCCAAAAAAGCCCATATAGGAATTTCAAGGGTTAGTCAGGCGGGTGCAGTGGCCTTATGGTTAGTGCCGTTCGGATTCGGCGTTAAGCAGGAGGTCCTCTTCGTTGTGAAAGAAATAATAACTTCTCTCACACAAATGTAGAATGAAGCTAAGTTTGAATCCCCGTATGATATTTCATTTTTTGCAGTAAGACATCCTTAGTAAAGGAATTCGGCTAATTGACTTCACTGTACAACGAAGTGCCACTATAGAGGACACTTGGTTTCCTCATCCCTTTATCCATAAGGGGGCTGACGGTCTCCAGATCAACGAACATTCGACCAAAACTATCACATTGCGATCGACAAGAGGTACGCATCCAGTATTTTGTATGTCCGAACATTCCGAGGGCCTAACATTGACTCAGACCACAACCTTTTTGCAGCCAAAGTAAGGATGCGGATATCCACCACGCCACAACAAACCAGAAATACTGTGAAAAAATTTAAATGACGAAAGACTGCAATCACAAGAGACCGCCAAGGCCTTCTCGATTCACACCATACCACCAGCATCTAATGTCGAAGAACAATGACAACGATGCCAAAAAGCTATTAGATCAGCCGCACTTTATGTGCTAGGTTTCTCCCGACCACCAGCTAGAAACCCCTGGTTTGATGAGGAATGCCGACAGATGCTCGCAGCCAAGAACGAGGCCTACAAGGCTAAGCTGCAGGTGAAGACGAGAGTTGCCATTGAGCTCTATAGGCAAAGAAAAAGGGAAGAACATCGGCTTTTCAGAAAAAAGAAAAAAGAGCAAGAAAATCGCGCGATCGAGAATATAGAGAGGTGCCACTCCAGGAACGATGTTCGCAAGTTTTACCAAATTGTAAAACGTCAAAGCCAAGGATACAAAGCTCGAACAGAATCCTGTCGAGATGAACAAGGAAATATCGTAGTTGAGACACAGTCGATGCTGAGGATATGGAAGAACCACTTCTGCAGACTGTTAAACGGCGATGACGAACAACATTCCGCTGTCAGGCAGAACGAACCATTTAATATTGGCAACGACAGCGAAAACTGCCAACCACCCGACCTAAGTGAAGTGAGGATAGCTATATCTAAACTCAAGCTTAATAAGGCCGCCGGAAATGACGGCCTTCCCGGTGAGCTTTATAAAGCTGGCGGAGATGACTTGGTAAGCAACATCCACAAACTCATAAGCCAAATCTGGTCGGATGAAAATATGCCTGAAGAATGGAACACAAAAAAGGGGACCCTCTGAACTGCGCCAACTACAGAGGCATAAGTCTGCTCAACATCGCCTACAAGATCATATCTGCCGTAATATGGGAACGCCTGAAACCGTTTACCAACAACCTGATCGTCCCTTATCACTGTGGTTTTAGGCCAGAAAAGTCCACAACCGATCAAATTTTCACACTTCTGCAGATCCTGAAAAAAACCCAAGAAGTCCAAATCGATACCCACCACCTATTCATCGACTTCAAAGCCGCATACGACAGCATTTACAAAGACGAACTATACAGAGCCATGTCTAGTTTTGGTATACCGCCCAAACTCGTCCGTTTGTGTAGGATGACGATGGAGAATTTTCGCTGCTCCATCAGGGTCGAAAACTACCTCACCGACACATTCGAAACCAAAAAAGGATTTAAGCAAGGCGATGCGCTGTCATGTGATTTCTTGAGGAGATTGTGCAAAACTCCCGAGCCAACACCAGAGCCACAATTTTCCAAAAATCGGTGCAACTACTAGCATACGCTGACGATATTGACATCATTGGTAGGACTTAACGTGATGTCATTGCCACGTTTGCTAGTATAGAGAAGGAAGCGGCAAAAATGGGTTAAGCAGTAAATGAGGGTAAGACAAAGTATATGCTGTCATCACGAAAGGACTCACAACATCGACGAATTGGACAGAACGTCACCATTGACAGATATAACTTTGAGGTAGTACGGGACTTTGTCTACCTCGGCTCCGCTATTCACTCTGACAACAACATCTCGTCAGAAATTAAACGAAGAATTACTCTTGCCAATCGCTGTTTCTTCGGGCTAAGAAGGCAATTAAGTAGTAAAGTCCTCACTCGAACTACTAAGGATATCGTATGTAAGACCCTGAATATCCCAGTCCTGCTCTACGGCGCTGAAGCATGGACCGTATCAAAAGCGGATGAAGAAATCCTTGGTCGATTCGAGAGAAAAATTCTTCGAAAAATCTTCGGTCCCGTTTGCGTTGACGGGCTATGGAGACGAAGATTCAACCACGAACTATACGAGCTGTACAGCGACATACTCATACACCAATACTCCGGCTCGCAGAGTCTTCGATTGACAGCCAGACGTCGGACGCAGTAGAGGAAGATCTCGCCTTAAGTGGCGCGCACAAGTAGAAACCGACCTCAACCAACTTGGAGTGGGCAACTGGAGGCAGTTAGCTAAGGACCAGGCTAATTGGAGAGTCATGTTGGTTGACGTTCAGGTTCATTACGGACTGTAACGCCACTTAAGTAAGTAAGTCAGTCCCGGTGGTGGTCGATGAGCTGGAAGGCCAACGGAAGTGATCAATTCCGTAATGGTCACCGATGGCATCGTACCCAAGGGATAGCGGATAAATTGGAACCGATCCAACAGGCTAGGGGCTGTGATTAGGGGTATTTATCATGGGAAAACCATTAAGTTTTTACGAAGCAACTTATGGATGGGAAAGGAATAATTCGACTAGTGACGACCATGTTAAACGAAAAACAGAAAACGACGTTCTTATCTGTATCTGCAAGGATAGAACACTTAAGAGAAATAGTTTAGCCGAGCAACTGTCGGTAGCTTTAGAGCCATTTCACAATTTACCGACTACCACTTACCCGGCCCGGTTAGCCGGTTTTCTCGAAAAATAAGTATGTTTTCACACACATACTTAGATAGAAAGTTATGAAATGTGAATTTTGTCCCAATCTTGGCGATGGACAGTATTTTTTCAGTTTTCATATCCTTGAGCCGGTATTTCTTTCCGTGCATTTTTTATGTCATTTCGGTATTCATATACATACTCGTAAGCTTTTGCCCCAAAATCCCGGGTTTCTCCAACCAAGCTGATCAATTGTTCGATGTCAACATCCATTAAGAAAAGGATAAATTACCAAGTTCCCAAAAAGAAAGTTCCCCATCTTGTCTAGAGCTGATGGAAAACTGAAAACCGACTACGGCAACCGGTCACCTGTGAAGGCGCAATTTGATTTTATATAGCCATCACTGACTTGCGAAACGTTTATCAGGTCGGCTGTGGCAGTGAACAAAGCCGACAACATTCCGGGAGCCGGCTACCGGTTAACCGGGACGGTTTCGGTTTGGAGGTGTGAACGTGTCCATAAGAATGTATTCCCAGCGACCCGGCAGCCGGTACCGGTTAGCCGGTGACTTCGCTGCGGAACAAAATACCAGTAAAGCCACCACACTGCCGGTTCAACTTCATAGCCAAAAGGTGACATGGGGTCTCGAGATCAACAAACGGAGAAGCCAAGAGGCACGATTCCAGTATTTTGTGTATAGAAACATTCCGACGAGGGGCTGACAGCGACTCTAGACTAATAAGTTATTGCAGCCAATGTTACGATGGGAATATCCGCCACCACACAATAACGAAACCAAAAACGAGGCCTACAAGCAAAGCTGCTGTTGAAGAGAGCTGCCATTGCGCATTGAACGGAATGAAGAAAAAAGAGCAGAAAAGCTCGTGAACTGCTTCGATGTTTTCTGTTGACTTGTATCAGAACACCCAGAGTATCTAAGATCACTAATTGACGCAGTCTCCTTGAATTTTTTAATTATTCCCCTCACAATTGATGGCTTTAAATCACTATGACGGCCATATTTTTGTACGAAAATTGTAGCTGACAAACCTTCATTATTTTTAAAATATTGCTCAACAATGAAAATGAGTTGTGCTTCACTTTTACTAACACCCAACTTTCAGCTGTCACATATTTATTTTTTTTCTGTTGGCAACACTATAAAATGGCCCAAATTTTAAATTTTGCGTGACTTATGGAACACCCTTTTCAGGCATATACAAGGTGGCGCAAAAATAACCTTCCGATGTTTTTTGGCTGTAATTTAAAAAAAAAATGAAAAACTTTCATTCTTCTTGTGGATTATTTTTATTTGGTCTTTTAATTTTTTTTTACATCAAGTCGAGAATATGATGTCATGTAAATGGCCGCCGCCACAGTCGATTGTCATTTGAGCCCTTTTTATGGCATTTTCCATCACTTTGGCCAAAACTTCCGGCGATAGGTCCTCACATTCTTGACGGATATTGTCTTTAAGAGCTGCAAGAGTCTGAGGCTTGTTGACATAAACCCGCGACTTCAAAAAGCCCCACAAAAAGAAGTCTGGAGCGGTCAAATCAGGCGATCTTGCTGGCCAGTGCAAATCGCCAAAACGGGAGATTAGGCGCCCGGGAAATGCATCCTTCAGCATATCGGTTGTGGCACGTGCAGTGTGTGCCGTTGCACCGTCCTGTTGGAACCACATGTTTTCCAATTCCAATTCATCAAGTTGCGGCAAAAAGAACTCGTTGATCATTGCTCTGTAGGGCTCACCATTCACAGTAACCGTTCGGCCCGCGACGTCTTCGAAGAAAAAAGGTCCGATGACTCCTCCAGCGAAAACAGCACACCATACAGTGACTTTGAGCGGGTGTAATGGCTCTTCGTGAGTTACACGCGGATTTTCAGTGCCCTAGAAGCGTAAATTTTGCTTATTTACGTACCCGTTAAGATGGAAATGGGCCTCATCACTCATGATTATTTTTGATGAAAAATCATCTTCCTCTTGGTGGTGATTGAGGATGGCTTGAGCGTATGTTAGACGCGATTGGTGGCCAGCAGCTAACGGCTGATGCACCGTCTGGACTTTGTACGGAAACATCTTCAAATCTTTTACCAAAATTAGCTGTAAAGACCGTCGACTGATACCCATTTGCGTGGCACGTCGTCTGGTCGATGTCGACGGCGCTTCCATGACATCATCGGCTACAGCAGCAATATTCTCTGCAGAACGGCTACTCCGGGGTCTGCCATGCCTGGCAGCATCTCGTGTTGTGCCAGTCTCTCCGAGGCGAGCGGCTAAACGTCGCAGTGTTTCACCAGTAGGCGTTGGACGGCTAGGAAATCTGCGACGAAATTCACGTTGTGCCAAAGTCACCTAGCGATTATTGCTCAAATAAATAGTCAATAACTGACGGTTTTTACTTATTAGTCACTATGGAGCAGTGTAGCGTAACATTGTTTATTAACGTGTATTTCGCATGTGTTTACTACACAAATGTCAAAACAGAACTGACATTAGGGGCCAATCGCAAAATTTAAAGCATTTTCTGATAGGAGGATTACTTTTGCGCCACCTTGTATTTAGATCACTTGTCGGACTCAATGCTGTCAACAAGAAGGGATACACAATTTGACTTACCCCCAAAGTGTTCATCATGTACAATCGTCGGTCATCCCACAGTCATCCGATCCAGTCATCAAGCTCACTAAAAGATACTATCAGCCATACATAGAAAATCACGCTCATCATCCTGAAAGTCGACTGTTAGGTGGTGATGATACGTACAGAATGGGATATAGATGACGATAGATTGATCCTCTCTTTGTGACGTCATCTGTTCTATCACTTCATCAATTAGATATAAATTTAGGTTGAATCTGATGACCCATTAATTGTGGATAGCATACAATGGAAACGTATTTAAAGTTTCTCTAGTCCCTTGCTAGACCATAAGCCTTAACAAGTTGCCATTTACTGGCTGGGAGCAAGGGGTAAAAATTTATTGAACCTTTTTATAACGCGGCTTGTCAAGAAACTGGGTATTCTGTCTGTCTATATCAATAGAACATCTGTGTGGTATAAAAATATGCAGTAAAATGAGCTGCTAATTTTGAAGTCCATGAAAAGAATTTTTGAAAAAAAGTAGCTAATTTCGAAAGCGATATTATAATAAGTAGTGAGTGAACATATAACGGGTGATTTTTTAAGAGTTTTAGAACTCTTTTAAAAAAAAAAAACACAAAAAATTCGAAAAAATGAATGAAATATTTATTTGAATCGATAGTTTGAACCATGCAATTTAATGTTTAAAGATAATTTCATGCAAATGTTGACCGCGGCTGCGTCTCAGGTAGCCCATCCGCTGAGTCCAATTTTGGCATACTCTTTCACACATATCGGCCGGTATCTCACGAATGAATGCATGGATGTTGGCTTCCAGTGCGTCAATCGAAGTGGGCTTGTCCCTATAGACATTAGCCTTGACATACCCCCACAAAAAATAATCTAATGGTGTCAAATCGCACGATCTAGGCGGCCAATTGATCGGCCCGAAACGTGAAATTAACTGTTCACCAAACTCGCCTCGCAATTGCGCCATTGTTTCGCGTGCTGTGTGGCATGTGGCACCGTCTTGTTGAAACCACATATCATGCAAGTCAAGAACTTGCAGCTTCTTAACCTGACCAGACCCAAAGGTCGCATCCTTATCCCAGGGCCATGCATCCCGAAGGATAGGATTGAGCGCAACCTACAGAACCTCAACCCAGAATTCCTCAGTAAGGACTGGGAGGTTATAGAGGCAGGAGAGCACTCAAAAACCGGCACGGAAGTTGTGGTGCTACTCAGCCACAAATCTATGCCGCTGTTACGAAAGAAAGGGTACAAAGTACGAGTCGGGATTACCCGATGCAAAGTACGTCCCTTCGTAACAGTTAGACGCAATGATGGGAGGAAAGCTGACCGCCATGAAGATAATACAAATAAATCTTCACCACAGTAAGGCGGCCAGCGCCAACCTAGTCTTCCTTTTAAATAGGAACGACATTGACATTGCCCTAATACAAGAACCTTGGGTAGTCCGAGGCAGTATAAAAGGGCTAAACAGCAAAGATCTAGTACTGTACCATACTGGCTCATCCGACACAAACAGTAAGACTAGATCATGTATTGTAGCTAAGAAACAAATAAACCTTTTTCTCTTATCTACTCTCAGCAACAATGACCAGACCGTGGTAAAATATGAGCGGCGGGGGAAGTCCCCGATTGCAATAGCAGCCATCTATATGCCATACGACTCAATGGATGGACCTCCATCTGCCCTAACAGACTCCCTGGTGCAAATGGCCAAATGTAAGAAGTGGGACCTCATAATGGGATGCGATGCCAACTCTCATCACACACAATGGGGCAGTTCAGACACCAACACACGAGGTGAGTCCTTGTTTCAATACATTATAGACAACAATTTGTTAGTGGCGAACAGGGGTAATGACCCCACCTTTGTCACTAAAAATAGAGAAGAGGTTCTTGACATTACTCTCTTCAACAATTCTGATAAATTCGCTGTGTGCCACTGGAAAGTTTCATCAGAAACATCATACTCTGACCACAGAATAATAGAATTTGAAATAGAGGACGATACTAAACTCCCCCTTCAACATCGAAACCCCAAGAAAGCCAACTGGGACAAGTTCGTTGTGGAAGTAGGGAGACAAAGTAGCGCCCTTCCATTGCATCTGATGGAAACTCCGTTTGAAATCGATGCTGCAGCGGAACTAATAGGCAATATTTTAGTCAAAGCCTATGAAAGGATCTGCCCTCTAAAGACTATAAAACCACAAAGATCACCGACATGGTGGACGAAAGAGCTTCAAAGCATTAGAAGGGAAACCAGGAAAACCTTTAACGCAGCAAGAAGCTCAAATTCGGAAACCGACTGGGATCTTTATAAAAACAATCAGCGCAAATTCAAAAGTGCGGTCAACAGTGCTAAACGCACCTCCTGGCGTAACTTCTGTTGCAGTGTAGAAAGCACTACTGAATCAGCTAGACTTAGAAAAATAATCGCCAAAGAACCGGCTGTGCCAGGTTACCTCAAGCTCCCCAATGGGGACTGGACACAATCCACCCATGAATCTTTAACACATCTACTGGAAACCCACTTCCCAGGATGTGATTCATACTCTGGTAGCACCCCAGACACAACCGTCTATGATTGCAACCCCATAACAGCAGCAATGGAGGATATGGTTAGTGTAGAAAGAATCAATTGGGCAATTGACTCCTTCTCCCCCTATAAATCTCCAGGAGTC
The DNA here is from genome assembly GCA_932526625.1 of Rhingia campestris. Taxonomy (NCBI): domain Eukaryota; kingdom Metazoa; phylum Arthropoda; class Insecta; order Diptera; family Syrphidae; genus Rhingia; species Rhingia campestris. The sequence goes on from OW052182.1 coordinate 176,847,740, forward strand.
GATGGTATTATCCCGATCATGCTACAAAAAACGAAACACCTCGTAACAGCATTCCTACACAAACTGTTTGTTAGTAGTCTAAAATGCGGTTACATCCCTAGGTGCTGGCGGGAAGTAAAGGTAGTCTTTATCCCAAAAGCCGGCAGGCCCAGTCACACGACCGCGAAGGACTTTAGACCAATAAGTCTTACATCCTTCATATTAAAAACATATGAAAAACTAATGGATATCTACATTCGTGACAAACTCGACCCCCAATACATATCCTCGGCACAGCATGCCTACACGAAAGGTAAGGGAGTCGAAACTGCCCTACATGATATCGTTAGTACAATAGAAAAACCTCTTCACGAGAAGGAATATACACTCGCTGCATTTCTCGACATTGAAGGAGCCTTCAATAATGTGAACACAAACGCAGTCGAAAGAAACCTCGCGAAGAACAACGTGGACCAACCTCTAATACATATTATTGGAAGTACGCTCAACCACAGAAATATAAATGCGAATCTTGGAGACACCCATCTCAAAGTAATAGCATCAAGAGGCACACCACAAGGAGGCGTTATCTCACCTCTGTTGTGGAACATAGTCATCAATGAGATACTCAGAAAGCTGCAGCGAAATGGGGTAAAAGTCATAGCCTACGCAGACGATGTAGCGATACTAGTTAAAGGGAAATTCCTACCCACTATTAGTGAACTACTCGGGCGGGCATTGAAAACTCTCAACGAGTGGACAAAACAATGTGGGCTTGGCATCAACCCCCAGAAAACGGAACTCGTTCTCTTTACGAACAAGAGGAAGATACCAATATTCGACCTACCGGCTATCGATGGGACTACCCTCAAACCAGCCGAAAGTGCAAAGTATCTGGGTGTCATTCTTGATAGAAAACTCAACTGGAACCTAAATGTGCGCGAGCGCATTAAAAAGGCCACAGTCGCTTTCTATACGTGTAACCGAATATTCGGAAAAAACTGGGGTCCGAACCCCAAGATCATCCTATGGATGTACACGGCCATTGTGAGACCTATATTAACATATGGGGGGCTTGTCTGGTGGCAATCCACAAATAAAGTCACCCATCTGAAAAATATGACAAAGGTACAAAAGAAAGCATTTGTGGGCGCTACTGGCGCAATGAGAACCACACCAACAGCGGGACTGGAAACCATCTTTAACCTGCTACCGCTAGACCTTTACATGCAAGAATCTGCAGCCAAAAGTGCTCTAAGAATCAGCCAGCTCAACTGCTGGAAATCGAACTCAGGAGGACATGCCCAAATTCTACACAGATATCTGGGCTCAGCTGTATCCTCTTACTACATGCTGCCTCACCATGACTTTCAAAGACCATTCTCCTGCATCCTCCCAAGCAGAGAGGAGTGGGAGAGGAACGAATTGGGCCCCGAAACCATATCCATCTACACTGATGGTTCAAAAATGGATGTAGGCGTTGGAGCTGGAGTGTTTTCAGAAACACTTAAGCTAAACAGCACCTTTCGTCTCCCTGAGCACAGCAGTGTCTTCCAAGCCGAAATATTGGCAGTAGCAGAGGCAGCCAAAGCGACCTCAATGCTGGCGATACCACCAGATGATATCACCATCTTTATTGACAGTCAGGCTGCAATAAAAGCTATCTCTGCTGTCGAAATAAAATCTCGGCTTGTGAAACGTTGTCGTGAAGAGCTAAAGGTTCTTGGCGTCCACCATAATGTTAAGCTCTGCTGGGTCCCCGGACACAGAGGCATACAGGGCAATGAAATTGCTGACGAACTGGCAAGAAAAGGATCTGCCTCCAGCACTGACCAAGCAGACCAGTCTGTCAAACCACCACTATGCGACCTCAAATCTCAGGTGGGACAGAAAACACTGATCGCTGCCAAAAACAGGTGGAACTCCCTTCCAACCTGTGAAACTTCCAAAAGGATGTGGCCTGAGTATGACAAAGCCAGAACCCATAAACTGCTTCGTAGAAACAGGAAATCTGTCTCTACTTTAGTTGGGATTCTTACTGGACACAACTTACTGAAAAGCCACAAACTGAAAATGCATCTCATAGATGATGACCTCTGTAGAGGCTGCGGTGATGAAGAAATACACGAGGACACCCTCCACTTTCTGTGCCACTGCCCAGGCCTCAGCCAACTAAGAATGAGAACCTTAGGAAAATACTTTTTCCATGACCTCACGGATCTATCCGAAATCCCTCTCCCTAATCTTTTCAGGTTTGCATCAACATCTGGATGGCTAGAAAGAGACTAACAACAATGGACAGTAACGGGACAATGAATGAACCAACCACATAAGTGGACCCCCAACGGGCATCACAATGGGTCTATATTGACCTGAGTGCGATGAGGGAGGACACACACCGTCTGCCTCATCAACCCACCAACCTAACCTAACCTAAGTCAAGAACTTCCATTTCGGGCAAAAAAAAGTTTGTTATCATCGCTCGGTAGCGTTCACCATTGAAAGTAACGCTGCGATTCGCATCATCTTTGAAGAAATATGGCCCAATAATGCCGCCGGCCCATAAACCGCACCAAACAGTGGCTTTTTCGGGATGCATTGGTAGCTGTTGCAATGCTTCTGGCTGATCTTCACTCCAAATGCGGCAATTTTGCTTATTTACGTACCCATTCAACCAAAAATGAGCCTCATCGCTGAACACAATTTTTCGATAAAAAAGCGGATCCTCGGCCAGCTTTCCAAGAGCCCATTCACCAAAAATTCGGCGTTGTGGTAGGTCGGCTGGCTTTAGTTCTTGCACCAGCTGTATCTTAAAAGGCTTTACGCCCAAATCCTTCCGCAAAATTTTCCACGTAGTGCTGTAACAAAGGCCTAACTGCTGGGAACGGCGCCGAATCGACATTTCGCGGTCTTCTGTCACACTAGCTGATACGGCCGCAATATTTTCTTCACTACGCACAGTACGTAAACGTGGTTTAATGTCCAACAAAGTAAATTTGGTGCGAAATTTGGTCACAATCTTCCGAATAGATTGCTCAGAAGGTCGAGAATGCCGATCATAAAATGGAAGCAGCGCGCGATGAACATTTCGAACCGAGCACGAATTTTGATAGTAAAATTCAATAATTTGCAAGCGTTGTTCATTTGTAAGACGATCCATGGTTAAATTGCAAACCAAACTGAAGCTGTTTGACAGTGACACAAGGTACTAAACACACGTCAGCTGTCAAAACCAGTGTTGCCAAAATCAAACCAGCTAAAAAATCACCCGTTACCATGATATCACAGTTAAAATAAGTACCATGAGTACATTTTTACTTTATATAAACAACAACGTTTGCCATTAACAGAGGGGGGTAACTACAAAACAGCAGAATTGTATTACAAATCCATTCGTGAAATTCAAATGCATCACCAATGACGAAAAATATGTGGAAAATATATTCGCGAAATGCCTAAGTAGTTGGAATACTTTTCACATTCTGAATATCCGCATGCATTAACATTTAGAGAGATTTGACAGAGAAGGACTTTTTTCTTCTCCGGCAACGCAACGACAGTGTGGAATTTTAATAAAGCCTGTGATACCTTAAAGGAAAACGCAATGCGACTTAGCTGGATCTCAAAACGCAAAAGGGAAAACTTTGTCCTGATTAATCCATGCAAAAAAAAATAAAGTTTAAGTTTTCGTTGTCATTGCGATGGTGACACGAAATCCATGCCATTAGTTGGATGAAGTTATGCCTTCAACTTTAATTTATTTGCTGCAAACTGACTTCTTTTAACGGAGGGGCTTCCATATGAGTAATGCACGGAAAATAAAATGGGGCCGTTGTGGGTTGACTTATGTTGTGGTACCAAACGTTGACGATAGTGATGAAGAATTTCTGGGTACGTACCGTGTAATTTGTATACACGCGCACACATACACTATAAAAATTACACGCTACGTACCTAACAAGTCTCCTATGCTATCGTCAACGATTATCGTTTTAAACGTTACGTACAGGGTACTCGTACAGCGACATGGTACATGCTTACTTAAGTGTCGCTAGTGTCCGGTTTCAATCAATGCATTACAGAAGTCGCACGTCAGTGCGTCACCTAGTCTAAATACTTTCCTGATAACCGATTTGCTGATGGAGCTGCTAGAGTTCTACGTCGTCATCCTAAACAGATGGATGAGTTTGGGTGGTAAACCAAAACTAGACGTATGTCTCTGTATAGTTAGCCTCTATAAAAGCTGTCGTATGCGACTTTGAATAGGTGGTGGGTATTGATTAGGACTTCTTGGGGTTCTTTTTCAGGATCTGCCGAAGTGTGAAGATTTTATCAAGATTGGCCTTAAACCACACCAGCAAAGTCAAAATAACTAGGGTTAAGTTTCTATATTGACAAACATCCCCTAGACGACAGCGGAATAATTTCCAAGATGGAGTCTACTTACTTACTTAAGTGGCGCTACAGTCCGGGATGAACCTGGGCCTCAACCAACATGCCTCTCCAATTAGCCCGGTCCTTAGCTAACTGCCTCCAGTTGTGCACTCCAAGTTGGTTGAGGTCGGTTTCTACTTGTGCGCGCCACTTAAGGCGAGGTCTTCCTCTACTGCGTCCGACGTCTGGCTGGGAATCGAAGACGAAGATGGAGTCTACGGTGGAGTCTATAGTCCCAGTTAGGATGGACAAAGTGAACATATTTAAGCTGCTACGATATATTCAGACAACAGGACATCAACGAATCTCAAGGGTTTGTCATATATGGTGGCGTAAGAGCCGAGAAGCAAACGGCAGAGCTCAATCCTGTAGTGGTAACTGATGGCCCCCCAGCTTAAAGGTTGTGCTTTGGGTTAACTACCCGGAAAAATCGTTGTTACAAAGTAACCAAGAGCCTTAGGAAAGACTGATTTTAATGTTGACTACCACGCTAAATGAAAACTGGAAAACCACGTTCGTATCTTCAACTGAAATATGAGAACATTAAACAGGAGAAGTGCTGGTAAATAACTAGCCAAAGCCATAAGCTGTTTAAGAGCAGACATTACTGCCATCCTGGAATGGCTATGGGATGGACCGAGCCAGCATCAGAGGGACAATCTTCCATAAATCGTAGCAACTACTAGCATTACGCCGACGAGATTGACATCATTGGTCGGGCTTAAGCTTTTCGGATTTCACGGTCAATTTAAAAGTATGGTTTAGCTCAGCCAAGTATAACAAGTAATTGTGAATGGTTCATTGATAATTAATTAGTTTAACGATTACAACCATACACCAAACGGGAATATTCTGCGAATATGACACATTTAAACCCCGAATTAAGTTCGGACATCACCCATGGATCAAGTCTCTAATAGCAATGGAGGATATGGTTAGTGTAGAAAGAATCAATTGGGCAATTGACTCCTTCTCCCCATATAAATCTCCAGGAGTCGATGGTATTATCCCGATCATGCTACAAAAATCGAAACACCCCGTAACAGCATTCCTACACAAACTGTTTGTTAGTAGTCTAAAATGCGGTTACATCCCTAGGTGCTGGCGGGAAGTAAAGGTAATCTTTATCCCAAAAGCCGGCAAGCCCAGTCACACGACCGCGAAGGACTTTAGACCAATAAGTCTTACATCCTTCATACTAAAAACCTATGAAAAACTAATGGATATCTACATTCGTGACAAACTCGACCCCCAATACATATCCTCGGCACAGCATGCCTACACGAAAGGTAAGGGAGTCGAAACTGCCCTACATGATATCGTTAGTACAATAGAAAAACCTCTTCACGAGAAGGAATATACACTCGCTGCATTTCTCGACATTGAAGGAGCCTTCAATAATGTGAACACAAACGCAGTCGAAAGAAACCTCGCGAAGAACAACGTGGACCAATCTCTTATACATATTATTGGAAGTATGCTCAACCACAGAAATATAAATGCGAATCTGGGAGACACCCATCTCAAAGTTATAGCATCAAGAGGCACACCACAAGGAGGCGTTATCTCACCTCTGTTGTTGAACATAGTCATCAATGAGATACTCATAAAGCTACAGCGAAATGGGGTAAAAGTCATAGCCTACGCAGACGATGTAGCGATACTAGTTAAAGGGAAATTCCTACCCACTATTAGTGAACTACTCGAGCGGGCATTGAGAACTCTCAACGAGTGGACAAAACAATGTGGGCTTGGCATCAACCCCCAGAAAACGGAACTCGTTCTCTTTACGAACAAGAGGAAGATACCAATATTCGACTTACCGGCTATCGATGGGACTATCCTCAAACTAGCCGATAGTGCAAAGTATCTGGGTGTCATTCTTGATACAAAACTCAACTGGAACCTAAATGTGCGCGAGCGCATTAAAAAGGCCACAGTCCCTTTCTATACGTGTAATCGAATATTCGGAAAAAACTGGGGTCCGAACCCCAAGATCATCCTATGGATGTACACGGCCATTGTGAGACCTATATTAATATATGGGGGGCTTGTCTGGTGGCAATCCACAAATAAAGTCACCCATCTGAAAAATATGACAAAGGTACAAAGGATAGCATGTGTGGGCGCTACTGGCGCAATGAGAACCACACCAACAGCTGGACTGGAAACCATCCTTAACCTGCTACCGCTAGACCTTTACATGCAAGAATCTGCAGCCAAAAGTGCTCTAAGAATCAGCCAGCTCAACTGCTGGAAATCGAACTCAGGAGGACATGCCCAAGTTCTACACAGATATCTGGGCTCAGCTGTATCCTCTGACTACATGCTGCCTCACCATGACTTTCAAAGACCATTCTCCTGCATCCTCCCAAGCAGAGAGGAGTGGGAGAGGAACGAATGATGGTTCAAAAATGGATGTAGGCGTTTGAGCTGGAGTGTTTTTAGAAACACTTGAGCTAAACAGCACCTTTCGTCTCCCTGAGCACAGCAGTGTCTTCCAAGCCGAAATATTGGCAGTAGCAGAGGCAGCCAAAGCGACCTCAAAGCTGGCGATACCACCAGATGATATCACCATCTTCATTGACAGTCAGGCTGCAATAAAAGCTATCTCTGCTGTCGAAATAAAATCTCGGCTTGTGAAACGTTGTCGTGAAGAGCTAAAGGTTCTTGGCGTCCAACATAATATTAAGCTCTGCTAGGTCCCCGGACACAGAGGCATACAGGGCAATGAAATTGCTGACGAACTGGCGAGAAAAGGATCTGCCTCCAGCATTGACCAAGCAGACCAGTCTGTCAAACCACCATTATGTGACCTCAAATCTCGGGTGGGACAGAAAACACTGATCACTGCCAAAAACAGGTGGAACTTCCTTCCCAACTGTGAAACTTCCAAAATGATGTGGCCTGAGTATGACAAAGCCAGAACCCATAAACTACTTCGTAGAAACAGGAAATCTGTCTCTACTTTAGTTGGGATTCTTACTGGGCACAACTTACTTAAAAGCCACAAACTGAAAATGCATCTCTTAGATGATGACCTCTGTAGTGGCTGCGGTGATGAAGAAATACACGAGGACACCCTCCACTTTCTGTGCCACTGCCCAGGCCTCAGCCAATTAAGAATGAGAACCTTAGGAAAATACTTTTTTCATGACCTCACTGATCTATCCGAAATCCCTCTCCCTAATCTTTTCAGGTTTGCATCAACATCTGGATGACTGGAAAGAGGCTAACAACAATGGACAGTAACGGGACAATGAATGAACCAACCACATAAGTTTACCCCCAACGGGCATCACAATGGGTCTATATTGACCTGACCCACCAACCTAACCTAACCTAAGTCTCTACTACATCCAACATCCACAAAAAAATTTACTCTGACAGAAGTTAAGCCAATACTTAAGCCACAAAATCGGGGGCTTAAAGTTTTATCAACACTTAAGTGTGGTTACCTCTTAAGCCGGCACTGTGAACCACAAAGTTATGTTAAACCGTCGGTTAAGCTCCACGTGAAGCTTAAGCTCTCACTGTGAGACTGGGCATAAGTATATGCTGTCAACCTCGGCATCGGCTCCGCTATTAATTCTGACAACAACATCTCGTCATAAATTAAACGAAGAATTACTCTTGCTAACCGCTGTTTCTTCGGGCTGAGAAGGCAATTCAGTAGTAAAGTCCTCACTGATCATCCCAGTCCTGCGCTGCGGCGCTGAAGCTTAGACCGTATCAAAAGTGAATGATGAAATCCTTAATCGATTTGAGAGAAATCCTTAAGTAGCGCGTACAAGTGCGCAACTGGAGGCAGTTAGCTAAGGACCGGGCTACTCGAAGGGGTATCAGTCGTATCCGGTTAATAATTGGCCAAAGTATAACTCTTCTTCACCAACTGAAGGCTAGTAATCAAGCTTATTGGAGACTTACTTTTGACAAAGCCCAGGTATACCTCGAACTGTATTAATTCATGTTTCGGATCACAGGGAGTTCCAGCTCATCAGTGACCCTGTACCCCGAGGGAGTTAGGTCTTCGAATGACTTTGTCAGCTAACCCATAAACACATTTATATATGTATCTGTAGGCTATTCACCTATATCCGCTATCTTGCTGTTACATTTGGTAGAATTCCGGAATAAGACCGCGAAACATATAATGACGATAGGATCTTTCAAGCGACGATGACCGCTTGGGAACACCGCGTGTTGTAGCTTACTAAGTGAGAGAATATGGGCCTTCGCACACGAGATAAGTTCAACTGGTATAAAACAGATTTAGTGGCGAGGGTACTGATGTTTGCCGTAAGACATAGTGTGAGTTTGAGCGGTAGGACAGGGTTGACAATCAATCATAAATCACCATTTTAGGTCTAAAAAATGTATGTCACTAGGCTCTCACACAAACCCTAGAACTTGCGAAGAGATGGCTGTCCAAGCCAAGTCCTGTTTCCTCATTAATACTCAGTCACCAAAAATCTGTGTGCGTTTCCGTATCAGATTTTTCGCGAACTGATATCCCAATGCTAAGGCGGAGAAGCTACAGCCGCTTGTCCCCTGCGCCACGGTAAAATGGAATTAATTTACCAATATTTTTTTTTTTTTAAATTCTGACCTGCCTAAGCAGTAATATACACATCGACCTAAAAGATCTATTGTGCTTGCCGTCAGATGTTTTTTTTAGGTTAGTAGCGCTTCTACTTTCCTAATGTAGCTGATAATACTTTCAGCCGAAGATTTCGTCAGTTCTTCGGGACTTAAAGATTCCCTTCTCATACCGTAAAGGGCCGGGCATTCACATATGATATGCTCGGCTCTTTCATCTTCTTCTAGACATAGTCTGCACTCCGGTGAGTCGACTAGACGCATTTTGTTTAGGTGATATCGCAGACAGTTAGGTAGCCTACAAAGTTTTTGATATCGTGCGTGCGAAGATTTAGTATCTTATTGGCATCTGATTTGAAGGGCTGAATAGCTCTTTTGGCCTGTCTTAGGCCTGGGATGTTTCCTCAGTATGAAAAACGTTTGTTTTGTTCCCAGTTTTTTATGACCAAATTTATGGCTGATTTGGGGATTGCACAGAAGGGTTCAGGTCCAATGAAGGAGGTTTCCGAATCTTTTCTGGCTAGTTCATCAGCTTTTTCGTTACCTTCAACTCCCTTATGTCCGGGAACCCACCATAGTCTGGTTTTGTTCCTGGAACTGAGTGTTTGGAGGGAGTTGAAGCAGTGTAGTACTGATTTGGAGTCAATGATGTGTGCCACCGCCGGAAGCTCTTCGAGTTCCTCACAGGATTTGCGCCAGGACGCTCTTTTTGATTTACGCAACTCTATGTTGTATTGGGTAAGTAGAGATTAATATTGGTCCCACTTAACGGTGCGTTTGGCTTTATTGAAAAGCTTTCTTACTCTTTTACGGAAACTTTCTAGGTTATCGTTCCACCATGGTGTGCACCTCCTTGTCACAGTGCGTTTAACCTTACAGCTATTTGTTGTAGGTGTCCAAGGCACCTATAGCTCGGTGCAGGTTTGCCTGCAGCACATTTAGTAGGGTGGTCATAGCTTTCTACAGTGCTCAGGGTTTCGTACCCTATAAGGCTTGTTATCGCCTCTTCTACGTACGATACCCTGTTGAGAGAGACCTTCGTGTCTATCTCTCGGACCGTTTTTCACTGTCCGTGTTTTTGCCGTTCACGCGCCCGTTCCGCAGCTAGCTTTGGTCTTAACTGTTGCTGGCTGATGTTTACGTTGCTCGTACTAGGGGCGTTCGGCGATACTGTCGTAGGCAGTGAACCAGTCTTCTTTATATCGCTTCCGGCGGCATTACTAATACTGGCTTCTGGTTGCGATGAGCTGGCGCTTGTTTTTTCTGACGACTTTTTCTTTTTATCAGTGACAGTGTCACTATTTTTTCGGGTCTGAATTGCAGACTTGTCGGATCCCTTAAGGATGATCTTGATTTGTCCAAATCTATATGAGACCATCCCCTTTAGCTCCGCAAGCCTACGCATCGCACTCTCGTTCATTGCAAAGACCATGTGGGCGACGTCTTTCTCGTCCGATCTTTGCAGAACTCTCCACGTTCTCGTATTCAGGTCTCTGTTTTGACCACAAGATTTACCAATAACGGCCCTGCTTAACGCTTAATCCGAATGGTACATTTGGGAAGCTCTTCATGACAGTATCACTCTTGTAAGTTTGTCAGACTTTCGCAAGTGGTAGAGCAGTGAATAAAGTTTAGGTGTTGTCACTTTCGAGGTGTGAACCTGGGACCTCGCGCTTAAAGTCCAAGGCACTAACCACTAGGCCACGGTGGCGGTGTTATAAAACAGGTACCTATACTGTTTCTTTTTTGAATTAACGAGTATAAGCGTGCTCTCCAGTCTCCATGTACCTATCATTGGGGTAGTAAGCCCACAAGATCAGGCTATTGCGGATAGCGATCGCCATTCTAACATGCTTCGAATCACCTGAATTAAGAAATTGTCAGTTCTGTTAAGCTGAACCCAATCGTACAGTACCTTAAGTATTTTATGTACTTTGATTCTAGCGATCAGCACAATCCTAGACAGGATCGGATACACCGCCTCTCAAATAACCCTATTTTTCCATATATGATGGCGCTATATTGAACCACAAGGAGCTGCCGTAATCGATGATTGTTGTAATTGCCATGTAGCATATGACATTCACCATTGAATCAAAACAGCCCTCATTGTCATGGCATTATTTTTCATCATAGCGATACTCCTTAATGAAGTCGAAGTAACCGTTCAAAAGTATGTTGATGGCCCTGAAATTAAGGTACGCCACTAGATCATCGGTGAGGCGACCCATTCCTCAAAAGGTAGGCGCATTTCAGACGGTCATGTTTGTCAGAGTTCAGTTTCAGCTCGAGCTGTAGAACAATCGAAAACAAACAAGATATCTAATAATGAAAATAATTCCTCAAGAAGCTTATCACAACTGCGCCCCTAAATTCAAACTTCTCGCCCTAAAATCCGCTCATCCAAATCCGTCACCGCATTCAATCCACAACAATAGTGGAAATTTCTGAGAATTTAAATAACAAAACAAGCCGAGCATCTGTCTCGTTTTACAACTTTACACTTGACATAGATAACAATTGAGCGGCAATCTGTTAATTGAGTGCAAAATCTAAGTCATTCACAAGCAGATACAACAACAAACAAGCCTCCATCCACAGCATCTGTGCAAGATGCGATAGCGTGAACTTCATACTCTTAATTTCAAAACAACATGTATAGTATATGTATGTGGGTTTGTGTTTTTGTGTGGTACCTTCCTAGTATCACCACATGCTTGGTTCATTTATATACCTAATCCGCTATTGTTTTCTACATCTCACAGTTCCCAGAACGCACATCCGTCACGTCAGTCTAATCGAATTAGCTTAGATAAGAGATGTGCTCTTCTTTGGATTGAGAGATACCACTAGAAACAATCTACAAACACCAACAATACTATCTGAGATGTTTCATATGTATGTCGCATTGAGCCTTCGCATTTGCATGTGTTGGTTTTGTTGACAAGCCGGCTCAGTTTCAGTACGATGATCAATTTAAATTTCAGTCTTTGTGGCATATCTGAGGGGAAATCTTCTTTCGTCGCAGTCGTATTTTTGTTTCAATGACATGAAATTTTAATAAAAAAAAATTAAAGTAAATACATTTTAAAATCATCCCTACAACTATGCTGAAGCTGCTTATAGTCGGATTGATCCTCTGTTTAAATTTAACGCTTGCTCGCAAATTTCGTAAGAACCTATATCCTATGTGCATAGATACAGTTTTAAGTGATTAAAGAATTTTTTTTTAGAATTTGAAGAGCTTGTGCGAAATGCTTTACCTGATACCTCAGCTGAAATACAACAGGCTGCAGCCGAAGAGGTTATCATGAGATTGGTACCAAAACATGCGCATCTATTTGAAGTCGAGATAAACAAAAACATGACGTTAAGGAGTTTTCAAGTGAGTACTCTAGATATAAAGTTAATTTGTCAATTTAATCGTTTGTCCATTCGGTGGTTGGAAATTGTCATTCTGGAGATAGACAATGTTGATTGTCAGGCCTATCGGGAATAATATATCCCGGGAAACTGTTCATTTCAGCAATCTGATTTACATTACTGAAAGGGAAAAAATTCGGGAAAATTTGTTCGCGATAGGCCTGCATAAGTCGGATTATTTCGTCGTTTCAACCACGAAGTTACGTATCTGCAAAATTTTACATTTTGAGATATTTGGCGTATATTATCTACCGATCATTATTTATCATCACACGAAGTGTCGTATCTGTATCTCTCAAAAAATTTTAGATTGATTAATACTTTCATTTCTCATATAAATGATTTTATTAAGCTTAACGCAAATAACGGACAGACAAAGTACGATACATATACCAGTTAATATTTTGCAAATACGCCATTTTGTATTTGGAAAGACGCGACGATTTGTTTTCCCCATTTCCAAGCTCGGGAATTTTTGTTTGTCTCTTTTTTTTCCTTTCATCACATCTATTTTGGATTCGATAAAGATATTTAAAAGAACCCTTCACTCTCTGGAAAGCCTTAACTTTCGAAATTGCCACCCACGCCTTGATCAGATTTGGCTTTGACTGGTTTTCAAAAATTAATTTCGAAACTTTCCTTTACTAACTTACTTAAGTGCTGCTACAGTCCGGAATGAACCTGGGCCTCAACCAACATGCCTCTACAATTAACCTGGTTCTTAGCTAACTTCATCTAGTTGCTCACTCTAAATTGGTTGAGGTCGTCCTCTACTGCGTCCGACGTCTGGCTGGGAATCAAAGACTCTGCGAGCCGGGGTATTGGTGTCCATTCGTTCTAAATTTCGTAGCCATCTTTAACGTCCAATGCGGAGTTTTTTTTACCATGGGTATGTCGCTGTATACCTCGTATAGTTCGTGGTTGAATCTTCGTCTCCATAGCACGTCAACGCAAACGGAACCGAAGATATTTCGAAGAACTTATCTCTGAACGAAGAATTTCTTCCTCCGTGCATGCTTCAACCCCGGGAGAACAACACTGGGATGTTCAGGGTCTAGCATATGATCTCCATAGTAGTTCGACTGAGGGCTTCCCTTCTTAGCCCGAAGAAACAGCGGTTGGCAAGAGTTATTCTTCGTTTAATTTCTGATGAGATGTTGTTGTCAGAGGACATAGCGTAATAGAGGCAGACATAGTCCCGTACTACCTCAAAGTTATATCTGTCAATGGGGATGTTCTGTGGAATTGGTCGATGTTGTGTGTCCTTTTGTGTTGACAGCATATAGTTGGGCTTTTTCATTTCCTACTAAACACATTTTTGTCGCTTCATTCTCTATACTAGCGAAAGTGCCTATGACATCCGTGACATGAGGACGACCAATGATGTCAATATCGTTGGCGAATGCTAGTAGTTGCATCGATTCTTGGAAGATTGTACCTCTGGTGTTAGCTCGGGAGTTTTGCACAATCTTCTCAAGAATTAAATTGAAGAAGTCACATGACAGCGTATCACCTTGCCTAAATCCTTTTATCGAACTTGTCGGTGAGGTCGTTTCCGACCCTAATGGTGCAGCGAGAATTCTCCCCCGTCATCCTACACCAACGGACGAGTTTGGGCGGTATACCACAACTAGACATGGCTCTGTATAGTTCATCTCTATAAATGCTGTCGTATGCGGCTTTGAGGGCTCAGTGGCGCGATGGTTAGTGCGATGAACTGCCGCGCAGAAGGTCTGGGTTCGATTCCCAGCCATAACAACACCTAAATGATTTTTCACTGGCCCTCCTCTCGCGATGATCTGACAAATCGTCCGAGTAGTATCAATTGTCAAGAATAGCTTATCTCAACTTAGCCGTTCGGAGTCGGCATAAAACAGGAGGTCCCGCCATCGTGCAAGAAGTACACACGCACACATGAATGGTTGTGAGAAAGCTAGGCCCTGGGTACTAACGAGCCTGTTGCGCCAAAAATTTGTATTTTTTTGTATGCGGCTTTGAAATCGATAAAAAGTTGGTGGGTATCGAATTGGAGTTTTTGGGTTTTTTTTCTAGGATCTGCCGTCGTTTGAAGATTTGATCAGCTGTGGACTTTGCTGGCCTAAAACCACACTGATAAGGGCCGATGAGGTTGCTGGTAAATGGTTTCATGCGTTCACAGTTCTGCTAGAAATCAATCCGGTTGGCTTGTTTTTGGATAGCGATTCGAACTCCTTCAATACTGGGAGGGCACCTTACCTCTTCGTTGATTGTAGGTGCGCTGGTTTCTTGCCCTATCACTCTCTCGAAATTATGACTACTAAGCAGCTGCTAGCTGAACTCATCTACCATTGCGTGTCAGTTGCTATTTCGTAAAGCCTGCGTTCCTTCTTTCAACCCAGCCTCTCTTGTCGCGAAACTTTTCGATTCCCCTGAGCTGATAGGCTGCGTGTTCTTCAGAATTTTGTTTTCTTTCCTTCTCCTGGTTCGGTACACTACCTGTGGTGTGCGTGTTTTGAGTTGTACCGCCTTGATAAGTGCCTCCTCTGTCTTCTATTCTTTGTTCCCGCAAATATTATCTTACGCCCGGCATCTTTTTGGGTGGGCTGGTGCCTATGAAAGATTCGGCTACCGCTTTGATGACATTGCAAAACTATTAGTACATTGGTAGAGGATGATGGTGTATCCGGAGTCTCTCACTCAGTTGTGGTTTTTAGACTCAGGCAACCTCACTAGGGCGACCAACGTCAAGTCTCCTCTTCGAAGCTCCTTCTCGTGGACAGTCGGTCTCTGAATTGGCGAGAGATTAGTCAGATTCGACGATTCTTCCTCTGAATGTGTGTACATCTAGGATTTTGGATGGCTCGCATCTATGAGCACACAGTCGATTTGGTTAGCAGTCCGATCATCTGGAGGTCGTCATTTTGCTTTGTGGAAACGAATTCGTCGGACTGCTCATTACATTATGACATTCTGCTGCGAAGTTCGTTAGTCGGAAGCCATTATCTGTTGTAGTTTCAAGGAGGCTCTGCCTTCCGACAAACCTGCAGAATATGTTTTTCTTACCGATTTTCGCATTGAAGTCAGCAAGTAAGATTTTTACATCGTATTCCGGATAGGCCTCATCCAAGAGGTTATAAAATTCCTCCCTGAAATGGTCTTCATCCTCATGGGTAGAGGTGTGTGCACATATGAGGATGGTGTTGCAAAATGTTGCTCTAAAGTCGTTTACTCTTGACCTAAGTCGTCTCCCCACAATGAATCCGCAGCCTAGTATGTGGAGTCTTAGGTGGCAGCTGTAATTAATGTCGCATACTTTTCGTTTTTCCTGGTCCTGTTCAACGTATTTTCTGAATCACGGTTATATTTTTGGTAGCACCAAAATACCCTAATGGTGCAACCCCCAACCTGGAGAGGCGCTACAGTCCATTCTTAACGTCAAAACCAATCGGGACCAAAGATTTTCTGAACAATTTTTCGCTCAAAACGACCGCTTTCGCTCATCTAAATATTTTTAATAAGACTTAGCGGTCTAACAATTTGTAGCCTCTTGACATAAAAGCGGAAAAACAAGGAACAAAATCAGAAAAGCGGGCTGGCCCCTTTTTAAGAGGAGGTTGTCGATGATCTGTTCTATCAAACCATCAATTGATGATACCTTGAAATTTATGACGTCACTCCGTTAGAACCAAGGTTACTGTGACCTCATTCTCTTCTAAAAACCCGGGACCAACAATCGCAGCTGAGAAAAGTGTACACCACACTGTGCCATTACGTAAATGGAAAGGTCTTTGATGCAATTTTCTAGGATTGCTGTCGGCCTAGTGGAATATGTTCTGTTTGTCCACTCAAGTCAGAAAGGGCTTCAGGGCAACTCTAATGAGTTCCTGCACAATCGCCAGCTTGGATGGATGGTAATGAAGGTCATCGTGATCATTCGTCTCACTGAACTATCGGGAAGTCTAAGGTCTGGCGCATGCTTGCAAGCAGAACGCCATATGGATTGCATGCTTGAAGCTCTCACTGCCTCACTGCTCTCAGGTGATCTTGTAGGGCGATGGACTCCTGTTTTCTGTCCTTCCACAGACGCAGTTTGTCTGAGCATAGAGAGTCATTTTGAAGTTGATTTGGGTTCCGTGATAGGGTCCAACTGGACCGCAGTGAGGCGATTTTGAAAGGCATGCTGGATTGCTATCAACGGAAAACGCATTTTCCAAAGCATGATGGTGACAGACCAGCTTGAACGACTCCTACAGACCGAATGGCACCTAGCTCAAACAAGGATGTTATGTTTCTGTAACTCTGTATAACCGGAGCGGCTGCAATTGTATTTTTAGTTGTTTAGGTGATGAGGCTAACATCGTTTGCCTCCATTCGTTTAGCATGGCTCTTTGCTGTCCCTAAAAAAAACCTGTTTCAAGTAATTGAGTAGTTTACCGTTTTGGCACAAATGTTCTTCAAAGCTGTGGTGACTGGAACTCCCTTTGATTAATACTTCCCCAACTGCTTGGACATGCATAATTTTTGTTTCTCCAGCGATATGTGAACGTGTGACCTGATTTATGGCACCCACACTCGACCCATACATTTCTATCCAACTATCCCATCGATCAGGCTTAAGTGTGCTCATACCTTAGAAAACCTCCACCCTTTCCAACTAGATGATAATAATATGATGCCACGCCAGATAGCATTAATTTATTCGCAAAGGTATACGAAGCCATCTCTGTCATTAACCACCTGTCCACTAGTCAAGGGTTCACCCGACTCCAGCCTCAATCAAAGCAAATTACCTATATTCCACCCTCCATTAGTATATAGTGAGAGATTATATCTACATCAGCAATAGTTTCCTTACAGCTTCAGCAGTCGCCAACAAACGGTAACATCCGTATCCTCGCTTCGGATGGGGTTTCCGCAACGAAAGGTTTCCATCATTATCTGAAGTACTACCTGCACTCGGACGTATCATGGTCGGGTAATCAATTGGAGCACATTCCGTCGGAATTGGCCGCTCCGCCCAATGGAACATCCCACTCGGCGAGTGCATTCATCTATTATCAGAATGTTTGTACGTGGAGCTACAGCTTCGCCTGGTGGTCATGGACCGATTGGAGACGTCATATCGACTGGATGGCACTAATGGGTATATCGCTTACGATTGCCCCCATACAGGAGCAAATTTGGACCGAACTCTACCAGGAGTACGGTCTGACTGATGACGAGATATATGATCATTTTACCGGACCGGCATTCCAGGCCTGGTGAGTAATGTTAATTGATTTCGATTCGCGTTGTTTTTTTTTTTTCAATGGCACCCGTTTATAGCTTATACCGGTCTTGTTCCTTTTCAGGCAACGCATGGGCAACATTCGCGGTTGGGCCGGTCCACTGACTTCCAACTATCGGCGAATGCAATTACTTTTGCAAAAGGAAATCATCAAAGCTCAACGGAACCTTGGAATCAGCGTAGCACTACCCGCATTTGCGGGCCATCTGCCCACGGCCATGGCACGGATTTATCCAAATACCACCTTCGCCAGAGTCGAACGATGGAACCGTTTCCCAGACAACTATTGTTGTCCACTTTTCGCAGACCCCAACGAGGAGCTGTTTCATCAGATTGGCGAACGGTTTTTGCGCGCCGTCATTGAGGCATATGGCACGGATCACATCTACTTCAGTGACCCGTTTAATGAAATCCAACCGGCCAAGTCGGAAGCGGCCTATCTGAGCCGGACAGCTGCGAATATTTACCAAGCAATGTCGACGGTGGATCCGTTGGCAGTGTGGCTCCTCCAAGGATGGATGTTTGTCAAGAATCCATTTTGGAGCGGCCAGCTGATGGAGGCATTTTTAACGGCGGTACCGCGTGGTCGTCTGCTCGTTCTCGACCTTCAGAGCGAGCAGTTTCCCCAGTACGAAAGAACGCGCTCCTATTATGGCCAACCGTTTATCTGGTGCATGTTGCATAACTTTGGCGGAACACTGGGCATGCACGGTTCTGCGGGCATTGTCAATACCAGAATTCGACTGGCCCGCTCAATGAAGGACTCGACGATGCTGGGAGTTGGTATAACTCCGGAGGGGATCGATCAGAATTACGTAATGTACGCCCTCACGCTGGAGCGGGCCTGGATGGAGGACGATTTCGATTTGGACCAGTGGTTTCGCACATACGTTGCTGTGCGCTATGGTGTTGCAAACTCAGACCATCTGCAAACCGCATGGCAATATCTTCTAAAGTCGGTGTACTCGTATCGGGGTGTGCTGAAAATTCGCGGAAAATATGCGGTGGTCAGGCGACCGGCAACTAATCTCTCCCCCTGGGTGTGGTACAACACAACGTTGGTACAATCGGCGTGGGAGCAAATGCTGGAGGTTAACTTGTCGTCGAATGCCCTGTGGCGACACGACCTGGTCGACGTGACTCGTCAGTTTCTCCAGCTCATGGGTGACCGAGTTTACGTTAATCTAATGCACGCGTTTCGGAGGCGCGATTCGAAGCGGTTCCGCTGGCTGACTACCAGCATGATTGACATACTTTACGACATGGATGCTGTGCTGGCGTCGCATGAAAAATTCCTACTCGGTAGGTGGCTGGCAAGTGCCAAACGAATGGCAGAAAGTCCATTGGAGGCGATTCTATTGGAGTTCAATGCACGCAATCAAATAACCACATGGGGCCCGGATGCCAGGATACTGGACTATGCAACGAAACAGTGGGCCGGCTTGATGAGGGATTTTCACATGCCGAGATGGAAATTATTTTTGGACACAATGCAGCAGGCCCTGGACGAGGGAAGGGGCTTCAATGTGGCCGAATTTAGGCAGAAAGTATTTAAGGATATTGAGAGTCCGTTTGGGGTGGACAAAAGGGAGTATCCAACACAAGCGATGGGCGATTCGTTTACGATTGCACAGAGGATTCATGACAAGTGGAGGGGATTACTGAGGAGTGACCACTGGAAGAAGGAGGTACCCTGGAAGCGGGGCATGAGTGATGGGGATGCTGATGGTGATGATATGCAGGACGTGTCAACACTATCACCTATGGTAGTGGCTGTATGAGGAATGTGAGGGTAATTGGGGAATAAAATTGTTGTTCCTAAAATTTGATTGTTTGAGGTTTTTGTGGGCAGCGGGAAGAAGGAGTGTCGGAGATTTGTGTTTGATTGAGTTGTTGATTTGTTTACATATTCCTGAGCTGATTCCGTAATTGGATTTTGGTTGAGAGCATGCTCATGTTCTGAAATATTTATCACAGATGTCTTAGATGAAGGTGCATGCAATGTGATTTGAAATATAGGGTTCTGTGTAAGGATGACTTGATAAAAATTCAACTGGAACACATAAAGGTTGCTGAAGTCTCCAGGTTGATAGAAGTTGTTGTGGCTTGTAATTGAGAATCATGCTTCAAGTTTATACAAGGTAACTTGCAAAGGCTCAGCGCTGTTTCTGCTCATTTTAACACGGGCCGAGGTAGACGTCACCGTTTTCATCCTTCTTTTGCCCGCCTTATCACATCATATTTGCTGGAGGGCAGTAATGTCTGCTTTGTTCAGCTGCACGTTTTCTGTTGATGGAAAATGACGATCGTTGTTCTTTTTTCGTTAAAAATGGTCGTCACTTTCCGTGATAGTTAATACACACTAGAACCCCCAACCTGGAGAGCCAGCTCTTATTTGCTAGATATCCCTAGAACACGTCGTTGGCGTTTCAGCTCGCCAGCAAGCATCTCTGTTTAAGGGCCCTGAATAATCCTTAATATGTCGAAGCAGGTTTGTCAATCTAAACTGGGAAAATAGAAGCCACCGTTTACTCCATCTCAGGAATTCTTCAGCTGTAGTCCTTGTAAAGGAATATGCGGTGCATTAGTGTGATGGCATGTCTAATTATCGACAAGTTGGGTCAAACTATTGGTAATAGCAAACATTTATGCCTGCATTCCTACGTCATGCGTTCTGTTCGAGTACCATAGCCAACTAGAGTCGTGAACTATGAAACCTACAAGGATGATAAATCGGCTGTTGGATAAACCTTTTCGGATACATCTTGGAATAGTGTCACAGGATGATCGTTATTTGGGAAGGGATGAATTTCAAAATTCCCTGCAATACACGTGCAACCCATGACGCTTACCGTCAGGGGTGGACCACGGCCTCAATCAATAAGTTCCCCCAGCCAACTCGGTACCAAGCTAACTGCCTCCAGTTTCACACACCAAGTTGGTTGAGGTAAACTTGATCCATTGAGGTGGGGTCATACTCTGCTGCGTTGTCCCTACGGGCCGGACTCAAAGACTCGACGGGCTGGGGCGCTGGTCTCGCAGCCATCTCAGCCGCTGAATTCGAAGCTTTTTTACTGTAGAGTTCGTCGTTGAATCTTTTCCTCCACACTCCATCGATACAAACTGGAGCGAATATCACGCGAAGAATCTACCCTTCAACCGAGATGTGACGTTTTGGCTGAGTCGCCGAAGTTTAGAATCCTTTCTCGGTGACAGCATATATTTCGTTTTGTCCTCACAGCCGAACCCATATTTGCCGCCTACGATTCAATACATGCAAATCCACCAACGATAGCTAGCTGCGTTATTCCGTTTTTATCATATCGTGCAGGCTGAGATTTCCGACTATGGAAACGAAGATGTTCTACTTTCCAACTTTGGCGTTAAAACCGCTCACAACGTTGAAGTTACCCCGACACACAACCCCAACCTGGATGTCCAGTTCAAATTTATTATATACCCCTAGGACACGGGGCCATAAGTATTCACTACGGGATTGAGCACTGCTGTTGGCATTTCGGTTCATCCGCCATCATCTCTGTTCAATGGGCCTGACTTACCCTTACTTACTTACTTAACTGGCGCTACAGTCCGGGATGAACCTGGGCCTCAACCAACATGCCTCTCCAATTAGCCCGGTCCTTAGCTAACTGCCTCCAGTTGCGCACTCCAAGTTGGTTGAGGTCGGTTTCTACTTGTGCGCGCCACTTAAGGCGAGGTCTTCCTCTACTGCGTCCGACGTCTGGCTGGGAATCGAAGGCTCTGCGAGCCAGAGTATTGGTGTCCATTCTTTCTACATGTCCAAGCCACCCTAAACGTCCAATGCGGAGTTTTTTGACTAGGGGTATGTCGCTGTACAGCTCGTATAGTTCGTGGTTGAATCTTCGTCTCCATAGCCCGTCAACGCAAACGGGACCGAAGATTTTTCGAAGAATTTTCCTCTCGAATCTACCAAGGATTTCTTCATCCGCTTTTGATACAGTCCATGCTTCAGCGCCGTAGAGCAGGACTGGGATGATCAGGGTCTTATATAGGATCTCCTTAGTAGTTCGAGTGAGAGCTTTACTACTAAATTGCTTTCTTAGCCCGAAGAAACAGCGATTGGCAAGAGTAATTCTTCGTTTGATTTCTGACGAGATGTTGTTGTCAGAGTGAATAGAGGAGCCGAGGTAGACAAAGTCCCGTACTACCTCAAAGTTATATCAGTCAATGGTGACGTTCTGTCCAATTCGTTGATGTTGTGAGTCCTTTCGTGATGACAGCATATACTTAGTCTTACCCTCATTTACTGCTGAACCCATTTTCGCCGCTTCCTTCTCTATACTAGCAAACGTGGCTATGACATCACGTTGAGTCCTACCAATGATGTCAATATCGTCGGCGTATGCTAGTAGTTGCACCGACTTTTGGAAAATTGTGCCTCTGGTGTTGGCTTTGGAGTTTTGCACAATCCTCTCAAGAATCAGATTAAAGAAGTCACATGACAGCGCATCGCCTTGCCTAAATCCTTTTTTGGTATCGAATGTGTCGGTGAGATCTTTTCCGACCCTGATGGAGCAGCGAGAATTCTCTATCGTCATCCTACACAAACGGACGAGTTTGGGCGGTATACCAAAACTAGACATGGCTCTGTATAGTTCGTCTCTATAAATGCTGTCATATGCGGCTTTGAAATCGATGAATAGGTGGTGGGTATCGATTTGGACTTCTTGCGGTTTTTCCTGGATCTGCCAAAGCGTGGAAATTTGATCGGTTGTGGACTTTCCTGGCCTAAAACCACACTGATAAGGGCGAATCAGGTTGTTGGTAAACGGTTTCAGGCGTTCACATATTACTGCAGATATGATCTTGTAGGCGATGTTGAGGAGACTTATGCCTCTGAAGTTGGCGCAGTTCAGAGGGTCTTCTTTTTTGTGGATCGGGCAAACGATGCTGAGGTTCCTTTCTTCAGGCATATTTTCATCCGACCAGATTTGGCTTATGAGTTGGTGGCGGCCTTCCCGCCGGCCTTATAGAGCTCAGCGGGAAGGCCGTCATTTCCGGCAGCCTTATTCAGCTTGAGTTTAGATATTGCTATCCTCACTTCACTCAGGTCGGGTGGTTGGCAGTTTTCGCTGTCGTTGCCAATATTAAATGGTTCGTTCTGCCTGACAGCGGAATGTTGTTCGTCATCCCCGTTTAACAGTCTGCAGAAGTGGTTCTTCCATATCCTCAGCATCGACTGTGTCTCAACTACAATATTTCCTTGTTCATCTCGACAGGATTCTGTTCGAGCCTTGTATCCTTGGCTTTGACCTTTTACACTTTGGTAAAACTTGCGAACATCGTTCCTGGAGTGGCACCTCTCTATATCCTCGATCGCGCGCTTTTCTTGCTCTTTTTTCTTCTTCCTGAAAAGCCGATGTTCTTCCCTTCTTCTTTGCCTATAGATCTCAATGGCAGCTCTCGTCTTCACCTGAAGCTTAGCCTTGTAGGCCTCGTCCTCGTCCTGCGAGCATCTGTCGGCATTCCTCATCAAACCAGGGGTTTCTTGCTGGTGGGCGCGAGAAACCTAGCACATCAGTTGCGGCTGATCTAATGGCCTGTTGGCATCGTTGCCATTGCTCTTCGACATTCGATGCTGGTGGTATGGTGTTAATCGAGAGGTTAAGGGATACGCGAAGGTCTTAGCGGTCTCTTGCGATTGCAGTCTTCCCACATTAAATTTTTTCACAGTATTTCTGGATTGTTGTGGCGTGGTGGATATCCGCATTCTTACCTTGGCTGCTACAAGGTAGTGATCCGAGTCGATGTTAGCTCCTCGGAATGTTCGGACATCCAAAATACTGGATGCGTGCCTCTTATCTATCGCAATGTGATCATTTTGGTTGACCGTTCGTTGATCTGGAGACCGCCATGTCCCCTTATGGATATCGAGGTAAGGAAACCGTGTGCTGGCTATGGTTGCATTTTGTTCCGTAGCGAAATCAATTAGCCTAAGTCCGTTACCAGACGTGTTGTCGTGTAGGCTATGTTTTCCGACAATACTTCTAAAGATGTCTTCTCTTCCTACCTTTGCGTTAAAATCTCCCAGCACGATTTTAACATCGTACTTTGGTAGTCGCTCATAGGTTTTGTCCAGGAGCTCGTAGAAGCAATCCTTAGTTGTATCATCCTTTTCCTCCGTCGGAGCATGAGCGCATATAAGGCTGGCGAATTTGGCCTTGTTACAATGCGTTCGCTAATGTCTTGGAAACATAAGACTTCTTGCCTAAGTCTGGCACTTATAACAAATCCGCATCCGAATAGTCGCTGTTTCTGCTCACTATAACACGGTCCGTAGTAGATGTCACAGTTTTTCATCCTCTTTTTACCCGGCCCATCCCATCGTATTTCCTGGATGGCAGTAATGTCTGCTTTGTAGCAGTTTAGGGCTTCCGCTAGTTGTTTGCCTGCACCTCTCCTGTTTAATTTTCTCACATTCCAGGTGCAGATACGAACGTCGTTGTCCTTTTTTCGTTTAGCAGGGTCGTCAACAATAAAGTCAGTCCTTTCCGAGGCTATTGGTTGCTTCGTAACAATATTTTTTTCCGTGGATGGTTAGTTAACCCAAAGCACAACCCACAACCTTGTTTTGACCCTAGGACAGCTGACCAGAAAAAATACGATGTCAGTAGCCCATTTTTGGGGTATGAGCGCTGCCGTTGACCCATTGAGGGCTCCTCCGCCACCAACTCTTTTCCCATACCCTGGCTCAGTATTGGAAATCCATATAGACCTGGTGTTCAAATATGTCGAAGCAGCTCATACAAGGTGTCACCCGATGTTTTTTGGTTGCAAATATTTAAATTCTTCAGCAAAAAAAGTAGAAAAAATTATTCCATGATTCATGTCTTATGCGCAACCTATAATAATTGTTTCGATTTTTTTGCAAAACACTTTAAAAAATGGCGGCCAAAAAACATCGGGTTACAACTTTTGCGACGGGTGACAACTTTTGCGCCACCTTGTAAAAGGATTTCACTATCAGTTCGATCAAACTGGAGCTGTAGGCTCAGTATTGGAATTCCCTATAGACCTTGTGTTCAAATATGTCGAAGCAGCTCATATAGGAATTTCACTATCAGTTCGATCAAACTGGAGCTGTAGGCGCCACCATTGACTCCATCTAGGTAATTCCTCCACTGCCGCCTGAGAGTGAGTGCCTTAGTGAGAGGACACTCCTCCCCCTCTCTCGTTTGCTGCCACCAACGACCTAACACAGGGATTTAATACCCCATCTCCAGTCGAGGTACTAGGCACCCACCAGTCACCAGCGTGGAGGTGAGAGTAGGAGTTGATAGTGAGAGGCTAGAGTGCGAACGCTTGTGTCCTCATATAATCGCATCACTATCCTTAAGCACCGGCTGACTTACCCTTAAGATTCCTAAATAACCTGTTGTCTGAATATGTCGAAGTAGCTCATCTAGATTCGCTTGAGGTAGCAGGCCGGGTAATCCGTGCCAGTCCGACCTGTTTATAGTGTTGCTGTTTTGCGTCTTGTTATAAATACTCGCACTTACAAGTTTAGCAAGTCGAATCCGGTTGGATGAGACAAGTATCCGATGGTTACCACTTGGAGGTAAAAATAAGGACAGTTGATGTGTAGTCAGAGTTACAACCACTGGACACTGCCAAGTTAAAGCCAATCAGAGTCTACCCTCGTTCGGCAACATCCATCCACCTTTTTTGCTGTCACGGAGTGTATTAAAATGTCATCAATGGACACCTCAAGGCCCTCAAGCAAGCTAGACATTATTTCTTGAAAGATTTTAAGTGCAGAAGCGAGACCAAAGGTTAGGCAAGTGTACGAATACCTACAGTATACCTATATATAAAGTGAAGTCAATATAAGTAAGCTTTGTGTGCACTTTGATACCCTAATCTGAAAAAATTTTCTTTTTACAAGCAAGCAGCGTAAAATATTTGAAATCGCGTTTTCTGGATGCTATTTCTTCCAACGTCCTTAACGGATGATAACTTGATACCTGACTACGTTTGTTGTTTATGTCAGAAGTGTCATTACTTACAAAAAAATTTCTTTGTAATACCGGTACTTTGGTTTCGCATCATGCAGCTATCCTTCACGCGAACCCTACCGGGCGTATAGTTCTTGAAGGTGTTAACCTCAACCTCAGCTGATCTACAATACTCATGGGAAGAACGTTGCACCTCGCTCCGGTGTTTAGCTTCATCTTAATTTTCTTTCCCGTTATGGTAACTTCCTCCAGCCATACAGCTTTGTCATATCGTTTACGGCATCTATATGTAAGAGATCAACCTGTGACCTACTAGCTAGCACTATAACAATCGATGTACAGCACTAGCGCTTTATTTCCATAGGTCGGAGGTTTAGTACATATATAGCGAGGGCTATGGCATGTTTGCATTATGCAGAGACGGCACATTTCTGAAATTCTCAGATAAAGCCAAATATGTAGGGCTGATCCTACACGGAAGGGTTTAGCGGAATGAGAACGGAATGCTCTAACAAAACACCCCTAACTGAGTTATACTCTTGCTGAAAGGCTGTGATATTTTAACTTTTATCTAACCATTGCTTTCCTATAGCATATGTTTGGCCTGCTCTGCAGTCCTCATCATAATGACACTAGATTAACTGAACGAGTCAGATTTTTATGTATTACTTTTGAGATGTCGAGACTATGGTTCGCATTAGTCTTGTTTCGTATTACGTATTAGGGTCCTTGTTTCCTTTACAGTTCTGATGAGTAGGAAAACACGCCACGTAAATAAAGCAAATAGTCGACGTTTGAAGCAGACTCATAAGGCTTATAGCTCCCAAAGTGATATGCTAAATATTCAGCCCTCCTCTACACCATCAGCACAGTCCTGAACTGCTTATAAAAGTTTCCATCGATGAACTTCCCCACAATCAAATGAATGCCACACGTAAATCCAAACCCTCCACTTCTAAAGAACTGCCACTTTTTTAACATCTTTATTAGTCCTCACCCCAGCTGACTATATTTTGTATCCTGAAAAAAAAAAAAACAACAAGGACTAGAATAAATGTAAACGAAATAACTACATCTACACCTGGATAGCTTATCACGCCATCAATGTCATAATCATCTTCATCATCTACCATCTAGACCACCTGCTGGTGCTGCTCACAAAGGACTAATCGGCCGACACACCACTTCATGTGTCAACACATTCGGTGTTATACTGGCGTACATTCGTCTTGCTCGTACCTATTCGCAACACGACGACAAGGAAATTGCATTTCATATTCATGACGAGGACTTTATTATGATACCCGGCCATGGCACACATTTCACACGCGATCCCTCATACAAAGTGTGCGGTGCAGAGAATGGGAACCGACAGCGGCTGCGGCGGTACCGAAACCCAGCGTTAAGTGTAGCGCTCGCACTCGAAAACTATCCTCCGCCGCTCACCGAAAGGAGCATTTTTATTTTATTTTTATGTACGGATGGATACGGTACTGCAACAGCATTGTAGTGGAAAATTAATCTCAAAAAGGATTCCTGGTGATGATGATGGTGATGGTGGTTTCCCAGGCTAAGCCGACTGGGGATATCTGTTTGTGACAGCCGGGCTGGGGCCTCAGCCAACCATCGTCACCCGCTCACACTAAAAACCCAATTCGAAGCTCACCGAGTGCAGGAAATGATTGTTTCGTGCTGAATTAACTTGATTGACATGCTCGCAGATATTAGAAAACTTCTCCGTAACAATGGAGAAAACGTATAAAAAGTAATCTGGTGTAAGGAGCAGGAGAAGGATGTATACACAGGCAACTCCTATAAGTCACATCGATATGCAAATTAAGTTGTTGAGCTGGCAAATCGTACCGTCGAATAGGGACTTGCATCATAAAGCTAGCTACTCCATGGAGTGGCAGGCCCCCATATTAACATCGCACACACATCCAACACATCCTTTGAGGATTATTGCATCGCCTTGTTGGTGGCGATGGTGTGCTTGGGTATGCAATTTCCTTTGGCAACGAAATTATTGCGATTGCGGCAATTGGCTGAATGATTGACACGTTTATTGCTTGCAATTTTATTGCCACACCAAGGAGCGCTTGCCACTCTGTTAAGGGTAAGGCAGCACACAACGATCGTGGTAATGTGTTGCTAGAAGAAGAAGAAGTATTTTGGAAAGGTGCTTAACATCCGGCTTCAGCCATGAGTGAAATTTGCGATACTTTGATACCTACCTCAAGGTGGCTGGAGGTGTCAAGTATAGCAGGAGTAGGAACGATTTTTAGATAACCGACTAGCGGAAGTCCTTATGACTTTTTTTTGGTTTAGCAGCCTTTAACGATACCAATTTGGCAATCCTGGTTGGGCGTATTCGACTTGTTAACCTCCAATTCAGTGACATGTACTCGAATGTGAGTCAAGAGTTTATGAGATCTGTTGATTTCAATGATATCTGGACCTGGAGCCTTTGTTATATAGTAGTGTGATGTGTAGTGCTTGGTCTTGGTTTAGGTGAATAAATGCTGACCCAATGTCATCCTACCCACAGTATGCATTATAGGTTCTGATTGGTAGATGGCGTTACTGCATTCAAGGAGAAAATAAGAAGAAAAGTAATTGACCAATAGGGTGTCCGTTATTTGTCAAAGTGTAAAAATGTTTGGTCTCACCCCCCAAAAGGCTTGAGAGGCTTGATGCAAAAACGACTCTCCAAAAATTTTACGCCCCTTTGACCACGCCTTCCCGTGCCGACTTAAGGTTGAAATTTTAATCAATGTCACTCATACGCCATGAATACCTTTAACGTGAATTTTTTTTTTAAATCATAAAAACCATTTTATGCAACCAAAAATACAATTTGAAAAGTGTTTAGGTAAT
Source organism: Rhingia campestris (assembly GCA_932526625.1). Taxonomy (NCBI): domain Eukaryota; kingdom Metazoa; phylum Arthropoda; class Insecta; order Diptera; family Syrphidae; genus Rhingia; species Rhingia campestris. The sequence continues at coordinate 176,876,315 of OW052182.1, forward strand.
TTTTGTACAATTAGGGTAAAGTTTTCTATGCTCCTGAAAACATTGCATTACATATGCCATCTGATTTTTATCCTTTGTTATCAGGCCGTGATAATCTTCCACTAGCTTCACCGCTCTTTCCGCAGTATCATTCACGACCTTCAAATTCTTAATTATGTTTTTTCCATGGACATAAGACTCCTCATTTTTCCATTTCTGAGGTCCTTTTTTAAAAAAGAGGAATCTATATTGAACCGTGTAAATAAATTCATACTTCTATTTGTAATAAAAAATCGATCGATTTTCCTGAAAACAAAAAAACATAGTAGTAATGTTAGATTTAGCAAAAGTATTTATAGAAGTTCATTTAATATTTAAGCCGAGAATTATTTTATATCCTTATGGGCCATCATCAGCTTTTTCTCCGAGCAAAGTTTTTACTTTTTTGTTAACGCCTTCACCATATTTGCTCTTGTAGTGGTATTCAATCTCTTATCAAAAAGAGCAAAATAAGAACAGCTGCCTGTGACGTAACTGTATCGTTTTTGTCGTACAGTAAAAGGTCTTGTACAAATTTTAAATCTTTAACGCAAGATTCGGAGGCATTTGGGCAGTTGAACCATGCTTTAACATAAAACTTTACGATAAAAATGCAAACACCTGCTTGATCTGCCGGAATGGAATATTGGTTTCGTAACAAAAATATTTTTAAGCAATATATGGCTCGAGACATCCATCGTGCTTGATGCATAGCTCCAGGCGGTCGAATTGTTACAGATCCTGTATCTTCAGTTATAAAATATTTTGTCAATTCTAAAAATTCGCGACAATCCTCCCTAATTTGAGTTTTTGTTAGTTCTGCCGAAACAAAAGTCATTATTTCTTCCGCTACGGGTTGTATGATATAACGGAAACTTTCATGATATATTCCACTAGTTATATTTGTAGGGTTAATCTTCTGCCAACAGTTTTTAAATGCTTTAAACAATGGCACATCTGGACTTGTTGTTAAATGGGGTAATTTTTTTTTTTCAAATACAGCTTTCAAGATCAATTCGTATATATGATGGCGACAAGGGAGGTAAAGCAGGTCTCTACCAAGCTTTTTTTCCAAAAGAACACACGCTCCATTCAATCGACCAGTGTTTGAAGCCGTAGTATCGCAACACAATGCTTTAACTTTGTCCTTCATTTCCCACTTCTCCAATGCATTGAAAACAGCAGTTTTGGAATCTCAAGAATCTGCTCTATGTCGGTTCCAGTAATAATCATTGGGAACAGTTCAACATCTTTCTCATTAACATCTTAAACCATGAAAATATGTATATAATTTGTATACTTAAGAATATTTTTTTCACTTACTCAATGCGGGCAGTAATTTTCCAGCCCAATGAACAACAAAAAATTGTTGTAGCAATTCCTTAAACTTTGCTTTATGCTTTGAGCACGCTCACATCTCAGTTTTTCACGTTGTTGATGGATTGAGGTCTTCGTAATTATTAAATTGTCCAAGTTGTGGCCCAAAGCTTCTGCTGTAGCTTGCAATATAAAAACTGAATTTCGGGCGCTTACTTGACAACGGTCTAGGACTGCGACTAATTTTGGCGTAATGAAGTGTTTAGTTGCCCTCCAGATTTCCGCCGATTGCTGATACGGTGATGTTGAAGTGAACTCATTTACTTCTTCCGCTTCTGAATCTGATTCGATTTCACATAAATTCCCACTGCAATTTTTCGGAATTTTAGTGGCAATATGTTGGTGTTGACGGTTAAATTCTTCTTGTTTTCGCTTCTCTCGTTTCTTCTCAATTTCTGCATAGATGTAGTCAACAGCACCTATACAACCTAATCGACCTGGTTGTCTCTGATTTATAAGGAATTGCCTATCCTCTTCTATTTTCAGCATTGACAAAGCATCAGCAGAGGCAACATCAAAAAGATTGTCCAAATTATTTTTGAATGCGTTTTCTCTATCAGGAAAAACATGTCCATTTTTTTTTATTATTTTTTTCAGATAACGCCACTCATCATATACTTTTAACACTTTAGATATGCAATGTTGACTTTGCTTCGTTGGTATTCTGGCTTTCTCCCAAAAAATCATAACTTCACGCATCACTAAGTTCGCACTTTCACGAGTATTTAATTTTACTACTCTGATATTGTAAAAAAAAACTGACAGTACTTGTCTATTGGATGGTAATTTTGAACCAGTTATGTTGAAATCAATACCTCCAACCAAGTAAATGTTATTTTTATTTCTCAATGATATGGTTTTTATGATTTTAAAAAATGTTCACGTTGTATGGCGTATGAGTGACATGGAGTAAAATTTCAACCCTAAGTCGGCACTGGAAGGCGTGGTCATAGGGGCGTAAAATTTTTAATAGTCGTTTTCGCATCAAACCTCAACTTTTGGGGGGTGAGACTTGGAAATTTTTGTAAAATAAATTTGTCCATACAAATAACGGACACCCTACTGACCAATCAGAACAGGCATTCTATCAGCTCAGCATTTGTTCACCTAAACGCCAACTATCATCCATTCATTCTTTCACCAGCAGCGGCCGACACCAGAAGGTTTTTTTTTAATCCGAAGTTGTAAATCGAGTTGGAAAACTAAAGAAAAATAAATTTTGTTAGAAAAAGAAACAGACATCCTAAATTCAAATTTGTTGTTTTTTTTTGCTCGCGTTTCTACACACAACCAGTCTTGATGAATATAGGAAAGGAATGCACTAACATGCTATTTTCTGATATGCTTTTTCTAAGACCAGGTTTGTGTATGCTGAGTTAGCTCTGAGTTAAACCAGTTCTTTGAACTGGAAGTTAGATGAAAAAACTCATGTTTCTGGAGTTAATCCAAAGTCAATCTGGAAACAAGGATCTCGCAGTCAAAAGCTAATCCTAAGTCATTAGGAGGAAGTAAAGCCCACTTGCTTTCGAAGACATTATAGTCCGGAGAATATAAGTCAAAATCTTTGCTTACTGTCTATAGACGAATACGTTGATTTTTTAGGTAAACCTTGCTCTTGAGCACTCCAACAATAAAGTGGACGTTCCCCTGTGTAGAGTAGATTCGAAACTCCGACAGACTGGATATCAAAGAACTAGAAGCCGTGAGATCGAACCTATGGAGAGCTTCCTAAAATCATATTAGGAAGCCCTTGTAAAAGCAGAACGTCAAGGCAGTATGACAAGGTCCAAACGAAAAAGTCATGGAATTTAATGTGAGTAAGGAGAAGCAACTTCTGTAGTGGTAGACGAGGCCCAACCTTATCTTCCAGTTAGATACAAAAACATAGGCTCTGCGTAGTAGTTCTTTCTAGTTTTCGGAGTTTAGCAGATCGGCTGGTCCAACAAGGTTGGGAACCAAAAGACATGATAGCATATCCTGGCTTAAATAATTACGGAGAAAAATTCGTTCCCCATTCCTATATCCGAGGGGGTCCAGTCATGGGTGAACAACATGTAAGAGAAACCAACAACAACACCAACATTAAATCCAAACTTTTGGTCGGATAAAAGTATGCCTGAAGAATGGAACCTCAGCATCGTTTGTCCGATCCACAAAGAAGGAGACCCTCTGAACTGCAACAACAACAGAGCGTCGGCTGGATGCTATCTTGTTCAAAAGGCCATTTTTTACGAAATTGAGTTAAGTACGCAGTCTTCATAATTTTTGGACGCTCTTTCGTTTTTCGCAAACCATTTTGTTCTATCTCTTTTAGTTTTCAAGTTACAGAGAACTGTTTTGTTCAATAGGACACTTTTTTAACGATTTGTCATGTCTATTTTGTTCAATAAACCACTTTTCATCTTTTTTGTTTTATATCGAACAATTGTTAGTATATTTTTAAAAATACTATTTCATAATTTCTATTTTGTCCAATATCCACAATTTTGGATGTTTTGTTCAATATCCAACCGTATGCTTTCATTCTCTTTTGTTCAATATCAAACGAGACCACCGTTGTTGCATTTGATTTCCGTATATTCTCTTCATTACTGATCTTTCGGTGGTTAAGCACAGTATCTGCTGTGCATTGTGATAAAGATCGATTCTAAAGTACTTACTTACTTAAGTGGCGCTACAGTCCGGAATGAACCTGGGCCTCAACCAACATGCCTCTCCAATTAGCCCGGTCCTTAGCTAACTGCCTCCAGTTGCGCACTCCAAGTTGGTTGAGGTCGGTTTCCACTTGTGCGCTCCACTTAAGGCGAGGTCTTCCTCTACTGCGTCCGACGTCTGGCTGGGAATCGAAGACTCTGCGAGCCGGAGTATTGGTGTCCATTCGTTCTACATGTCCTAGCCATCTTAAACGTCCAATGCGGAGTTTTTTGACCAGGGGCATGTCGCTGTACAGCTCGTATAGTTCTTGGTTGAATCTTCGTCTCCATAGCCCGTCAACGCAAACGGGACCGAAGATTTTTCGAAGAATTTTCCTCTCGAATCTACCAAGGATTTCTTCATCCGCTTTTGATACGGTCCATGCTTCAGCGCCGTAGAGCAGGACTGGGATGATCAGGGTCTTATATAGGATCTCCTTAGTATTTCGAGTGAGGGCTTTACTACTAAATTGCCTTCTTAGCCCGAAGAAACAGCGGTTGGCAAGAGTAATTCTTCGTTTAATTTCTGACGAGATGTTGTTGTCAGAGTTAATAGCGGAGCCGAGGTAGACAAAGTCCCGTACTACCTCAAAGTTATATCTGTCAATGGTGACGTTCTGTCCAATTCGTCGATGTTGTGTGTCCTTTCGTGTTGACAGCATATACTTAGTCTTACCCTCATTTACTGCTAAACCCATTTTCGCCGCTTCCTTCTCTATACTAGCAAACGTGGCTATGACATCACGTTGAGTCCTACCAATGATGTCAATATCGTAAGCGTATGCTAGTAGTTGCACCGACTTTTGGAAAATTGTGCCTCTGGTGTTGGCTTTGGAGTTTTGCACAATTCTCTCAAGAATCAGATTAAAGAAGTCACATGACAGCGCATCGCCTTGCCTAAATCCTTTTTTGGTATCGAATGTGTCGGTGAGGTCGTTTCCGACCCTGATGGAGCAGCGAGAATTCTCTATCGTCATCCTACACAAACGGAGTTTGTTTGGGCGGTATACCAAAACTAGACATGGCTCTATACAGTTCGTCTCTATAAATGCTGTCATATGCGGCTTTGAAATCGATGAATAGGTGGTGGGTATCGATTTGGACTTCTTGAGTTTTTTCCAGGATCTGCCAAAGTGTGAAAATTTGATCGGTTGTGGACTTTCCTGGCATAAAACCACACTGATAAGGGCCTATCAGGTTGTTGGTAAACGGTTTCAGGCGTTCACATATTACGGCAGATAGGATCTTGTAGGCGATGTTGAGGAGACTTATGCCTCTGTAGTTGGCGCAGTTCAGAGGGTCTCCTTTTTTGTGGATCGGGCAAACGATGCTGAGGTTCCATTCTTCAGGCATATTTTCATCCGACCAGATTTGGCTTATGAGTTGGTGGATGTTACTTACCAAGTCATCTCCGCCGGCCTTATAGAGCTCAGAGGGAAGGCCGTCATTTCCGGCAGCCTTATTAAGCTTGAGTTTAGATATTGCTATCCTCATTTCACTCAGGTCGGGTGGTTGGCAGTCTTCGCTGTCGTTGCCAATATTGAATGGTTCGTTCTGCCTGACAGCGGAATGTTGTTCGTCATCGCCGTTTAACAGTCTGCAGAAGTGGTTCTTCCATATCCTCAGCATCGACTGTGTCTCAACTACAATATTTCCTTGTTCATCTCGACAGGATTCTGTTCGAGCCTTGTATCCTTGGCTTTGACGTTTTACACTTTGGTAAAACTTGCGAACATCGTTCCTGGAGTGGCACCTCTCTATATCCTCGATCGCGCGCTTTTCTTGCTCTTTTTTCTTCTTGCTGAAAAGCCGATGTTCTTCCCTTCTTCTTTGCCTATAGAGCTCAATGGCAGCTCTCGTCTTCACCTGCAGCTTAGACTTGTAGGCCTCGTTCTTGGCTGCGAGCATCTGTCGGCATTCCTCATCAAACCAGGGGTTTCTTGCTGGTGGGCGCGAGAAACCTAGCACATCAGTTGCGGCTGATCTAATGGCCTGTTGGCATCGTTGCCATTGCTCTTCGACATTCGATGCTGGTGGTATGGTGTTAATCGAGAGGTTAAGGGATACGCGTTGTGCGAAGGTCTTGGCGGTCTCTTGCGATTGCAGTCTTCCGACATTACATTTTTTCACAGTATTTCTGGATTGTTGTGGCGTGGTGGATATCCGCATTCTTACCTTGGCTGCTACAAGGTAGTGATCCGAGTCGATATTAGCTCCTCGGAATGTTCGGACATCCAAAATACTTTATGCGTGCCTCTTATCTATCGCAATGTGATCAATTTGGTTGACCGTTCGTTGATTTGGAGACCGCCATGTCCCCTTATGGATATCGAGGTGAGGAAACCGTGTGCTGGCTATAGTGGCGTTTCGTTCCGTAGCGAAATCAATTAGCCTAAGTCCGTTACCAGACGTGTTGTCGTGTAGGCTATGTTTTCCGACAATACTTCTAAAGATGTCTTCTCTTCTTACCTTTGCGTTAAAATCTCCCAGCACGATTTTAACATCGTACTTCGGTAGTCGCTCATAGGTTTTGTCAAGGAGCTCGTAGAAGCAATCCTTAGCTATATCATCTTTTTCTTCCGTCGGAGCGTGAGCGCATATAAGGCTTATGTTGGCGAATTTGGCCTTGATGCGGATTGTTACTATGCGTTCGCTAATGTCTTGGAAACATAAGACTTCTTGCCTAAGTCTGGCACTTATAACAAATCCGCATCCGAATAGTCGCTGTTTCTGTTCACTATAACACGGTGCGTAGTAGATGTCACAGTTTTTCATCCTCTTTTTGCCCGGCCCATCCCATCGTATTTCCTGGATGGCAGTAATGTCTGCTTTGTAGCAGTTAAGGGCTTCCGCTAGTTGTTCTCCTGCACCTCTCCTGTTTAATGTTCTCACATTCCAGGTGCAGATACGAACGTCGTTGTCCCTTTTTCGTTTAGCAGGGTCGTCAACAATAAAATCAGTCCTTTCCGAGGCTATTGGTTGTTTCGTAACCATGTTTTTTTTCTGTGGGTGGGTAGTTAATATTTGATTTGTTTTTATTTTACAGTGATTGAATTTTATTTATTATTATTTTACAGTGTGTAATGGAGGGAATCGAATATTTATCTTCACCCGAACCTGAATTGCCGGTTTAGGTTTCAATCTAATAAAGGAACTAATGCCAATTTTTCCTTTTTCTAAGTTGCTTTCTCTTTTTTTCAGGATTTTAAATGATATTGATTTATCTAGCCCAGATAACAGGGCTACAATCGATCCCTTAATGTAAGCCTGGGAAAATATTTTTAGAATTGATTTTAACAAAATTTCATATTTCAGTGTTAACAATAATGAAGTCCTTAAAAAAATGACTGGGTGAAATTGATTCAGAAACTCCTGAAATGGCAGAATTGGTGCAGTATCCCAAAACACTTTTAAGGTATTATTTCGAGCAAACATTTTTATTCGTTTTTTTTTTTAATATGTTTGTTTTATAGTATGATAAATGCAGCCAAGCCAGATTCTATAATATCAGAATTGTATGCTTCAGAAGCAGCTCCATCTGAACCGTCATTGAACAACGAGATACGAGAATCTGAGCAAGAGTCGGAATTTTCACCGAAGGAAACTTTACGTGGATCGGGTAAGAAAAAAGTTACAACTCCCTCGTTATGGAAAAGAAACGTAAAAAAGAATTTGCGCCAGAGTGGAAAGGAATATCATAATGCAAAAGGTCACAAGTGTAGAAAACGTAAAATTCAAGTTTCGTCCAGTTGTACTATTACTTGCAGTCATGATTGTTTTACAAAATTTTTGGATGAAGATCGCGAAGAAATATTTAATTCCTTTTGGATATTGAACGACACCGAAAAAGGGCAGTTTTATTCTAAATTTGTAAAAAGGCTGCAACCAAAACGAAAAAGAACAGACAAAACTGAATCGACAAAGAATTTTACGTTTAAGTACATATTTCTTTGAAAAAGAAAACCATTTGTTTGATGTCTGTAAAAAATTCTTTTTGTCGACTCTCGATATTTCGCAACAACGGATATACTACTTTTTTTCGACAAAATATAATAAAACAGGTACTCATTCCGCTCCTAAACATTTAAAATTTATTAAAAAAGTTACACCCGAAGAAGATTTGAAAATAGTAAAAGAACATATAAAAAGGTTTCCCAGTAATGGATTCTCACTACTGCCGAACAAACACAAAAAAACAATATCTCGAAGCTGGACTTTCATTGACGAAAATGCACAAAATGTATGTTGAGAAAGTTAAAAAGCCTGTCGGGTATTTTATTTACCGACAAGTTTTTAATGAGTCATTCAACTTGTCTTTTTTCAAGCCAAAAAAAGACATTTGCGATAAATGTGCTAAGTTTAAAGCTACGAAAAATCCAAATGCTACTGAAACACGAGATTACAATACACATCGGAGCTATCATAATGAAGCGAAGGTTGAGCGCGATATCGATCGAAAGAATAATCGTGAAGATACGGCAGTTATTGTGTATGACCTTCAAAACGTTTTTTCTCTCCTTAAGGCAAACGTTTCAAGCTACTTTATGCTGTCTATAACTTGACCGGATTTTGTCAAAATAACAAAATAACATATTGTGGAATATGGCATGAAACGCTAAGTTGGCGTTCAGGAAATGACATAGCATCTTGCCTCACCGTTATTTTAAAAAACGTTTTAAAGGATCTTCCAAAAACCAAAAAGATAATTTTGTGGACCGATGCTTGCATTCCGCAAAATAAATATAGAATAGTGTCGTTAGCAATTCTTAAATTCATGGAAGCTAATAAAAACATAGAAACAATAACACACAAATACTCTGAACCTGGTCATTCTCAAGTGCAAGAAGTTGATGCTGTTCACAGTGGAATAGAGAAATACATCAAGGACTTAGAAGTTTATAGCCCCGTTTCCCTGATAAGAATTTTAAACGGAATGTACTATAGCAAAATAAAACTAAAAATATCACAACTAAAAAAAGACGATTTCTTAAATTTCAATAAGTCTAGTTCGGACCTTAACATGACTCCTTTTAAAGAGTGTAGACAAATTGAATACCAAAACAGTGACCTTCTTTTTATGTATTTCAAAAAACAACACACTGAGGATCTCAAAAAGTCAAAAATTACAAAATCTGCAAGAGGTGACAAACTGCCAAAAGTCGAACAAAGCAATTTCAATATAAAACTAACAAAAGAAAAGAAAAAAAATATTCAGGCCATGTTACCATACATGCCGAACATACAAGACCGACGTTTTTATGAAAACGTTATAAGAAATCATTAAACACCTACAATGTTATTACTATTATTTTTTATTATTGCTTGAATAGATAGATAGATAGATAGATATATTTTTATTCAGATAATTTTGTAAGTTTACATGGTCTGAGTTACCGCACATTACCTTATACAGAGATTTGATACCTAATCGCATCTTTCTACTGAAATTGTTTAATATTTGTGGTAAAGAAAATAAATTAAATAAACATAATTTGAGGAAAAAAAAATTAAGAAAAAACCTCATTTAAACAGCAAAAAAAAAATTAATGAATAAATAAATGAATTAATAAATATGTAAAATAAATATATTAATAAATAAATCAATAAAAATGAATAGATAAAAAATAAATAAATAGATAAATAAATAAATAAATATACAACAAATAAATAAATTAACAAAAAAAAAATAAACAAATAAATATGTAATAAATAAATATATAACAAATAAATATATAACACATAAATAAATAAATAAATAAATAAATAAATAGATAAATAAATAAATAAATAAATAAATAAATAAATAAATAAGCAGAAATCAATTCAACATTCGCTCTTTTATGTAAAACTCTTGTAGAGAAATACCATGGAAGATTTAGCATCATTTTTAAAAGTTTATTTTGTGCTATCTGTAGCTTCGCAATATGGCACTTGGCGCAATCACCCCAAACCTGGCATCCATACAGAATTATTGCTTGAAATATGACTTTATGTAATATCAATTTGTTTTCAGTTGATAACAATGACTTCCTGTTTATAAAGGGATATAAAAGTTTTGTACTTATGTTTATTTTTTCAGCGTTTCGCACACATGTTGATTAAACATAGCTTTGAATCGAGGTGAATTCCTAAGTATTTTGCGGAAGAGTTCCATTCAATTGACACATTAGCCACTCGTAAGTGATTGGAGGGAATGTAACATGCTTTCCTTTTTCGTGTGAAAAAGATAGCTTGTAACTTTTCAATATTTAACTTTATTTTCCACTTAGTAAAATAGCTTAAAAGTATTTCTAGCGCACTGGAAATATTCCTCTCGATAATGAGAGGATATTCATGCGATGTAAATACAACAGTGTCATCCGCGTAAATAGCAATGCCACAAAGAGGTGGATAAGAAATATCAGATGTAAATACATTGTACAATATAGGTCCGAGAACAGAGCCTTGTGGAACCCCAGTGTTAAAGTATTTTATTTCAGACTGAACATTATTAACAGACACACTAAAAGAACGATTACTTAGGAAACTTTGGATTATTTTACACAAAAAGTACGGGAAATTGAAACCAATCATTTTGAAAACCAGACCGTTATGCCACATAGAGTCAAAGGCTTTTTCTATATCAAGCATAACCATGCCTGTGGATTTTTTTTGAAAGCGTTGTTCTTTAACATGTTTGACTAATCTTAAGGCCTGGTGGGTAGTGCTGTGAGAGTTTCGGAAACCAAATTGTTCATTTGGAAAAATGTTATGATCCGAAATAAACAGCATTAACTTTTCCTTAATAACTTTTTCTAATAGTTTGCTTAGACTGCTAAGCAGACTAATGGGCCTGTAACTTTCGACTTTATTGGGAGGTTTGCCAGGTTTGTTGATTGGGATAACTTTTGCAAGTTTCCAAGAATCTGGGAAATAATTTATTTTCAAGCAACCATTAATAATAAATTTTATAAAACTGATGCCAGCCTTGGGTAATTCTTTTAAATAAAGGCTGCTTATTTTATCAAACCCAGGTGTTTTTCTTGCTTTGAGAATACTTAAGTGAAATTCAACGTCTTCGTCAGAGACGAAGGCGCTTTGTGGAGTATCAATATGTGACATATTAAAGCTATTTATTTGGTTATTAACCATGTCGATTGTGATAGGGTCGCTTAGATTCTCTGACACTAAGTGATTTTTAGCAAAATTGGAAGCAAGCTCATTTGCTTTGTCAACATCACTATAAATGTCATTTTGCAAAGGTGGAATCTGTCTATTTTTGTTTTTGATAATTTTAGCAATATTCCAAAAGGGCTTTGCATTTTTTTCTAGGTTCTTAAGTTTTTTATTCCAAGTAATGTTACGTTCATGGTTAATAAGCATTGAAATTTGTTTATTTAAATACTTCAATTCATCCTTATGGGCGGGGTGCCGATATCTTTGCCAATTTCTTCTGGTTGAATTTCTAATTTTTATCAAATCTAAGATATGATTTGGCAATTTGGGAAACCGTTTGGTTTTTTGTACTTTAGGTACGGATTCATCAAACGAATGAAGGATGTTACGGGAAAAATATTCCACTGCAACATCAACATCGTTCTTTGAAAGTACAGATTCAAGGTTTGTAGGAAAGTTTCTTAAATTTAAGGTTATTTTTTTCCGATAAAGTGCCCAATTTGCATTTTTAAGATCTGATATATATTCAGTCTTACATTCTCTGGAACAATTAAATGTACATAACACTGGATTATGGTCCGAACTAAGAGAACACACAGAAATTGGTTGAGATAACTGACTAGAAACATTACTTATAAAAATATCAATCACAGATGGACGTTTACGAGAACTATCAGGTACGTAAGTTGGTGTTGAGGGATATGAAATGGTGAGTGGGAAATCATTACAAAGATTTGACAAAACAGTTCCCCAGGCGTTAGCCCTACTGCAACCCCAGTTTCTATTTCTACAATTGAAATCTCCACCAATAATAAAATCTCCATTTGTACTGAATAGTTTTCTAAAATCATTCGCGAGCCCTATTTTTTTGTTATTATTTATTCTACCACCCGGAAAATATGCGCAAATAAGAGTAATACATTTACCATCACTAAGGTTAACTTTGATTGCAACGTTCTCTATGAATTTAGTTCGTATGATGGGTAAAAGGGAATGTTGAACCGATCTTCTGATAAGAATAGCAACCCCACCACCACTCCTTCCTCTTCTGTCAACACGATAGCATTTGAAGTCAGCAGTTGATAAATGACATGTTGTCGTTAACCAAGTTTCGGTAACGAATGCAACATCAACGTTTTTGGTATGTAGGAAATTCAAAAATTCTACTTTTTTCTTGCAAATACTCCTAGCATTCCAAGTACAAATATTAATATTAGAACAAAGCATATTACTTGACATTAGAATATAAAAACTTAGTCGCTAAATGTGCGATAACATTAAATTGATCAACTTTTGTTTTACATGCACCTAATTTTGAAATCATTTCCATTACTAAATCATTTAATTCCTCCGTGGTGAATAAAGTGTTATTGATATTGCTGGACATACTGTTGTGTTCAGTAGTAGAATTTCCCTCGAAAGCTTTTTCCCAAGATTTCGCTGGCTGGTGTATCACGCCAGACGATTGCTCTGCTTTGTTGTTCTGACTCCGGGGCAGCGGAGGGAAATCAGACATAGAATTGATTGAGATCGATTCTCTTTCACGATTTAATTGTGTGTTTGGAGGCTGTGAGCGAAAAGACCTAATTGTTCGTTGATCCGCTGAATGTGGGCGAGAGTGTCTATTGGAGAATTTTTCTCTCAACTCGAGAAACTTTGTTCGGCTGACACAAGCTGGATCAGAAGCTTTATGATTGCCATTGCAATTGGCACATTTCAGTGAAGTTGTGTTGGTACAATCAGCTGTTTTGTGAGATCCAGCACAATATACACAATACATTCTTATATGACAGTTTTTTTCGCCATGGCCAAACATTTGACAATTGTGGCATTGGGTTATTTTATTTTTTAATTTACGATGCATACCCCAATTGATTTGCGTGTGCAAGATGGATCGAACACGCTGTTTCAATTCATTGAATTTGATTGAACCATTTTCAAACGAAATTAAATAAATAATGTCGGTATAATGATCATAATTTTTTGTAATTTTTTTAACTTCCGTGCATTTTAAGTTTATGTTAATCAGTTCGCTCTTCAAGGTGTTATTGTCTATATCACACATACCATACATTACGGCTTTGAAAGATTTTTCACATTTTCTGTCATGGGAAAAAAATTGACAGTTTTCCTCTTTTAATTTTGTAATCAATTTGTTGTACGTTTCTAATGTATCGCACGTTATTTTGATTCCAATAGAAAGTTTTTTAACACAATAGTCAAGTAATTTATTAATTTTCATTAAGGAATGCACATATTCACAGCTTTTTTGTAATAATTTAATAGGTGGCACATACACTTTCTTAGATTCACTTGGCGAAATTACTTCGTCCATATCATTTTTATTATTATGAAATGTACCTAACAAAGTGCTGTTATTTTAGTGCTGTGACGCTGTGACAAAAGTGAATTAATAAAGACTGTCATGTTTATTTTTTTATTACTTTTTTTTAATGTTAAATGTATTAACTTTTGTATGTAACAATAGTACGTATAGTTATAAAGTATTAGAACTTAGGCTAAAAAAGAATTACTGTTTTGTTTTTGGTTTCTAAAACAGAATGTATTTTTTATTAACTTTTTTATAAAATAAAGATTTGAATTGAGAAACAAAAAAGTCTTTTTACTTAAACCCACATGATTTTGATTCTCTCCAAAAAAACATTGCAACATTTATATATTTTCTTGTTTCTTTCAAATTTCGTTACTATCAGCTTTAAGCAATAAAACTATTTTTGTTCTATAACATAATCAACATTATGTTTCTTCTATGTTTGTGTTTTTTTCTTTGTTGTTCAATATTGAGTTTTTTTGTTCAACATCCAAAAATTTCACCAACTTTTTGTAACTCCATATAACTTTGTTCAATATCAAAAATGACTTCCTTGTCGATTTTAATTTATAACTAATTCAACATAAGAGGAAAATAATGTCTGTGACTTGTTTTATAAACAAAATTGTTAAGGCTTTCAGAAAAAAATCAATACCAATCAAAAAATATCTGACATAAACAAAAATTTTCAATCTGAACTTTAAAAATCGTTTTCCCAACATTTTGAAAAATGGACATTGAACAAGACAGCATCCAGCCGACGAGAGGTATAAAAGTCTCCTTAACATTGCCTACAAGATCCTTTTTGCCGTAATATATAACTCATGAAACCAGAATGTTCACACTTCGGCAGATCCTGGAAATAATCCAAGAAGTCCAAATCGATACCAACCAACTAATTATCGATTTCAAATCCTCATACGACAGCATTTATAAAGACGAACTATACAGAGTATGTCTGTGGAGGATGACGATAAAAAATTCTTGCTGCTCCATCAGTGTCAAAAACGACCTCACCGACACATTCGATACCAGGAAAGGATTTAGGCACGGCTATGCACTGTCATTAGACTTTTTTAATCAGATCTTGAGAGGATTGTGCAAAAGTCCCGAACCAACACCAGAGGCAGAAATTTCCATAAATCGATACAACCACTAACATACGCCGGCGATATTGACATCATTGGTTGGACTCATAGCCACGTTGAAGTATAAAAAAGGAAGCGGGAAAAATGAGGTTTAGCTCTAAATGAGGATAAGGACACACAACATCGACGACTTGGACAACACGTCACCATGGACAGATATAACTTTGAGGTAGAACGGGACTTTATCTACCTCGGCTCCGCTATTAACTCTGACAACACCATCTCGTCAGAAATTAAACGAAGAATATTTTCTTGCCAACCGCTGTTTCTTCGGGCTAAGAAGGCAATTCTGTAGTAAAGCCCTCACTCAAACCAATTTAAGACCCTGATCACCCCAGTGATGCTCTACGTCGCTGAAGACTAGATGGCTAAGACATGAAGAACGAATGGACAGCAATACTCCGACTCTCATAGTATTACATTTCCAACCAGACGTCGGACGCAGTAGAGGAAGTCCTCGCCTTAAGTGTCACGTACAAGTAAAAACCGTCCTCAACTAACTTGAAGTGCGCAAGTGGAGGCAGTTAACTAGGTTAGGTTGGGTTGTAGTGGCTGCACACTTATACCATAAAGGTCCATTGTGGTACCACGTAGATCTGTCGACTTTCCTATATTCGTTGCCTAACTGAAAGGCAGTTAACTAAGGATCGGGCTAATTGGAGGCATATTGGTTGAAGCTCAGGTTTATTCCGGACTGTAGGGCGACTTAAGTAAGTAAAAATCCGTAATGACGTTATTTCTAAATAAATATATCCTCGTGGGTTATGTAGGGTAATATAATTTCTGATTGTGATTCAACTCGTTCAATTCGTCCACCATACATCCTGTTTCAAAAGGACTCAGTCAAAACTTTTGAGAAGTATTCATCAGGCTATCATTCTGGATCTTATTTTCATTCAAGGCTTGCCTTTATAAAGTTTATCTAAACTGAACTGCTGTGAATGATGGCTTCCAGATTCTCCCTCAAATTTTAAGACCCAACATTCACTTGGACATTTTAAGGTGCGCCATATTTTGTATCGGTACGCAAATATTGATTATCTTTGACATAACTTAACCGAATAACTCGAGTAGACATATGACACTTTACATTGAAAATATTCGTCGAGTTGTGTTATCTCTAAGAGCATATCACGAGCAAACACCTTTTGGCAACACTTTTCGTAGTTTGGTGTTAAATTTTATTGAGCTGATGACAGTTGATGATTATCGCGTTACATTATGAGCGATGATTTTCATTTCTTTCATTATAAAGTGCAATCGACTCAAAGATTGTTCCCAACAGACTATCTACCCTGAACTGCAGATATGACCCCTAGGGACTTCTTTTTGTGGGGTTATTTGAAAAGAAACGTATACACCAGCAAGCCTCAGATCATTGACCAACTCGAGGCAAACATTTGTGCCGCAATCATCGCTATACCGCTCAAAAAAGTGATGGAAAAACGCAGAAAAAACGACACATTGTGCTTTGGTCAATAGAGGGTGCCTTTTGATTGGCTTTGTACTGAAGGAGCAGTCCAAATAAGTTCTAGAAAACCATGTTAAACAAAAATATCTCATATATGAAAATCGGTTATTTACTTTTGAAAGCACTCGATATTTACATACCGACAATAAAGATGACGCACCCTATACGCACGCACATTATATGTATGGTGTGCAGATAGCCCTCCATATAGCCCCTCCTAATGTGCCATTTTGCATATTACCATATACTACGTGATCGGAAGCCAGTTTTAAAATGCTGGATAACTCCTCCTTACACCCGAACTACAACCAATAATTGGTACCCCTGCCGCTGTCAGTCTTTAATGAGTTTTAGCAAACCTCATTAGACAGCATTATTAATCTCTCAGACTGCAAGTCAAGAATCGAACGGAACACAACAAGAAAACAAACCACCAATAAGTAAACTCTCCCCTGGTAACCGTCTCAAGTATCCCAGTAAGTCGTCAGTCCGTCAGAGTTAGGGCGACCTAATTAATCCTTCATCCTCAACGGGGTGGTCCGGAAATTTATTCAATATGACATGAACCCTTCAGTTTAACCTCTAACCGCCCTGCCCTTTCCAGCAAATCCTTAGAAAACTAATAACTCCTTTATACTCATGCTAGGCACGTTCTTGCTCGCACCCCACTTCCCAGCCACAACCACTGCGGAGGTCCTTGCAAGACGCTAAATCCGTCCTCGCCGAGCACAACAATTAAAATCAAATTACTGTCCAGCAAGTGTGTACTCCTGTTATAAGCGCACAGCTGTACGGTATGTATCCTGTGTGTAACAGCACAACAGCAGACTTATCCCCAAGCTGATGTCTGAAGTGCGTGCGTGCGTGCCTCTTTCCAGAAGGCTACGCGGCCCAGATCGTATATCTTACGCGAAGTAGCACTGAAATCATTAAGTCAAGATGTTTCATTCAATTACAATCGTAATCTGTCAGAATTAATTTGGATCGTGCGGTTGTGTGCTGTGCTCCTGCGGGATTCCCCGGTAGTGGTGGCTCCTTGTCCTAGTGTTGGATGTGTTTCTGCGGTTACATGGAGAACATCATCATTTGCTATGTTCGTCGACTCAGTGCACGCATTAATCATATCTGACCGTTGGTTCGTCGTAGGTAGGTTCAGGGTTCAGGTTTCATTAAGCCATCTTTCGACACCGACCGAGCACAATAATTAAGAGGCAAAGTTTTGCCTGCTTTATTATCAGTTGTGTACCGCAAAAGCGATTCTGAACATCGCCACACAAACCCAACCCCACCAATCACAATCAGCGATGAAATAATATTTAATTTGGAACTCTCTAGCCCCGAATTTCCAGGAAAGACCGCAACACACAAAACCCTTGCAACCGAACACCAACAATACATCGTTCCGTAAACCATGCTAAGAAAATATCTGACAAGTTTTGTGTACGAGTATCCTGTCAGTTGGATATGGTGGGCAGGGTAGGGGGCTTGAAACAAAACATCCTCCATTGATGAATTGCTGTGCGGTTGGTGTTTTTTATCTGTCAGGGCATTGGTTGGCACGAAGGACTTTCGGGTGGGATGAGGTTATCTGATTTTACGTCGCTTGTAATTAAAGTTTGCAGAATGCATTGACAGATGAAATTGCATGCTACAAGGAGCTTGCCATTGTTATTGTTTTGACAGTTCCGATTGAGAGTTGTGGGTAGGGAATTTGTGGTGTGAATTGTGCAATTCGTAAGACAGCACAGAATGGTTATAATTTAGGACTAACGCTTCGTTGCATTTTTCCCACAAAACCACGTCGAAGTGGAAATATTTTGCTAGTATACTTGCTATAGACGATGAGGCTTTATTTGGAAGGGATAATATACGTTTGAAGGATATTTGGAGAATCGGTTGGTGTAAAACAAAACTACAGGCAAGGTTGGGTTAGACTTTGAGGATCTGCAATGAAACAAATCAGAAAATATTTGGATGTTCATAACTTCGTTTAGGGCAATTCACGAACTATAAGGTTTGTGATGAATGGCTTGGAAATTACGTGAGAAAAATTCTTTATACCCGTGGTCTTTAATAGCAAGTGCATAGGGCTACTGTTCTTGTTAAAGTAAGTCTGTACTTCTTCTTAAGTCTCAACATGCTCAACATCCTCAACATGCCTTCTACCTACTTTCAGTTGGTTGAGATTTGTTTAAGCTTTTGGGCGCCATTACAGTTGACGTCTTACAGTTGACGTCTTCCTTTACTGCGTCTACCATCTGGCTATCGTCCATTCCCTCTACATGTCATTCCCATCTCAAACCACCTACGAGAAGGGATCTTATTAGGGCATGGTGGATGAGACGAAATGTCAATTGGTAACATTGATCGTCAATCCAACAGTAGCAGCACATTTCGGCCACATTTGTTAGGTGGGTGGCAAAACTGCAAGGTTTTATACTAAAATCCCTTCCTACTTACTTACTTAAGTGGCGCTACAGTCCGGAATAAACCTGGGCCTCAACCAACATGCCTCTCCAATTAGCCCGGTCCTTAGCTAACTGCCTCCAGTTGCGCACTCCAAGTTGGTTGAGGTCGGTTTCCACTTGTGCGCGCCACCTAAGGCGAGGTCTTCCTCTACTGCGTCCGACGTCTGGGTGGGAATCGAAGACTCTGCGAGCCGGAGTATTGGTGTCCATTCGTTCTACATGTCCTAGCCATCTTAAACGTCCAATGCGGAGTTTTTTGACCAGGGGTATGTCGCTGTACAGTTCGTATAGTTCTTGGTTGAATCTTCGTCTCCATAGCCCGTCAACGCAAACGGGACCGAAGATTTTTCGAAGAATTTTCCTCTCGAATCTACCAAGGATTTCTTCATCCGCTTTTGATACGGTCCATGCTTCAGCGCCGTAGAGCAGGACTGGGATGATCAGGGTCTTATATAGGATCTCCTTAGTAGTTCGAGTGAGGGCTTTACTACTAAATTGCCTTCTTAGCCCGAAGAAACAGCGGTTGGCAAGAGTAATTCTTCGTTTAATTTCTGACGAAATGTTGTTGTCAGAGTTAATAGGGGAGCCGAGGTAGACAAAGTCCCGTACTACCTCAAAGTTATATCTGTCAATGGTGACGTTCTGTCCAATTCGTCGATGTTGTGAGTCCTTTCGTGATGGCAGCATATACTTAGTCTTACCCTCACTTACTGCTAAACCCATTTTCGCCGCTTCCTTCTCTATACTAGCAAACGTGGCTATGACATCACGTTGAGTCCTACCAATGATGTCAATATCGTCAGCGTATGCTAGTAGTTGCACTGACTTTCGGAAAATTGTGCCTCTGGTGTTGGCTTTGGAGTTTTGCACAATCCTCTCAAGAATCAGATTAAAGAAGTCACATGACAGCGCATCGCCTTGCCTAAATCCTTTTTTGGTATCGTGTCGGTGAGGTCGTTTCCGACCCTGATAGAGCAGCGAGAATTCTCTATCGTCTTCCTGCACAAACGCACGAGTTTGGGCGGTATACCAAAACTAGACATGGCTCTGTACAGTTCGTCTCTATAAATGCTTTCATATGCGGCTTTCAAATCGATGAATAGGTGCTGGGTATCGATTTGGACATCTTGAGTTTTTTCCAGGATCTGCCGAAGTGTGAAAATTTGATCGGTTGTGGTGTGTGTTCGTTCTGCCTGACAGTGGAATGTTGTTCGTCATCGCCGTTTAACAGTCTACAGAAGTGGTTCTTCCATATCCTCAGCATCGACTGTGTCTCAACTACAATATTTCCTTGTTCATCTCGACAGGATGTAGCCTTGGCTTTGACGTTTTACACTTTGGTAGAACTTGCGAACATCGTTCCTGGAATGGCACCTCTCTATATCCCCGATCGCGCGCTTTTCTTGCACTTTTTTCTTCTTTCTGAAAAGCCGATGTTCTTCGCTTCTTCTTTGCCTATAGAGCTCAATGGCAGTTCTCGTCTTCACCTGCAGCTTAGCCTTGTAGGCCTCGTTCTTGGCTGCGAGCATCTGTCGGCATTCCTCATCAAACCAGAGGTTTCTTGCTGGTGGGCGCGAGAAACCTAGCACATCAGTTGCGGCTGATCTAATGGCCTGTTGGCATCGTTGCCATTGCTCTTCGACATTCGATGCTGGTGGTATGGTGTTAATCGAGAGGTTAAGGGATACGCGTTGTGCGAAGGTCTTGGCGGTCTCTTGCGATTGCAGTCTTCCGACATTAAATTTTTTCACAGTATTTCTGGCTTTTTGTGGCGTGGTGGATATCCGCATTCTTACCTTGGCTGCTACAAGGTAGTGATCCGAGTCGATGTTAGCTCCTCGGAATGTTCGGACATCCAAAATACTGGATGCGTGCCTCTTAACTATCGCAATGTGATCAATTTGGTTGACCTTTCGTTGATCTGGAGACCGCCATGTCCCCTTATGGATATCGAGGTGAGGAAACCGTGTGCTGGCTATAGTGGCATTTCGTTCCGTAGCGAAATCAATTAGCCTAAGTCCGTTACCAGACGTGTTGTCGTGTAGGCTATGTTTTCCGACAATACTTCTAAAGATGTCTTCTCTTCCTACCTTTGCGTTAAAATCTCTCAGCCCGATTTTAACATTGTACTTCGTTAGTAGGTTCTGTCAAGGAGTTTGTAGAATTAGTCATTCGCTAGATCATCTTTTTCCTCCGTCTGGGTATGAGTGCATGTAAGGCTTATGTTGGCGAATTTGGCTTTAATATTGTTACAATGCATCCGATAATGTCTAGAAAATATAAGACTCCTTGCATTAGCCTGGAAATTATAACAAATCTACATCCGCATAGTTGCAGTTTCTGCTCACTATAGTATATAACACGGTCCGTAGATGTCAAAGTTTTTCATCCGGCCTCCCGGTTTTTCCGTGATCATTACTGTTCAAGAGGCCTGACTAACGTTTGAGATTCCTAGATGACCTGTTGTCCGAATATGTCGGAGCGGCTCAAATAGGTTGTTTGTTATTTCCTTTCTAATTGAGGCTGTATAAGCCTCAGCTGGCGTCTAGGGAGGTGAATTGATGGGGTCCTTACCCCTTGCTAGTTTAGCTTCATCTTGAGAATTCTTCCACTGTGGTCTAGGATGGTTTATTGATTGGGGACTTTACCCATAGACCCTAGTCAGTTTAGCTCCATTTTAAGAATTCTTCAGCTGTCGTCTAGGAGGAGTATGGTATCTTAAAGCTAGCTAATTTTGAACCCCAAGTGGTATATGACTTCCCATCTACCCTGTATATATGCAGAGAATTCCTCTACCCGCCAACGAAAACTTATCCGACGGGATACTAGCAACTCCACCCAGAAGAAACTGGTTTTGTTGGACATAGAAGTCTAGTGATAGTTGAGACACTGAGGGCACAACGGGGTGTCTTCATCTCAGTTTTTCCTTGTCAACTCCAACTATCTCCAGATTTCTAAGGCAACCAACGTGGATTCACTTTTTCTGTATCACTCTTCATCACGTTTGGCAGTCGAACTCTGAATGTGGCTCCGAGGAGACATTTCTTCAGCTTCAACGAAAATGCCGATGTTAATGTATGGACATTCAGAATGTTTGATGCTTGCCTTACATCTGGGAGCACATGGTCAATTCGGTTGGCTGCTCGATCATATGGATACCATGAGTTGCTTTGTGGATTCGAAGCAAAGATTATGAATTCTATACAGATGACGCATTGAGAACAAAAAACAGAAACTTTTGCTCAGTTGTTTCATGGTACGGGTGGGCGGTGTGCATGAAAACACATGAAAAACGAGAACAAGAACATATGGCGGGCTGTGCCAGCACGATCCGCCATAGAACAATTTTTCTTATATGGAGTGCGTCATCTGTATAGAATTCATAATCTTTGATTCGAAGTCAAGGATACTTACTGGTGCTAATCATAGTCAGGCAATGAAACCATTTACCCTTTTATAGCACAAGAAGCCATTTAGCCTAAGTCCCTTGTCAGACGAATTCTCGTGTAAAATTTAACCAAAACCAAATCAAACCTTTCAATCCAATTGCAAATAGTTCCCCCCGATAAAAGATAACCTCAAAAAATAATTTCACAATTTATCTAAACTAAACATGCACTACTGAACCGCAATTGCCTGATTGCAATTCACGTGTACTTAATCTAAGGCTTTAAGCCCTCGCCCAGTAAAAATGATTAAAACATTCCCTCGTGGTATCCCGATGCCAGTGCGGACAAAGTCAATTATCACCTCAAAATCAAATTCTAATATCGTATCGCTTACATTCAATTAAAATTGCATGGCTCACCCGCAACTGAATAGTCACGTCACGTCTGTGTGTTTTAGAGCATGCAAAACGAGTTTACTACCAAAGTCCAGCCCGCACAACGCCCAGACACATGTAGGCACACTGCGAGTGTGTAAGTATGCAAGGACTAGTCTATAATTTACGTCAAATTGCAATAAAACGGTGTTTCCCAATATTAATTTTTCACCGCCCACTACAGGGATCCGTAAGGATACGTGCTCTGACTGGCATAGCCCACCATTCATGTCCACCGATGACCTATATTTTATTTTGATTGGCACTGATGAGCTACTACTGCACCTATCTACAATAAGAGTCCACAAACTCACAATTTGTTCACTTTAATTGGGACTCCCATCCCGTGGTGTGACCAACCTGTAACCAGGGACTTTAATATCTAATTAAAAATTTGCATCATTCGGGATCATGTTGACGAGGTACACATCACAAACGCCATGTATGTAGACGTCAAACATTTACCCAAGTTATTTGGAAACACAAATATTGACCCTAAGTGCTGTTGTAAGTCAAAACCGTCCAAGCCCATTGTAGCCGGTTAATAATTTATATTGTTGCCTGGGTACATATGGTTCAAGAGATGACCGACAAGTACTTAAAAGTTAGCTCTGAACTTGAGGTGGACTGTATAGGGGGCAGCCCCGACGCCCCCGGAAGGATGCCAAACCAGGTGGCAACAAATTTTATAAACGGACCCTGTCAATCCATGTCAATGGCGCGCGGTACGCATACACTTCCTGTCCAAACAAATCACACTGCCAGCCTGCTAATGGGTTCATTGAATATTTATGACTCCAAGTCAGCATGGATTCTGTAATTAGATACAAGTTGACATTGCAAGCTTTGTTATACGTTCCCATTACACGAATCCAAATGCAATCATGGCCAATGTCTACATGCGTGGATATTATGCCTTCGCAGGGTAAACACAGTACCGGCAGAGGAGTGCCATTCGAATAAATGAAATCATTGAGAACCGTTTGCGCGTCCGTTTTCGAATTCTCAACAGAAATGTGAGGCCATCGAAAGTTGAAACGTTGGCAGGATAACAAACAATTTGCATTAGAATTGGAATTCGAAAATGGTCATCGGTATTGATGACAGGCCGACCAAAGGACCAAAGGCCCGTTCGTCGTGGCCTAACCTAATGCATATCGCATTAGCGT
Source organism: Rhingia campestris (assembly GCA_932526625.1). Lineage (NCBI taxonomy): Eukaryota > Metazoa > Arthropoda > Insecta > Diptera > Syrphidae > Rhingia > Rhingia campestris. The sequence goes on from OW052182.1 coordinate 176,899,969, forward strand.
CAATCGATACAAAAGAGTTTACCTATATAAAAGGCTTTTAGCATGGCAACCGTTAGCCAGAGGCCGGATAATTTAAATTAGTGTTTGACATCTATCCAGTGCATGCGAAAGCTGATAATTGGGGCTTAAGAGTTAATATAAATTCATTAGGCCCGTTCGAGATAACGCTGACCATTGATGACGCACAATTAATGATTGGGGGTGGACGTGTGGTGTGATCGATCCGTGGAATATAGGATTAGCCGATGAAAGTACAAAGGACACGATGAGGGATAATGGGTTAATGAGGGTCGGCTCTACTTGTCATTGGGAGTTTTGATAGTGTATCTGAATTTGTTGTAATTCTATGCCATAACAGGCCTGGTAACAAGAGAACTCGCACAATCTTCTTGAAACCAGAGAGAAATAAAGGGAATTCTCTTCCGTCGTATTTCTGGAATACCGGCGTTGAAGCTTAATAATTTCTCCTCGCAGCCAACTTTAGAATTCGACTGCCCCAACGTGAGGAAGCTACAAATGGTAGAGAAAAAGTGAATCCACTTTGGTCGCCTTAGAAATCTGGATATAACTAGAGTCGACAAGAAACAAGTGACATGAAGACACCCCGATGTGCCCTCAGTGTCTCAGCTATCACTAGACTTGTATGTCCAATACAAGCGGTATGTTACGGAAGGAGTTGCTATTCTCCAGTCGGGCTAGTTCTCGGGTGGTGGATAGAGAAATTCTCTGCAGATGTACAGGAAGGTGGGAAATAAATACCACTAGTGGACCAAAACTAGCTAGGGGTAAGGTCCCCCATCAAAAAAACTCCCTAGACGGCAGCTGAAGAATTCTCAAGATGGAGTCAACCGTCCCAGTTAGAATGAAATAAGCAAACAACCTATTTGAGCCGCTCTGACATATTCGGAACAGGTCATCTAGGAATCTCAATGTTTAGTCAGTCCCCATAAACAGTGATGGTGGCGGAGTCCAAGAGCAGCGCTTAATCCCTTTGTGGATACTGATGCCCCCTGGCCTAGGATCATCTAATAAATTGCAGCTGGCCCTCCAGGTTAAGGGGTGCACTTTAAGTTAGCTACCCGCTCATGGAAAAAATGTTTGTTAAGAAGCAACCAAGAGCCTCTGAAAGAACTAATTTTATTGTTAACGACTGCATGATAAACGGAACACGGACAACCACGATCATATATTCACCTCGAATGTGAGAACATTACACAGGAGAAATCTAGCGAATATCTAGCGGTAGCTCTAAACTGTATTAAAGCAGTCATTACTGCCATCCAGGAAATACGATGGGATGGACCCGGCAAAAAGAGTATAAACAACGGTGACATCTACTAGATGGAACTTATTATAATGAGCAGAAACTGCGACTTTCGGATTTGGATTAAATAATATGTGAACGCCTGAAACCGCTTACCACAAACCTGATCGCCCCTTATCAGTGTGGTTTAAGGCCACGAAAGCCCACAACTGATCAAATCTTTACACTTCCGCAGATCCTGGAAAAAAACCAAGAAGTCCAACTCGATACCCACCTCCTATTCATCGAATTCACAGTTTTTTCACAGACGAACTATACACAGGCATATTTAGTTTAGGGTTACCGCCCTTGGTAGCTTATCCCCTGAAGCATTAGGTACTAAATAAGGATTTAGACAAGGTGACGCATCGGCATGTGACTTCTTTACTATACTTCTAGAGAGGGTTGTGGAAATCTCTCCAGCCAACACCGGAGGAGGCAGAATCTTCCATGGACCATATCAAATGCGGATGAACTAAAAATTCTTAGGTTCCGTTTATATTGACGGGCTTTGGAGCTGAAGTTGCAACCACGTACTTCAAGAGCTGTACAGCGAACTAGACATGCTTAAAACACTTCATGTTGTTGACGCTAGAACATGTAGGACCCTTATCCGGTCCGCAAAGTTTCTGATACTTAGACATACGTTCGACGCAGTATAGGAAGACGTGCTAAAAAGTGGCGTATATAAGTAGAAGCCGTCCTAAATCAACATGATGTGCGCATCTGGATGCAGTTAGTTATTGGGCAGTCTAATTGGAGAGCAATAGTGGATAAGGCTTAGGTTCACCCGGACTGTATAACACCACTTAAGAAAATAAGTGTGCGGAGATAAGGCCAATACCGCGAGCTTTGGTAGCTGTTGCATGTAGTCCAAAAGGTAAAGACAAATCGACTACATTGACTAGGTCCCATTGTGTGAAGGAATAGCCATGATTTGGCCATGGGATTCTTCGAATCCCAGTCTTAAGGTTCGTGACGCAAAAGAGAACCAAACCTTTGGTTTGAGTATTATAGGGTAGCTGGTTCTAGGGTGGTTGGATTGCATGAATGCAACCAGCGTTGTTAAGCTCAAAGGGGGTGAAAGTCTGCCTTATATTTGGTACGCGATAATTGAAGTAAGCAAGTTTCTAATCCCGGGACAGTGACACAGAAGACGTAAGATATATTCTTCGACAACTGCATCGTAGCATTTGCTGCATAAATGATTGATGATCTTGAAAAGGTTTGTCAAATTTAAGCATTGACACACATCTCACCTATGCTATTATATATCTTCAATATACAAAGGGTTTTTAACTATAGAGTCCCACTCTTTAGCAGATGGTACCCTGATTGTTACTCCACCGCCCTTATTTTGGCCATCACGATGTGAATTCTTGCCCCTAGTGCAGGCCCTACAACTTTATTTTTGATCTCCTGGACTAACTCACGTTTACCTCGTCTAGCTACAACCGACCAAGTCCCCCGGTTTTCCTAACCCCAGTCGCCGGAATGGGTGGGCACGCAGCCAAACAAGCCCCAATTAGCGCATACCTATAGGTACTGGTTAAGCTGTAAATGACAAAGGGACTGGTTCCGAACTATTCGTCCCACCTAGTCTCGTAGCCTTGTGCCTGTTCCAATTGTTCTTGAAACGTCGACGTTTGTTGAATATACCCTGCCTATAGGAACCTCCATATCATATTCACGTTTCAAGTTGTCACCAGTTCATCAAAATAGTACCCAGGGCCTAGCTTTCTCACAACCATTCATGTGTGCTTGTACTTTTTGCACGATGGCGGGACCTCCGATTTTTTGCCGACTCCGAACGGCTAAGTTGAGATAAGCTATTCTCGACAATTGATACTACTCGGAGGATTTGTCAGATCATCACGAAAGGAGGGATAGTGAAAAATCCTTTAGGTGTTGTTACGGCTGCGAATCAAACCCTGATCTTCTGCGCGGCAGTTCATCGCACCAACCATCGCGCCACTGAACATCCGTTCATCAGGTCCTATCAATCCTTGACTTTTTTCTTTGATTAAGGGCTGATCAAAGGTTTTTAGACGATCTCAAGCGACATGCAGTTTCTGCTTTCCTCATCTTCATATCGTCTCCCAGCTATAGATGAACCTATGACAAACACCTATGGACACAAAATGTACCCCCAAGTAATGTCTTTCCCCATGTATCTTGCACTCAGCACTTCTGGGACTCCTGAGTCATACAAATCTCTGGGAGTACATGTGAACTTAAAAGTTTTACCAAGCTCAAAAGACGCAAAAATATGACAAAACTGACATACATACAAATTTTCCAAGAGTCACCGCACAATCTAGCAAGTTGCTTTCAGCTCAACCCCGACTTTCTAATCCATCGTTGCACCATTTTATTTGTTTTCTTAACTCGCCCAAGTTCAAGAAAGCAATTTGTCAACAATAAACAGCCAAACTTAACGAACAACTTTGACGAACACTGCATAAACTTCTGTGGCATTTCCAATTACCCCCCTCCACTGCTTGTGCACCAGTGTCACTGGCATCATCCCATTGGACATATACACAGATCCTCCGGCGTACTTGTGTCTTCCGGACGGAATAATCCGTTCTCACTTTGAAGCGAAGTCGACAGTTTAATTTGTCTCCACCGCAGGAGCAGCGTTGCGAATATCTTAACCCAAGATGAATCCTGCTCGCCCTCTCAAGTTGTTGTTCCCACTTAAGCCATTATCATCCCCTGAATCCAGCCACGGTCTCCGTATTAAAAAAAAAACGTTTTTTTCCCCAAAATGATTCTTTACAATCTACCTAAAGGATGTGCAAGGATTCACATTTGCAATCGCTGCACCTTCATGTTTTTTTTTTTTTTTTTTTGCAAACGAAAAACTTTTTCAATGAGTGTTCGTCCAAGGTGCATGAGGAGCGACTAACAAAAAAGGAAACTTTAAGGAGATTTAAGGATTCATAAATTGAGAAGCACAATATCAATCCGTTATAAAGTGATTTATTTTGATGAGACTTTCCACACCACTCGCCAGTGTCAATCTGCGTACAAAACGCCAAATAGTCCTTTGTCACGAGAGTGCAATAAATCCAAAGTGGGACAGTGTGCGCTTTGCTGAAAAACGCATTTCGAATAGAGTTTCCTGTTTTTTTTTGTTGGTTATCCTTGGCAAATGGAGGAAACTACAGATAAAAGAACACTGACTTGATTGCAGACCGCAAGTATGTTGGTTTGTTTGCTCCCGAGTCCTGATGGAAGCACTCGCGATGGTATTCCTTGGAATTCTTATTTTTTTTTCGTCGGTTTCTGTGGAATGGCATTTCGTACGTTGCACAGGTGCAATAAATTTTTAATGTCCTGAAATAAATATGTCCAACTGATAAGGATCGTTTAGAAATTTTTGCACATTGGGGTGAAGTCATTGTACGTGGTTGGCGTTGTCGTCGTCCCTGTTAACTGTGTTTATAGTATTATGCGCTGATAGGGAAGAATTTGCACTGAATGTCACATCACTACTTGGGGAAACAGTATGTGCGGCAAATTTGAAACCATGTTGAGATGCATTTTTTTTATTTATCTCATGTCTGAGGTCAAATGGTAGGCAATGTGAATATATGAAAACAAAAACGTGTTACAGCTTATCGATGGCCCCTTTCAACTCCAAAACTTAATCACCTTGTGGTGACCTTTGGATTCCTAGTACATTGACATGAGATAGCGTGTGAACCCCTGTGTAAAGTAGCACAGATGAGCGCGGTGATGGTGACACATATTGTTTCTTCAAGACGGAAGCTGAAGAATTCCCAAGATGGAGCCAACTGTCATGTTTAAAGCTCAGCTAGAATGGAAAAAGTGAAAACCTAAATAAGCTGCTTCGACATATTCAGAGAACAGACTATCTACGAATTTCAAGGCTTAGTCAGGGCACTTAAACAGGGATGACCGAAGCCAAATGGTATTGCTCAATCTCATAGCGAATGCGGATAGTGACGTATTCTAGAGGTATCTGAGAAGTTGGAAGTGGCCTTCCAGTTGGAGATTGTGCACTGAGGTTATAACCCAATCACGGGAAAATCGTATTGGAACGATTCAACCAAAAGCCATGAAAAGTAATAATTTTATTTATTGACGACCATGCTGAAAGAAATTAGGACAACTGTGTTGCTATTTGCACCTGATATATGCGAGCATTTAAATTAAAAGATGCAGACGAGCAACTAGCGGAAGTCCTTATCTAGTACAAGGTGGCGCAAAAATAACCTTCTGATGTTTTTTGGCTGTAATTTAAAAAAAATGAAAAACTTTGATTCTTCTTGTGGATTATTTTTATTTGGTCTTTTAATTTTTTTCACATTAAGTCGAGAATATGATGTCATGTAAATGGCCGCCGCCACAGTTGATTGTCATTTGAGCCCTTTTTATGGCATTTTCCATCACTTTGGCCAAAACTTCCGGCGACAGGTCCTCACATTCTTGACGAATATTGTCTTTAAGAGCTGCAAGAGTCTGAGGCTTGTTGACATAAACCCGCGACTTCGAAAAGCCCCACAAAAAGAAGTCTAGAGCGGTCAAATCAGGCGATCTTGCTGGCCAGTGCAAATCGCCAAAACGGGAGATTAGGCGGCCGGGATATGCATCCTTCAGCATATCGGTTGTGGCACGTGCAGTGTGTGCCGTTGCACCGTCCTGTTGGAACCACATGTTTTCCAATCCCAATTCATCAAGTTGCGGCAAAAAGAACTCGTTGATCATTGCTCTGTAGCGCTCACCATTCAGAGTAACCGTTTGGCCCTCGATGTCTTCGAAGAAAAAAAGGTCCGATGACTCCTCCAGCGAAAACAGCACACCATACAGTGACTTTGAGCGGGTGTAATGGCTCTTCGTGGGTTACACGCGGATTTTCAGTGCCCCAGAAGCGTAAATTTTGCTTATTTACGTACCCGCTAAGATGGAAATGGGCCTCCTCACTCATGATTATTTTTGATGAAAAATCATCTTCCTCTTGGTGGTGATTAAGGATGGCTTGAGCGTATGTTAGACGCGATTGGCGGTCAGCAGTTAACAGCTGATGCACCGTCTGGACTTTGTACGGAAACATCTTCAAATCTTGTACCAAAATTCGCTGTAAAGACCGTCGACTGATACCCATTTGCGTGGCACGTCGTCTGGTCGATGTCGACGGCGCTTCCATGACATCTTCGGCTACAGCAGCAATATTCTCTACAGAACGGCTACTCCGGGGTCTACCACGCCTGGCAGCATCTCGTGTTGTCCCAGTCTCTTCGAGGCGAGCGGCTAAACGTCGCAGTGTTTCACCAGTAGGCGTTGGACGGCTAGGGAATCTGCGACGAAATTCACGTTGTGCCAAAGTCACCGACCGATTATTGCTCAAATAAATAGTCACCAATATTCCGCGTTCTGGAGCAGTGTAGCGTAACATTGTTTATTAACGTGTATTTCGCATGTGTTTACTACACAAATGTCAAAACAGAACTGACTTTAGGGGCCAATCGCAAAATTTATAGCATGTTCTGATAGGAGGATTACTTTTGAGCCACGTACAAGGCAGACATTACTTCTATCCAGGAAATAAGTCGGAATTTACGGGGCAAAAGGAAAAAACGATATCTGCTAAGGTCCGTGATATAGTGAGAGGAAATAGCGATTATTCGGATGCGGATTTGTTATAAGCAACTGACTTATGCTAGAGATCTTAAGCTTCAAAGACATCAGTGAACGCATTGTAACAATCTTCATCAAGGCCGAGACTGAGACAGTTTCAACGAGCTCCTGTGGTACACTTATTATCGACCACTATAAAGTAAGATCGTGCTGTTAGATTTTAACACAAAGGTAGAAAAGAAAGGACGTTACACCACTTCTGACAACTGACTTACTTTACCAAGATAACCAAGATGGCACTGTATACTCTGTCCAGAGGAACAAGATAACCTTGAACAGTTGATGCTGAGAGTACGGAAGAACCACTTCCGCAGACTGTCACACTGGAATGACAAACATTCACCCGCTGATAAGCAGAATGAACCATTCAATTTTAGCTATGACAGCAAAATCTACCATCCATCCGACCTAAATGAAGTTAGTATTACAAAATCTTAACTCAAGCTGTCATTTATTACACCCTCCTTGCCGACCTATATAAAGCCTTTGGAAATAATGTGGTATGCAACACACATGAAAGTTAGCAGACCCTCAGCATCGTTTGCCTGACCCACAATAAAGCAGACCTAAGGAACTTCCCCAACTACAGACGCATTAGTCTACTAAACATGGTCTACAAGTATATCTACCGTATAAATAACGGGCGATTTTTTAAGAGTTAAGATTTTCAGGGTGGCAGCACTGGTTGGTAATGGCGGCCAAACGTCATCTGTCAAAGTGAAAAGTTTTTATTTAATCATGGAAAGACTTATAAACGAGCAAGGATTGCAAATTGTTGAAATTTAGTATCAAAATTCGTGCTCTGGGAAAATGTGCAAATCCGCCGTTTTATCGAAAAATTGTGTTCAGCGATTCGGCTCATTTCTGGCTCAACGGATACGTAAATAAGCAAAACTGTCGCATCTGGTGAGATGAACAGCCACATGCCATACAAGAATTACCGATGCATCCCGAAAAAACGACAGTTCGGTGTGGTTTATGGGCTGGTGGCATCATCGGTCCATTTTTCTTCAAAGACGACCGTGGAAGAAACGTTTCCGCCAACGGCGAACTATATCGAGCCATGATACGTGACTATTTTTTGCCTTAGTTGGCTGAGTTGAACTTCATTGACATTTGGTTTCATCAAGACGGTGCCACATGCCACACAGCTCGTGAAACAATGGAAATGTTGAAGAATGAATTTTGTGAGCAGTTTATCTCTCGAAATGGCCCTGTGAGTTGGCCGCCAAGATCATGCGATTTAACGCCTCTTGATTATTTCGTGTGTGGTTATGTTAAGTCGTTAGTCTATATAGACAAGTCGAACACGATTGAAGCCTTACAAAATAACATAACACGCGTAATTCGTGGAATACATGCCGAAGTGCTCGAAAAAGTGACGCAAAATTGGACCTTTCTAATGGACCATTTGAAACGGAGCCGCGGACAACATTTTCATGAAGTTGCCTTTAAAACGTAAATGGCAAAGGCCTATTTATCGACTAGAATTAAAATTGAGAATATTTGATGCAAATTTGAAGTGTTTTATTAGATTTAAAAAAAAACTGCTCTTAAGAAATCACCCGTTTCTAACGCCTCAAACTGTTTACCAACAACCTGATCGGCCATTATCAATGTGGTTTGAGGAAGGGAAATCTATAACTGATAAAATCTTCACACTTTGGCATTTTTTTCCAAATCTAAGCCCACCACCTATTCATCGATTTCAAAGCCGTATACGAGAGCATTTATAGAGACTAGGTATACAGAGACTAGTTTTGGTATACCGCTGAAACTCGTTCCTCTGTGCAGGATGACGATATAGAATTCTCGCAGCTCAGGGAGGGTCGAAAACGATATCACCGACACATTTGATACCAAAAAAATGATTTAGGCAAGGCACATCTAGGGCACTGTCATATTACTTCTTTTATCTGATTCTGGAGAAGATTGTGCAAAACTCCCGAGCCGGCATCAAAGGGATAATCTTCCGCAAATCGCTGCAAATACTAGCATACGCCGACGATATTGACATCATTGGTTAGACTTAAAGTGATGTCATGGTCGCGTTTGCTACTAAAGAGTGAAAAAATGTAAGACTAAGTGCATGCTTCCAACACGAAAGGACACACAACATCTACGAATTGGACAGAACGTAAGCATTGATAGATAGGTAGTACTTTCTGCGTTTAACGCCGATTACCAAATCCGAGAAGCTTCTTGTGACAATTTTATACTCATGACTGTTTGTCAGACTTTCGCAAGAGATTAGGAAGTGTAAACTACTAAGATATTGTTATTTTCTGGGATTTAAACCAGCGACCCCGAGGGTAGTAGTCCAATGAACCACTATCCCACTGCACCCGCATTTGTAAGGAATTATACGAATTCAAAAGTTTAGTTCATGTTTCGTCCTGGATAAGTTGTTGACCATAATCAAGGCCATCCTAAACACAAATACAAATTTTGGACCCGAGTTATTTTTTTTCTCTCATTTTTGTGTACTTCTTGCATGATCATGGGGGGCTTGTCTGGTGGCAATCCACAAATAAAGACACCCATCTGAAAAATATGACAAAGGTACAAAGGATAGCATGTGTGGGTGCTACTGGCGCAGTGAGAACCACACCAACAGCGGGACTGGAAACCATCCTTAACCTGCTACAGATAGGCTGTTACATGCAAGAATCTGCAGCCAAAAGTGCTCTAAGAATCAGCCAGCTCAACTGCTGGAAATCGAACTCAGGAGGACATGCATACATTCTACATGACTTTCAAAGACCATTCTCCTGTATCTTTCCAAGCAGAGATTAGTGGGAGAGGAACGAATTGGGCACCGAAACCATATCCATCTACACTGATGGTTCAAAAATGGATGTAGGCGTTGGAGCTGGAGTGTTTTCAGAAAAACTAAAGCTAAACAGCACCTTTCGTCTCCCTGAGCACAACAGTGTCTTCCAAGCCGAAATATTGTGAGTAGCAGAGGCAGCCAAAGCGACCTCAATGCTGGCGATACCACCAGATGATATCACCATCTTTATTGACAGTCGGGCTGCAATAAAAGCTATCTCTGCTGTCGAAATAAAATCTCGGCTTGTGAAACGTTGTCGTGAAGAGGTAAAGGTTCTTGGCGTCCAACATAATGTAAAGCTCTGCTGGGTCCCCGGACACAGGGGCAATGAAATTGCTGACGAACTGGCGAGAGAAGGATCTGCCTCCAGCATTGACCAAGCAGACCAGTCTGTCAAACCAATACAATGTGACCTCAAATCTCGGGTGGGACAGAAAACACTGATCACTGCCAAAAACAGGTGGGACTCCCTTCCCACCTGTGAAACTTCCCAAAGGATATGGCCTGAGTATGACAAAGCCAGAACCCATAAACTACTTCGAAGAAACAGGAAATCTGTCTCGACTTTAGTTGGGATTCTTACTGGACACAACTTACTAAAAAGCCACAAACTGAAAATGCATCTCATAGATGATGACCTCTGTAGAGGCTGCGGTGATGAAGAAATACACGAGGATACCCTCCACTTTCTGTGCCACTACCCAGGCCTCAGCCAATTAAGAATGAGAACCTTAGGAAAATACTTTTTCCATGAACTCACGGATCTATCCGAAATCCCTCTCCCTAATCTTTTCAGGTTTGCAACAACATCTGGATGGCTGAAAAAGGCTAACAACAATGGACAGTAACGGGACAATGAATGAACCAACCACACAAGTGGACCCCCAACGGGCATCACAATGGGTCTATATTGACCTGAGTGCGATGAGGGAAAACACACACCGTCTGCCTCATCAATCCACCAACCTAACCTAACCTATGATCATGACCTTCCATAAGGGCTAGAACTCTAAAAGCATTTTAGAATGTCAGCGACTTTAGACAAACTTTTCAAATGGCCAGCCCCTTTCAACTTACAACCTCTTGGCAACCATACTGTCGAATTACATTACACCCCATCACATATGCGCCATGCCATCTATAAAATACACTATTCAGCCTCAGCCCTTCAGACCAAGTTGGACATTTGAATAATGTGTAACCTGTGTGTGCTCCGGGGCCACATATAGGTGTGCACTAAATAATTTAACTGTCCTAGGGCAATAAATTAATGCGATTTATTGCGACGATAAGTAGCACAACTCGTCAGACATGCACAATTTATTGCGCAACCCTCGTCCTAACAAGAGCCGCTAAAACACCTCCCCTCTACGTATATATAGTCCGCCGCTACCACCTGTTAGGTGTAAGCCAGAACTTACCTCCATGCGTCCAGAGTTACGAGCACATTTATTAATTGACATTTTCAATTGGTCTCATGGCTTTTGGATGTAACATGTGTTGTTCGGGGGCGCCTCACCTTTGGAGTCAACACACACTGCTCCACCAACTAGTGTAGATGTCATAACATACGAATGCCGGAAACCGCCCAAAATGAACTAAACAGCCATACAACAGAGATGCCAATGTCGAAAAGTTTAACTGACCATAAAACTGGCGGGGCCAGGGGTTTGGGGGTGTCTGTGGTAGCTGTTACATATCCAGGATATGGATTCATTCATCCATCGTCCGTCGTCCGAGACATATGCGAGTATGTGTTCCGGTGCCTTCGTGCCGTGTGTGACACTCTCGGTATCTCTCCAGAGCATGGTGCTTAATTTATACAAGGCATTTTGGAAACGATACAGTTACAGGAGCGTGTGGTTAAATTTAATTACGTGTTCACCTTTATCGGGACACAGAAGTAGGGCACATCTTACCAGCACCATGTGTTGCTCTCTTATACGAAGTAGGCCTGTTGTCTCAAGAGTAATAACTTTATTCTCGAAGGAATTAATTAAGGACTTCGAAAGCAATTTAGGTCCTTTCTGTGTTCCAAAGAAACAAAAAAAAAAAAGGATTTAAGTGCACGTTGGTTGGAGTTAAGGTTGTTCTTGACAAATCAATGTCTGCACACGTGTGCAGTAGCATGTTGGTTCATACTCAATGGAAGATACAAGTTAAAGCTTCAAAAGACTGTGAGATTTATGAATTAACTCAACCCCAGTCTTTTCAAACACAAGATGTGCCAAAATATTAGAATTTCAGAAGGCACATACGTGTGGTGCTTGATTTCCAAGGTGGTACTTCCGAAAACATGTGTAACTCGACCAGAGACATGGCGTTCTTTAGGATACATCAGTTAAAGATTATTGACGTTATTTAAGAATGTTGTACTAGGTCAACAAGGTGAGCTTTATTCCAATGGAAAACAAGCAGAAAGTAGGCACAACGCTAACTTCAAATGTCAGAGTCCAGTTTTACTTAAACTAAGTATTAGCTTCAATGGTTGGATGCTGTAGAACGAGGGTAGATTCTGATTGGCTTTAACTTGGCAATGTCCAGTGGTTGTAACTCTGACTACACATCGAATGGGCTTATTTTCACCTCCAAGTGGTAACCATCGGATTTGACTTGCTAAACGATAAGTGTGAGTGTTGAAAACACGACGAAAAACAGCAACACTATGAACAGGCACACTGGCACGGAATAAGCCTCGGAAAGTACTGATTTGCAAAATGATTGCAGAATGAAAAAAAGACAACGACATTTATATCTGCACCATAAATGTGAGAACATCAAACCGGAGGGCTGCACGCGAACAACAAGCGGAAGCCCTAGAAGCAAGAAGTCTTATGTTTTCACGACATTAGCGAACGACTTGTAACTATAGCAAGGGCAAATTCGCCAACATAAGCTTTATATACGCTCACGCCCCGACGGAGAAAAAGATGATCTAGGGTAAAATTGCTTCAACGAGCCCCTTGAGAAGACCTATGAGCGACTAAAGAAGTACGATGTTAAAATCGTAAAATCACAGCCTACACGACAACACGTCTGGCAACGGGCTTAGGCTAATTGAGTCCGCTACGGCGCGAAATGCCACTATAGCCAGCACACGGTTTCCTCACCTCGATATCCACCAGCTGACATTGCGTTCTTCAGATCAACGAAGGGCCAACCAAATTGATCACATTGCGATAGACAAGAGGAACGCATCAGGAATTTTGGATGTCCGTACATTCCGAAGCGCTGATATCACCTCGAAACTATTCCTTTTAGCAGCCAAGGAAAGAATGCTGTTATCCAGCACGCCACAATAAATCAGAAATACTTTGAGAAACTTGTCGAAAGACTGCAGTCGCAACGATTGCAACAAGCCATTAGATCAACCGCAACTGATGTACTAGGTTTCTCGCGGCCACCAGGAATGGGAATGCCGTCAGATGCTCGCACCCCAGAACGAGGCCTACAGGGCTAAGCTGCGTGTCAAGACGAGGGCTGCCATAAAGTTCGATATGCAGAGAAGAAGGGAATAACACAGGCTTTTCAGAAAAAAAAGAGCAAGAAAAGCGCGCGATCGAGGGTATAGAGAGCTGCCACTCAAGGAACGCTGTTTGCAAGTTTTACCAAAGTGTAAAACGTCAAAGCCAAGTATACAAGACTCGAACAGAATCCTGTCGAGTTGAAAGAGGTAGATACACAGTCGATGCTGAGTATATGGAACAATCACTTTTGCAGACCGTTAAACGGTGTTGACGAACAACCACACGACCTAAGTGAACTGAGGATAGCAACATCTAAACCTAAGTTAAACAAGCTGCTGGAAATGATGTCCTTCCCGTGGAACTTTATAAACCTGGTGGAAATGATTTCATAAACTAACACTAACTCTCCAGGAAATTTGGTCGGATAAATTTATGACTGAAGAATGGAACCTCATCATCGTTTGCCTGATCGTATCAACTGCGCCAACTACAGGACATAAGTCTCCTCAACATCGCCTACAAGATCCTATCTGCCGTAATATGTGAACGCCTGAAACCGTTTAACAACAACCTGATCGGCCCTTATCAGTGTGATTTTAGGCCAGGAAAGTCCACAACCGATCAAATTTGCACACTTAGGCAGATCCTGGCAAAAACCAAAGAAGTCCAAATCGATACCCACCACCTATTCGTTGATTTCAGGAGTGAATTATGGTAAGACCAACCATATCCTGTCAACGCGAAAGGACGCACAACATCGACAATTGAGTCACAATTGACAGATAAAATTTTTAGGTGGAACGGGACTTTTTTTACCTCGTTTCCACTCATAACTCTGACAGAAACATCTCGTTAAAAATTTAACGAAGAATTACTCTTGCCAACCGTTGTTTCTTTGGGCTAAGAAGACAATTCAGTAAAGCCCTCACTGGAACTACTAAGGAGATCCTCAACAAGATCCTGATCATCCCAGTCCTGCTTTACATCGCTGAAGCATGGATCGTATCAAAAATGGATGAAAAAATCCTTGGTCGATTGTAGAGAAAAATTCTTCGGTCCTGTTAGCGTTGATAGGCTATGGAGACGATGGTTCAACCAAGACCTATACGAGCTTTACAGCGACATGCCCCTAGTCAAAAAAAAACTCCGCATTTTACGTTTAAGGTGGATAGGGCATGTTGAAGACTCGCAGAGTTTTCTATTCCCAGCTAGACTTCAGACGCAGTAGAGGAAGACCTCGCCTTAAGTGGCGCCCACAAGTAGAAACCAACCTTAACCAACTTGAAGTGCGCGACTTGTGGGCGTAAGCGAAGGACCGTGCTTATTGGGGAGCACGTTGGTTGAGGACTATGCTCATTCCGGACTGTAGCGCCACTTAAGTAAGTAAGTGTAGAGCTGCATAGTCTCAAGCTCTATTTTTTGGTCTTCCAATTCTTTGACGCAGCCTTTCATAACCAAAAATATTTTGTCCTGTATGCATAGAAGAGGAATTAAGGAGAAAAAAATAAGCCATATCATTAATTGCAAGCGATAAAAAAGCCTTAAATTGGCTGGAAGAGAATGAATTCAAAGACAACCCTTGATTGCAGCTTATCTCTTTAAAATATGTCAGAGCAGTTTACCTCTGTTGGGTACCTGACCACAGTAACATTTCAGGGAACTGCGTAAGGCTGATGAACCAGTCGTACCCGACACGAGTTCACTAGGTATTCCTATCGCAACATGCTAAAACTTACTAGAGCAACTGTGCCATATTTTATGTCGGTATGTGATTATAGAGCCTACAGCGAGCGCCTGAGTATGAAACACTCCTCTGTGCACTCAATTAACACAACAATCAGTGGTGCCAGTATCGCGTCATCATCAAGGAGATAGCCGAAAGCACTATGTAGGGTACCAGCCACCCCAGAGAAAAATCCCGTGCTATGATTATGAATGCGTGTACAGGAAAAAGGTGACAGAAGATGCACACAAGAAAGCGCTGCAGCGAAAATCAATGGCAGCGAGAGAGGAGTATTGAGCCAGGAGAAGGGTGGAAAAGAAGATCCTGCGTAGATACAAGAGGGCTTATGCGGCTTCCCAGCTCAAGGAGTTCGAAGAGTCACGCGATCGTAATAACATCCCGAGGTTTTATAAAAAAAAACAATCAACTGGTTGCTGTCTACAAAACTGGAACGCAGGCTCTTCGAGACAGCGAAGGAAACCTAGTCACTGAAGCGCTGGGAATAGTAGTTGAGTTTAAGCAGCATTTCCAGCAGCTGCTTAATGGGCATCATTTAGAGAGAGAGTGATAGGGCAAGAAGAGAACCCACGTTCAGTCAATGAGGAACTAGTTCCACCAACTAGTATAGAAGCTATAAAAAAGCTAAGGAACAACAAGGCCGCTGGCTCTGATGGCTTATCAGCGGAGCTTTTTAAATACGGTGGTGATGTTTTGGTAGGGAGCATGCACCGAATCACCAACCAAGTATGTGTGGAAGAAAACATACCCGATGACTAGACTATCATCTCCATATGCCCCATCTACAAAAAAAGGCGATCTTATGTCTTGCAAGAACTATCGAGGCATATCCCTGCTTAATGTCGCATACAAGATCCTATCCTATTCATCCACTTTAATGCCGCGTATGATAGCATACATCGTCAGGAGCTCTTTATGGCAATGGCCGAATTCGGAATCCCGGCAAAACTGATTCAGCTATGTCGCGTGACGCTGGAAAACACGCGATGGAACCTGCAGTTTGCAGAAATTTGTGCTCTACAAAACACTTATCCTGCCAGTTTTGGTTAATGGCGCCGAGTGCTGGATGATAAGCAAGAAGGGAGAGCAGATATTGGGCTCCTTCGAAACATAAATACTTCAGCGGATTTTTGGTCCTGTGCGCGAGGATGGCGAATGGAAGAGAATATACAACCGCGAACTCTATGAGCTGTACCAAGATGTGAGTGTAGTCCAAAAAGCCATTGGCTAGGCCACATCGAGCGAATGAACAATAATGATCCAGCTAAAAGGATCTTCGAATCCTAGCCCCCTGGTTCGAGAAGACAAGGAAGACTGAACCTCCGTTTCAAAGACCAAGCCATCACTGATGGTCTGGAAATCTTGAAGCAGCAGGCTGCAGAGACTCTTCACGGGCCGGAAGTAAAGTAAGAAAGTATCTATGTATGTGAATAACTTCAAAAAAAATAAAACAACCGATTTCCATAAATATAAATTTTTTAACCTTATTGAGTAATCCATCCCTGTAAATGCTATGAGAAGGGCTCTTCCACTGTTGTCGAATAATTTCCTTTAAGCCTATAGGGGTACCTATACCGCATTTAGTTAACTTCATATTGCCGCTTCCAAGTACCTTGACAGTGAATATTTGCAAACAGTTTCATTCAATGACTTGATTGGCTTGTGGCCTCTGGCTAGGTAGATAATTGCTATACTCTGCTTGAGAACTTCAAAGGCTTATAATGGTGTTCATTTCCTTTTCTAACACCTTTACCATTGCATTGCACAATTTTCCAGCCTCGTTGGCACTTTTAAACAAAGGAACCAGCTCCAATCAGGAACGTACATATCCAAAGAACCGCAAAAAAAAAATCTCAACACATTCCCCCTCCAACAGCCCGAATACACCATTATTGCGAAAATAAATTAAGTCCTCGAAATAAGCCGAATGGCAAATATAATAACCGCCGACGACAACCAGACTAAAATTTAACATTGGCATACGCAAAAAGCTTTGCTCCTCCTTTGCGATTCGACTGCAATTTTAATTAAATCTCCGTTCATTATTCCTGCCAAAAAGCGATTTCGCCCCTAAGCATAGAGCGACAATGCACACACACACACACACATACCATGCGTATACGTGCCTGGCGCGTCTCTGACTCAGCACATTGTAATTTCGGGTTGCACTTAATGGCAATTAAATTTCAACCCCCTCGCCGCCGCAGTAGGAAAACACACACAAATCCTGGAAAAAGGATTTCCCATACGCTACGTCTGCGGCAAGTGTCTGCATAATTACATACTAAGAGCATCGTAAGTGCCACTCGCAGCATTTACCCTCGAATGCACCCACCCCTCACGGCTTCCGGGTTTTTACAATGACGTCTGCGTCTGTTTGACGACGCGACACAACCGTGCTCTCAATCGAGCGTATATCCTCAAGTATCCTGGCCACAGTTATAAATCACATAAATCACAGTGGATCGAGCTCGAACGAAAAAAAATAAAATAAATTAGGGTCTCTGGTAATGATCACCGAAAAAATACCCTTGGACATGCAAGAACACATACATATGTGGGGTGGGCTTCCTTCCGGGCAGCCTCCTTGCGTTGTTTGAGTTTGAGATTTGATTATTTACGCATCTCACAAATGTCCTCCTGGCGAACGATATAAATTGTAACAATTATTCTGCGACGACATTGTGTCGTGTCATTGGGGTGAAAACGTTTCGTCTGTAAGCCGACAGACACCATAGACTAGGGTTGATCCTGTATGTCAACTGGTGTGTATGCATTTTTCGTGTCCTTTTTTCCCACTGTCACACCGGCGGAATGAATGATGCTTTTATTCCTCGCCATCCTCACGGAGAACATAAAAAAAAGGACACGTGCCAAGAGTGACTGCTGCTCTACCAATCTGAGGAGAACAACAGCCTTTTGCAAACACACCCCATCCGGCAACAGTAGCTGGACCGACTTTGTAAGTGAATCGAAAATTTATTAGGAATCTTTCGGGGGACCCGTGACTTGCATAACTCATTGCATTGTCAAGTCCTCTTGACAATTCATATTCAAGGAGGAGAGATGATACATTTACCGTGTGCGCACCGCGTTTGTGCTCTCTATGCCTTCGGGGGATGATAATGACGGAGTTGACGACGAGAGCTCATTTGGGCGCTTTGTCAAACAGTCACACAGAGTTGCAGAGATGAAATTAATTTATTTCGCATGAATGGGTTTTGCTGGGAGTAATTATCTACCAACAAAATGGATGAAAAAGAGTTCTGACTAGTAAGCCTGGGCATTGGGGCAGAAAAGACATATAATTGTCGAAACGTGCTTAATTTTTGAGAAGTATAGTTTTTTTTTTAATTTTGATTATTAAAAATATTTATTGCGTTCTCTTTTTAATTTTGAAGGTTTTTAATATTAAAAAACGGTACTTCTGACGAGTTGGTAGTATATTTTCATAATTTTTTTGGGATTATGTCAAGCGGAAGGGTGATAAATCCAACCTTACAAAGGATTACGGAGCAAAAGTGATGACTCGTAATGTTTTATAGTTTGTCCTCCGGGGGAAATTCGACTTGAGCGGGATTAATTTGTCATACACATAGCTGTAGAGAAAACCCATCTATGGATACAAAAAAAGGTCAATGAATTGTGGTACTTAAAGTTTGGTCATAAAAATTGAATTGCGGGTTTATAGACTAAAGGTAGTTATCACCCCTGACTGGGGAGTTATAAAGAAACTCAGCTGCTCACAAATATCGGATGTGTAAATGTAGTTTTTACTGTGTCGCTGTAGGAGAAAAGATTCTCATGGTTCACAGGCTAAGGTTGCGAGCCGTTCTTAGCAACTATACTATTGGGCCTGGGCCTCAATAAACATCCTCCTCCAATTAGACCGGTCCTTAGTAAACCGCCTCCAGTTGCGCACTTCAAATTGATTGGCGCTCCACTTAAGTCGAGATCTTCCACTACTTCGTCCTACGTCTACTGGGAATCGAAGACTCTGCGAGCCTGAGTATTGGTGTCCATTCGTTCTACATGCCCTAGCCATCTCTACAGCTCGTATAGTTCTTGGTTGAATCTTCGTCTCCAAAGCCCGACAACGCAAACGGGACCGAAGATTTTTCAAATAATTTTTCGCTTAACACGACCGAGGAGTTCTCCATCCGCTTTTTATATGGTCCATGTTTCAGCGCAGTAGAGCAGGACTGGATGATCAGGGTCTGGTAGTAGTTTGATTGAAGGCTTAATTCCTTGGTAGTTTATGAATAAGCGGGTGGAAAGATAATTTCTGACGAGATGCTGTTTTCAGAGTTAATAGCGGAGCCGAGGTAGGCAAAGTCACGTACTCCCTCAAAGTAATATCTGTCAATGGTGACGTTCTCTCCAATTTGTCCATGTTGTGTGTCCTTTCGTGTTGACAGCTCAACCCATCTTCACTGTATTGTGCCTCTGGTGTTGGCTCGGGAGTTTTGCACAATCCTCTCAAGGATGATGTTAAAGATGTTACATGACAGTGTGTCGCCTTGCCTAACTCCTTTCTTGGTATCGAATGTGTTGTTTCCGACCCTCATAAAGCAGCAAAAGTTCTCCATCGTCATCCTGCACAGACGGACGAGTTTGGGCGACATACCAAAACTAGACATGGCTAAGTATAGTTCGCCTATATAAACGACCTCGTATAGGGCTTTGAAGCGATGAATAGGTGGTGGGTATCGATTTGGATTTCTAAGGTTTTTTCCAGGATCTGCCGAAGTGCGAAATTTGGTCAGTTGTGGACTTTTCTGGCCTAAAACCACTCTGATGAGGGTCGATCAGGTTTTTGAAAAACGGTTTCAAACGTCCACATATTACTGCTGATTGGATTTTGCAGGCGATGTTCAGGAGACTTATGCCTCTGTAGTTGGCGAAGTTCAGAAGGTCACCTTTTTGTGGATCGGGCAAATGAAGCACACTTTCATCCGACCAAATTTTGCTTATGACTTGGTGGATGTTACTTACCAAGTCATCCTTGATTATGGTCAACAACATATCTAAGACGAGCCGTGAACTAAACTTTTGAATTCGTATAATTCTTTAAAAATGCAGGTGCGGTGGGATAGTGGATCATTGGACTACTACCCGCGGGGTCTCTGGTTTAAATCCCAAAAAGTAACAACATCTAAGTATTTTTAACTTCTTTAACCATTTTTAAGTCTGAGAAACAGTCAAGAGTATAAAATTGTCACCAGAAGATTCTCGAATTTGGTAATCGGTGTTAAACGCAGAAAGTACTACCTAACTATCAACGCTTACGTTCTGTCCAATTCGTAGATGTTGTGTGTCCTTTCGTGTTGGAAGCATGCACTTAGTGTTATATTTATTCACTCTTTAGTAGCAAACGCTTTAAGTCCAATGATGTCAATATCGTCGGCGTATGCTAGTATTTGGAGCGATTTTCGAAGGATTATCCCTTTGATGCTGGCTCGGGAGTTTTGCACAATCTTCTCCAGAATCAGATTAAAAAAGTAATATGACAGTGTCCTAGATGTGCCTTGTCTAAATCATTTTTTTGGTATCAAATGTGTCAGTGATACCGTTTTCGACCCTCATTGTGCTGCGAGAATTCTATATCGTCATCCTGCACAGAGGAACGAGTTTCAGCGGTATACCAAAACTAGTCTCTGTGCACCTAGTCTCTACAAATGCTCTCGTATACGGCTTTGAAATGGTGGGCTTAGATTTGAAAAAAAAAGCCAAAGTTTGCAGATTTTATCAGTTATAGATTTCCCTTCCTCAAACCACATTGAAGTTAACACGTTCGGCTATTCATCTGACGATAAAAAAGTGCAAGCGCCGCAGTTGCAGCACCTGCCTGATGGTAACGCGAGAACTCTCGGCGATTCTCATGACTCGCATTTCCTGCACGCGCGGACGCGTTCGTGGGAACCAAGGCCAACCCAAGTTTAGATTATAAGTATCTCATATTGTTAATAGTTAGTTCTAAGCGAGACGCGAATGGATATACACTTATTATAACGTTGAGAATTCGGAGTTTTATTCTTTAGAAGAACCGTTGGGCCAACGAAAGTTGGCGTTCGAAATTTTTTTAATACAAGGAACATTAAAATCCTTTACTGGCGCCCGAGCAGGGACACTGACAAAAGAATAAAAAAGTCAGTGTCTAACAAAAAACAAGAACAAATAGTGCATAAGTGCATAACTGAACCTAAAAAGGGAAAAAGTGAAGTCAATGTTAAAAGAAAATGCTATACATGAAACCGTATGAAAAGTGAAATGGTGTAATTAGTGTCGAAAAGGAAATCGGAGCCGAGGTAGGCAAAGTCACGTACTCCCTCAAAGTAATATCTGTCAATGGTGACGTTCTCTCCAATTTGTCCATGTTGTGTGTCCTTTCGTGTTGACAGCTCAACCCATCTTCACTGTATTGTGCCTCTGGTGTTGGCTCGGGAGTTTTGCACAATCCTCTCAAGGATGATGTTAAAGATGTTACATGACAGTGTGTCGCCTTGCCTAACTCCTTTCTTGGTATCGAATGTGTTGTTTCCGACCCTCATAAAGCAGCAAAAGTTCTCCATCGTCATCCTGCACAGACGGACGAGTTTGGGCGACATACCAAAACTAGACATGGCTAAGTATAGTTCGCCTATATAAACGACCTCGTATAGGGCTTTGAAGCGATGAATAGGTGGTGGGTATCGATTTGGATTTCTAAGGTTTTTTCCAGGATCTGCCGAAGTGCGAAATTTGGTCAGTTGTGGACTTTTCTGGCCTAAAACCACTCTGATGAGGGTCGATCAGGTTTTTGAAAAACGGTTTCAAACGTCCACATATTACTGCTGATTGGATTTTGCAGGCGATGTTCAGGAGACTTATGCCTCTGTAGTTGGCGAAGTTCAGAAGGTCACCTTTTTGTGGATCGGGCAAATGAAGCACACTTTCATCCGACCAAATTTTGCTTATGACTTGGTGGATGTTACTTACCAAGTCATCCTTGATTATGGTCAACAACATATCTAAGACGAGCCGTGAACTAAACTTTTGAATTCGTATAATTCTTTAAAAATGCAGGTGCGGTGGGATAGTGGATCATTGGACTACTACCCGCGGGGTCTCTGGTTTAAATCCCAAAAAGTAACAACATCTAAGTATTTTTAACTTCTTTAACCATTTTTAAGTCTGAGAAACAGTCAAGAGTATAAAATTGTCACCAGAAGATTCTCGAATTTGGTAATCGGTGTTAAACGCAGAAAGTACTACCTAACTATCAACGCTTACGTTCTGTCCAATTCGTAGATGTTGTGTGTCCTTTCGTGTTGGAAGCATGCACTTAGTGTTATATTTATTCACTCTTTAGTAGCAAACGCTTTAAGTCCAATGATGTCAATATCGTCGGCGTATGCTAGTATTTGGAGCGATTTTCGAAGGATTATCCCTTTGATGCTGGCTCGGGAGTTTTGCACAATCTTCTCCAGAATCAGATTAAAAAAGTAATATGACAGTGTCCTAGATGTGCCTTGTCTAAATCATTTTTTTGGTATCAAATGTGTCAGTGATACCGTTTTCGACCCTCATTGTGCTGCGAGAATTCTATATCGTCATCCTGCACAGAGGAACGAGTTTCAGCGGTATACCAAAACTAGTCTCTGTGCACCTAGTCTCTACAAATGCTCTCGTATACGGCTTTGAAATGGTGGGCTTAGATTTGAAAAAAAAAGCCAAAGTTTGCAGATTTTATCAGTTATAGATTTCCCTTCCTCAAACCACATTGAAGTTAACACGTTCGGCTATTCATCTGACGATAAAAAAGTGCAAGCGCCGCAGTTGCAGCACCTGCCTGATGGTAACGCGAGAACTCTCGGCGATTCTCATGACTCGCATTTCCTGCACGCGCGGACGCGTTCGTGGGAACCAAGGCCAACCCAAGTTTAGATTATAAGTATCTCATATTGTTAATAGTTAGTTCTAAGCGAGACGCGAATGGATATACACTTATTATAACGTTGAGAATTCGGAGTTTTATTCTTTAGAAGAACCGTTGGGCCAACGAAAGTTGGCGTT
Organism: Rhingia campestris; assembly: GCA_932526625.1. Taxonomy (NCBI): domain Eukaryota; kingdom Metazoa; phylum Arthropoda; class Insecta; order Diptera; family Syrphidae; genus Rhingia; species Rhingia campestris. The sequence continues at coordinate 176,923,035 of OW052182.1, forward strand.
CGAAATTTTTTTAATACAAGGAACATTAAAATCCTTTACTGGCGCCCGAGCAGGGACACTGACAAAAGAATAAAAAAGTCAGTGTCTAACAAAAAACAAGAACAAATAGTGCATAAGTGCATAACTGAACCTAAAAAGGGAAAAAGTGAAGTCAATGTTAAAAGAAAATGCTATACATGAAACCGTATGAAAAGTGAAATGGTGTAATTAGTGTCGAAAAGGAAATCGGAGCCGAGGTAGGCAAAGTCACGTACTCCCTCAAAGTAATATCTGTCAATGGTGACGTTCTCTCCAATTTGTCCATGTTGTGTGTCCTTTCGTGTTGACAGCTCAACCCATCTTCACTGTATTGTGCCTCTGGTGTTGGCTCGGGAGTTTTGCACAATCCTCTCAAGGATGATGTTAAAGATGTTACATGACAGTGTGTCGCCTTGCCTAACTCCTTTCTTGGTATCGAATGTGTTGTTTCCGACCCTCATAAAGCAGCAAAAGTTCTCCATCGTCATCCTGCACAGACGGACGAGTTTGGGCGACATACCAAAACTAGACATGGCTAAGTATAGTTCGCCTATATAAACGACCTCGTATAGGGCTTTGAAGCGATGAATAGGTGGTGGGTATCGATTTGGATTTCTAAGGTTTTTTCCAGGATCTGCCGAAGTGCGAAATTTGGTCAGTTGTGGACTTTTCTGGCCTAAAACCACTCTGATGAGGGTCGATCAGGTTTTTGAAAAACGGTTTCAAACGTCCACATATTACTGCTGATTGGATTTTGCAGGCGATGTTCAGGAGACTTATGCCTCTGTAGTTGGCGAAGTTCAGAAGGTCACCTTTTTGTGGATCGGGCAAATGAAGCACACTTTCATCCGACCAAATTTTGCTTATGACTTGGTGGATGTTACTTACCAAGTCATCCTTGATTATGGTCAACAACATATCTAAGACGAGCCGTGAACTAAACTTTTGAATTCGTATAATTCTTTAAAAATGCAGGTGCGGTGGGATAGTGGATCATTGGACTACTACCCGCGGGGTCTCTGGTTTAAATCCCAAAAAGTAACAACATCTAAGTATTTTTAACTTCTTTAACCATTTTTAAGTCTGAGAAACAGTCAAGAGTATAAAATTGTCACCAGAAGATTCTCGAATTTGGTAATCGGTGTTAAACGCAGAAAGTACTACCTAACTATCAACGCTTACGTTCTGTCCAATTCGTAGATGTTGTGTGTCCTTTCGTGTTGGAAGCATGCACTTAGTGTTATATTTATTCACTCTTTAGTAGCAAACGCTTTAAGTCCAATGATGTCAATATCGTCGGCGTATGCTAGTATTTGGAGCGATTTTCGAAGGATTATCCCTTTGATGCTGGCTCGGGAGTTTTGCACAATCTTCTCCAGAATCAGATTAAAAAAGTAATATGACAGTGTCCTAGATGTGCCTTGTCTAAATCATTTTTTTGGTATCAAATGTGTCAGTGATACCGTTTTCGACCCTCATTGTGCTGCGAGAATTCTATATCGTCATCCTGCACAGAGGAACGAGTTTCAGCGGTATACCAAAACTAGTCTCTGTGCACCTAGTCTCTACAAATGCTCTCGTATACGGCTTTGAAATGGTGGGCTTAGATTTGAAAAAAAAAGCCAAAGTTTGCAGATTTTATCAGTTATAGATTTCCCTTCCACAAACCACATTGAAGTTAACACGTTCGGCTATTCATCTGACGATAAAAAAGTGCAAGCGCCGCAGTTGCAGCACCTGCCTGATGGTAACGCGAGAACTCTCGGCGATTCTCATGACTCGCATTTCCTGCACGCGCGGACGCGTTCGTGGGAACCAAGGCCAACCCAAGTTTAGATTATAAGTATCTCATATTGTTAATAGTTAGTTCTAAGCGAGACGCGAATGGATATACACTTATTATAACGTTGAGAATTCGGAGTTTTATTCTTTAGAAGAACCGTTGGGCCAACGAAAGTTGGCGTTCGAAATTTTTTTAATACAAGGAACATTAAAATCCTTTACTGGCGCCCGAGCAGGGACACTGACAAAAGAATAAAAAAGTCAGTGTCTAACAAAAAACAAGAACAAATAGTGCATAAGTGCATAACTGAACCTAAAAAGGGAAAAAGTGAAGTCAATGTTAAAAGAAAATGCTATACATGAAACCGTATGAAAAGTGAAATGGTGTAATTAGTGTCGAAAAGGAAATCTTATGTGCTTAAAGGAAAGAAAATGAAAGTTAAACCCTGCTTAGAATTCAAATTCAATACGAATGAATATAAAGTGAATAGACAAAGGTGGAAAAAATTATTAAAAGAAATTGAAAGAACACTTCCAAGTTGAAGAGTGCAGCTTCAAGGAAATACCTACAAATACGCAAAGGAATAAAAAGGAAACCAACGGTGAAAAGAAGACGGCAACAGATAATCAGGAGGGACTCAAAGAAGCACATTAGTAGATGCAAGAATGTCACCGATAGGAGTATAGTAAGATCTAGATTAAGAAGTTTATGTGTAACTAAAAAAGAGAATTACTCACTGCCCGTGCAGCAAATTACTTGAGTAAAGAAACATTTTTTTTTAAAAAAACATTTATGCCTAGGGGCCAACTTTCCCGAAAAAAGGGGCCGGTTTACTGAAAATTAAATTATCCGTGTGAAGTCCTTCGTACCTTAGTAGGTCGCTGCAAACATACCTGCATTAACGACCAAAAAGGATACATACGAACCTTCCGTTAGGACAGTAACTACCCCGAAAGTTTAATGGAAAGCGCTTAGCAGGCATCCAGGGAAAGTAATTAAATTATTATTAAATCAAAGCAAATTAAAATTAACCAATTAAATTAATTAATGAAGGAAAAGCATTTACATTTCCAAAAAGGAAAGAATTAAGAAAATACGTAACAAACAAAAAAGAAGAAAAATCTGTATTTAACAGTATACATATAAAACTGTGAGATATCATAAAAAATTAAAACCGAATTCGATTCTGCCATTAGTTGCGCATTCATTTAATATATCTAAAAATAATTTCATTTGCGCTTACACTATCTCGCGAGGCTAGTATGGATGAGCTTAGGAACTCAGTCACCCAACTCACGGGTGCGGTTAACTCCGTCCTCGAACAGCTTAGGGGGCTGGAGAACCGAATGGGTAGGATTGAACAATCCAGTTCACAGGAAGTGGTTAATTCCGTGAACAACCAGCTAGGTGCAATTTCAGATAGAATCCTAGCCTTGGAACAATTAGGGTTGGCAGGAATTCCTGCCCCACAGACGGAACAACCAGAGCCACTAAAAGGGCCGACTTGCGAACAGGACTTGAGGGACATTTCGAAACTCCCCGATTCCGTCAAGGAGCTTCAACCCTTCGACGGAAATCCCGTGCAGTACGTGTCCTGGGTCCACAGCGTCGAGACCGTCTTAAAAGACTATGAGATAGTTCGTAGTAAGCCCATCTATAGGGCAATACTACAACATATCCGCCAGAAAATCAGAGGCAAGGCAGACTCTGCCTTGGTCTCCTACAATGTGTTTGACAACGACTGGACGGAGATGAAGAGGGTCCTCTCACTTCACTACGCCGATAAAAGGGACATGCGAACCCTTGAGCATCAGCTCAACCAGTTAACACAAGGTAATTCAAGGGTTGATGACTTCTACGCGACAGTAAACCATCAGTTTTCTCTGATTATCAGTAAAATCAGGGCTGAGGTTCACTCAACCGAAACCATGAACGCTTTGGTGGAGACCTACCGAAATCGAGCACTAGATGTGTTCATTCGAGGGCTTAGTGGTGACCTCTCAAGGCTTTTGATCATCCAAAGGCCGAGAACCCTACCTGAAGCATATTCAGCCTGTCTGGAGATGCAAAATTTGAATTTTAGGAGCATTTCGGTGCATGTAAAAGCACCTAACTTGATAACTTCACCCATCAACCAGAATTTCAGGGATAACGCTGGACCTTCCAGAAACTTTGATAGGCCACCAGCTGCAAATAATAACTTTGCTCAAAGGTCATACCCCCATTGGAACTCGGGATTCCAACAGCAATATACACCCCAACGGCCGACAGCTCCAAAACCACATATTAAAATGGAGGTGGACAACTCCGTACAAACTAGGAACGTAAATTATATGAACCGGCCCAACAACAGGTTCAAACGGGAACCGAGGTCCGACAATTACAACCCACGTAAGCAGCAGCGATTGTACCATATGAAATCAGTCGGTTCCGGAAATCTGGAAGAAGTGGATTCCGCTGATCGTCCTTGCGAGGAATCATCGCCTGAAAATTTTATGGAAGGGGCCTCGTTTCCAGCGTACCATATATAGAGTATGTTACGCGGGACGGGGTCGTTCTAAATTTCTTAGTGGACACCGGGGCTAATAAGAATTTTATTAGACCTAATTTGGTTCCACGCCCTGATCCTGTACAAAAACCATTTTATGTAAATAGCCCCGCTGGGAAAATTCTCATCGAAGGCAAAATTAGTGGAAAATTCTTTCATTATTTAGGTTGTGAATTAAATATTACGTTCTTTGTTCTCCCGAATTTAACATCATTCGACGGCATAATTGGCGACGACACGCTCAAACAATTAAAAGCTGCCATCGATAGGGAAACCAACAAACTTACCATAGAATCCAATAAAGTAATTATCTTGAAAAATCGCACTTCAAATGCAGTTAATCAAATGTTGACCTTAAGTGAAGACATTTCCATGTCTGCTAGATCTAAACTGGAAACCATTTGCGGAAAGTTCCACAGTCTCTTCGGTCCTGTAGGTAACGAAAAAATAAAAACCAATGTAAGAGCCGCAATCCGCACAAACACGGACGAACCAATATATGCTAAAAGCTACCCTTACCCTGCTTGTATGCGGGGGGAGGTTGAGCGACAGGTTAAGGAACTTCTGTCCGAAAACGTTATCCGTCCTTCGAATAGCCCATATAATTCTCCTATATGGGTTGTTCCTAAAAAGCCGAAACCCAATGGCGAAAAACAATATAGAATGGTGATCGACTATAAGCGTTTGAACGCTGTAACGATCCCAGACACGTATCCTATCCCGGATATCAATAGTACACTTGCCAGTCTTGGAGACGCAAAACTGTTCACGACACTTGATCTGACCTCAGGATTCCATCAGATCCTCATGAATGAAAAAGATATCCCGAAGACAGCCTTCTCAACTATGAACGGTAAATACGAATATCTTAGACTTCCGTTTGGCCTCAAAAATGCCCCAGCCATCTTCCAAAGGATGATTGATGATGTGCTCAAGGAGCTAATTGGCAAGATATGTTATGTTTATATCGATGATATAATCATCTTTAGCAAATCTGAGGAAGATCATTTGAGGGACATCGAGACAGTTTTCTCCAAGCTAAACGAAGCCGGATTAAAAATTAATTTGGAAAAAACTCACTTTTTAACCACCAGCGTGGAATTTCTTGGGTATCTAGTTACTCCCGAGGGCATACTCCCAGATCGAAAAAAGGTTAAGGCCATAGAAGGGATCCTTCCTCCAAGGAATCTGAAAGAGCTAAAAAGTTTTCTCGGACTAACATCCTACTATAGGAAGTTTATTCGGGACTATGCTAAAATAGCAAAGCCCCTAACCAACCTAACGCGCGGGGACCTTTCGCATGTTAGAGCCAATCAATCGAGAAATGTTGCAATTTCCCTCGACAACGACGCAATGAAGTCGTTCGAAACTTTGAAAGAGCTACTTACGTCTGCTGACGTCCTGACATTTCCGGACTTTGAGAAAGGCTTTAATTTGACAACTGACGCATCCGACTACGCCATTGGTGCTGTCCTATCTCAGGGTGAGCATGGTAAGGAAAGACCTGTGGCATACATCTCCCGCTCCTTGAATCGAACGGAGGAGAATTACGCCACCAATGAAAAAGAGATGCTCGCCATAGTTTGGGCTCTCGATAATTTGAGGAATTATCTGTATGGAGCCAAGAGGATCAAAATTTTTACTGATCACCAGCCTCTGACGTTTGCCTTGAGCAACAGAAATCACAATGCCAAGTTAAAACGTTGGAAGGCAAGGATTGAAGAGTACAACTACGAGTTGATTTACACTCCTGGTAAATCAAACTTTGTGGCTGATGCTCTTTCACGATTAGGGGTAGAGATCAATCATTTATCGGATACCAGCACCGAAACGGCTAGCGAGGTGCAGTCAAACTCACGTACAGGAGAGGTCACAGACACCGCAACTGAGGGTTCCCAGACGGATACGGCTGAAGAAGCCGGGGGCTCCCAGACGGGCACAGCTGAAGAAGGACTTTGCGAGCTTTCTGATAGTGATACAGAATCCTGTACGGTGCACAGTGCCGACCAGGATAACTCAGACCTTATACCGCATGTAGAGGCCCCGATCAATGTTTTCAGGAATCAACTGATTTTTAAGGTTGGTATCGATCTGCGCTCTCACGAAGAGCCACACCCTGGCTATCATCGCCATTATATTTCAATAAGCAAGTTACATCGCGACAACCTCGTAGAGATACTGAGGGAAAATCTTAACCCAAGGGTAGTAAACGGAATAAAGATTCCAGAGAAGTACCTTGGTTTGCTTCAAAGGGTTTACCTGGAAAACTTTGATACTTACAAGATAAGAGTCACTCAAAGAATAGTTGAGGATGTCGCCAACGAGGAGCGCAGACTCGTAATAATAGAAAAAGAACATAGGAGAGCCCATCGCGCTCCCAGGGAGAACAGGGAGCAAATCCTCGAAAAATATTATTTTCCACAAATGATGTCTCAGGTTAGGAAATTCGCTGCATCGTGCGAAATTTGTGGGTCAAACAAATACGACAGACATCCACTGACTCCTGAATTCCAATTAACGCCGTCCCCGAAATATCCATGTGAGATCCTTCATATGGATATCATGGAAATTCAGAATAAAAAATTCTTAACCGTAGTCGACAAATTTTCTAAATTTTCCAAATTTTTCCATATTAAAGAAAAATCTTCCATATACATTCGATCAAAGCTAATCAAAATATTACACTATTTCACCGTGCCTCGAGTCCTGGTAACAGATAACGAAAGAGGTTTTCTTAGCCCGATAGTACTGAATTTTATAAAAACCCTAGGCGTCAAACTCTATCTGACCCCTTCCTACCGAAGTGAGGTGAATGGACAAATAGAAAGGGTCCATTCCACAATATTGGAAATTTACCGATGCCTTAAGGTTGAAAACCCGGATCTCGGTGTTAAAGAACTCGTCGATGTAGCGGTAGACCGCTATAACAACACAATACATTCGGTAACCAAACGAAAACCTACCGATGTTTTCTTTAACCGATCCCAGAGGGTTAATTATCAGAACCTTCTGAACATTCGTTCTAAAATCAATAGGGACCTGAGGGGTATTATTAAAAGGAATATGGAAGCTAGGAACGTCAGGCTAAATCTAAAAAGAAGTGCGCCCAGGCGGTATTGTGAGGGCGAGGTAGTGTATGCCGCAGTAAAATGCATAAAAGGTAAAAATAAGCCCCTATACAGAAAAGAAATTGTCGCAAAGGACAATCGAGTAACGATAACAACAGCTAGTGGCAAAAGAATTCATAAAGCTCACCTAAAAAACCTAAATAAAAAAAAAATAAAAAAGTAAGGGGGAAGGGGGATGCTTCCCTAACCTACCTAAATTAATCTATTAAGAAAAAAACAATTATCAATCTTAAGAAAGGAAAAGATCAATTAAGAAACAAAAAAGAAAAAAGAACAGAGACTTATTAAAAAGTCCCCGATAGAAGTAAGAAATCCGATAGAAGTAAGAAATTTCTTTTGAACAATACTATTAAGTCCAACTTGGTGTTTAATTAATTAATTAAGCAATGAAACTAATAAAATTATATTGAAATTGTATTGCAGTTTAGCCTTCTTGGTTCCTGTGCAGGCCCTGCACATTTTTGAGTACACATCGCCAATCGTTACCATTAAGGAGGGCAACGCATGGGTGATAAATGGCTACTTCAAGCTAATCCATGTCATTGACTTAAACAAATACAGCGCGCTCATCGAACAAACCGAACAACTGGCCGCAAAACATGTAGCAGACCAGGAAATGCAACTGGTCTTAACCTACCATCTGAATCAGGTAAAGGATCGATTAAAGGAACTAGGCGAACCAAAGACGAGACGGGCTCGATCTATCAACTGGATAGGGAGCGCCTGGAAATGGCTGGCGGGTTCTCCTGACGCAACTGACTGGGGAAAACTTTTACAGACGCAAACAGACATAATAGAGAACAATAACGACCAATACAGAATCAACGAAAAACTTTTCGAGGCGACGCACGAGGTTATGAACAAAGTTAACAAAATGATTGATGGCTATAATAACGCGGTACAGGAGGGAGAAGCAGAACGATTGAGGCACGACTTACTTAACAAAGTACTTATACTAAAGGAAGGGGTGAACGAAGTAATAAGAGCCTGCCAAATGGCCAAAACTGGAATAGTTAATAGTAACATATTAGACGCTGAAGAGGTTAACACTATCATAAATGAACTGGAAACCCTACCTTACCAAAACTTCGTGGAGGCAGTGGAGTATGGACGACCCTCTGTATACAGCAATGGAACCCTTTTGCTGTATGTCCTGGCCATCCCTAAGGTTGGGACCAACATTTTCCATGTAATAAACGCTCGTGCTGCAATCAAGGATGGAAGGCAAATTGACCTTGACTATACGAAACTACTAGTTAATCACGACTTGACTTACGGACTTAAAGGTGACTGCTTCCATATAGGGAACACATCAGTATGCGAAGCTAGCGTTTTAAAGAAATTAGCGGAAGACACATGCCTACCCAGGATCCTTAAGGGTGGTATCGCAGCGTGCGACTTCAAAAGCACTAATGAAGAGGTCATAGAACTTATTGGGGAAAATACGATCTTCGTGACAAATTTCAATGGTTCAATTTTAAATAAAAATTCTTCTATTCCTCTAGAAGGTACTTATCTCATCCAACTGGACAATGACACGGTCACCATCAAGGACCAGGAATACTTTGGCGGGTCTGCCACAAGGTTACAGGCACTTCCTGCTGTCCTGGCCAACGTAACCAGCAAAAGGACCAAACCTAATCTGGAATTCGTGCACGACATCAGTGTCCAGAATATCGAACATATCAATACTCTAAAAGAAAACTTTAATTCCTCTATCATTACAGAAATTCTTATTGCCATAATTATAGTTATCGCCATCTGCCTATTATGGAAGAAGATCTACGGAAGGGTCAACATCCCGGAACTTCGCCTGTCTTTTCGTCGAAAACGCATTCCTCGCCCAGCCCAACGCTCAGCGGGAGTTCAACAACCTGCCGGTAACTTAAGCTGTTCCACATGCTCAGCAGTAGATCTGCGGGACGCAGATATTTAAAGGGGCGGCAGTTAACACGTTCGGCTATTCATCTGACGATAAAAAAGTGCAAGCGCCGCAGTTGCAGCACCTGCCTGATGGTAACGCGAGAACTCTCGGCGATTCTCATGACTCGCATTTCCTGCACGCGCGGACGCGTTCGTGGGAACCAAGGCCAACCCAAGTTTAGATTATAAGTATCTCATATTGTTAATAGTTAGTTCTAAGCGAGACGCGAATGAATATACACTTATTATAACGTTGAGAATTCGGAGTTTTATTCTTTAGAAGAACCGTTGGGCCAACGAAAGTTGGCGTTCGAAATTTTTTTAATACAAGGAACATTAAAATCCTTTACTTTGATAATGGCCGATCAGGTTGTTGGTAAACAGTTTTAGGCGTTAATAACGGGTGATTTCTTAAGAGCCGTTTTTTTTTAAATCGAATAAAATACTTCAAATTTGCATCAAATATTGTCAATTTTAATTCTAGTCGATAAATAGGCCTTTGCCATTTACGTTTTAAAGGCAACTCCATGAAAATGTTGTCCGCGGCTCCGTTTCAAATGGTCCATTCGAAAGGTCCAATTTTGTGTCACTTTTTCGAGTACATCGACATGTATTCCACGAATTACGGTGTTGTAGAACGAGGGTAGACTCTGATTGGCGTTAACTTGGCAATGCCCAGTGTTGTAACTCTGACTACACATCAAATGTGCTTATTTTTACCTCCAAGTGGTAACCATCGGGTACTGGTCTCATCCAACCGGACTTGCTAAACGATAAGCGCGAGTGTTGATAACACGACGAAAAACAGCAACACTATAAACACCCTGGTGAAAATGGCACGGATGAATACCCGGCCTGCTGTCCCAGCAAACCTAGATGAGCTGCTCTGGCATATTCGGACAACAGGTTGTCTAGGAATTTCAAGGGTTAGTCAGGCCCCTCGAACAGAGATGGTGGCGGATGAACCGAAAGGCCAACGGCAGCGCTCAATCCCGTAGTGGATACTGATGGCCCCGTGTCCTAGGGGTATCTAATAAATTGGAACTGGCCCTCCAGGCTGGGGGTTGTGATTTGGGTTAACTACCCACCCACAGAAAAAATTATTGTTACGAAGCAACCAATAGCCTCGGAAAGGATTGATTTTATTGTTGACGACCCTGCTAAACGAAAAAAGGACAACGACGTTCGTATCTGCACCTGGAATGTGAGAACATTAAACAGGAGAGGTGCAGGCGAACAACTAGCGGAAGCCCTAAACTGCTACAAAGCAGACATTACTGCCATCCAAGATATACGATGGGATGGGCAGTGCAAAACGAGGATGAAAAACTGTGACATCTACTACGGACCGTGTTATAGTGAGCAGAAACAGCGACTATTCGGATGCAGATTTGTTATAAGTGCCAGACTAAGGCAAGAAGTCTTATGTTTCCAAGACATTAGCGAACGCATAGTGACAATGCGCATCAAGGCCAAATTCGCCAACATAAGCCTTATATGCGCTCACGCTCCGACGGAAGAAAAAGACGATATAGCTAAGGATTGCTTCTACGAGCTCCTTGACAAAACCTATGAGCGACTACCGAAGTACGATGTTAAAATCGTGCTGGGAGATTTTAACGCAAAGGTAGGAAGAGAAGACATCTTTAGAAGTACTGTCGGAAAACATAGCTTACACGACAACACGTCTGGTAACGGACTTAGGCTAATTGATTTCGCTACGGAACGAAATGCCACTATAGCCAGCACACGGTTTCCTCACCTCGATATCGATAAGGGGACATGGCGGTCTCCAGATCAACGAACTTACTTACTTACTTAAGTGGCGCTACAGTCCGGAATGAACCTGGGCCTCAACCAACATGCCTCTCCAATTAGCCCGGTCCTTAGCTAACTGCCTCCAGTTGCGCACTCCAAGTTGGTTGAGGTCGGTTTCCACTTGTGCGCGCCACTTAAGGCGAGGTCTTCCTCTACTGCGTCCGACGTCTAGCTGGGAATCGAAGACTCTGCGAGCCGGAGTATTGGTGTCCATTCGTTCTACATGTCCTAGCCATCTTAAACGTCCTATGCGGAGTTTTTTGACCAGGGGCATGTCGCTGTACAGCTCGTATAGTTCTTGGTTGAATCTTCGTCTCCATAGCCCGTCAACGCAAACGGGACCGAAGATTTTTCGAAGAATTTTCCTCTCGAATCTACCAAGGATTTCTTCATCCGCTTTTGATACGGTCCATGCTTCAGCGCCGTAGAGCAGGACTGGGATGATCAGGGTCTTATATAGGATCTCCTTAGTAGTTCGAGTGAGGGCTTTACTACTAAATTGCCTTCTTAGCCCGAAGAAACAGCGGTTGGCAAGAGTAATTCTTCGTTTAATTTCTGACGAGATGTTGTTGTCAGAGTTAATAGCGGAGCCGAGGTAGACAAAGTCCCGTACTACCTCAAAGTTATATCTGTCAATGGTGACGTTCTGTCCAATTCGTCGATGTTGTGTGTCCTTTCGTGTTGACAGCATATACTTAGTCTTACCCTCATTTACTGCTAAACCCATTTTCGCCGCTTCCTTCTCTATACTAGCAAACGTGGCTATGACATCACGTTGAGTCCTACCAATGATGTCAATATCGTCAGCGTATGCTAGTAGTTGCACCGACTTTTGGAAAATTGTGCCTCTGGTGTTGGCTTTGGAGTTTTGCACAATTCTCTCAAGAATCAGATTAAAGAAGTCACATGACAGCGCATCGCCTGGCCTAAATCCTTTTTTGGTATCGAATGTGTCGGTGAGGTCGTTTCCGACCCTGATGGAGCAGCGAGAATTCTCCATCGTCATCCTACACAAACGGACGAGTTTGGGCGGTATACCAAAACTAGACATGGCTCTGTACAGTTCGTCTCTATAAATGCTGTCATATGCGGCTTTGAAATCGATGAATAGGTGGTGGGTATCGATTTGGACTTCTTGAGTTTTTTCCAGGATCTGCCGAAGTGTGAAAATTTGATCGGTTGTGGACTTTCCTGGCCTAAAACCACACTGATAAGGGCCAATCAGGTTGTTAGTAAACGGTTTCAGGCGTTCACATATTACGGCAGATAGGATCTTGTAGGCGATGTTGAGGAGACTTATGCCTCTGTAGTTGGCGCAGTTCAGAGGGTCTCCTTTTTTGTGGATCGGGCAAACGATGCTGAGGTTCCATTCTTCAGGCATATTTTCATCCGACCAGATTTGGCTTATGAGATCAACGAACGGTCAACCAAATTGATCACATTGCGATAGATAAGAGGCACGCATCCAGTATTTTGGATGTCCAAACATTCCGATGGACTAACATCGACTCGCACCACTACCTTGTTGTAGCCAAGGTAAGAATGCGGATATCCACCACGCCACAACAATCCAGAAATACTGTGAAAAAATTTAATGTCGGAAAACTGCAATCGCAAGAGACCGCCAAGACCTTCGCACAACGCGTATCCCTTAACCTCTCGATTAACACCATACCACCAGCATCGAATGTCGAAGAGCAATGGCAACGATGCCAACAGGCCATTAGATCAGCCGCAACTGATGTGCTAGGTTTCTCGCGCCCACCAGCAAGAAACCCCTGGTTTGATGAGGAATGCCGACAGATGCTCGCAGCCAAGAACGAGGCCTACAAGGCTAAGCTGCAGGTGAAGACGAGAGCTGCCATTGAGCTCTATAGGCAAAAAAGAAGGGAAGAACATCGGCTTTTCAGAAAGAAGAAAAAAGAGCAAGAAAAGCGCGCGATCGAGGATATAGAGAGGTGCCACTCCAGGAACGATGTTCGAAAGTTTTACCAAAGTGTAAAACGTCAAAGCCAAGGATACAAGGCTCGAACAGAATCCTGTCGAGATGAACAAGGAAATATTATAGTTGAGACACAGTCGATGCTGAGGATATGGAAGAACCACTTCTGCAGACTGTTAAACGGCGATGACGAACAACATTCCGCTGTCAGGCAGAACGAACCATTCAATATTGGCAACGACAGCGAAAACTGCCAACCACCCGACCTGAGTGAAGTGAGGATAGCAATATCTAAACTCAAGCTTAATAAGGCTGCCGGAAATGCCGGCCTTCCCGCTGAGCCTTATAAGGCCGGCGGAGATGACTTTGTAAGTAACATCCACCAACTCATAAGCCAAATCTGGTCGGATGAAAATATGCCTGAAGAATGGAACCTCAGCATCGTTTGCCCGATCCACAAAAAAGGAGACCCTCTGAACTGCGCCAACTACAGAGGCATAAGTCTCCTCAACATCGCCTACAAGATCCTATCTGCCGTAATATGTGAACGCCTGAAACCGTTTACTAACAACCTGATTGGCCCTTATCAGTGTGGTTTTAGGCCAGGAAAGTCCACAACCGATCAAATTTTCACACTTCGGCAGATCCTGGAAAAAACTCAAGAAGTCCAAATCGATACCCACCACCTATTCATCGATTTCAAAGCCGCATATGACAGCATTTATAGAGACGAACTGTACAGAACCATGTCTAGTTTTGGTATACCGCCCAAACTCGTCCGTTTGTGTAGGATGACGATAGAGAATTCTCGCTGCTCCATCATGGTCGGAAACGACCTCACCGACACATTCGATTCCCAAAAAGGATTTAGGCAAGGCGATGCGCTGTCATGTGACTTCTTTAATCTGAATCTTGAGAGGATTGTGCAAAACTCCAAAGCCAACACCAGAGGCACAATTTTCCAAAAATCGGTGCAACTACTAGCATACGCCGACGATATTGACATCATTGGTAGGACTCAACGTGATGCCATAGCCACGTTTGCTAGTATAGAGAAGGAAGCGGCGAAAATGGGTTTAGCAGTAAATGAGGGTAAGACTAAGTATATGCTGTCATCACGAAAGGACTCACAACATCGACGAATTGGACAGAACGGCACCATTGACAGATATAACTTTGAGGTAGTACGGGACTTTGTCTACCTCGGCTCCGCTATTAACTCTGACAACAACATCTCGTCAGAAATTAAACGAAGAATTACTCTTGCCAACCGCTGTTTCTTCGGGCTAAGAAGGCAATTTAGTAGTAAAGCCCTCACTCGAACTACTAAGGAGATCCTATATAAGACCCTGATCATCCCAGTCCTGCTCTACGGCGCTGAAGCATGGACCGTATCAAAAGCGGATGAAGAAATCCTTCGGTCCCGTTTGCGTTGACGGGCTATGGAGACGAAGATTCAACCAAGAACTATACGAGCTGTACAGCGACATGCCCCTGGTCAAAAAACTCCGCATTGGACGTTTAAGATGGCTAATACATGTAGAAAGAATGGACACCAATACTCCGGCTCGCAGAGTCTTCGATTCCCAGCCAAACGTCGGACGCAGTAGAGGAAGACCTCGCCTTAAGTGGCGTGCATAAGTGGAAACCGACCTCAACCAACTTGGAGTGCGCAACTGGAGGCAGTTAGCTAAGGACCGGGCTAATTGGAGAGGCATGTTGGTTGCGGCCCAGGTTCATTCCGGACTGTAGCGCCACTTAAGTAAGTAAGTATTCCGCCCCTTCAACAATCAAACCGTAATACTCGCCGTACCACAAATGCTAATCAGTTCACACTAAAGCCTATCTTCGGACGTACTATGAAATATAGAGATTCATTCCTTAACCGAACAACACGAATGTGGAATGCTTTACCAAACTCAGTTTTTCCTCTCCATTACAATTTACAGAATTTCAAAACCAACGCACATCGGTATCTCCTCTTCTCTACTCCTCTATTTCCTTAATGCCCGCGCTGTGCTAAAACACCATAAGGGTATTAATAATCCCTTTAGCGCGCGCCAATTATAAAACAAAAAAAAAACTTATTTCCTGGATAGCAGTAGTGTCTGCCTTGTACTAGATAAGGACTTTCGCTAGTTGTTCGTCTACACCTCTTATTTTAAATCCTCGGTACAAATAGGAACATAGTTGGCCTAATTTCTTTCAGCATGGTCGTCAGTAAAAAAATCGTTCCTTTCAATGGTTTTTGGTTGAATCGTAATCATACGGTTTTTCCATGATTGGGTAATAACCTCAGTGCACAATCTCCAACTGGAAGGCCACTTCCAATTTCTCAGATACCTCTAGAATACGTCACTATCCGCATCCGCAATGAGATTGAGCAATACCATTTGGCTTTCGGCCATCTCTGTTTAAGTGCCCTGACTAAGCCTTGAAATTCGTAGTTAGTCTGTTCTCTGAATATGTCGAAGCATCTTATTTGGGTTATTCACTTTTTCCATTCTAGCTGAGCTTTGGACACGACATTTGGCTCCATCTTGGGAATTTTTCAGCTTCCGTCTTGAAAAAGGATGATGTGCCACCATCACCGCTCTCATCTGCAGCTGCTTTAGACAGGGGTTCACACGCTATCTAATTTCAATGTACTAGAAATCAAAGGTAACCGGCTTCATAAGGCTCGGTGGGAAGGCCGTCATTTCGGCAGCCTTGTTAAGCTTAAGTTTAGATATTGCTATCCTCACTTCACTTAGGTCGGGTGGTTGGTAGTTTTCGCTATCGTCGCCAATTGAAGGGTTCGCTTTGCCTGGCAGCGGAATGTTGTTCGTCATCGCAGAAGTGGTTCTTCCATATCCTCATCATCGACTGTATCTCAGCTACGATATTACCTTGTTCATCTCGAGAGGATTCTGTGTTAATCAAGAGGTGAAAGGATACGCGTTCTGCGAAGGCCTTGGCGGTCTCTAGCGATTGCAGTATTTCATCATAAAATAATTTCTCAGTATTTCCGAATTTTTGGGGCGTGGTGGATATCCGTTTTTTTTTAACTTGGCTGCAACTAGGTAGTGGTCCCAGTCGAAGTTATTCTTTTTGAATGTACGGACATCCAAAATATCGGATGCGTGTATCTTGTCAATCGCAATGTGATCAATTTAATTGACCGTTCGTTGATTATGGAAATCGAGCTGTGGGACATTTTGTTCCGCAGCGAAGTCAGTTAGCCTAATTACGTTGCCAGACGTATTGTCTTACAGGCTGTGTTTTCCGATAATTCTGCTAAAGAGATCTTCTTGTTCTTGCTTTGCGTTAACATTTTCCTGCACGATTTTAACATCGTTCTTCGGAAGTAGCTTACATTTTTTTTACCAAGGACCTCGTAGAAGCTATCTTTTGCTATTTCATCTTTTTCCTCCGTTGAGGCGTTAGCGCATATAAGACTCATGGTGGCGAATTTGGCCTTGATGCGGGTTGTTACAATACGTTCGCTAATTTCTTGGGAACACAAGACTTCTTGCCTTAATCTGGCACTTATTACAAATCCGCATCCAAATAGTCGCTGATTCTGGTAGTAGGTGTCACAGTTTTTCATACTCTTTTTGCCCGGTTCACCCTATAGTATTTCCTGGATGGTAGTAATCTTGGAGCTGCCGTTGGTTGTTCAGAGGCACTTCTCCCGTGTAATGTTCTCCCATTCCAGGTACCAATACGAACGTCGTTTTCCGTTTTTCCATTAGCAGGGTCGTCAACAATAGAATCAGTCCATTTCGAGGCTATTTGTTGCTTCGTTAGAGCAATTTTTTTAGTGAGTGTGTAGTTAGACCAAAGCACAACCCCTTGCCTAGAGGACAAGTTTTTAGATACCCCTAGGACACGAGGCCATCAGTATCCACTAAGGAATCGAGCGCTGCGCTATGTTCAAAGGGTCTGACTAACTCTTGAAATTCCTAGATGACCGGTTGTCCGAAAAAGTCGGTGCAGCATAAAAAGGTTGTTCACATTGTCCATCCTAAATGAGACTGAAGACGCCACCGTTGACTAAATATGCATTTCTGATAACGGACCCTATCCCTAGTAAAGTTTGGTCCACGAGTGATATATTATTTCCCACCTACCCCGTATACAGTTAGATGATTCCTCTATCCCCTATCCGAGGACGCGTTCAATTCAAAACTACCAACGCAACGCCATGACAATCTGTCAAATCAAATCTTTGCGTAATGACAATACTCCCCTAGTGAAGTACAAGTCGACAAGTCATTTTTGGGAAAATATCAATCAGACAAATGCACAAACTTTGCCCCCAGAGTATAGCCTACTACCATGCCTTTGTTCCGACAAAGATGCATTCATCTATCCAGAGTCATTGACATCCTTGTACTTATGAAGTGCATCCATATATATTAACACTCACCAACTCAACGTGCTCACATCACAGCCTCTTCGATAGGAAATGCATTCCGCTCTGCTCCCGGACACATTCGAAAAGTCGTCCTTTATTGTTCATACACCGAATAAAAATGATGTGAATCCTAGTGGATAATGCCCTGTGAAGAAATCACACATCTATACTGAAACGTCAAGATGAACTTAAGACGTTTTGGCTTTAATGCACCCTGATAGCTGCCATCTAGTCCGTAGGAAAAGGAGACAACGACAACGACGATGATGATGTTGCATTGGTCCTTGTTGTTGGTGCAGTTTACCAAAAGGATTATTATGACATAGTATAGCAGTTGTCTCGGTTAGAATAGAACGATTTGTCAAGAGGTTCCTTATTTCCCCCCACCCCATTCTTTCAGAATAAGCTGCTGCTAAGCTTCCTTGTGCGAACTACAACCGCTTGCTTAGTGTTCCATCATGTTGTTGATACAGACACAGATACTACAAGTTCCATGTTCCTTCGTTGCCTTTCCAACCCCCTTGCATCATTTTTTTTTCTTTTATGGTGTCTCTCAGATTGAAATCTCGACGAGGGTAGAACAAAGTGATGTAGTACGAGAACGAGTGTGTATGTGAGATTCCATTACTCGAAGCCATTTGGGGGGACAAGTGCACCACCCAACAACCGATAACCGACTGGACCATCAATCGTGTCGGTGCGGTAGACAAGGAAGTAAACAGAATAAATCTTCGCATGGACATGGAGCTGTCATGTTTTTTTGGTTTATTACAAGCTTACTTCTGTCAAAGCGTTAGTCTTTCCTGTCAATATGATATCCTTGCAGAATGTGCATACAACTTGCCATCGCTGGCTAGCATAGTATTGTCTGTCACCCGGTGGGGTCAATCCATCGATAATCGCCGCCCACAGGTTCTCCAGCAATAGTCCTTGCTGGAGAAATTATTATTTTTTGTGAGGAGTGCATGCTGAGGTTGAGGTGAAGATTGCGTCCGGATGGGTGTGACAATGATTGTCATCGAATGGTTTGTTGGAGTGCAGGTATGCAGTGTGCATGTGTGATTGAATGGGTGGGTAATTGGTGTCGTCTGGTGGCGATTAATGTCCAATTAAGGAATATCCTTGCCGTAAGGAAATTTTCGATTCAGATATATTCATTCAAATTGAATTTCTCAAAAGGAATTCTTGTTGGTTGAGGGCGGTCTTATATTGTAATTTTATATGAAAGCCGAGAGGGTTGTCGTCTACGTCTGAGCTTGTAAGTGGAGTTGTATGCGGACTATATTTCTTTGTATTATATAATTGGATCCGAGTTTAAATACAGTCGAACCGGGAAGTGTGCTTTATCTTAAGATTCATGAAAATAGTTATGCTTCATGCATTTTGATGGCCATTAACAGTTTTATTCATTTGCCACATCATCGTGCTGGGAGATTTTAACGCAAAGGTAGGAAGAGAAGACATCTTTAGCAGTATTGTCGGAAAATATAGCCTACACGACAACACGTCTGGTAACGGACTTAGGCTAATTGACTTCGCTACGGAACGAAACGCCACTATAGCCAGCACACGGTTTCCTCACCTCGATATCCACATGGCGGTCTCCAGATCAACGAACAGTCAACCAAATTGATCACATTGCGATAGACAAGAGGCACGCATCCAGTATTTTGGATGTCCGAACATTCCGATGGACTAACATCGACTCGCACCACTATCTTGTTGTAGCCAAGGTAAGGATGCGGATATCCACCATGCCACAACAATCCAGAAATACTGTGGAGAGACCGCCAAGACCTTCGCACAACGCGTATCCCTTAACCCCTCGATTAACACCATACCACCAGCATCGAATGTCGAAGAGCAATGGCAACGATGCCAACAGGCCATTAGATCAGCCGCAACTGATGTGCTAGGTTTCTCGCGCCCACCAGCAAGAAACCCCTGGTTTGATGAGGAATGCCGACAGATGCTCGCAGCCAAGAACGAGGCCTACAAGGCTAAGCTGCAGGTGAAGACGAGAGCTGGCATTGAGCTCTATAGGCAAAGAAGTAGGGAAGAACATCGGCTTTTCAGAAAGAAGAAAAAAGAGCAAGAAAAGCGCGAGATCGAGGATATAGAGAGGTGGCACTCCAGGAACGTTGTTCGCAAGTTTTACCAAAGTGTAAAACGTCAAAGCCAAGGATTCAAGGCTCGAACAGAATCCTGTCAAGATGGACAAGGAATTATCGTAGTTGAGGCACAGTCGATGCCGAGGATATGGAAGAACCACTTCTGCAGACTGTTAAACGGCGATGACGAACAACATTCCGCTGTCAGGCAGAACGAACCATTTAATATTGGCAACGACAGCGAAAACTGCCAACCACCCGTCCTGAGTGAAGTGAGGATAGCAATATCTAAACTCAAGCTTAATAAGGCTGCCGGAAATGACGGCCTTCCCGCTGAGCTCTATAAGGCCGGCGGAGATGACTTGGTAAGTAACATCCACCAACTCATAAGCCAAATCTGGTCCGATGAAAGTATGCCTGAAGAATGGAACCTCAGCATCGTTTGCCCGATCCACAAAAAAGGAGACCATCTGAACTGCGCCAACTACAGAGGCATAAGTCTGCTCAGCATCGCCTTCAAGATCTTATCTGCCGTAATATGTGAACGCCTGAAACCGTTTACCAACAACCTGATCGGCCCTTATAAGAGTGGTTTTAGGCCATCAGGAAAGTCCACAATCGATCAAATTTTCACACTTCGACAGATCCTGGAAAAAAACCCAAGAAGTCCAAATCGATACCGACCACCTATTTATCGACCTCAAAACCGCATACGACAGTATTTATAGAGACGAACTATACAGAGCCATGTCTAGTTTTGGTATACCGCCCAAACTCGTCCGTTTGTGTAGGATAACGATGGAGAATTCTCGCTGCACCATCAGGGTCGGAAACGACCTCACCGACACATTCGATACCAAAAACGGATTAAGGCAAGGCGATGCGCTGTCATGTGACTTTTTCAATCTGATTCTTGAGAGGATTGTGCAAAACTCCCGAGCCAACACCAGAGGCAATTTTCCAAAAATCGGTGCAACTACTAGCATACGCCGACGATATTAACATCATTGGTAGGACTCAACGTGATGTCATAGCCACGTTGGCTAGTATAGAGAAGGAAGCGGCAAAAATGGGTTTAGCAGTAAATGAGGGTAAGACTAAGTATATGCTGTCATCACGAAAGGACACCTAACAACGACGAATTGGACAGAACGTCACCTTTGACAGATATAACTTTGAGGTAGTACGGGACTGTGTCTACCTCGGCTCCGCTATTAACTCTGACAACAACATCTCGTCAGAAATCAAACGAAGAATTACTCTTGCCAATCTCTGTTTCTTCGGGCTAAGAAGGCAATTTAGTAGTAAAGCCCTCACTCGAAGTACTAAGGAGATCCTATATAATACCCTGATTATCCCAGTCCTGCTCTACGGCGCTGAAGTATCTAAAGCGGATGAAGAAATCCTTAGTCGATTCGAGAGAAAAAATTCTTCGAAAAATCTTCGGTCCCGTTTGCGTTGACGGGCTATGGAGACGAAGATTCAACCATGAACTATACGAGCTGTGCAGCAACATACCCCTGGTCAAAAAACTCCGCATTGGTCGTTTTAGATGGCTAGGACATGTAAAACGAATGGACACCAATAATCCGGCTCGCAGAGTCTTCGATTCCCAGCCAGACGTCGGACGCAGTAGAGGAAGACCTCGCCTTTAGTGGCGCGCACAAGTGGAAACCGACCTCAACCAACTTGGAGTGCGCAACTGGAGGCAGTTAGCTAAGGACCGGGCTAATTCGAGAGGCATGTTGGTTGAGGCCCAGGTTCATCCCGGACTGTAGCGCCACTTAAGTAAGTAAGTACATCCCCAAGCCAATGATGTTAATCAAGAGGTTAAGCGATACGCATTGCGCGAAGGACTTTGGCGATCTCCTGCAATTGCAGTCCCTCGACATTAAATTTTTTCACAGTATTTCTGGTTTGTTGTTGCGTGGTCGATATCCCTATTCTTACCTTTGCTGCAACAAGTTAGTAGTCCGAGTCGATACAAGCCCCTCGCAATGTTCGGGCTTAAACCCTTTAGCGCTTGATAATTATGTATAAAAGAAGATATGTTTGAATCCCTGAGTCTAATTTGGTATTTAGCCATTTGGGTCTTCTCTTGTTTGACTTTTATTTTGGTTGGCTTTGGGTTTAACTGTAAGTGGCAATTCTTTTCTTATAGTTGGCAGAACTTTCTCGTGACATCTACCATGCGAGCATTTGACCATTTCTGCAATCATGTCACAGATATCTCAGATGAAGCTCTGCTCTCATTGCTCAATCGAACATTTTGACCAGTGACAACGGAGCTTCATCCAAGATATTTAATTAAATCTGAAATCCGGAACATGGCCATTCTTATTTGCGGGCCCATCCTATCTCATTCCCTTGATGGCTGTAATGTTAGCTTTTTACCACAATAGATCTACGCAGTGCCTCTTCTAGTTGTGAGTTCAATCACTGGCGTCTTGAAGTACTGTAAAGAAAAAGGTACTTACCGACAAAAAATTGTTCCATTTATACTGAACTCCTCAAATTGGAAAGCTCTCCCGAAAAGTCACCCGGTTTATTCAGTTATTTTGCAAAGTCCATTATGCATTCCAAACGATCACCAGAAACACATTTCTTTGTTCCAGGGTAGCTTATAGTGAATCCTTTCAAAAAGTATTAATCGACATTTCCTTTGAAAAATTCCAAAAATATAGGTACTCCAGAATTCGCTTTTATTCCGCTCTGAAAGGGCTTACTCTTGCCATTCAATATTGCAAAACCCCAAGGCACTTATCATTCCTCGGGACACTTCTCTTTCAGCAACCTTATTCAATAATGTTTTGCGCACAACCTCAAATAAAACCAATTCCTCTCTCGTCCTTGTTCGGATTTGCATGAGAAATGCATGCACTCGATTTACTCAGTCGAAGTCTACAGATCCGACAACATTTTCGGGAATTTTATTATTCAAGGAATCCGGGATCCCAAAGAATGGCTGCCCGTCCATTTTTCGCCTTTTCAATAGTTTACTGAACTTGTCCTACATAACGAGTATCTTTGGACTTGTGTGTGTGTGATGGTGGCAAATTGATAAAAGGATTGCATAACCCCGACACCAAAATGCTTCCCAATTCAAAGTAATAGCACTCGGCGAACGGACAAGGGTCTGGGCGGGATATTCGGCTCCGCTTTGTGTTGCGTATTTATTTTAACACACTCACACTATTAATATCCCGCCGCATATTGTCCTTCGTATGGAGTATACCACGAAATCATAATTTATATTGTTGTTGGCCTCGGTTGGTGGGAAGACGACTGTCGAAAATCTGGGTCAATCTATGAATCGAATTCGAGGGATTCCTTTGTCATTCTTCTTCTTCTCCGTTTTTTTTTGGCATTTCTGGTTCATCTGAGATGTCCTTTCCTTTCAGATTCTCACTCCCGGTCGCACGTACTGCGTGTCAGCGAAATGGATAATAAAAATGAAATATTTTTGTTTACGCAATCATTCTAATATGAGAGCAAGATAGATACAATGAGGCAGCAGTTCAGCTTGAGTGGGGGGTGTGGGACTGGTGTGTTCTTTTTGTTACAAGGATTCATGCCAGACTGGAGGGCTGCGGTGGAGATGACTGCTCCAGTGGTGTAATCTCTGCGACAAGGATTTATCTCGCTAGCGAGTTGAGACATCCTTTTTGGAAGCAACGAATTGTTTGTTTGCACGCGGTTTTTCTGTTTTTTTTTTGTTTTTTTTTTTTTGTGGTGTTGTGCTCGAAGAGATGTATGACCTTCGGTTTTTAAAGCCCTCCTAGATAAGGACTTTCATATGCATGACTACAATATGTATGAGAGAGAGTAGCGGAGGTGTTCGTGCGATGGAGAAATGGAAACGCTTGGTATTCATGACGCATTTTCAAGTTTTTTTTGTTTTCCCATTTTTATCGGGGCAAAAACGTTAAAACGGCATTTTCACAAAGACACACAACCCTTGAGGAGTTGTACAGTCTTAAAGTCACAATTTAATTCCTCATCGGTTAGCAGATGTAGAGAGCGAGGAGGGGGGGTGCGAATGTCGTAATGAGCAGTGAAAGTGAAAGTGACATATTGCATGGTAAAAATGGCATAGTCCATAAAACGGGACACCGGATGATGTTATAAAACCGATAAGGTTTAAATGTCACTATCGATGTTAGATAAATATTGGGTCTAACAGGAATGTCCTTACAACTTTAAGTTGGGACCCAGGCGAAAGCTTCAGATAAACACAATCGTGAAGTGCAATCATGAGTGAGTAGTTCCAAGGGCTATGTAGGGACTTGCGGTTACTACGAATTACTAAGAAACATACGCGATGCCGTGAAATAACGCCGAGTGAAATAATGTCGAATTTTGTATGGTTTTAGACTGAAACCGGGTACATTCATTCATATTACTTATACGTGAAGATGTAGGCCATCGAATGGGATTATATGAAATCTTGAGTTAGGTGAAGTTGATTCCTACCAACTCCGACTGTCGGCCTTCACGTGATGACCGTTGTCTTGACTGTAGATAGGATCACAACCCCTGCTTAAAGTATTAGCGGCAGCAGATGAGAACTCACACCAAATATTAAATTTCAGACAGTAACGGAAGAACACCCAAGATGGAGTCAACTGTGGCGTCTGCAGTCCCAGTTGGGATGGATAAAGTGCAAAACCAAAATGAACTGCTTAGGCATATTAGGACAACAGTTCATTTAGGAATCTCAAGGCTTAGTTAGGACCCCTTGAACAGAGATGGTGCAGGATGAGCCAAAAGGCTAACAGAAGCGCTCAATCCCATAGTGGATATTGCAGGGCCCGTGTTCTAGAAGTACCTAATAAATTCGGAACCGCCCTCAAGGTGAGGGGTTGTGCCTTGAAGCAACCAAGAGCCTCGGAAAGGACTGATCTTATTGTTGACAATCATGCAAAACGAAGAAAATGACAACGAAGATCGTATTTAAACCAGAAAATACGATGGAATATGCCGGACTACATGAGGATAAAAAAAAGGTGACCTCTGCAACGGACCGTGGTATAGTGAGCACAAGTCGCTGTTTGCTGTTGTGGATGTGGATTTGTTAATATTGCCAACTTAGGCATGAAGTCTATACTTTGAAGACATTAGCGAACGTATCGCAGCAATAAGCACCAAGGCCAAATTCGCCACTACAAGCCTTTTATGAGAACACGCCCCGACGGAGAAAAACATGATCTAGCGAAAGACTACTTCTACGAGCTCCTTGACAAAACTTATGAGCGACTGCCGAAGTACGTTGTACAAATCGTGCTGGGAGAATTTAACTCAAAGGTTGGAAGAGAAGACATCCTTAGCAGTTTTGTAGGTAAGACAGCCTACACGATATCATCTCCGGATCAAAGAACGATCAACAAAATTTGCGATTGGCACGCATCCAGTATTTTCGATGTCCGAACATTCTAAAGGGCTAACATAGACTCGGACCACTTCCTAGTTGCAGCCAAGTTAAGAATACGGATATCCACCTCGCCACAACAAACCAGAAATACTATGAAAACATTTAATGTCGAAAGAATACAATCGCAAGAGACCGCCAAGGCCTTCGCGCAACGCGAAACCCCTAAACATCCATACCACCAGCATCGAATGACCAAGAAAAATGCCAACGATGCCAACAACCTTTCAGATCAGGCGCACCTGATGTGCTTGGTTGATGAGGACTGCCGACACATGCTCGCTGACAAGAACGAGGCCTACAAGGCTAAGCTGCAGGTGAAGACGAGAGCTACCATTGAGCTCTATAGACAAAGAAGGAGGGAAGAACACCGGCAGAACACAAAAGGAGAAAAAAGATCAAGAAAAGCTCGTAATTGATGAGGTGCTACTCCAGGAATGGCATTCGCAAGTTTTACCAAAGTCTAAAATGTCAAAGCCAACGTCAAACAAGGCTCGAACAGAATCCTGTCGAGATGAACAAAGAAATATCGTAGTTGAGACATAGCCGATGCTGAGGATATAAAAGAACCTCTTCAGCAGACCATTCAACTATTCAAAGACAGAGAAAACTACCAACCAACTGACCTAAGTGAAGTGCGGATAGCTATATTCAACTCAAGCTTAAAAAAACCACCGGAAATGACGGCCTTCCCGCTGAGCTTTATAAAGCCGGCGGAGATGATTTGGTAAGTACCATCCACCAACTCATAAGCCAAAACTGGTTGGATGAAAGTATGCCTGAGGAATAGAAATTCAGCATCGTTTGCCCGATCTATGCAAAAGGAGACCCTCTAAACTACGCCAACAAGATCCTATCTGTTGTAATATGTGAATGCCTGAAACCGTTTACCAACAATCTGTTCGGCCCTTATCAGTGTGGTTTTAGGCCAGGCAAATCCACAACTGATGAAATCACTTCGGCAGATCCTGGTAGAAGTCGATATATTCATCGATTTCCAAGCCGTATACGCCAGCTTTTATAGGGACGAACCATACAGAGCCATGTCTAGTTTTGGTATACCGCCCAAACTCGCCCGTCTGTGCAGGATGACGATGGAGAATTCTCTGTGCTCCGTCAGGGTCGAAAACGACTTCACCGTTGCATTCGATACCAAAAACAGATTTAGGCTAGATGCACTTTCATGTGGTTTCTTCAATCTCATTCCTGAAAGGAATGTTCAAAACTTCTGGGCCAAGACCGAAGGCACAATCTTCCATAAATCTGCATTCTTAGTACCGTACGCCGACGATATTGACATAATTGGTCGGACTCAACGTGATGGCATTGTCACGTTTGCTAGTATAGAGAAGGAAGCGTCAAAAATGGGATAAGGAGTGAATGATGGTAAGACCAACCATATGCTGTCAACACGAAAGGACACACAACATCGACGAATCGGACAGAACTCTTGCCAACCGCTGTTTCTTCGGGCTAAGAAGACTATTCAGTGGTAAAGCAGTAAAGAACTACTTAGGACATCCTATATAAAACCCTGATCAACCCAGTCTAGAGCAGAACTGGCGCAGAAGCATGGATCATATAAAAAGTGGGTGTACAACCAAGGATTTGTTGTTTTGTGAGAAAAAATTATTTTAAAAGTCATCGGTCCCGTTTGCTTTGACTGGCTATGGAAACGAAGATTCAACCAAGAACTATACGAGCTGTACAGTGAAATGCCCCTAGTCTAAAAACTCAGCATTAGACGTTTAAGACGGGTAGGACATCTATAACAAATAGACACTAATAGCCCGGCTCGCGGAGTCTTCGATCCCCAGCCAGACCTCGGATGCAGTAGAGGAAGACCTTCCTTAAAGTGGCGCGCACAAGTAGAAACCGACCTCAACTAACTTGGAGTACGCAATTGGAGGCAGTTTGCTAAGGGCCGGGCTAATTGGAGAGGCATGTTGGTTGAGGCTCAGGTTCATTCCGGATTGTAGTGCCATTTTATTAAGTAAGTAGCTAGTCCTGCCTAGGTAAGCCGTTCTTTTAAATTAAATTCTGATCCCCGCATGCCTTAGCTACTAGTCATGCCCGACTTCCACCAAATCCTTCATTCTAATCCGACATTTAGATAGGTCTGATTTAAAAAAAAACACACATACAAACGTCTTTTAAGTTGCAGTCTCACATACATCATCCTGAACCGAAACACATCTAGACGCAAAATATTGCTTCCCCTACCCTCATTGACATTTCTTAGTAAAACTAAATTACCAGGTGGAATTTTCTGAAGTTTTTTTTTTTTGGACTGCTATTTATTTAACGGTTTTTTCGTATGGTTTATTCCAGATGGTTCCCTCCGTAAGATTTTTTGACGGTCGGTTTTTTTGGACAGATATTTTCGTACAGTTTTTTTCCAGACGGATTATTTTGGGCAGTTTTTTCTATAGGTTTTTACGGAATACCATATTTCGGACTGGTTTTCCGAATCTTTTGGATGGTCCGCTGCTGTCAGAAAAAACTGAAGATATAATCATCATCTGAATAAGAGATCTCTCACCTTATTCATAAATTCATAGGATTTTATATCAGGCCCAACCGTTTTTCGTTCCTTGGAGTCTTTAACCGCCTTTTCAAATTAATCGACGCTAATGTTGGGTGCTGTAGAACGAGGGTGCTGTAGAACGAGGGTAGACTCTGATTGGCGTTAACTTGGCAATGCCCAGTGTTGCAACTCTGACTACACATCAAATGTGCTTATCTTTACCTCCAAGTGGTAACCATCGGGTACTGGTCTCATCCAACCGGATTTGACTTGCTAAACGATAACTGCGAGTGTTGATAACACGACGAAAAACAGCAACACTATAAACACCCTGGTGAGATGTCCCAGGCGAACCTAGATGAGCTGCTCTGACATAGTCGGACAACAGGTTGTCTAGGAATTTCAAGGGTTAGTCAGGCCCCTTGAACAGAGATGGTGGCGGATTTACCGAAAGGCCAACGGCAGCGCTAAATCCCGTAGTGGATACTGATGGCCCCGTGTCCTAGGGGTATCTAATAAATTGGAACTGGCCCTCCAGGTTGGGGGTTGTGCTTTGGGTTAACTACCCACCCACAGAAAAAAAAACATGGTTACGAAGCAACCAATAGCATCGGAAAGGACGGATTTTATTGTTGACGACCCTGCTAAACGAAAAAAGGACAACGACGTTCGTATCTGCACCTGGAATGTGAGAACATTAAACAGGAGAGGTGCAGGCGAAAAACTAGCGGAAGCCCTAAACTGCTACAAAGCAGACATTACTGCCATCCAGGAAATACGATGGGATGGGCCGGGCAAAAAGAGGATGAAAAACTGTGACATCTACTACGGACCGTGTTATAGTGAGCAGAAACAGCGACAATTCGGATGCGGATTTGTTATAAGTGCCAGACTTAGGCAAGAAGTCTTATGTTTCCAAGACATTAGCGAACGCATAGTAACAATCCGCATCAAGGCCAAATTCGCCAACATAAGCCTAATATGCGTTCACGCTCCGACGGAAGAAAAAGATGATATAGCTAAAGATTGCTTCTACGAGCTTCTTGACAAAACCTATGAGCGACTACCGAAGTACGATGTTAAAATCGTGCTGGGAGATTTTAACGCAAAGGTAGGAAGAGAAGACATCTTTAGCAGTACTGTCGGAAAATATAGCCTACACGACAACACGTCTGGTAACGGACTTAGGCTAATTGATTTCGCTTCGGAACGAAATGCCACTATAGCCAGCACACGGTTTCCTCACCTCGATATCCATAAGGGGACATGGCGGTCTCCAGATCAACGAACGGTCAACCAAATAGATCACATTGCGATAGATAAGAGGCACGCATCCAGTATTTTGGATGTCCGAACATTCCGAGGAGCTAACATCGACTCGGATCACTACCTTGTAGCAGCCAAGGTAAGAATGCGGATATCCACCACGCCACAACAATCCAGAAATACTGTGAAAAAATTTAATGTCGGAAGACTGCAATCGCAAGTGACCGTCAAGACCTTCGCGCAACGCGTATCCCTTAACCTCTCGATGAACACCATACCACCAGCATCGAATGTCGAAGAGCAATGGCAACGATGCCAACAGGCCATTAGATCAGCCGCAACTGATGTGCTAGGTTTCTCGCGCCCACCAGCAAGAAACCCCTGGTTTGATAAGGAATGCCGACAGATGCTCGCAGCCAAGAACGAGGCCTACAAGGCTAAGCTGCAGGTGAAGACGAGAGCCACCATTGAGCTCTATAGGCAAAGAAGAAGGGAAGAACATCGCCTTTTCAGCAAGAAGAAAAAAGAGCAAGAAAAGCGCGCGATCGAGGATATAGAGAGGTGCCACTCCAGGAACGATGTTCGCAAGTTTTACCAAAGTGTAAAGCGTCAAAGCCAAGGATACAAGGCTCGAACAGAATCCTGTCGAGATGAACAAGGAAATATTGTAGTTGAGACACAGTCGATGCTGAGGATATGGAAGAACCACTTCTGCAGACTGTTAAACGGCGATGACGAACAACATTCCGCTGTCAGGCAGAACGAACCATTCAATATTGGCAACGACAGCGAAAACTGCCAACCACCCGACCTGAGTGAAGTGAGGATAGCAATATCTAAACTCAAGCTTAATAAGGCTGCCGGAAATGACGGCCTTCCCGCTGAGCTCTATAAGGCCGGCGGAGATGACTTGGTAAGTAACATCCACCAACTCATAAGCCAAATCTGGTCGGATGAAAATATGCCTGAAGAATGGAACCTCAGCATCGTTTGCCCGATCCACAAAAAAGGAGACCCTCTGAACTGCGCCAACTACAGAGGCATAAGTCTCCTCAACATCGCCTACAAGATCCTATCTGCCGTAATATGTGAACGCCTGAAACCGTTTACCAACAACCTGATTGGCCCTTATCAGTGTGGTTGTAGGCCAGGAAAGTCCACGACGGATCAAATTTTCACACTTCGGCAGATCCTGGAAAAAACTCAAGAAGTCCAAATCGATACCCACCACCTATTCATCGATTTCAAAGCCGCATACGACAGAGACGAACTGTACAGAGCCATGTCTAGTTTTGGTATACCACCCAAACTCGTCCGTTTGTGTAGGATGACGATAGAGAATTGTCGCTGCTCTATTAGGGTCGGAAACGACCTCACCGACACATTCGATTCCCAAAAAGGATTTAGGCAAGGCGATGCGCTGTCATGTGACTTCTTTAATCTGAATCTTGAGAGGATTGTGCAAAACTCCAAAGCCAACACCAGAGGCACAATTTTCCAAAAATCGGTGCAACTACTAGCATACGCCGACGATATTGACATCATTGGTAGGACTCAACGTGATGCCATAGCCACGTTTGCTAGTATAGAGAAGGAAGCGGCGAAAATGGGTTTAGCAGTAAATGAGGGTAAGACTAAGTATATGCTGTCATCACGAAAGGACTCACAACATCGACGAATTGGACCAAACGTCACCATTGACAGATATAACTTTGAGGTAGTATGGGACTTTGTCTACCTCGGCTCCGCTATTAACTCTGACAACAACATCTCGTCAGAAATCAAACGAAGAATTACTCTTGCCAACCGCTGTTTCTTCGGGCTAAGAAGGCAATTTAGTAGTAAGCCCCTCACTCGAATTACTAAGGAGATCCTATATAAGACCCTGATCATCCCAGTCCTGCTCTACGGCGCTGAAGCATGGACCGTATCAAAAGCGGATAAAGAAATCGTTGGTAGATTCGAGAGGAAAATTGGAGCTGATTAAAGTGAGAAATATACACAGAAGAAATTGGCAAAGGTATCGTCAACCTTTTTCGCGAAGTATGGCTTCTCACTTTAACAAACTTATCTCAAACCAGTTACTTAACTATCGTAACGAAGAATGGAACAAAAGACTGAACGTTCTTGAAAAGAATGGTAGACCTTTTTGGAATATTGTAAAGATAGTTAAGAACAAAAACAGGAATATTCCGTTCTTAAAGGATTCTGGAAAAACTTTCTTTACAGATTCCGAAAAGGCAAACGAGCTTAGTAGGAATTTCGCAATGAATCATTTAGTGTCACAAAACTTAAGCGACAGCGAAACAAATGGTCAAGTGATTGACACAATTCAAAATTTGGATGCAACCGCTGAAATCACACCATTGAATGAATTCGTTGTGGAAGAAAGCATCCAAAGCATTGTTGAAAGCCTTCAGAATCGAAAAGTAGGAGGCCTGGACCGGATAAAAAATGTTTACTTAAAACATCTACCGCCAGTTGGAATAAAGTTCTTAACATTTCTCATAAATGCATGTCTTAAATTCCAATATTTCCCTAACGAGTGGAAAAAGGCGAAGGTTGTACCCATTTTAAAAGCAGGAAAACCACCTGAAATGTCTGCAAGTTACAGGCCTATAAGTTTGCTCAGCAGCGTAAGCAAAATTTATGAAAAGGTTATAAAGGAACAAATTTTAAAATTTGTTGGAATTGAAAAAATTTATCCTGATGAACAATTTGGCTTTAGACGCTTTCACAGCACATCTCATCAGATAAAAAGAATCTGTAACCATGTTGTACAAAATCGGGCACAGGGTCAGTCAACAGGAATGATTTTAATGGATATAGAGAAAGCTTTTGATTCTGTTTGGCATAATGGATTAGTGCATAAAATGATCCAATTTGGCTTCCCGTTATATTTGTGTAAAATAGTTCAGAGTTTCTTGGCAGGTAGATGTTTCCAAGTTCATGTTAATTGTGGTGTTTCTAATTTATTATGTTTCGACGTTGGTGTCCCCCAAGGTTCAGTTCTGGGTCCATCCTTGTACAACCTGTATACATCAGATTTTCCAACTCTTCCGTATTGTGACTCAGCTATTTTTGCTGATGACACGGCCATTTTTTCGTCGCATGAGTTTGCTCTCAATATTGAGAATAATCTTAAAAATGCAATCGAAATTTTGGAAAAATATTATCACAAATGGAAGATTAAGTTGAATACTGGAAAGTTGCAAGCTATTTTTTTCTCGCGAAAAAGAAAGGCTTGCTATCTTCCCAGTAGTCAGCTTCAATTTAACGGAAACACCATTGCATGGGAACAGTCCGTTAAATATCTAGGAGTTCATCTTGACACGAAACTAACCTTTAGCCCACATATTAATAATACTCTTAAGAAAATGAGTATAGCAATTAAGATGCTTTATCCGTTCATAAACAGAAAATCTTCACTTTCAAATAACAATAAAATAATAATACATAAAGTGATTTTTCAGTCAATTTTATTATATGGTTGTCCAGTATGGGGAAGTGCTGCGAAATGTCATATAAAAAAATTACAAATTTCACAAAATAAAGTGTTAAAAATGATGCTCAATCTTCCTTGGCATCATTCCACTTTTGATCTGCACAAAATAGCGGATGTTGAATTGATTTCTGAAAGGATTCGGAAACTCACGAACAATTTTAATAATAAATGTGATATTGCTGAAAATCCCCTCATAAACCAACTTCATTTATCTGGGTTAACTTAAAATATATTCAAATATATTCAAAAATGTCGAATATTATATTTCGTCTGCGTTTCTTTATAATTTATTAATTTTGTAATCATTTGTTATTATTTGTTTATTTATCATTTGTTTACTAAGGTTTGTAATACTATTTATTCTATGTTAATTTATCTTATTCGTTTTTATGTTAAATTGTTATTTATTAAACAAATATTATAATTATACTCACCCATGTTTTCGTCTACTAACACATTATTAACTAATTTTTGTATTATATATTTATTTTTTATCTATTTATTAATTTATTAATTCATTTATTTAATTATTTGTTTCTTTATTTGTTTATTTATTTATTTATTTGGTTATAATTTATTATTTGATTATTATTTATTTATTTTTATTTATTTATTTATATTTATTTATTTATATATTTTTTTTTTTTTTTTATTTTTTGTATCATTGGTATTTATTTATTTATTTATTAACTTATTTATTTGCTTGTTTATTATTTATTTATTTATTATATAATTTATTTTTTATTATCTGATTATATTTTATGAACTTATATTTATTAATATAAAAAGCATTCCTTGAATATTCATAAAATTCTAAATTATGTATATTAGATATTCCTTCTTTTTTTTTTTTCTTTTTTTTTACTCAAATAAAGGTTTATTCGTATTTTTCCTTTAAATTAAATTTGTAATTGCTTGTAAATCATTTTGAAATGTAAGATAATATCTCAGAAGTAAGATAATACTTGTCAAATCTCTGAATTGTAAAACGTGCGGTCACAGGCTTTGTAAAAAAAATTATCACGAAATAAAACATATTATTATTATTAAGACTCTGCGAGCCGGAGTATTGGTGTCCATTCTTTCTACATGCCCTAGCCATCTTAAACGTCCAATGCGGAGTTTTTTGACTAGGGGTATGTCGCTGTACAGCTCGTTTAGTTCGTGGTTGAATCTTCGTCTCCATAGCCCGTCAACGCAAACGGGACCGAAGATTTTCCGAAGAATTTTCCTCTCGAATCTACCAACGATTTCTTTATCCGCTTTTGATACGGTCCATGCTTCAGCGCCGTAGAGCAGGACTGGGATGATCAGGGTCTTATATAGGATCTCCTTAGTAATTCGAGTGAGGGGCTTACTACTAAATTGCCTTCTTAGCCCGAAGAAACAGCGGTTGGCAAGAGTAATTCTTCGTTTGATTTCTGACGAGATGTTGTTGTCAGAGTTAATAGCGGAGCCGAGGTAGACAAAGTCCCATACTACCTCAAAGTTATATCTGTCAATGGTGACGTTTGGTCCAATTCGTCGATGTTGTGAGTCCTTTCGTGATGACAGCATATACTTAGTCTTACCCTCATTTACTGCTAAACCCATTTTCGCCGCTTCCTTCTCTATACTAGCAAACGTGGCTATGGCATCACGTTGAGTCCTACCAATGATGTCAATATCGTCGGCGTATGCTAGTAGTTGCACCGATTTTTGGAAAATTGTGCCTCTGGTGTTGGCTTTGGAGTTTTGCACAATCCTCTCAAGATTCAGATTAAAGAAGTCACATGACAGCGCATCGCCTTGCCTAAATCCTTTTTGGGAATCGAATGTGTCGGTGAGGTCGTTTCCGACCCTAATAGAGCAGCGACAATTCTCTATCGTCATCCTACACAAACGGACGAGTTTGGGTGGTATACCAAAACTAGACATGGCTCTGTACAGTTCGTCTCTGTCGTATGCGGCTTTGAAATCGATGAATAGGTGGTGGGTATCGATTTGGACTTCTTGAGTTTTTTCCAGGATCTGCCGAAGTGTGAAAATTTGATCGGTTGTGGACTTTCCTGGCCTAAAACCACACTGATAAGGGCCAATCAGGTTGTTGGTAAACGGTTTCAGGCGTTCACATATTACGGCAGATAGGATCTTGTAGGCGAGGTTGAGGAGACTTATGCCTCTGTAGTTGGCGCAGTTCAGAGAGTCTCCTTTTTTTGTGGGTCGGGCAAACGATGCTGAGGTTCCATTCTTCAGGCATGCTTTCATCCGACCAGATTTGGCTTATGAGTTGGTGGATGTTGCTTACCAAATCATCTCCGCCAGCTTTATAAAGCTCAGCGGGAAGGCCGTCATTTCCCGCGGCCTTATTAAGCTTGAGTTTAGATATTGCTATCCTCACTTCACTTATGTCGGGTGGTTGGCAGTTTTCGCTGTCGTTTCCAATATTAAATGGTTCGTTCTACCAGCGGAATGTTGTTCGTCATCGCCGTTTAAAAGTCTGCAGAAGTGGTTCTTCCATATCCTCAGCATCGACTGTGTCTCAACTACAATATTTCCTTGTTCATCTCGACAGGATTCTGTTCGAGCCTTGTATCCTTGGCTTTGACGTTTCACACTTTGGTAAAACTTGCGAACATCATTCCTGGAGTGGCGCCTCTCTATATCCTCGATCGCGCGCTTTTCTTGCTCTTTTTTCTTCTTTCTGAAAAGCCGATGTTCTTCCCTTCTTCTTTGCCTATAGAGCTCAATGGCAGCTCTTGTCTTCACCTGCAGCTTAGCCTTGTAGGCCTCGTTCTTGGCTGCGAGCATCTGTCGGCATTCCTCATCAAACCAGGGGTTTCTTGCTGGTGGCCGCGAGAAACCTAGCACATCAGTTGCGGCTGATCTAATGGCCTGTTGGCATCGTTGCCATTGCTCTTCGACATTCGATGCTGGTGGTATGGTGTTAATCGAGAGGTTAAGGGATACGCGTTGTGCGAAGGTCTTGGCGGTCTCTTGCGATTGCAGTCTTCCGACATTCAATTTTTTCACAGTATTTCTGGATTGTTGTGGCGTGGTGGATATCCGCATTCTTACCTTGGCTGCTACAAGGTAGTGATCCGAGTCGATGTTAGCTCCTCGGAATGTTCGGACATCCAAAATACTGGATGCGTGCCTCTTATCTATCGCAATGTGATCAATTTGGTTGACCGTTCGTTGATCTGGAGACCGCCATGTCCCCTAATGGACATCGCGGTGAGGAAACCGTGTGCTGGCTCTAGTTGCATTTCGTTCCGTAGCGAAATCAATTAGCCTAAGTCCGTTACTAGACGTGTTGTCGTGTAGGCTATGTTTTCCGGCTCACTATAACACGGTCCGTAGTAGATGTCACAGTTTTTCAGCGAAATCCGCCACCATCTCTGTTCAAGAGGCCTGACTATCCCTTGAAATTCCTAGACAACCTGTTGTCCGAATATGTTAGAGCAGCTCATCTAGGTTCGCCTGGGACAGCAGGCCGGGTATTCTTCCGTGCCATTCTCACCTGGGTGTTTATAGTGTTGCTGTTTTTCGTCGTGTTATCAACACTCGCACTTATCGTTTAGCAAGTCAAATCCGGTTGGATGAGACCAGTACCCGATGGTTACCACTTGGAGGTACAAATAAGCACATTTGATGTGTAGTCAGAGTTACAACACTGGGAGCCGTACAAGTTTTGTAAAAAACAATTAATGTATGGTAAAAATACTTCATGGGTTTCATCTTACCAATGTTCACAGTTCTCTCAGCCCTTTTACGAGTATTGATGCTATGTGGTCGGATTAAGTGCAACATGCTTCTGACACGATGGTAAAACAACTGCCTAAGTTGACAGAGGTTTTGCTCCGAAAAAAAACTTACAAGTTCATTTTCCCGTTGTCAAAGGCAAAATGGTTTTCAATTAACAAACTTTCTACAAGAAGCAAGCCAAATGCCAATTAAAACTGAAAACGTCACCCAACAGCCAACATCCAACAGGATTTTGTAAATTTCGAAACTTCTGTGTGTTCTTAGGTGAGGACATACGTATAGGGATATATGAGAGCCTGATGTCGTCGACAGTTCCGAATGTCAGTCTTTACAATGAATTTACACAGCTTCCAGCATGTAACTTGTATAGGGAAAGTTTATGTGGTTGCACTTGTACTGTGTCAGATGCACACACTCGCTAGTCGCTCGACCCATTGGACAGCGGGCGGTTGAACAACTCGAAACATGGTGAGCACGATGTTATTATTTCCATTCAGCTCTTGTCGAAGTTTTAATGGCGTAAAGGAGTTGCAAATATGAAATTACTTCAAAAACCTCAATAAGTTCGTGGCACACATTGAAAAAGCGATTTTTCAATTATTTTGGATTTTGTGTTCGAGTCGTTATTTATGATTAAGGATATGCCATTGAAATGTACATGACTTCGTTTGAGGCAGCGTTTTTCACTCCTAAAAGTAACGTTCTACCAAGTTTGACAAACGAAATAAAATTAAATTTTGGGTGTTATACGATGATGGAAACGTATATTACCTTTTGTCGGTAAGGTAATAAACGCAAACGAGGTTCGACAGATCTGCAGCTGCTTTTGAGATGGGTTTCTAAAATAACAAGCTATTTTAAATCATAGATAACTTGACACTGACAGCTGTTTACCGGTCAAAATGAGTCGCATTACACTTGAACGACGTTGGGAAATATATTTCCAAAGTAACTGCTCTGTAGCCCAAACAGTGCGATTTTTGAAAAGAAGTTTTGGGCGAAGTGAAGCACCCACCGCACCTGCTTTACTCAAGTTTGTGTAAAAAGTTCGTTAAACTGGTATGCTGGTGGACAACACTCATGGTCCCCGTCGTCCTATGGTGTGCACAGACGAGAATGTGGCTGCTGTAGCCGAGAGTATCAGTCTCAATTAACGAACATCAACTCGCGACGATCTCAACAGCGCACTAGCCTGAGGAGAATTCTACATATAGATCTCCGATTATTCGCTTACAAGGTCCAATTCGATTCCTAGTTAGACATCGGACGCACCAGACGAAGACCTCGCCCTAAGTCTCGCGCACAAGTAGAAACCGACCTTAACTTGGAGTGCATAACTATAGGCAGTTAGCTAAGGACAGGACTGGAGAGTCACGTTGGTTGACGTTCAGGTTCATTCCGGACTGTAGCGCAACTTAAGAAAGAATATATCCAGAACCCCGCAACGCTACCCTCTTTTGGGTTGACACCTAGTTACTAGACCTGGGGTAACCGAGCAATAGCTTGGACTGCTTAGTCGCAATCCTCTCACGAGCCCTAAACGATGCAAGGTCATCAACCTGGTCTATCAGGCGCCTTCGTGGATAGTCCAAGATTCTCTGAAAATTTGAAAATCCAAATTCGGTACTTGGCAGAGTAAAATATAGGCAACTTTTCAACAAAGCCAAGGGCTCCAAAAAGACACTAGACTGAGACCACTAAACTCTCAAAAACTTACAAAATCCAGTTGAGACAGGAAAAGACAGCATACTGGCGAACCTCTCCACTAATCCACCAATATCTAGCTACTTGCTTAAGCCTGTTGGTCAACGGACAACATCCTGTATGGGAATCCTTCTTTTCTTTCTCTTTCCTGGTTGCTCCTTTAACCCTATGGGTGTTGCACCAGACACGTTCAGAATATCCATTCCATATATCAATGTCATCATCACCAAAGAAAAACTTCTTTGGACCGTCAAAAGCTTCAAACCATTAAAATCCCCTGGTCCAATTGACTCAACAATTGAACGAGCACAACCACGTCTTTCATTATCGCTTCACAGTTTGGGCCTTAGAGCAGCTTGAATTGGACAACGATTTTTGGTCCAAAAATAATCTTTTCTGACGAGGCCCATTTTCATCTCGGCGGTTACGTTAACACACAAAAATATCCCACCTGGGGCTCGAAAAACCCGCAAGTTATTGTCGAGAAGCCGATGCATCCACTTCCACAGAAAGTGAATGTTTGGTGCGGATTGTGAAGTTGTGGCATCATTTGTCCATTTTTTTTTCGAAAATTAGGCTGGGAACAACGTTTCGGTCAACGGTGGGCGATACTGAGCATTTGACTTGCTAAATGATAAGTGCGAGTGTTGATAACAAGACGAAAAACAGCAACACTATAAACGCAGACTGGTCAGAATGGCAAGGAATACGCGGCCTGCTGTTCCAGGTGAACCTAGATGAGCTGCTTCGACATATTCGGAAAACAGGTATTTAGGAATCTCAATGGTAAGTCAGGACAATTGAACAGAGATGGTGGCGGATGAACCGAAAGGCCAAAGGCAGCGCTCAATCCCGTGGTGGATACTGATGGCCTCGTGTC
Organism: Rhingia campestris; assembly: GCA_932526625.1. NCBI lineage: Eukaryota > Metazoa > Arthropoda > Insecta > Diptera > Syrphidae > Rhingia > Rhingia campestris. The sequence goes on from OW052182.1 coordinate 176,961,762, forward strand.
CTAGGGGTATCTAATAAATTGGAACTGGCCCTTTAGGTTGGGGGTTGAGCTTTGGGTTGACTACCCAACCATAGAAAACACATATTGTTACGAAGCAACCAATAGCCTCTGAAAGCAGTGATTTTATTGGTGACAAACCTGCTAAACGAAAAAAGGAAAACGACATTCTTATCTGTGCCTGGAATATGAGAACATTAAACAGGAGAGGTGCTGGCGAACAACTAGCGGAATCCCTAAACTGCTACAAAGCAGACATTACTGCCATCCAGGAAATACAATGGCATGGGCCGAGCAAAAAGAGGATAGAAAACTGTGACATCTACTACGGACCGTACTATCGTGAGCAGAAACAGCGATTATTCGGGCGCATATTTGTTAGAAGTGCCAGGCAAGAAGTCTAATGTTTCCAAGACACTAGCAAACGCATTTTAACAATTTGTATCAAGGCCAAATTCGCCAACATAAGACTTATATTCGCTCACGCTCCGACGGAGGAAAAAGACGATATGTATATCTAAAGATTGCTTCTACGAGCTCCTTGGCAAAACCTATGAGCGAGGATATGGAAGAACCACTTCTGCAGACTGTTAAACTGCGATGACGAACAATATTCCGCTGTTAGGCAGAACGAACCATTCAACCATTCCAAGAAAGCGAAAATTACCAACCACCCGACCTAATTGAACTGAGGATAGCAATATCTAAACTAAAGCTTAACAAGGCCGCCGGAAATGACAGCCTATCCGTCAAGCTTTATAAAGCCGGGTGGAGATAACTTTGTAAGTAACATCCAACAACTCATAAGCTATGTTTGGTCGAATGAAAGTATGCCTGAACAATGGAACCTGAGCATCGTTTGCCAGATCTATAAAAACGGAGAGTCTCTGAACTGCGCCAACTACAGAGGCATAAGTCTCCTCAACATCGCATACGAGATCTTATCTGCCGTAATTTGTGAACGCCTTAAGCCGCTTACCAATAACCTGATCGGTCCTTATCAGTGTGGTTTAAGAGAGTCCACAACTGATCAAATCTTCACACTTCGACAGAACATGGAGGAAACCCAATAACTCCAAATCGATACCCACCACCTATACGTCGATTTTAAAGCTGCATACGACAGCATTTATAGAGTCGAACTATGCAGAGCCATGTCTAGTTTTGGTATACCGTCCAAACTTGGCCATCTATTTAGAAGACGAAGGAGAATTGTTGCTGCTCCATCAGGATCGGAAATGACCTCACCGACACATTCGAAACCAAAAATCTTCCTAAAATCGGTGCAACTACCAGCATACGCCGACGATATTCACATCATTGGTAGGAGTCAACGTGATGTCATAGCCACGTTTGCTAGTATAGAGAAGGAAGTGCCAAAAACTGGTTTAAGACCAACTTTAAGCTGTCAACAGGTAGGACACATAACATTGACAAATTTGACAGAACGCCACCATTGGCTTCGCTATTAACTCTGACAACAACATCTCCTCAAAAATGAACCGAAGAACTACTATTGCCAAACGCTGTTTCATCGGGCTGAAATACTAAGGAAATTCTTGACGGGCTATGGAAGATTCAATCAAGAACTATACGAGTTGTTCAGCAACATGACCCTAGTCAAAAAAATTACCCATTCGACGTTTAAGATAGCTTGGACATGTAGAACGAATGGACACCAGTATTCCGGCTCACAGAGTCTTCGATTCCTAGCCAGACATCGGACGCAGTAGAGGAAGACCTCGCCTTAAGTGGCGCGCACAAGTAGAAACCGACCTCAACTAACTTGGAGTGCGCAACTGGAGGCAGTTCGCTAAGGACCGGGATAATTTGAGAGGCATGTTGGTTGAGGCCCAGGTTCATCCAGGACTGTAGCGCAACTCAAGAAAGAAGAAAGAATATATCCAGAACCCCGCAACGCTATCCTCTTTTGGGTTGACACCAAGTTACTAGACATGGGTTAACCGAGCAATAGCTTGGATTGCTTAGTCGAAATCCTCTCACGAGCCCTAAACGATGCAAGGTCATCAACCTGGTCCATCAGGCGTCTTCGTGGATAGTCCAAGATTCTCTGAAAATTTGAAAATCCAAATTCGGCACTTGGCAGAATAAAATGTAGGCAACTTTTCAACAAAGCCAAGGGCTCCAAAAAGACACTAGACTGAGACCACCATAAGCCGTCTCTCAAAAACTTACAAAATCCACTTGAGACAGGAAAATACAGCATCCTGGCGAACCTCTCCACTAATCCACCAATATCTAGCTACTTGCTTAAACCAGTTGGTCAACGGACAACATCCTGTATGGGAATCCTTCTTATCTTTGTCTTTCCTGGTTGCTCCTCTAACCCTATGGGTGTTGCACCAGACACGTTCAGAATATCCATTTCATATATCAATGTCATCATCATCAAAGAAAAACTTCTTTGGACCGTCAAAAGCTTCAAACCATTAAAATCCCCTAGAGCAGATGGTGTCATGCCTGCGAAGTCAATACAACCTTGTTATCCTGGTACCAAGGCTAATAACCATCATAACCAGTTGTCTGCAGTAAGTGTACATCCCAAAGGCATGTACGGAAAGAGCTGGTATCTCCGTCCAATCAGTATATATTTTCCTTAAAAAAAAATGTTTGAAAGATTGGTCGACCTACACCTCCGTATGAGTAAAGTACAAGGTGGGCCGAAAGAGGGCATCGGATGTAGTTTGGCCCTTCAGAATATCGGTTTTGGCTAGCGCAGTGTCTGCCGTTGCTGCGTCCTGTTGGATCCACATGTCCTCCAGTACTAATTCGTCCAATTGCGGGAGAAAAAACTCGGTTAACATGGCCCTATAGCGCGCACTGTCCATTGTTGTCGTTTGACCAGCGGCGTTCTCGAAAAAAATGGCCCGATGACTCCTCCAGCGTGAACAGCGCACCATGCAGTAACTTTGAGCGGGTGTAATGGCTCCTCGTGCATTACTCGTGGATTTTCGGTGCCCCAGCAGCGATAGTTTGGGTGTAGGTTACACGCGTTTGGCGGTTAACAGGAAGCAGCTGATGCACGGACTGGACTTTGTAGGGAAAATGCGCAAGTCTTTGACCAAAATTCGCCTTAGGGACGACCGGCTGACGAATTGTTAAGCAAAAAAATAGACACGATTACTCCGCGTTCTTGGGAGTGTATCGCTTCATGGCTTGTTCACTTTTATTCTACATCTGTCTAGTCCATAACTGTCAAAACAGATTTGACATTGGCGGCCATTTGCAAAAAAAAAGAACATCTTCCAATAGGGTGATCTCTTTTGGCCCACCTTGTACTTAGTACTTATCAAAGCTCCAGCCGCTCATTGTGCTGCAAAAGTGTGCTCTGAGAAAAATGTGTGGATGTCGTCATTTAGAAGGTTGGCAATTCTTCCCGTAAGACATTTTTATTATTTTAAAGTTTCGAATTTTATGAGAAATGGGTACTTACAGAGTCAAATATCTGATAGACATAGGTACGTTTAATCTTCGAAGCATTAACCGGTTGTAAAGAAAAGCTGTTGTTAGGGGGTTGTTGCGTCCCTATGTAGCAGATGGTGGCACGCTTGCGGAAGGCCGGGCAAAAGCTCGTCGGAGGGGGGTTCTTCCTGCTACCAGTCTGTTTACATATTAAATTATCGTGCCGGGTATCTATTGATACCGAACCTACAATATCAAAAAAAACCTTTCACATCAACAAAAAGTATCTATCCTACAGAGGGGTTGTACTCTCACGAGTACAAATACAAAAGAAGAATCAAAAAAAAAAAACTAAAAAGAAAAGGAGAAAGAAAATACAAGATAAGAGGATGGAAAAAGGAAAGAGAAGGGATGAAAGGAAAGATTTAGAAAAGTGGGTGGTCAGGTGTAAAGGACCTTGCAGTGATCTTGTTGACCAGGGCTGATCATTTACTGCATCAACGGCTATACCCGCCCAAACTATAAACCGAATGTTATAGCTCCATGGCTACCTCTTGCTGAAAGTATTTGATAAGGTAGCCCCATTACGTTTTTATGTACATAACACCCTATACGTATTCTTATCCTTCACATCTTATCATAGCACAAAAACAAATTTACCAAGTCATCTTAATGAATGAACATTTTATTCGTGGTATATCAACGTATTGATCATAATCATAATATAAATCAAATAAAAAGAGAACTAGTCCGACTTGCATATTGTATACACATAGTAAGACATACCTAAGTATGGCTTTGCCAATATAGAAATTAGAAATTAAAAAAAAATATTAACATATGAAGTGGTTAAAAAAAAAAAATAAATATTGAATTTCAGAAATATATTATATATGTAGGATAATAATAAAGTAGTGAATATTTTAAGTAAGAGTCAGTAAGACAAAGAATATATGATGTATAATTAGATAGGTGTAATGAATAATTATATGATATAGAAATGAATGCGAATGATTAAACTGGGCTATACAGGTGTTGTATGAATTAATGAATTTTCAGATCTTGGTTATGCATGTGTGTGTACTTAAAAATCAATTTGTAGCTTAAGAGATTTAAGAGTAATTATTATTATTTGTTTTTGTAGATTTAAGTACGTAGATTAGGTATAAACTAGCAAATTTAACTCGATTGTTTCATTAGTTTTAAGAGTACTATATAATATTATTATAGGTTAAGGCTTCGGATCATTTTGCCAATAAGATACAAACAAATTTTAAATTTTAGAACTTACGTTTGTTCGATTTATGTTATTTTTATCTTTACTTTGTATCCTCGTTCTATGATCTTTTTTTTCACCTTTGACTCAGCTTTTGTGCGCACAAATCCTCGTCGTGGTTGTGGAGTTTAATTTGATGTTTATGATATGTATGGAGTAAATGTTGTTATTATGTTCTGTTTGTATAATCTTATGTGGCAATTACCTGCTATATACCAAATTAAATCAAAAGCGATTAATTAACTTAAATCTATTATAAACATATGCAATTACTTATTAACTAGACTAATTCTACCTTAAAACTAACAATTTCAAATTTACCAATACTAAAACTAAAGACAAATTTGTTCACGTGCACTGTGGAGGTGTTGTTCTGGTCACAAGAAATAGGTCGAGGCAACAGCGTGTGTGGCCGTTCTCAGGTGTGGCAAGCCAGTCATACGTCTCTTATTGAATTGGTTTTAAGCGTTGGTCTTCCTTTTTTTTCGTGGCGAATATCCAACGCAAGGGATCAATAGCTAGGTTGACCAGGAGTCTCTCTTAGAACCGTCTCAAAAGTCACTTTTCGGTAGGGAGCACTGTGTGTTCGTTACGTTCACAATCAGGTTCTTCTTTTCTTCAACGACAAGCGCAGCTTCGCGTGGAGTGAAAACTAGCGCTCCGTCAAACTACAGGGGACGGGTTGGGTAATGGATGTTGAACACTTTATTGTTTGTTTAAGCGAAGTTTGGATAGCTTCCCACGCAAAGTTAGAGTGAGAGTTTACTCGATTTTTAAGGAGTACCGATAACTTGTACACAGTGCACCGATACATAGAGCGCCTCGCACTGGAAGCGGGTAGTTGGCGTGCTCCCTCCTTTTGAGACGAAATATTTTCAAAAGGGTGATCCATTTCGAGGTTCCCTCCTTTTTTAAAGAAAAAAACACAGAAAATTCAAATTTAATGGAGAATGTTTATTATCATTTGAAAGAACATTCTTTGGCATTTATTTTTTGAAGATTATGTCTATCAAATGTTGGCCGTTGCTACGTCGCAGATGGTCCATCCGTTGAGTCCAATGTTCGATTACTCGTTCGAGCATTTCGACTGGAAACTGGCGAATGACACACGTGATGTTTTCCTCCAAGGCCTGAATCGAAGCGGGTTTGTCGGCATAAGCTTTTGACTTTACATATCCCCACAGGAAAAAGTCTAACGGTGTGATATCACATGATCTTGGTGGCCAATCGACCGGCCCAAAACGTAAAATTATGTGCTCACCGAAATGTTCTCTCAATAAGTCCATTGATTAATGCGATGTGTGGGAAGTGGCGCCGTCTTGCTGAAACCAAATGTCGCCGAGATCACGAGCTTCAATTTCAGGCATCAAATAGTCGGTTATCATGGTCCGAGTTGCTGCGAACGGCGCCGAATCGACTCTCCACGGTCTTCGTGTACACTCTCAGCTACGGCCGCTATATTTTCTTCACAGCGTGCTGGACGTGGTCTATTCGGTCGAATATTATCCAATAATGAATGCTGGGTCTCAAAATGGGTGATGGTGTTACGAATAGTACGCTCAGTAGGCCGATTATGTTGACCATAAGTTGAGCGAAGTGCACGAAACACATTCCTCCCAGAACGTGAATTTTCATAATAAAGTTGAAAAATTTGTAAACGTTGTTCACGCGTAAGTCTTTCCATTATGAAATGCCAAACAATACTAAACAAAAATAACATGACAGCATGACACGACTCACACGTGATCTGTCAAAAAAGGCTATTGAAAAAAGTATCTCTACTTGGGTCATCCGTTATATATAAAAAAAAACATGCTACTCATATAACCACAAAAATCACTTGAGGTTCTCACCTTGCACAATTAGTTGTGATGTTTAATTGTTCTGTGTATTATTTAAACACAATATTCTTTTTATTAACTTTCGTTTAGAATTTTCTTTTTGTCGTTCAACCTTTATTTTATTTAAAACCAGCACGGTATCTATTGGAAAACAATTTTTCGATCTGATGGACTAAGGCGCTCACACTATTAAGTTTTTAACCAAAAAGAGATCGTGTACTTTTGCACATGGCCTTATATAGATGATCATAATTGCAATGGATAGTTCACAATATTTAACGAACTATATATATGGTTGTTGTACAGCGGTTGGTTGTATCTGTGTGCGCCATACCAGTGTGAAAATGTTGAGTGGTCGTTAAAGTTTTAAAATTATAATTATTTTGACTAAAAGAAAATTCCTGACAAAATGTTATTCCAGTGTCACGCTACACGGTATTTAGTTAAAGTTTCTTCATTCCTTACAACTCAATAAAGAAACTTTTACTTCGTAGTTTCCTGCAGTCTTCTTAATTCTCTCCCCGAATATATATGTCATTTACGAGCTCTATCTGTACGTGCATGTTGCAACTGTAACTCTTTGTTACCTCAGAGTTAACTCAGCACTGAAAAATTGCACCAACGCATCTTTAAAAAATTAACTCACGCCATCTATTGGCTCAAATACAAACCAAAATAAAATAAGTCATTGAAATGAAATGTTTAAAAAAAAATCCATAAAATAAGGACACACAACACTTTCGTTTTCATTGTGTCACATTTTTAGCACCCTTTAGAGCCTGCAAACTACATGTTTACCATCAGAGATACACCCCTAGCTTTCACATCTTGCATGTGATGTACTCATAAAACAGCCCAAGTGTAAAAGGGACATTTTTATGAATTATTTATTCACAGTCAAGGATATCAGACCTGTCAACAGGGACAGACCACACAATTTACGGAAGTACCTATATATTCATTTCATGCCTCCATGCTCCAACCATTTTTTTGTTCTCATTTTTTGGATTTTTTTTTTTATCCTGGCTTTACACACATGTACAGTAAAATACCTCATCCTTACGATGGAAAGGTGGTGAACGTGCAGCACGCGATGAGTTTCATATGCAAACGTCAAAAATGGACTAAAAAGGGAATGATATGTACACGGTGCTGTGTTTACACTTTAATTAGAAAAATTAAAATGTTGAATGGAATGATAAAAAAAAATTTAATGTGAGCCAATGAACAGTTAAATTCTGCACCTACACCTTGATTTATTATGTGGGTTTGTTTGGACCTGAGGTGTGCAGCGTGTATGTCATTCATAAAAAATTGTATCAGGATCGGTGGACTTTTGATTTATCAGGAGGTTGTGAGAGGGATTTATAACGCGGTTAAGGGTAGAATGTCGGTAGATATTTGTCAAAAAAATATATGGTTAGGTTAGGAATTATTTTTAAAAAAAGTTTCATTATGATTTATTTTTAAATTTGTCGTCACAAAAAGGCACCTCTATCTTCTCCAAGACGACATCGAAATAAGTTCCAGTTAGGAAGTACAAAATGAAAAACCTAACCTATATGATCCGATATATTCGGAAAACAGCACATTTAGGATTCTAAAGAACTAATCAGGCCCCTAGAACCGAGATGCTGAGGAATGAGCCGAAAGGCCAACGATAACGCTCAATCATGTAGTTGATAGGCCCGATGTAATAGGGATAATGCCAGATAATACAGTCTTCATAGACCACCTCTGACAACGTATTTAGACTAACATAAGAGACAGGCGATCTTCATATCACCAAACACAACAGTCCGTAATGAACCTGGGCATCAACCAACATGCCTCCATGCTTCAGCGCCGTTTAGCAGAACTGGGATGAACAGGAGCTTGTATAGAATCTCGAGGACTTTACTATTGAATTGCCTTCTTAGCCCGAAAATATAGCGGTTGGCAAGAGTAATTCTTCGTTTAATTCTTGACGAGATGTTGTTGTCATAGTTTAAAGCAAAGCCGAGGTAGACAAAGTTTCGTACTACCGCAAGGCTATTTCTGCCAATGGTTATGTTCTGTCCGATTCGTCGATATTGTGTGTTCTTTCGTGTTGACAGCATAAACTTAGTCTTACCCTCATTTACTGCTGAAAAAAAAACATTTTTGCCGCTTCCGTCTCTATACCAGCAAACGTGGCTATGACGTAAAGTCCGACCAGTGATGTCAATATCGTCGGGGTATGCTAGTGTTTGCACCGATTTATGGAGGATTGTGCCTCTGGTGTTGGCTCGGAAGTTTTGCACAATCCTCTCAGGAATCAAATTCAAGAAATCGCATGATAGTGCGGCGCCTAGCCTAACTCCTATTTTGGTATCGAATGTGTCGGTGAGGTCGTTTCTGACCCTGATGGAGCTACGAGAATTCTCCACTGTCATCCTGCACAGACGGACGATTTTCTTCGTTATACCAAAACTAGACATGGCTCTGTATAGCTCGTCTCTATAAATGATGTCGTATAGGGATTTGAAATCGACAAATAGGTGGTGGGTGTCGTTATGGACTTCTTGAGCTTTTTCCAAGATTTCCCGAAATGTGAACATTTGATCAGCTGTGGACTTTCCTGGCTTAAAACCAGACTAATGAGGGACAATCAGGTTGCTGGTATACTGTTTCAGGCGTTCACTTATTAAGGCAAATAGGATCCTGTAGGCGATTTTGGGGAGACTTATGCCTCTATAGTAAGCGCAGTCCAGAGGGCTCAATTTTTTTTGGGAATCGGGCAAAAGATGCTGAGGTTCCATTCTTCAGGCATATTTTCATCCGACCAGATTTGGCTTATGAGTTGGTGGATGTTACTTACCAAGTCATCATCGCCGGCCTTATAAAGCTCAGCAGGAAGGCCGTCATTTCCGGCAGCCTTATTAAGCTTGAGTTTAGATATTGCTATCCTCACTTCACTCAGGTAGGGTGGTTGGCAGTTTTCGCTGTCGTTGCCAATATTAAATGGTTCGTTCTGCCTGACAGCGGAATTTTGTTCGTCATCGCCGTTTAACAATCTGCAGAAGTGGTTCTTCCATATCCTCAGCATCGACTGTGTCTCGATGTTCTTCCCTTCTTCTTTGCCTATAGAGCTCAATGGCAGCTCTCGTCTTCACCTGCAGCTTAGCCTTGTAGGCCTCGTTCTTGGCTGCGAGCATCTGTCAGCATTGCTCATCAAACCAGGGGTTTCTTGCTGGTGGGCGCGAGAAACCTAGCACATCAGTTGCGGCTGATCTAATGGCCTGTTGGCATCGTTGCCATTGCTCTTCGACACTCGATGCTGGTGGTATGGTGTTAATCGAGAGGTTAAGGGATACGCGTTGTGCGAAGGTCTTGGCGGTCTCTTGCGATTGCAGTCTTCCGACATTAAATTTTTTCACAGTATTTCTGGATTGTTGTGGCGTGGTGGATATCCGCATTCTTACCTTGGCTGCTACAAGGTAGTGATCCGAGTCGATGTTAGCTCCTCGGAATGTTCGGACATCCAAAATACTGGATGCGTGCCTCTTATCTATCGCAATGTGATCAATAAGGCTTATGTTGGCGAATTTGGCCTTGATGCGGATTGTCACTATGCGTTCGCTAATGTCTTGGAAACATAAGACTTCTTGCCTAAGTCTGGCACTTATAACAAATCCGCATCCGAATAGTCGCTGCTTCTGCTCACTATAACACGGTCCGTAGTATATGTCACAGTTTTTCATCCTCTTTTGCCCGGACCTTCCCATCGTATTTCCTGGATGGCAGTAATGTCTGCTTTGTAGCAGTTTGGGGCTTCCGCTAGTTGTTCGCCTGCACCTCTCCTGTTTAATGTTCTCACATTCCAGGTGCAGATACGAACGTCGTTGTCCTTTTTTCGTTTAGCAGGGTCGTCAACAATAAAATCAGTCCTTTCCGAGGCTATTGGTTGCTTCGTAACAATATTTTTTTTCCGTGGATGGGTAGTTAACCCAAAGCACAACCCCCAACCTGGAGGGCCAGTTCCAATTTATTAGATACCCCTAGGACACGGGGCCATCAGTATCCACTACGGGATTGAGCGCTGCCGTTGGCCTTTCGGTTCATCCGCCACCATCTCTGTTCAAGGGGCCTGACTAACCCTTGAAATTCCTAGACAACCTGTTGTCCGAATATGTCAGAGCAGCTCATCTAGGTTCGCCTGGGACAGCAGGCCGGGTATTCATCCGTGCCATTCTCACCAGGGTGTTTATAGTGTTGCTGTTTTCGTCGTGTTATCAACACTCGCACTAATCGTTTAGCAAGTCAAATCCGGTTGGATGAGACCAGTACCCGATGGTTACCACTTGGAGGTAAAAATAAGCACATTTGATGTGTAGTCAGAGTTACAACACTGGGCATTGCCAAGTTAAAGCCACTCAGGGTCTACCCTCGTTCTGCAACACCCAACCATCCTGAAAAACCCTTGAAATTAATATGTGACCTGTGCCTATGTTAGCTTGGCTTATGTAGGTTATTTAAACTCCCCCAGGCTAATCGTTGGTTTTATCTTGGAAATTCTTCCATGCCCATCAGGGGAGTTTTTTTGTTTTTTTTGGTTGGTGATAGGGGACCTTACCTCTAGCTAATCTTGTCAGCGAGTGGTAATTTTTTCCCCACCTGAGAACGTGTCCATTGGGAGACTAGAACTCTGCACGGATATGTCTCTATAAAATTTAAATTCATTGATTTTACCTTTACCAGCCTTGATGGATCTACCAAAATTAGTAAGAGAACAAAACTCACCCCGATTGAATTACCTGCCAGAGCGTCCTCTTTAAAAATATAGGGACGACTCCTAAAAACTTGTAAGTGAAATATCTGGTATTAACGTCCCATTTAGGGGATCAAACCTACTTGCCTGTACGAATTGCTGTTATTTCTGCCACAGTGAAGAGGACCCCTGCTTAACGTCGAGATTAAACGTCACATTTGAGAAGCTTCTCATTGAGTGTTACTCTTTGATGTACAGTTTTTCGCAAAAAGTGGAACAGTGAAAAAATAATTAGGTGTTGTCGCTTTCAGGGACCACGCGCTTAGTAGCCCAACGCACTTACCACTAGTCCACTGTACCCACCTGTAAGTGGAGGACAATTTTTCAGAAGGAACATGTCTTTGGCCAGCTTTTAGCAGTACACACCTCCTTTTCATCACTCTTTCATCCCCATCGGTATTTTATTTGTACAATCATGTGCCTAACACAACAGATACCACCCAGAACTGTAGTCTGAGCTAAGTGGAAGCCATTACCTGAATTGAATAAAAATTGTCAACATTTTAACCCTAGATGAAACTCCTCAGTTGTTGCCATTTTAGTCAAAGGCTTCATCCTAAAATAAATATTTCATCCAATCCTTAAATCCTAAATGAAAAATATTTCATCATCCATTATGCCGACATATACCTACAACGGTACCTATTGCGTTCCAATAAAAAAAATTAAATTCGTTGAGCAGTGATCCATCACATCCCTACGTCGCCTCGCAGCACGACATCATCATAATATCCTTCATCGTCATCGTCACCCATGCCCAACCAGATCCACCCATTCCCTGTTCTCTTGCAGGAGAACCCAAACCCGAGAGCAAAAAAAATGTCCTTGTGATAGGTAAATTCAACGTTCACGTTCAGATGAATGGTTGGATAATCATCGTCGTCCTGTAACAACAGCGCGACAAACGGCCACACAACATCAGTGCCTAGCCAACAGGCAACAGAACTGAGAGCGAAATGGAAAAAGTCGAGCCCGCGCTATGTTCTCAATTGGAAAACGATGACGTTGTGCAAAATTGAAAGCCACCATTACCGGGTCAGTATATATTTCATTTCAGGATTTTTCATTAATTTTTTATTTATTTTTTTTTTATCCTGTTTGGTCCTTAAATACAGACACATGAGTTTTTGCATCAGGTGTGTAGACTCCTAACATGGCGGGTTTGTGGTGTTATAAAATTGTGCTCTTTCTGATTCGACAGCTCCAGCGTCTTATCACAGAGATCTCCGGAAAAAAAAACCGAAATGAAACGACATCCTTCCAGCTTAGCAACCACATAATCCTGCCAATTAAAATTAATTACGTAGCAGCCAAGCAGGAAGTCCATTCAGTTCACGCTGCCGAAAGACACAGACTTTGCGCGACTTCATACATCCTTGGATTCAGAAGGATGCAACGCAGCGAATTTATTGAGTTAATCGCAAGGACCTCGCTACAAACCAGGAAATTTAGTTGGCCTTCGGAGTCGTTTTTTTTTTCTTAATGTCGCCGATTGTCACTGGAGATAGGAGTGTAGAAAAAAATGCTTCACGGTATGACAGCCGCGTGGAGGAAGTTCAAGGATACCATACTCGGGAACATAAATCATTTGTCTTGGATTTGCAAGATGTCAAACGCTTAATGGCGATAAATCTCGTTGAAGAGGAGCTTCCTCTTACGCTCGAAAAGCTGTGTGAGTGAATAAAGAGCGCGCGGGAATATTTTTTTTTCCTTTGCATATTCCGTGTATCGTCCTGGATGTCGTGTCTATAGAAGTGACGTTATATTTTTGTTATCCTCGAATGTTATTATAATTTGCATTTAAATATTAATGCGGATTAGATGAGGATTTGTCCTTTTGTCGAGGATAAATTGACTGGGATGGATGGATGTGGGTGATACGATTTATGTGGGTTTTTTCCTAAGGAGATGTCGGAAGTCATGGGTGTTTCTGGAAAGGTGGTCCCACAGTAGTTGGAGAACAGCTAAATAATTAAACACAAACATTGCTTGCAGTTAAACTAAACCTACAGCGTCGTTGAAGCTCACGAACAGAGGCTGACTCGCGACGAGCAGCATCAGGCAGGAGGAGTAGGGCCGACGATCCCTGGAACGTACGGAGGAAACATTGCACTTCCATTTTTGTCAAATCGGTGAAATTTTGAAATAAGTTAGCTCCAAGATAAATTTTCCTTTTATTTGATGGTTTGATAGGCAGTTACAAAGAAGATGAAGTTCTTGTCCCTCTTCGTCCATACAGCTCCTGCAGAAATCGTTTTAGTGAAGGCCTAGAGTATCAGCGTGTCTATCAATTAGGCAGTGTCCAATGATGACACCAATGGTGCAGCCAATGTGTGGCCTAGCGAGCGAAATCCGTACCTTGGAAATTCTTAAATCCAGCTTTGGGAAAATTTGTTTGGTTATATAACAAGTCGTACCAAGTCTCCATCTGAGATTTGATTTGCTGTTAGCATGTTGCTTTAGTAAGCTTTTTGCATGTACTTACTTATTCTTACTTGAGTGGCGTTTCAGTCCAGAATGAACCTGGGCCTCAACCAAAATGCCTCTCTAATTATCCCGGTCTTTAGCTAACTGCCTCCAGTTGCGCACTCCAAGTTGGTTGAGATTGGTTCTTCCTTTACTGCGTCCGACGTCTGACTGGAATGGAAGACTGCGAGCCGGAGAATTGGTGTCCAATCATTATACGTGTCCTAGCCATGCGAATTTTTTTGATAAGGGACATGTCGCTGTACAGCTCGTATAGTTCTTGGTTGACTGTTCGTTTTCATACACCCTCGACGAAACCCGGACCAAAGATTTTTCGAAGAATTTTTCTCTCAAAAAGACCAAGGATTCCTTCATCAACTTTGGATACTGTCGATGCTTCAGCGCCGTAGAGCAATACTATGATGATCAGGGTCATATATTGGATCTCCTTTGAGTGAGGGTTTTACTACTAAATTGCCTTCTTAGCCCGAAGAAACAGAGGTTGGCAAGAGTCGTTTTATTTCTGACGAGATGCTGTTGTCAGAGCTAATAGAGCATCCGAGGTAGACAATGTTCCTTACTACATATATCTGTCAATGGTTACGTTCTGTCAAATTCGTTAATATTGTGTGTCCTTTCGTGTTGACAGCATTTACGTTGAGTCTTATAAATATGTCAATATCGTACGCATATGCTAGTAGTTGCATCGATTTTTGGAAAATTGTGCCTCTGTTGTTGGCTCGGCAGATTTGCACAATCCTCTCAGGGGCCCTACTCTGTACTTCGTTCCGAAAGTAAATCCTATTCGAAATTGCTTTTCGTTTCGCTTTTGAATTGGCACTCTGTAACACTTTCAGAATGTAAAAAAATACTACTAGATGCTTTTTTCATTTACGGATTTTCTTCCGTCGAGTCTCGATTTATTTGTATTGAGAACTGTCAAATAAATAAACCAAATCAAATACATATATAAGTAGGTGCGAGTGGAAAAAGGAAAAATTTTGATATTTAAAGAAATAATTTTGCATAAAAGAAAAAAATGGATTCTGTTGCGCTATGGATGGACGAAAAAAATCGTGAAGAACGGATTGAGCGGAAAATTATACGGGACAAATCAAATATTATGGAAATAAGTGATAAAAGGTAAAACTCGATTGGTAGTAAGGATTCATTTCACCGTTAACTACTATTTCTTATTTTAGTTTTGTTCAGAACTTTCGCCTGTCGAAAGATGCTTTTTTATATGTTTTAAATTGCATACGAGATGAACTTGCTGTTCCTTTGAGATCAACTGCAGTTCCTGCAATATTAAAAGTAGCTGTTACTCTTAAGTTTTTAGCACAACGTCACCTCAGTATTGGAGTGACACATATGCATTTTTGCCATTTTTGAGTTAGGAATGATTTCTAAGAGACAAAAAGGAGATCTTTCGATTGGTGTAATTAAATCTGTCCTATCTCCATTACTGCCAAAGATATCAGTGTTACAAATGATATAAACGCACTTATGGGAATAAATTGTCAATATTGGTCTGCCACATAAGCCTTTGTATGTGAAGTTCACATTTTCGTATGAACTTTTCTGGAATTTCTTAAATATTTTAAACCTATACATACAATTGAACTAAAAGAATGCTTCATTTGCAAACACAAATTCAGTGCTTAAATGATCTAAACATACAATTCATCCTCAAAAGTGCTTCATATGCATAATAATTTTTCAGTGTTCAAATGATACATACAAACCAAATTCCAAGTCAAATTTTTATTTTTAAAAAAAGATTTCAGTGCATAAGTGATACATACAATACAGTCGGCTCACAAATGCCTTGTAGACTCTTGCAACTGTTCAGTTCTTAAGTGTTACATGCATACAATTCATTTCTCAAATGCCTTAAATGCTTTGTAGTTGGTAGTATTTAAATGACAGATACATACAATTGTTTGTTTTAATGCGGCTTACGGTTCTACATAAAACATAAAACTGAGGAAAATAAGCGGCACATAGAGAGCTTTCCTCGTGTCGAATCTCACTTTTGCAGAGCAGCCACAAAAAAAGGATATCTGGGTTCTAATTTAAATATTTCGAAAATGTATAACTAATACAAAGAAAGTTGTGAAGGAATACATATTAAGAAGCATGTGTACTCTAAAATTTTCAACGAAGATTTTAACCTAGCCTTTTATATGCCTAAAAAGGATCAATGTGACTTGTGCTCGGAGCTAAAAAAATAAAAAAGATTTATCAGAAATAGAAATGGAAAAACTAAGGGTACATGAACAGAATAAAGTTTTGGCCAAAAATGAAAGAGATTCAGATAGAAAAAGCAAAGTTGTTTCTACTGCGATAATAACCTATGACCTTGAAAATGTGTTTGCCTTACCAAAAGCTGAGGTTTCCAGCTTTTATTATAAAAGAAAATTTGCAGTCTACAATTTAACCGGCCACTGTAATTTAAACAAAGTCACTTACTGCTGCATATGGACCGAAGCCCAGAGTGGTAGGTCTGGAAACGACCTCGCAAGCGCACTTTATAAAATACTACAAAGCGTCGTAGACGATCTTCCACACGTAACCAACATTATTTTGTGGTCTGATCTGCGTTGCACAGAACAAAAATCGAGTCAACAGTACTATGCTATTGAATTTTTTTGCACAGGAACCCTCAAATTATAAACTTAATTCATAAGTACTCGGAGCCGGGGCACTCGCAGCTCCAAGAAGTTGATAGTGTTCACAGTGCCATTGAAAGACATATGCGACGTGTGTCACTTTACAGCCCACTTTCATTGGTTCAACAACTTCTCAAAATCGATTATGAAAAGGTTTATTTGCGAAGAATGCAAATGCAAAATCATAACTTATTCAACTTTGCTGCAGCATCAAAAAGCTTGGTTATGCCACCATTCTGCAAATTAAAAATGTTGAGATATAGCTCAAAAGACCTTTGTCTAATAGAACACAAAAACACTCTAGCAAATTGTGTTCCTTTTGAGAAAATGATTTTATTTAAAAAAACCTAAGAATGGCCCAGCCCCTTCCATATTTGTTTTAAAGCCGCTCTCAGCACAATGGTTGTTAACGGAAGAAAAAAAGAAAGATTTAAAGTCAATGCTTAAGCACATGAATGCGGTTGATGTGGCATATTACAACGCCATTTTTGCTAAAAATCAAGCCTGAAAAGATGACAATGTAAGTACACCTGAGGCCATGGTTGCCACTTGAAAATAAAATTTGTTACCAAAATTTAAGAAAAAGCTACCAAACGCAGTAAAAAGTTACCAAAATACTTAAAATTTGAAAACGTTGTATGAAATACACCAAAAATCATAGAGTTTGCCTTTTTTATACCCTATCCCATAGGGGTATATTAGTTTTGATACATAGTTTGTAACATAGAGAAATAATTTAGCTACAAAGTATATGGATCGACTCAGAATCACTTGCTGAGTCGATTTAGCCATGTCTGTCTGTCCCTCCGTCTACATGTCACCGATTTTTAGCCCTTAAATTTTGAGCTTGGAGAATGAAATTTGGTATATAGAATTCTTGTGCAGTGAAGCAAAACAAGTTTCACGCCCCTTTTTTAGGAAAACGTAGTTTTTGGCTTAACTGTAAGGAATTTCTAAAAAGTGTGTGAGCAACATATTTACAGAGTATCTATATTTTGTCAATATAAAGTTTTTTTCCAAGTCCACTTTTTGAGGCGTTATTAGTAAAAAAAACGTGTTTCGGTACATTTTTAATATATTTGAAAATATTTGATCATCTCGTGGATCTTATTGGAGGAATGGCGAATGCGGTGGGAACTTGAATTATTTCTGTGGGATAGGACAATTATTAAGATACATTCCTAGTAAGAGATACCATCATGTCATTGTTATGCTGCTTCTGGATTGATGCACTTAGGTTGGAGTTTCTTTTTGTAGAAACCTTCACTGGAATATTTCGTTTAGGATGGCCTATTAATTATTACATTACAAAGCATGAAAAGGATCTAGATTTTTGAATAGTTTGACATGTTCCTTCATAGATAGCTAGAGCTATGAAGGCAAAACGCTATCAATCAGAAAGAGACTCTAAGAAACTTTGTAAGATTTTTAATGAGTATTCGATTCATCCATTCATCTTCTAGGGACTACTGAAGTGAGCTGGACCAATAAATATGGCTTCCAATTTCGCCTCGTTTCTAGCTTAATGCCTTTAGTTTAGTTGGTTATTTTCCAATTATCACGTTCCATATGGTCTTTCTGTACTGCATTACAAAAGGATTTGAGTTGAGAATCTTGTAGGTCGGTCGTTAATTTCTTTACTCTTTAAACGTCTCAGGATTAATAGCCTTCAATGCTAGGTTTACACCAGATCGTTGGGCCTCAAATTTTCTTAATATTCGCTGTTAAATCTTCATCCCTAAAGTGTAAATTTGTGGCACCAGTGATCTCCAGTTAGGTCAAGCCGACTTTTGGGACAGTTTCACATCCTTACCTTATCGTCAAGCGGTTCAATGAACAGCCGATTTAGGAATGTGATCAACTCATCAATTGGGTGAACATTTTTAGTAGAATGCTCCGCCCAAGCTGACGCAGAACAAAAGTTTATCGTAGTTCTTGATAATCACTTTTTTCCCATTGGGCGAAGGCGAAATGCTTCATGCAACATAAGGAGGTGTTTTTGGAGCTAAGTATTCCTGTGTATATGACTCCCATTTATGAAAGTTATATGTCAACTAACAGTAACAACTCTTCCTGTCTCTTCGGTTTCCGAAATATTTCCGCGATTGTTCTTCTCGTTTTTCTAAGAACATTCGGTTTTAGCTCTGCTTCAAGTCCACTTTTTGCGTTTTTAGTAAAAAACGTGTTTCGATAAATTTTTAAAATATTTAAAAAAAAAATTCGATGCAGGATCATTGGTTATGATGGTATCAACATTTCGTCTTTAGATCATTTTAACCCATGTCAACTTTTTGGAGGCGTTTTCCTACCCTACCCCATAGGACACACAGAAGAAAAACGTTGTTTTTTGTCGAACCATAAAATATATTGATAAACTGTCTGAACAATATGTTGTGAACTTTTTTTCTCTATTTCATCGCCATGAAGCACACATTTTGGGGATATTAATTTTAAGGATGGGATGGGATAGGGTATTAAACGATCCGCACAGCGAATTGTAGCCTTCTCATATGTTTGATTTTAAGTTTTCATACAGCTAGAGCGACTTTTGCTTTGCTTAAATACAAAATAATTTAAATTTTCAGTCATCTGTCAACAAATTGACAAAATCAAATGAAGAAAATGAGTATTAAGTCGTGTTTCGTGCGTCGTGCATCGATAATACTGTGCAGTTTGTTTACCTTTTATGCATCGTTTACATATGATGAGAGAAAGTTGCATTCCATGAATTCAATTTTACTAGAACATACAAATTAAAGTTCGTGTTTTTTTTTTAATTTCCTTAGAAAAAGCGACCATGTGTAGAAAAAAATTACCAAGCGACCAGATGAAAAAAATGTTTCCAAATTTGGACGCAAATGACCAAAGTGGCAACCGTGCCTGAGGCTGAAGCCAAAGAAGTCACTCCAAGGAGAACAACCCGTAAAGTTAAAAGAAAGCAGTGATCAAGATCAAAGATTTAACTCTAAAAGTATTTATATATTTAGTTTTTATTTATTTATTAAATAAATGTTATTTAGTTAAGGTATAGTTTTTATGTCTTGGAGTTAATTTTTCCCATTTTATTTAACAAAACATTTTTTAAAAGTTTGATATAATTTAAAAGTTGGATACAATACATATTTTGTTTTATTTTTTCTCTTTCTTACACTCTGAAGGCATTAAATTAATTTATTATAATTTTTCAAAAAGCTGAAATATTGGATTTTTAGATCCCAGTTATAAACGAACGACAGTATATTACAGAATTATTTTTCTTTGAAACGATAACTTACCTTGTTTTTTATTTAAAAAAAAATAAATTTAACAATACAAACTAAAAGAAAAATAAAATTACAGTAGTTTTAAAAAATGCTTTTATTTTAACTTTTGTATGAAAATATGCCACATACGCATTCAAAAATTACAATCTCGTTCCATATTTAAACGCCACATAGGTTGGTCAAAAAGTGCCTCATACCATACAAATACGCATTATATGAAAAAAAAATCATGCCACATATGCAATTTCATTTTTTTCAACTTGAGATTACAAAAAAACCAATCGCCCAAATGAAACAAAAACTAAAGTGTAAGTAGAACTCAATAGCCACTAAATTAATAAATTTGTTTCATAGTTGTTTTACAGACGGTTTTTTTTTTATTCGTATTCAAACTTTAAACGTCGTTTTCTCGAAACTAGGTTTTTGTCGTTTAGATGACTCCAATACTGAGGTGACGACAAGGAGGCTATCAGCACCAAATAGGACACGATTACTACATTGGCATGGCACAACAAACAGCATCAAGTTCTATTGCAGAAGTCTGTAGAGCGATAGAAAAAATATTGTGTCCAAAACACATAAATTTCAAAATGAGCGAAATAAAACGGCGAGAAGCTAAAAAATATTTCTTTTTTCATTCAAATGATAAGACCGAAAACTAACGAGCACTTATATTTCAATAGAAAATTAAAGCACAGTATTAATGCTATGGTGGTAATGAAAATATTTTTATTCTTTCAAACAATAATTAATATGTTTTTATAAATTAATGATATGTGATCATGATATGTTCATACGGGCAGTAAATGCAAAGTACGGTGGTGCATCACATGATTCTCATGTATGGAATCTATCTTATGAACGTGAATATTTAAAACAAAATTATGAAAATGGAGATAGGTCGTCTTGGATTCTTGGTAAGTATTTTAAATTTCTTCAAATCCAAATCGATATTTTTAATGGTCACTTTTAATTTGTTTATTTAAGGTGACTCTGTATATCCTTTGGAGCCATGGATTTTGACCCCATTTAGAAACGCTCCGGAAAATAGCGCCGAGTGCTACTTTAATGAAAATTTCTCTAAAGCAAGATCTTTAACCCTAATCCTACCAAGGAATTTTCGTTACATGCCATACCAAGGTGTGCCTACTAGGCACATTGTATCTGATTAAATAGCTAACTGTATTAAATTGTGAAACACATGAATAAACAAAGAGTTATATACATATTAAGAAAATATTACGAAGCTTTCTTTTTTTTTTTGATTTTTCCACTCGGGATAAATATTTTTCCATACAATGAATGAAGCTACACTGCAGACATCAATCATATTGAAAAAAAAGGCTAAAGGCCATCTATTGGTCTTGCGCTTCACCGAATATGCATGTGCCATTTGATCTAAGGTATCGACTCCTCCTTTCGTTGAATTATAATGCAGATTTATTTCTGATTTGTTTTTATTTGACAGATCGGTGATGTTTTCATGATGCATGGTCGACAAAATGATCACAGCACGATTTTTTTTGGGAACATAGGATACAAGAGTCATAGCTTTTTGAAAGCCAAATAAGTTGCTCTCTATTTCCCGACGAGGAGTTGGTAAAAAATTTGATGGTATACATCTTTTGTTCTTACGGATCGTTCCTACGCAAGTCAGGCCCTTGGACAGCAAACTGGAAGCAAGTTCATAGCTGGTGAAGTAGTTGTCAAATGTAATGTTTCTGTTGGTCCTGATAAAAGGTACACAAATCTCTTCAACAACCTTTTGCGCTAAGTTTTCTGATCGGCTTGGGCCTTCCTTTCCCAAGTATGGTATCCCACGTAATGGATAGCTAGAGCCACTGTCACAAATCCACCAAATATTCATACCATACTTATCTGGTTTGCTTGGTATATATTGCCGGAACGATACGCGACCCCGAAAGGGAACCAGTTGCTCATCAATAGTTAGGTTGCAGCCCGGAATATGATGCTTCGACAAATTTAAATTTACTCTTTCCCACAGGTCTCTAATTGGAGCCAGTTTATCCTTTTGCCTTCGAACAGTCCTGGTGTTTTTATCGTCAAATCTAATAAATCGCAACAATTGGGTAAATCTGTTTCGTGACATACATGCTTTATATAAAAAATTTCCATAAAGAGGGCTCCAGAGTTCGTTGTAGTCAATAATTCCTTGCTTATTTCTTCCGGCAGTAATCAACAGGCCTAAAAATGCTCGAATTTCAATGTCGTCAACTGGCTTCCATAATGTTCCAATAGAACGAACAGCTTCTGTATTAGTGAAAGTCACTATAATACCAATGGTTGCATCATCAAAAAACAACCTGAATGCATCAAATGGGGTATCAATGTGGACCCCAGGTGGAATCTTCACCTTATTCAAAGCTGTTGTAATAATGTTGTGCGCTCGAGTTTTTCCCTTTGCAATTGGTGTTGATTTCCATGCTGTGCCATCTTTTCCAACAAAGGTTTCCGAATAGTTTGGGAAATCATCCTCAACTGCATCACCGTCACTTCCCTGCTGTTCATCGCTAACTTCATCGACACATTCTTGAAAATCTATCTCGCTAGAAGAAGTATCGTCATTTCGATTATCTTCATCCTCACTAACTCCTTCATCAGGATCTATATCATTTTCCTGTATTGCAGCGATAATCTCTCCTTTAGTTAGTGCTCTACGCCGATCAGTCATAATGTCTGTACAATAGAAATGTAGATACCATGAATTTTGCAAATGTCATGCTGTAAAAATTCGCATTTTATGATTCATATATTTTACTTACCAGATTTGAAAAAAAACACAGAGATTGAACTAATGTAAGTCAATTGCATATATATAACAATGTATAATTTACCTATGCACTAATCACTAATTCACGGATCAACTGGTTGCAATTTCTTTTCACACAAACTGGGATATAACCCCGTATGCAGTTCAAAAAAAAACCTAAAGTGGGGGAATCCCCCGAATAAGTTATATGGGATTTCCCATAATGCGCGGTGAAAAGAATTTTGAAGCAGGGAAATTCGTCACACATTACATCAAAAA
Organism: Rhingia campestris; assembly: GCA_932526625.1. Lineage (NCBI taxonomy): Eukaryota > Metazoa > Arthropoda > Insecta > Diptera > Syrphidae > Rhingia > Rhingia campestris. The sequence continues at coordinate 176,984,538 of OW052182.1, forward strand.
ATGAAAATATTTTTCATATGTGCCTCTGGAGCTCACCTTGGTAGAGGGTGTCAGTAAAGTATGCTTATCACGATATCTAAAAGGCAGTTAATATATTAAAATTTATTTTAGTTGTTTTATGTGTCAAAAAGCAATTGTTTAGAATACTAAAATACACAGTTGGATTAAAATTGTATCTAGACAAATATAGTACTTTTAAAATGAAATGTGCCTCCGAGGCACACCTTGGTAGGATTAGGGTTGAGGGTATTCGGTGTATTAAAAGGAAGGTTTCGGTGTCTTTTAGCAGCGAGAGAACTCCACTATTCTCCAGAAAAAGTTGTGCAAATAATGAATGTTTGTTGTGCACTGCATAATATATGTTTGGCACATAACGTGGCCTTGCCATCGGATGCCGTGTCTGAAATCCACGATGATGCATCATCAAACAGCATCGAACAACAACATGAAGTAGATAATGCTGCCTACTCCAACATTGCTAAGAGAATACGCGAGCAAATCAAAACTAATTTGTTAAATCAGTAAACACAAAAAACAAAAGCAAAAAAATTCAATTAAATTTCGTTTATTAAAATATGTATTATATTAGGTAACAAAAATATAAAAAAAATATAAAAAAAAAACATACAAATTTATTTATTTCATTTAAACTAAATAACATTTGATCATTACTATTATTTTAGATGTCATTACTTTGCAATTTTAACATTTCTTTTTTTAGTTCAAGTTTGGCAAGTTTAATCTGGTTTTTCTCATAATAATTTTTTTTTTTTGTGTTCAAATTTATCTTTAGCAAGTTTGTATTTTTTCTCGCATAAATCAAATTTTTTTTTCTCATATTTTGCAATTGTTTTTAAATGTTCGTTCATGTCTTTGAGCATCCGGCATGATTTTGTCTGATAATCAATTTGTTTGTCCACTTGCTTTTGCAAAAGATTTTCTTTATTTCTAGGAGCAGAGCGAATATGATTTGAGCAAGAAACATCGTCAGCTTTGCGCCTTTGAAATTCTGGTGTAGTCTGTATTTCAAAGGCTGATTCGTTTGCTATATTCTGTTCATCTAATTCGCTCTGTAAATCTCTTGCTTCTGTCGAATTTTCAGCATGAACACCGAAAACTGAAGCTTTTGGGATTCCGTTTACCGATTCATCTATTTTCAGCAAATTTATCACTAACTCCTCTGAAGGCGTAAAGGAGCAGTACTTAGCAGGTCCACCTCCTGTTCCAGAAATGCTTGTTTTGTTTTTTCTCGTTTTTGATCTAATATAGGTCTTATGATCTGCCCATACCTACAAATATTTTTATATTATTTACTGTTACAATCCTTTCTGTACTTTTATTTACCTTTTTCCAAGCAACTGCATCCCGCATTGGTGGCCCTTCTAAATTTAAATCGGACACCAGCCTTTTCCACAAATTGTTGGATATTTGCTTCGCATCAGCGGTTTTTAAGTGTACTTTGGCCAAATCTGGATGGGCACACATAAATTCCACCATAATTTCAAATTGTTTTTGTTTTGTATGAAATTTTTTATTTGGAGATTCCCTGTTAATTAAAATTTTATTTGTTTAAATTGTTTTCTTCACTGATATTCTTAAAAAAAAACTTACATTTTAAGGCACTGAAAATCGTTCCGTTATCGCCTTTGTTGTAGAACAAAAATTTCCGTATTCGAATGCTTTTGACATTAGGAAACGTGTTGCCAGGTACCAAAATTCCGCTTTCGGATTTACTTTTCGAAAGTAGTAGATTTGTATTCCGCATTTGAAATACAAAGTACCAAATATTCGTTTTCGGAAAATTTTACTATCGGAACGAAATACAGAGTAGGGCCCCAAGAATGAGATTAAACAAGTCACATGACAGCTCATCACCTTGCCTAAATCCATTTTGGTAACCAATCTGTCGATTAGGTCGTTTCCGACCCTGATGGAGAAGCGTGAATTCTCCAACGTCATCCTTCACAGAGGTATACCAAAACTAGACCTTGGTCTGTATAGCTAGTCTATATAAATGCTGTTGTATGCGGCTTTGTAATCAATGAATTGGTGGTGGGTACCGATTTGGACTTGCTAGGTTTTCTCCAAGATCTGCAGAAGTGTGATTAATTGATAATTTTTGACTTTCCTGACCTAAAACCGCACTGTCGAGAGTCGATCAGTATGTCGGTAAACTGTTTCAGGCAGGTAGGATCTATCTATAGGTCTTATAGATCTTATAGTCGTTCAGCGAGCCTTCTTTTTTGTAAATAGCGCAAACTATGATGAGGCATACTTCCATGTGGCCGAATTTGGATAATGAGTCGGTGATGATTCCGTCATTTTCGATTGTCTTGTTAACCTCAAGTTTGGATATTGCTATCCTCACTTCGCCAATATTGCATGGTTCGTCCTGCCTGACACGGAATGTCAATCGTCATCGCAGTTTATCAGTCTGCAGAATTGGTTCTTCTATATCCTCAGCATCGACTGTGTCTAAACTACGATATTTCCTTGTTCATCTCGATTCTGTTCGAGCCTTGTATCCTTGACGTGACGTTTTACTTACTTAAGTGGCGCTACAGTCCCGGATGAACCTGGGCCTCAACCAATATGCCCCTCCAATTAGCCCGGTCCTTAGCTAACTGCCTCCAGTTGCGCACTCCAAGTTGGTTGAGGTCGGTTTCTACTTGTGCGCGCCACTTAAGGCGAGGTCTTCCTCTACTGCGTCCGACGCCGACGTCTGGCTGGGAATCGATTGATTGGTGTCCATTCTTTCTATATGTCCTAGCCATCTTAAACGTCCAATGCGGAGTTTTTTGACTAGGGGTGTGTCGCTGTACAGCTCGTATAGTTCGTGGTTGAATCTTCGTCTCGATAGCCCGTCAACGCAAACGGGACCGAAGAATTTTTCTCTCGAATCGACCAAGGATTTCTTCATCCGCGTTTGATACCGTCCATGCTTCAGCGCCGTAGAGCAGGGATGATCAAGGTCTTATATAGGATCTCCTTAGTAGTTCGAGTGAGGGATTTACTACTAAATTACCTTCTTAGCCCGAAGAAACAGCGGTTGGCAAGAGTAATTCTTCGTTTAATTTCTGACGAGATGTTGTTGTCAGAGTTAATAGCGGAGCCGAGGTAGACAAAGTCCCGTACTACCTCCAAGTTATATCTGTCAATGGGACATTCTGTCCAATTCGTCGATGTTGTGTGTCCTTTCGTGTTGACAGCATATACTTTGTCTTACCCTCATTTACTGCTAAACCCATTTTTACTGCTTTCTTCTCTATACTAGTAAACGTGGCAATGACATCACGTTGAGTCCTACCAATGATGTCAATATCGTCGGCGTATGCTAGTAGTTGCACCGATTTTTGGAAAATTGTTCCTCTGGTGTTGGCTCGGGAGTTTTGCACAATCCTCTCCAGAAGAATTGAAGAAGTCACATGACAGCGCATCGCCCTGCCTAAATCACTTTTTGGTATCGAATGTGTCGGTGAGGTCGTTCCCGACCCTGATGGGGCAGCGAAAATTCTCCATCGTCAAACGGACGAGTTTGGGCGATATACCAAAACTAGACATGGCTCTCTCTAGTTCGACTCTATAAATGCTGTCGTATGCGGCTTTGAAATCGATAAATAGGTGGTGGGTATCGATTTGGACTTCTTGGGTTTTTTCCAGGATCTGCCGAAGTGTGAAAATTTGATAGGTTGTGGACTTTCCTGGCCTAAAACCACACTGATAAGGGCCAATCAGGTTGTTGGTAAACGGTTTCAGGCGTTCACATATTACGGCAGATAGGACCTTGTAGGCGATGTTGAGTAGACTTATGCCTCTGTAGTTGGCGCAGTTCAGAGGGTCTCCTTTTTTGTGGATCGGGCAAACGGTGCTGAGGTTCCATTCTTCAGGCATATTTTCATCCGACCAGATATGGCTTATGAGTTGGTGGATGTTACTTACCAAGTCATCTCCGCCGGCCTTATAGAGCTCAGCGGGAATGCCGTCATTTCCGGCAGCCTTATTAAGCTTGAGTTTAGATATTGCTATCCTCACTTCACTCAGGTCCGGTGGTTGGCAGTTTTTGCTGTCGTTGCCAATATTGAATGGTTCGTTCTGCCTGACAGCGGAATGTTGTTCGTCATCGCCGTTTAACAGTCTGCAGAAGTGGTTCTTCCATATCCTCAGCATCGACTGTGTCTCAATTACGATATTTCCTTGTTTATATCGGCAGGATTCTGTTCGAGCCTTGTATCATTGGCTTTGACGTTTAACACTTTGGCAAAACTTGCGAACATCGTTCCTGGAGTGGCACCTCTCCATATCCTCGATCGCGCGCTTTTCTTGCTCTTTTTTCTTCTTTCTGAAAAGCCGATGTTCTTCCCTTCTTCTTTGCCTATAGAGCTCAATGGCCGCTCTCGTCTTCACCTGCAGCTAAGCCTTGAAAGCCTCTTTCTTGTCTGCGAGTATCTGTCGGCATTCCTCATCAAACAAGGGGTTTCTTGCTGGTGGCCGCGAGAAACCTAGCACATCAGTTGCGGCTGATCTAATGGCTTGTTGGCATCGTTGCCATTGTTCTTCGACATTAGATGCTGGTGGTGTGTTGTGAGTCGAGAGGTTAAGGGATACACGTTGCGCGAAGGTCTTGGCGGTCTCTGGCGATTGCAGTCTTTCGACATTAAATTTTTTCACAGTATTTCTGTTTTTTTTGTGGCGTGGTGGATATCCGCATCCTTACCTTGGCTACAACAAGGTAGTAATCCGAGTTGATGTTAGCCCCTCGGAATGTTCGGACATCCAAAATACTGGATGCGTGCCTCTTGTCTATCGCAATGTGATCAATTTAGTTGACTGTTCGTTGATCTGGAGGCCGCCATGTCCCCTTATGGATATCCAGGTGATTAAACCGTGTGCTGGCTATAGTAGCACTTCGTTCCGTAGCCAGACTTGTTATTGTGTAGGCTGTGGTTTCCAACAATGCTTCTTAAGATGTCTTCTCCTCCTACCTTTCCGTTGCTTGAATTCAACATCGTATTTCGGTAGTCGCTCATAAGTTTGGTTCAGGAGCTCGTAGATGTGGTGTTTCGTAACATCATGCTTTACCGGCGTCGGGGCTTGAGCTCATATCAGACCTATGTTGGTGAATTTGGCCTTCATGCGAATTGTTACAATGCGTTCCCCATTGAATGCTGAAGACATCTTACCTAAGTCTGGCACTAATAAAAGCCACATCCGAATAGTCGCTGTTTCCCTCACTATAACACGGTCCGTAGTAGATGTCACAATTTTTCATCTTCTTTTTGCCCGGCCCATCCCATCGTATCTCCTGGATGGTAGTGACGTCTGAGTGGTAGCTGCTTAGGGCTTCCGCTAGTTGTTCGCTTGTACCTCTTCTGTTTGTTCTCACATTCCAGGTGCAGATACGAACGTCGTTGTCCTTTTTTCGTTTAGCAGGGTCGTCAACAATAAAATCAGTCCTTTCCGAGACTTGTAGTTGATTCGGTACAATGGTTTTTTCCATCTCAACTAAAAATCATTGCTCTATAAGGTACTAAAATTTAATTACCACAAGCAATTATTTCTGTAGGCCTTATAAAGTACTTGAGCGCTGAGGTTCAGCATTTTGCAGTCGATTTTTTGGTTTGAAGCCTGTTTTAGATATTATGCAGGAAAATTAACAAGCATTACCGAGGTTATGATGGTTTTTGAGCGGCCATAGACATATGTATACCTATGTCCCATACGTTAAGATGTTTCGGTAGAACTTCGCATGAAGTTAATAAGTCTATAATTTGCTTCTGTAAGGCCTTTTATAAGCAAACAATGTTTTGTTCTGTTAGACTCAACGAAGTCTTATAGAAGTAAATAGCTAGTAAGTAAATAGTTTCTAAAAGTGCGCCAAATGTTTTTCCTTAAGACTTCATGCAGATAATATTGCTGGAGGGGAAATAGCTTCGATAGTGCTTTATCGAATTAAAATTGTTAGTTGGGATGAGTGGGTAGTTAACCCAAATCACAACCCTTAACCTGGAGGGCCACTTCCAATTCAACGGCACTGCCGTTGGCCTTTTGCTTCATCCACCACCCCCTCTTTTCAAGGGGCCTGACTTAGGTACCCTTGAGATTACTAAATAACCTGTTGTCGAATATGTCGGAGCAGCTCATTTAGGTTCCCCTGGGACAGCAGTCTGGCTATTCCGTGCTATTCTGACCAATTTGCGTTTATAGTGGTTGCTGTTTTTCGTCGTCTGTTATCCACAATCAAATCCGGTTGGATGGGACCAGTATCTGAGGGTTAACATTTGAAGCTAAAAATAAGCACGGTTGATGTGTAGTCAGAGTTACAACCACTGGCCATTGCCAAGTTATCACCAACCAGAGTCTACCCTCGTTCTACAACATCCAACTACCAAAAAAACCTGCAAGTATTATCTGAAAAGGCTGGGAGCAAAACGGTAATGCAGACGTAATGTCTAACACGAGTGTTTGATATCAAAACGTTTGTTCTGTCATGAACATACATCCAATCTAACTGACCAACCTACCCGCACTCATGTACTTTCGGCGTTGCGGCACCTAATCTTCATACTTTATGCCTAAATACGTTTCTTATCGACATGGGTATGATCTGGATCTTATCAAACTTAACTTCTCCACTTTTGGGGTTCCTTGAAAAGATTCAATTTATTAGCTCGATTGATAAAGATATCCCTTACCACAAGCTAGTACCCCAGTTAGCTCGAAACCCTCCATACATTTTATTTTTCACTCCTTTCCAACACTTGAGAACACTTTCCAAATAAAGGATTCCTAAGGCGACCTCATAACACAAGATCCTAATCCACTTTCCGGCAACGATCTCGCACAATGCAAACATTAATCTTAAAAAAGCAACCCTCCATTAACGGAAGAGCGGAGGTAGTGTCACATGGCCAGGGTTATATCCATAACTTTCACTGCAGTTATTTGAATAGCACTTGAACAAACGGACTACTTTCACTTCAAGGATACATTTTCCAGCGGCGCTCTTTTTTTTCTCTCAAGTCTCGTCCTGTGAAAAGGTATACTTGTTGACAGTTCTTTGCACCATCTTCAGGATGAGAAAATCGTTTTCATCGTCTCGCATTCATTCATCTTGTGTCGGGGAATCTTGAATGGTGGTGGGCTAACCAAGGAGAAAAAAAACGTGTAGACACGGGTGTATGGTTTTTTTCTTGTTTGTCCTAAAAGCCCGGAGGCTATAAACGAGTTAACCCATTTCACAGGGGTCTACTTGTGAACTAAATTCAGCTTTTAAGTCTTAGTATCTCGCTGGTGCTCGTGTTGTTGGCTGAAGTGTTTTGTAAACACGTTATTTGGGGCGTGTAAACATGTATGGACGAAGGGTGGTTTGCTCGGATGCCCTCCAGCAAGGGAACTATTCGGCGTGAATTGACCATTCGAATTGGTTGGAGTGTGAAAGAGTCCCTATGTTTGGGTTTAACAAGTTTGCTCAAAGAGACTTGCTTGCAAGTGGATAAAGGAACGTCGAACCCTTTTAGAAGCGAAGCGGGCGTTTATGAGGAGAGAGGCTCTATCCCGGCCATCACGAAGGAAGAGTTGATGGTAAACTTTTGTGACGAGTAATTGGTGAGTTGGGTAACCAGCCGGGTGGTATAGCTATAATTAGAGTAAAAGTAAAACGTCTACTAATCGGGGGCTTAGCATAGGATATCTAATTTGACTAATGGATGAGGACTCTCGAAATCGGATTTATCAATCTGTGAGGGACAACGTTTCCTCCTCCTTAGTAATTCAGTGTAAAATATCCAAGTGATAGGAGTAGCGTTTGTCGGAATTTATAAGGTCAACCCGTTTGGAAGTAATAATTTTGAATCAGTCTGCAAAGTTCAATCATTGTATGATGTCTACCATTGTAGCATTCATGGTGTCAAGAGGACGATAGAAATGCTGCATAACGCATTTGCAGGCAAAATTTGTTGATGATAATTACGTTATAGGGTGACGCACGAATGGGGTTACAAAATTAAAACGTCACAATTTTTTTCTGTGTGAGCAATCGGCTTATTTTTTTTTATTTTGTAGGTTACTATTTAGATTTATCAAAATCATTGCTTGGGATAACGAAACGAGGATTTGGAAAGTGCAGCGGTAACATGTTTTGCAGTCCGTCATTTCCGGCCAAAGTGGTTTTAGGTGGGAGTTAAGCGGCACTCCTGCAAGTAGATTGACCATTTTGAAGCTGGTAAACATGTTTGCGGAATATGGAAGCATCACACGAAGAACGTACCATCCAGATCCATATATTCGGGTTCAGGACACTGCAGGCAAATACAAGATTGTAGATTTTAGTTGTAGAACGACGGTAGACTCTGATTGGCTTGAAATTGTTCAGTTACAACCACTGACTACACATCCACTCTGCTTATTTTTACCTCCAAGTGGTAACTATCGGGTACTGGTCTCATCCAACCGCATTTGACTTGCATAACGATAAGTGCGAGTGTGGATAACCAGACGAAAGACAGCAACAGTCTTAACAGCCTGGTCAGACTGGCACGTAATACCCCCCTGTTGTCCCAGACGAAGCTAGATGAGCTGCTTCGACATATTCGAACAACAGGTTATTTTGTAACTCAAGGGTAAGTCAGACCCCTTGGACAGAGATGGTGGCGGTTGATCCGAAAGGCCAACGGCAGCGCTCAATCCCTCATTGGATACTGACGGCCCCGTGTTCTAGTGATATCTATTAAATTGAAGCTATCGCTCCAGGTTGGGGTTTGTACTTTGGGCTAACTAACCACCAATGGAAAAACCATTGTTACGAAGCAACCCATAGCCTCAGAAAGGACTGATTTTATTGTTGACCACCCTGCTGAACGAAAAAAGGACAACGACGTTCGTATCTGCACCTGGAATGTGAGAAAAGTAAACAGGAGAGGTGCAGGCGAACAACTAGCGAAAGCCCTAAACTGCTACAAAGCATATATTACTGCCTTCCAGGAAATACGATGGAATGAGCCGGGCAAAAAGAGGATAAAGAACTGTGACATCTACAGCTTCTATTCGAATGTGGATTTGTTATATGTTAGTGCCAGACTTGGGCAAGAAGTCTTATGTTTCCAAGACATTAGCGAACACATTGTAGAAATTCGCATCAAGGCCGAATTCGCCACCATAAGCCATTAAAGATTTAGCGAGAGACTGCTTCTTCGAGATCCTTGACAAAACTTATGAGCGACTACCGAAGTACGATTTTAATATCGAGCTGAGAGAGTTTAACGCAAAGGTATGAAGAGAATACTTCTTAAGCAGTATTGTAGATAGGAGGCATGCGCAGAAAAAGCAGCTAGAAAACCGCTCTATCGAGGATATAGAAAGCTGACACTACAGGGACGATGTTTGCAAGTTTTACCAAAGGGTAAAACGTCAAAGATAAGGATTCAACTTGCGAACAGAATCCTGCCGGGAAGGATATATCGTATTTGAGACACAGTCGATGATGAGGTTATGGAAGAACTACTTCTGCAGACTGTTAAACGGCGTTGACGAAGAACATTTCGCTGACAGGCAGAATGAAACATTCAATATTGGCGAAGAAAGCGAGACCTACCAAACTACCAACCAACCGACCTAGGTTAAGTGAGGATAGCAGTATCTAAACTCAAGCTTAACAAGGCCGTCGGAAATGACGGCCTTCCCGCCGAGCTTTATAAGGCCGGAGGATATGACTTGGTAAATTACATCCACCAACTCATAAACCAAATCAGGTCGGATGAAAGTATGCCTGACAATGGAACCTCAGCATCGTATGCCCGATCTACAAAAAAAGGAGACCCTCTGAACTGCGCCAACTACAAAGCCATACATCTCCTCAACATCGCCTACAAGATCCTATCTGCCGTAATATGTGAACGCCTGAAACCGTTTACGAACAACCTGATTGGCCCTTGTCAGTGTGGTTTTAGGCTAGGAAAGTCCACAACCGATCAAGTTTTCACACTTCGGCAGATCCAGGAAAAAACTCAAGAAGTCCAAATCGATACCCACCACCTTATCATCGATTTCAAAGCCGCATATGACAGCAAGATCCTATCTGCCGTAATATGTGAACTCTTGAAACCGTTTACCAAAAACCTGATCGGCTCTTATCAATGTGGTTTGAGGCCCACGAAAGTCCACAATGATAAAATCTTCACACTTCCGCAGATCTTGGAGACAACCCAAGAAGTCAAAATCGATACCCGCCATTTCAAAGCCGCAAACGGCAGCATTTATAGAGACGAGCTGTACAGAGACAGGTCTAGTTTTTGTTTACCTCCCAATTCAGTGTCGAAAACGACATTCCATACCAAGAAATGATTTATACATGGCGATGCACTGTCATGAGACTTTTTCAATCTGATTCTAGAAAGGATTGTGCAAAACGAAAGGACACACAATATCGACAGAACGTCACTTTTGACAGATATAACTTTAAGGTAGTACGGGACTTTGGCTACCTCGGCTCAGCTATTAACTCTGACAACAGCATCTCGTCAGAAATAAAACAACCCTTGCCAACCTCTTTTTCTTCGGGCTATGAAGACAATTTAGTAATAAAGGGCTCAGTAGAACCACTAAGGAGATTCTATATAAGACCCTGATCATCCCAGTCTTGTTATTCGGCGCTGAAGCATGGACCGTATCAAAAGTGGGTTAAGAAATCATTGATCGATTCGATAGAAAAAAATTTTCAAAACATCTTAGGTCCCGGTTGCGTTGAGGGAGTATGGAGACGAAGATTCAAACAAGAACTATAGGAGCTTTACAGCGACATGCCCCTAGTCAAATAACTCCACATTGGAGTTTAAGATGGCTAGGACAAGTAGAACGAATAAACACCAATACTCCAGCGCGCAGAGTCTACGATTCCCAGCCAGACGTCGAACGCAGTAGAGGAAGACCTCGCCTAGAAATCGACCTCAACCAACTTGGAATACGCAACTGGAGGCAATTTACCTAAGGACCGAGCTAGTTAGAGAGGCATGTTGATTGAGGCCCAGGTTCATTCCGGACCTGGGTTAATCCGTGGTTAATATTTATAGAAGCCATTACGACGGCAGACCCTCCAGCCTTGGAATTTTTTTTTATTAATATGACGCCTTCAGAATTAACTTTGGAATAGTAGGTCTGCTAGTCGGGTTTCTTTTCCACAAATGTCTCTATTTAAAGGACCTGCCTAACCATTGAAATTACTATATGACCTGTTGTCCGAATATGCAAGTCCAGTTAATGTATAGGTTGTTCACGTTGTTATGCCTTTGTAGGCCCATTTATGATTGCTGTAAACCCACTTGAAGAGCAAAACTGTACCCATTTATGATTTGAGCTGGCTAACTGAAGACTGACTACCTCTTGGAGCTCAAAAAAGATCATCTCACTAGACGAAAACCTCTGCTTATAGGTGACTCCCATAATGGGTAAACATACTTCATTTGGGCCACCTAGAGTGACTCCGCAAGAAATTAAGAAAGGGCTAGTCCTTTGGTTGAGCTTTTGACATAGAGGACATTTTTGTATGAAACCCCAAAGAAACCCAATGAAGTTCTCAGAGTTCGAGTTTAGTGAATTCGCTTGTGTAGATAAGAAACCACTAAAGATCGACCATTCCGGCTAAGATTAACATGATATAGCATGCAAAATGCATTCACAAGTTACTGTCACATCGTATGACTGCCCTTACCTACCTACCCACATCAGGAAAGACCTCATGTCTAGATAATTTCCTATCCATTAGGTTAATTTCAACAAAACAACAACGAAAAGTTTTTGAATAATTCATCCGTCAACCGAACTGATGAAATCAAAACGGTAAATAACTGAACGAATATGCCAAACAACTCAAGCCATCAACACTCATTTTTGAAATCAACTCGTGACGAGAATAGCACAGCAACCCCAACTATACAGTTGAGGTGGGTGTTTACCACCCACAAAGGACAACAATGTTACAAGTTGATTACATCTGAGGGCTCCACGCGCAAATAGGACTTCTCTGGGTTTATGTATACGTTTCCTCAGGGCAGTAGCTATATAGTATAGGACTCGTTCAACTATCCGCCTCGCCCATAGGCATAATTTATCCAGGCTGGCAATTTAAATTCCATCACCAGGTGATTCAGAGTAGGGATACCGACTCCCCTGACTCTGTCCTTTCCACCCACAAAAAATAACGGGAAATAGGAATGAGAAATACGGAAGATCCGCCGAAAATTTCCACTGCCGACGAAACTCCATCATACTGAGTCTGGAAGGGTTGTTCGACAGCACAACGATGGGTGACTGGGTGCTGATGTGCCCACACTCCGCTGATCCCAAGCGCATGTAAAATATTTGCATTTACATACATACCGCTCAATATGTGACAGGGTGGGGGTGAGCAGGAATACGTTTATTGGCCTATTCTACAGGGTGGTGGGATAGACAAAAAAAAACGCCTAGCAAGAAAATAAAACACTAAAGTCCTGTTGACAACCACTAAAGGGATGACTACCGAGTATGAAGCAACACAGTCAGGTTCTTCCTACCAACCTTCAAATATCCCAGAGTCAGTATGAGCGGTATGACAAAGTTCGGCTTCTTAAAATTGAATAAAATTCGCAACCCTGAACCTCCCGTCTATTACTTCCTAGCCAAACTGAGCTGTTGACGTTTGACGAATTGAAAAATTGTTTTTCCTTTCTTTTAACCTTCCATTGACGTTTGCACAGAGCGTGCCTCTAGATGGAAGATGTGTCCCACAGGTGTGAGTCGTTTTTTTTTTAAGGTTTGGAAGATGATTCTGTTTCAGCTGGCGCGCGGCTCCTGGTGGTTTTGACAAGAGAACGAGGATAATGTATGTGTAAGTTCCGAAGGATCGAGTATGTACTCTAGAAATGAAGAAGCGCCTAGGGAGACACGTTTTTGTTTTAAACGAGGCCAAAACACTGTGTAGGGTATACACGCATGTATGTGTAGAGAGTGTACTCGTTGGCGTTTGGTGTTTTGGTAAATGGCAGAGGGTTAGAGGCTACCAAACTCACCTGGGAATTGAATTGAATTTTGTTATAGGAACTCAATTCAATGGAATTAAACATTGATGCTTCCAGGGATGTTACATTAGGATAATAGACATTCAAAGTCCCCAGGGGGATTTTCTGTTTAAATGGATAGGCTAGGTAATTAAGGAGCAAATCGATTCCAATTCAGAAATAAAAAAAAACCCTTGCTGTTGATATGATACGTTTGAAGGGAGGCTCTGTACAGCTGACTTAGAATTTCAATCAACGACTTTAGGCAACGCGGGTGAAAATTAAATTCTAAAGCATGCCACGGAAAGTGCGACGGAATTCCCATTATGCTTGAGTTGTGAAAGGTTCAAACCTGAACCTCTGAATATCTACATTCCGAGTGGCAAAGGCGGTGATTTATAAATTATAAGTCTTCTGTGTAACTACTCTAAGCCTCAGTTTTTAAGTGAGAAATCACAATCATTTCGGGATAAGAAGCGAACTAACACGAGCAACATGTTTTACAATCAATAATCCTTAATCCAGAGTTACGCCAATACATTTACATACTTAACTGGTCCCGGCCGGGTCCTTTGTTAACTGCCTCCAGTTGCGCACTCCAAGTTGGTTGATGTTGGTTTCTATTTGCGCGCGCCACTTAAGGCGGGGTATTCCTCTACTTCGGCCGACGTCTAGCTGGGAATCGAAGACTCTGCGAGCCGGAGTATTGGTGTCCATTAGTTCTACATGCCCTAGCCATCTTAAACGTCCAATGTTGAGTCTTTTTACTATGGGCATATCGTTATACAGCTCGTTTAGTTCTTGGTTGAATCTTCGTCTCCATACAACGTCAACGCAACCGGGACCGAGGATTTTTCGAAGAATTTCTCTCCCAAAACGATAAAGGATTCCTTCATCCATTTTTTATACGGTCCATGGTTCAGCGCCGTAGAGCAAGACTGGGATGATCAGGGTCTAGTATAGGATCTCCATAATGGTTCGACAAAGGGCTTTACTACTGAATGCGTTCTTACCTCTAAGAAAAAGCGGTTGGCAAGAGTAATTCTTCTTTTAATTTCTGACGAGATGCTGTTGTCAGAGTTAATAGCGGAGACGAGGTGGACAAAGTCCAGTACTACCTCAAAGTTATATCTGTCAATAGTGACGTTTTGTCCAATTCGTCGATGTTGTGTGTCCTTTTGTGTTGACAGCATATGCTTTGTCTTACCCTCATTTACTGCTTAACCCACTTTTGCTACTTCCTTCTCTTTACAAGCAAATGCGATTATGACATCACTTACACGTTGAGTCCTATCAATGCGATGATGTCAATAACGTCGGCATATGCTAGAAGTTCCAACGATTTTTGGAAAATTGTGCCGCTGGTGTTGGCTGGAGAGTTTTACACAATCCTCTCAAGAATTTGGTTAAAGAAGTCACATGACATCAACTTGCTTAAACCCTTTATGGTATCGAATGCATCTGTGAGGTCGTTTCCAACTCTAATGGAGCATCGAGACTTCTTTATCGTCATCGCTCACAGATGGACAAGTTTGGGCGGTATACCAAGTCCAGACATGGCTCTGTATAGTTTGAGTATCGATTTGGACTTCTTGCGGTTTTTCCAGGATCTGCCGAAGCGTGAAAATTTGATCGGTTGAGGGCTTTCCTGGCCTTAAACCACACTGATAAGGGCCAATCAGGTTGTTGGTAAACGGTTTCAGGCGTTTCCATACTACGGCAGATAGGATCTTGTAGGCGATGTTGAGCAGACTTATTCCTCTGTAGTTGGCGCAAACGATGCTGAGGTTCCATTCTTCAGGCATGCTTCCAACCGACCAGATTTGGCTTATGAATTGTTGGATGTTACTTACCAAGTCATCTCCGCCAGCTTTATAAAGCTCAGCGGGAAGGCCGTCATTTCCGGCGGCCTTATAAAGCTTGAGTTTAGATATTGCTATCCTCACTTCACTTAGGTCGGCTGGTTGGCAGTTTTCGCTGTCGTTGCCAATATTAAATGGTTCGTTCTGCCTGACAGCGGAATGTTGTTCGTCATCGCCGTGTAACAGTCTGCAGAAGTGGTTCTTCCATATCCTCAGCATCGACTGTGTCTCAACTACGATATTACCTTGTTCATCTCGACAGGATTCTGTTCGAGCCTTGTATCCTTAGCTTTGACGTTTTACACTTTGGTAAAACTTGCGAACATAGTTCCTGGAGTGGCACCTCTCTATATCCTCGATCGCGCGCTTTTCTTGCTCTTTTTTCTTTTTTCTGAAAAGCCGATGTTCTTCGCCTCTTCTTTGCCTATAGATCTCAATGGCAGCTGTCATCTTCACCTGCAGCTTAGCCTTGTAGGCCTCGTTCTTGGCTGCGAGCATTTGTCGGCATTCCTCATCAAACCAGGGGTTTCGTTGGCATCGTTGCCATTGTTCTTCGATATTAAATGCTGGTGGTATGGTGTGAATCGAGAGGTTAAGGTTGCGCGAAGGTCTTGGCGGTCTCTTGCGATTGCAGTCTTTCGACATTAAATTTTTTCACACTATTTCTGTTTTTTTGTGGCGTGGTGGAAATCCTTACTTTGGCTACAACAAGGTAGTGGTCCGAGTCGATGTTGGCCCCTCGGAATGTTCGGACATCCAAAATACTAGATGCGTGCCTCTTGTCTATCGCAATGTGATCAATTTGGTTGACTGTTCTCCTGTTTAGTGTTCCTACATTCCAGGTGCAGTTACGAACGTCGTTGTCCTTTTTTTCGTTCAGCAGTGTCGTCAACAATAATATCAGTTCTTTGTGAGGCTATTGGTTGCTTCGCAACATAAGCTTTTTTCCTTGGATGGGTAGTTAATCCAAAGCACAACCCCAACCTGGAGGGCTGACCATAGGACAGCGGGCCGGGAAAAATTCCGATGTCAGTTGCCCATTTTGGGATATGAGCGCTGCCGTTGACCCATTGAGGGCTCCTCCGCCACAAACTCTTTTCCAACACCCTGGCTCAGTATTGGAAATCCCTATAGACCTGGTGTTCAAATATGTCGAAGCAGCTCATATAGGGATTATGCTACCAGTTCGATCAAACTGGAGCTGTAGACGCCACGTCGCCACCGTTGACTCCACATAGGGAATTCCTCCGCTGCCGCCTGAGAGTGAGTACCTTAGTGATAGGATACTCCTCCCCATGTCTCGTTCGCTGCTACCAACGACCTTCCACAGGGGTTTGTTACCCCATCTGCAGATCCTGAAAAAAAAACTCAAGAAGTCCAAATCGGTACCCACCACCTATTTATCGATTTCAAAGCCGCATACGACAGCATTTATAGAGCCGAACTATACAGAGCCATGTCTAGTTTTGGTAAACCGCCCAAACTCATCCGTTTGTGTAGGATGACGATGGAGAATTCTCGCTGATTCATCAGGATCGGAAACGACATCACCGACATATTCGATACCAAAAAAGGATTTAGGCAAGGCGACGCACTGCCACGTGACTTCTTCAATTTGATTCTTGAGAGGATTGTGCAAAACTCCCGAGCCAACACCAGAGGTACAATTTTCCAAAAATCGGTGCAACTACTAGCATACGCCGACGATATTGACATCATTGGTAGGACTCAACGTGATGTCATTGCCACGTTTTCTAGTATAGAGAAGGAAGCGGCAAAAATGGGTTTAGCAGTAAATGAGGGTAAGACTAAGTATATTCTGTCATCACGAAAGGACACACAACATCGACGAATTGGACAGAACGTCCCATTGACAGATATAACTTTGAGGTAGTACGGGACTTTGTCTATCTCGGTTCCGCTATTAACTCTGACAACAACATCTCGTCAGAAATCAAACGAAGAATTACTCTTGCCAATCGCTGTTTCTTCGTGCTAAGAAGGCAATTTAGTAGTAAAGCCCTCACTCAAACTACTAAGGAAATCCTATATAAGACCCTGATCATCCCAGTCCTGCTCTACGGCGCTGAAGCATGGACGGTATCAAAAGCGGATGAAGAAATCCTTGGTCGATTCGGGAGAAAAATTCTTCGGAAAATCTTCGGTCCCGTTTGCGTTGACGGGCTATGGAGACGAAGATTCAACCACGAACTATACTCCGCATTGGATGTTTAAGATGGCTGGGACACGTAGAAAGAACGGACACCAATACTCCGGCTAGCAGAGTCTTCGATTCCCAGCCAGACGTCGGACGCAGTAGAGGAAGACCTCGCCTTAAGTGGCGCGCACAAGTAGAAACCGACTTCAACCAACTTGGAGTGCGCAACTGGAGGCAGTTAGCTAAGGACCGGGCTAATTGGAGAGGCATGTTGGTTGAGGCCCAGGTTCATTCCGGGCTGTAGCGCCACTTAAGTACGTAAGTAAATGAGAACTAGTAGGATGTGCCATCATGATTTTGTCCACACACCTAAACCATCTGCCGGAATCATGGAAACCTCTATTTGTAGATGGCGCTGCATCCAATTATGACCTCATGCATTCTCAAACACACTGCGTCGTCAAACATTTATTTCACGCGCCATTATCTGTATTCCAAACATTTATATCAAGGACATCCATCTCTCATCCATAAAGGTAACACTAATGAATACAACAACAGCGACGGTGTCAACAATGGCGACTAACACTATTTTTATGTTTTTTACACTCTGTCAACGTCAACAACACAATAAAGTGAATTTGTTCACTTTGGTGTTCGCCTCCAGGCGAAGCACACTCAAGGAACGTGATTTCGACACGAAAAACCATGTACAAGTATAGGAGAACACCTGTAGGTGTGTGTTTTGCCTTACTTTAATGGATCACCACTTCTCGAGCCATAAAAACGACAATGTACGTGCATCCTTCATCTGGAAAACTGGATGCTGGCAGTCGCGAATGCCTGCAAGACCAATGCAATAAATGAAAGAGCGGGTGCAGACTTTTAAGTGCTTTACGGGACTAAAAAAAAGAAACCGTAAGAAGAATAATGTGTAAGCGCATTAACCCGTTTTTTTTTTTTGTTTCGATGGTGGTTGCATGAATCCTCTAACTCCCAAGAAGATTGTACTTTTCAAGTTGGGGCACCTTGCTGCGTTCGAAATTAATCGGCCAAAATATTTAACAGCTCAAAAAGTCAAAAGTCAAAAGTCAAAAGTCTCAAAAAGTCCTTCCATTACCTGATCCATTTCGTGCAGGAGTCTCGAGTGTTTTAATTGACGCGACGTCTCAAGTGATGTTTTTTTTTTTGTAGAAGAAAACCAACACCTGTGCGCGTTCTCGTTTGTTTTCAGAATTAACAATAGTAACTGAACGTCACTTAGACCTAGAGGCACGTCCTTGATGTTGTGAATAAAAATTGATTGCCGTTTTGTTTTTTGTTTTTGTTTTTTATTTTCTAAGAATTTTTGGGAACAATCAATACACTCACAGCAGCATACACCGTTGGTAAGGCTGGCTGCGAACAACCTCCCGTCCATGATACAACACCCACCTGCTTGCCAGTGGATTTATCCACCAAAGGACTACCCGCATCAAACTGACAAGGATTCGTTCCGAATTCGATATTATCAGCACACACCATTCCTTTCGTTATAACATTGTTTGGGTACCAAGTTCTGCAAGAGTCCTCACTTATCATGCGTACCGTCGCGACTTTAAAGTTTCCCGGAGTAACATGAACACCTTCACTAATCTCACCCCACCCAGTGACATAAGCGAGATGGCCAGCAAATTGTCCTTTCATAGCCAATTCGATGGACTTAACACGTGGTCCGAATGTTAGATCATTAGCCAGTGTCAACATGGCAACGTCACGGTCCAAATTTGTCTGATTGAAGGTCGGGTGTATAGTAGCTGAACGCAGTTTATACGCATCACCATCGAAATGTTTGGATGATCCAACACGAATGCTTAACTTGTCCACGGGGATGCTGAAAACACAATGAGCCGCTGTAAGTATTTTACTTTCTGATAAGATCGAACCGCTGCATTTATGTTCGTCGTTTACACGTAGTGACACTTGATAGGGGTAGTTTTCGATTCTAGCGTCGAGTGGTGCTTGGACGACACCACTACTATGTTGAGTTGCCTCAAAATTCGGGTTGAGAATATTCGTCAGCCCCAAGAGAATCGATAAGACTGATGCAGACTCCATGGTGGATGAAATAGAACTGATTGCGTTATTCGTGCTTCATTGAAGCTTTTATAGGCTCTTATCTTGAAATTGTGGTTCTGTAGGGTAAATTTCATCAATTAAAAATGATGCTGTATACAGTATTTGATTCCGAGGCTGAGTCGCCCAGATGAGACAATTTCTCTTCTTGGCTCATCATCTCGAATTCGCTGATTTGTGATCCTTCCCGATTGGCAGGTGTCGTGTCGGTATCGACAGGGTGTTCTTAAACATCCCTAGTTGATGATGCATTTGTAGAGACATCATTCTCTGTACTTCAATTTTTCCCACGATTAGGCGGGATTCATTGATCGCCCATGGTCTACCCGTCTTACCACAGGAAGGCTATCTTGAGAGCGGAGGTAGCCCGGTATTTTGCCGATTACTCCTCTATACTAGCAACCGTGGCTATGGCATCACGTTGACTCCTACCAAGGATATCAACATCGTCGGTGTATGCTAGTAGTTCCACCAATTTTTGGAAGATTGTGCTTCTGGTGTTGGGGTGGGAGGTTTGCATAATCCTCTCAAGAATCAAATTAAAGAAGTCACATGACAGCGCATCGCCTTCCCTAAATCCCTTTTTGGTATCGAATGTGCGGTGAGGTCGTTTCCAACCCTGGTGGAGCACCGAGAATTCTCCATCGTCATCCTACATAGACGGACGAGTTTGGGCGGCATACCAAAACTAGACATTGGTCTGTATAGTTCGTCTCTATAAATGCTGTCGTATGCGGCTTTGAAATCGATAAATAGGTGGTGGGTATCGATTTGGACTTCTTGGGTTTTTTTCCAGGATCTGCCGAAGTGTTAAAATTTGATCGGTTGTGGACTTTCCTGGCCTAAAACCACAATGATGAGGGCTGATCAGGTTGTTGGCAAACGGTTACAGGCGTGCACATATCACGGCAGATAGGATTTGTAGACGATGTTGAGG
Organism: Rhingia campestris; assembly: GCA_932526625.1. Lineage (NCBI taxonomy): Eukaryota > Metazoa > Arthropoda > Insecta > Diptera > Syrphidae > Rhingia > Rhingia campestris. The sequence continues at coordinate 177,004,638 of OW052182.1, forward strand.
AGACTTATGACTCTGCTTATGGGTCTCCTTTTTTGTGGATCAGACAAACCATGCTAAGGTTCCATTCATCATTCATACTTTCATCCGACCAGATTTGGCTTATGAGCTGGTGGATGTTGCTTAAAAAATCATCTCCACAAGCTTTATAAATGTCAAAAGGAAGGCCATCATTTCCGGCGGCCTTTTGAAGCTTGAGTTTAGATATTGCTATCCACACTTTCCTTAGATCGGGTGGTTGGTAGTTTTCGTTGTCATCGCCAATGTTGAATGGTTTAATCTGGCTGACAGCGGAAGATTGTTCGTCATTGCCGTTTAACAGGCTACAGAAGTGGTTCTTCCATATCATCAGCATCGACAGTGTCTCAACTACGATATTTCCTTGTTTATCTCGACAGGATTCTGTTCACACCTTGTACCCTGGCTTTGAAGTTTTACACTTCGGTAAAACTTGCGAACACCATTCCTGGAGTGACACCTCACCATATCCTCGGTTGCGTGCTTTACTTGCTGTTTTTCCTTCTTTCTGAAAAGATGGTGTTTTCCACCATATACCGCTATAGAGCTGAATGGCAGCACTGGTCTTCACCTACAGCTTAGCCTCGTTTTTCGCTCTAAGCATCAGTCGTCATTCTTTATGAAACCAAGGATTCCTTGGTGAGCTCGAGAAAACTTCTAAAGCTGTTGCAGTTTTGGCTTGTTGATATCGGTGCCATTTTTCTTCGACATTAGATGCTGGTGGTATCGTCTTAATCGAGAGGTTAAGGGATACGCGTTCTGCGAAGGACAGTCTCCCGATATTGAAATTTCTTACAGTATTTCTGATTTGTTGTGGAGTGGTGGATATAAGCATTCTTACCTTGGCTGCAACAAGGTGGTGGTCCGGATCGATGGCAGCCCCTCTGAATATTCGGACATACAAAATACTGCCTCTTGGCTATCGCCATCAATTTGATTGACCGTGCTTTGATCCGAAGACCGCCAGATATCGAGATGAGGAAACCGTGTGCTGGCTATAGTGGCATTTCGTTCCGTAGCGATGTCGATTGGCCTAAGTCTGTTGCCAGACATGTTGTAGTGTAGGCTGTGTTTTCAGACAATACTGGCAAAGATGTCTTCTCTTCATACTTTTGCGTTAAAATCTCTCAGCACGTTTTTTACATCGTACTTCGGTAGTCGCTCAGAAGTTTTGTCAAGCAGCTTGAAGAAGCAGTCTTTCACTATAACCTCCGACGGGGCGTAAGCTCATATAAGGCTTTTGTTTGCGGATTTGGCCCTGATGCGAGTTGTTACAATACATTCGCTTGAAAACATAAGACTTCTTGGCTTAGCCTTGCACTTATTTCAAATCCGCATCCGAATAGTAGCTGTTTCTGCTCACTATAACACGGTCCGTAGTAGATGTCAAAGTTTTTCGTCCTCTTTTTGCCCGGCCTATCCCATCGTATTTCCTGGATGGCAGTAATGTCTGCTTTGTATCAACTTAGGGCTTCCGCTAGTTGTTCGTCTGCACCTCTCATGTTTAATGTTCTCATATTCTATGTTCACATTAGAACGCCGTTGTCCGTTGTTGTTTAGCAGTGTCGTCAACAATATGATCAGTCCTTTCCGAGGCTATTAGTTGCTTAGAGTTAGTACCAATTTATTGGATACGCCTAGGATATGGGTCCATCAGTATACACTACAGGATTGAGCGCTTCCCTTGGCATTTCATCCCATCCGCCACCATCTTTGATCATTGGGCCTGGCTAACCCTTGACATTTCTAGATGACGTGTTGTTCGTATACATATGCCGAATCAGCTCATTTAGGTTATTCACTTTGTCCATCTTAACTGGGACTGGAGGCGCCACCGTTGACTTCCGTTATCGCCTGGAAATAGAATACGTGCATTAACGTGTGTCTGCTGCCGCCAAGATTTGACACAGGGATTGAGACCCTATCTACTAGGTACTCAGCTGTCGCTACGTGAAGGCTGAGAGTCAGAGTTGGTAGGCTTAAGGTAGGTGAAAACTCAAGGTTTCATTTAATCGCATTCCCTACCATTTGATCAACAAAAGATCTCATACACCTCCGTGTTGTCTTGATCGTAAGCCAGCGATTTTGATCTACTGATCTACGTTACGAGAAAAGTCCTTTCCATCTCGATGTTTCGAAAATAAGCGTTAAGGTAATTATAATGCCTTTCCAAGAAATGCTTAAAGCAACATTAGGGTTCATCAGCTTTTCCAGTCTTAAGATTACTTAAACTCCTTTGTGCTTGCAGGTCAAAATCAATCTTCGCAAATTAGCGGCTTAAAACTCCCTTTTTAGCCATGCATCCTTCGGCGTTTGCTGTTCCACCTTGGATTTGGGCTTACGGGTTTTCTCCCACCTCAAACTTATGGTTCCCGCTTATACATTGAACGTGCGTTGCAACGAATTACGGCGCACGGTCAATATCTAAGTGGGACCCTTGGCTGACACTAAACAGGCATGCTGATTAGTCATTTTCAGGTAGGCGCCCGCGAGAAGGACTGAAAGATGAGGATTTTGCCCACCCATGGGAGTTAGAAGAGGATCATTACAACGAATAACTCGTTTGCGTCCAAATCCAATTTATGAGCAAGTTCAACCCTCTGGGACCATATTTTGTAAAACTAATCGAAATCACTTCGTTATCGTTGAAATACGATTATGTAAAACGAGTATCATTTTAGGTTCTACGATACTCGTTTTTTCTTACGACTGACATTTTGGCAGTCGTATAGCTTTCGTTTTCGTTTAGCTGTCATAACTATTTCTCGTTTTACACAATCGCCCGTTGTCGTGACTATCGTTTACTTCTGTATCGTTTCTCATTTCGTTTTATGTAAATATCCCCTGGATTTGCCTGTTCGCCAAGACTTTTGCCAAAAAAATTATTGAAATGTCCGAAGAAGACAGCAACTGGATAAATTGCTTGTTTATATCTGATGAGGCTTATTTTCATCTACACGGCAATGTCAACAAGCAATGGAGTGACTTTAATCCATAATTACTGCATGAGACGGAACTGTACCCAGAGCGAGTCAGTATGTGGTGTGCAGTTTCATCAAGGTGCATTGTTGGGGCATATGAGTTAAGAAAACGGTGTAACAGTGAAACTGTCACTGGAGAACGTTATTAAACGATGTTGAAGAAGTTATTTTTTACCCAGGACTGCGCCTAAGACATACCCTTTCCATCAGGATTCGGTTTCAGCAAGATGGAGCAACTGAACGGAGCAACGAAAATTCCGAACAAAATTAATATCCATAAACTCCACTTTTCGCTGGCCCCCAAAGGTCACCTGACCTGGCTGCACCGGGTGTTTTTTTTATGGGGTTATGTCAAGCAACATGTGTATAAAAGTAAAACATGGGAAATGACTGAAAAAGTCGATTAAAACGATAATTGAGGCGATTCCGACTTCAACCTTTCAGGCCGCAAGGAATAATTTTCTGGCCAGGTCTAACATATGCGTGAATGAGCGTGGTTTTTCATCCAAAAAAAATCGAATATTCCATATTCATATGATTGGAATATAACGAAACATATACACATACACATTTTTGGCGCAACAGGCTGGTTAGTACCCAGGGCCTAGCTTTCTCACAACCATTCATGTGTGCGTGTGTAGTTCTTGCACGATGGCGGGACCTCCTGTTTTATGCCGACTCCGGAGGGCTTAGTTGAGATAAGTATCAAACAATTGATACTACTCGGATAATTTGTCAGATCATCCCGAGAGGAGGGAAGTGAAAAATCATTTAGGTGTTGCTACGGCTGGGAATCGAACCCAGACCTTCTGCGCGGCAGTACATCGCACTAACCATCGCGCCACACAAAACAAAAAAACAGTGACTCCCCGAAGTTAGTTCGGACACCATCCATGGAGTAAGCCTTCACTACATCCAACATCTTTCCTATCACTCTCTTTCTACCTCTTCTCAAACGGCCGAACTCTTGTAAACACATTTTAAAAGTTTTGTGAATTTCTTAATGTAGCAGGATTCATGCACCACCCTTCATATTGTCTAAGGGACGGAATGCATCTGGCTATTTTGTTTAAGTATTTGTTGCTATACTTTTAAAAAAAAAAATAGAGTAAGCCAGCAGACATTGCTACGATGTTCGCGCGAGACTATGGAGTTCGCTATGGTTGAGTCTCCAATCAATTTAATTGTACGCTTTTGTATCCTATCTAGTAGGTACAATGATTTTTGGCTGAACCTAACCATATGTGGGCGTCAAACTCAAGTTTGGGGCGTATATACGATTTATATATTGAGGACTGATCAGATGGGGTCAATTGCATCGGTTAAGGAAACCTATGCATTTCACTGCGTTTTTGGCGACTTCTAATATGTTCTTACACCCACAAAACGGACAAAACGGAGCCTTGGGGAAGATCACAATTTATTTGGTGCGTAGCAGACTTGAAACCGTCCAAAATAACTAAAATTGAACGTTTTGAAATAAAATTTCTAATCCATTGAAGAAGAGTTTCATCGATTCCAAAAGCATGCATTTTCGACAAAAGGGGCTTGGGACCTGTCAAATGCCTTTGAAATATAAAGTGCAACGATCTTGTTTTCGCCACTAAGGTAGATTGATTGGTTCCATATGATGATATATATGGAACATCAAATCACCAGTGGACCTTTTGAAAACCGTAGTGTCGGTCATTGAAAAGTTTTTGGTATTCAAGATATTTCATAAGCTGACAGTTAATCAGCGTTTTCATGGCCTTTGAAAATAGGGACGTAAGTGCAATAAGTCGGTAGTTGGAGAGTGAAGAAGTTTTACCATTTTTTGGGATGATCTGGATAAATGCAGTATTCCATCAACTCGGAAATTGTCCTACTGAACAGATGAAAAAGCTTAAGCAGTGGTTTTCCCAGCGTTGAAGAAAATCTCTTTAGAATTAGGGGGGAGATACCATCTGGACCAGCCGATTTGTGAATTTTAAGATTGAATAATACTCTTGCGTCCTATGAAGCAAATAAAAGCCATGGAAATATTCGATCTCACTATTGACGACCATCTAAGCAAGAAAAGCTGAAAGCAGTTGTCTAACAGCCGAAAAACTACTGGCAGCCTTTAGCAGCTTCAAAGTATACATTACTACCAACCAGGAAATATGAAGTATTACATTCAGTCCGTCTCATTGTAATGAGCAGAGTACCAACGTTTATTAGTCCCATAGAATGTTCTCCGTTGTCTTTTGTATCCTATCTAGTAGGTACAATGATTTTTGGCTGAACCTAACCATATGTGGGCGTCAAACTCAAGTTTGGGGCGTATATACGATTTATATATTGAGGACTGATCAGATGGGGTCAATTGCATCGGTTAAGGAAACCTATGCATTTCACTGCGTTTTTGGCGACTTCTAATATGTTCTTACACCCACAAAACGGACAAAACGGAGCCTTGGGGAAGATCACAATTTATTTGGTGAGTAGCATACTTGAAACCGTCCAAAATAACTTAAGTTGAATGTTTTGAAATAAAATTTCTAATCCATTGAAGAAGAGTTTCATCGATTCCAAAAGCATGCATTTTCGACAAAAGGGGCTTGGGACCTGTCAAATGCCTTTGAAATATAAAGTGCAACGATCTTGTTTTCGCCACTAAGGTAGATTGATTGGTTCCATATGATGATATATATGGAACATCAAATCAGCAGTGGACCTTTTGAAAACCGTAGTGTCGGTCATTGAAAAGTTTTTGGTGTTCAAGATATCTCATAAGCTGACAGTTAATCAGCGTTTTCATGGCCTTTGAAAATAGGGACGTAAGTGCAATAAGTCGGTAGTTGGAGAGTGAAGAAGTTTTACCATTTTTTGGGATGATCTGGATAAATGCAGTATTCCATCAACTCGGAAATTGTCCTGCTGAACAGATGAAAAAGCTTAAGCAGTGGTTTTCCCAGCGTTGAAGAAAATCTCTTTAGAATTAGGGGGGAGATACCATCTGGACCAGCCGATTTGTGAATTTTAAGATTGAATAATACTCTTGCGTCCTATGAAGCAAATAAAAGCCATGGAAATATTCGATCTCACTATTGACGACCATCTAAGCAAGAAAAGCTGAAAGCAGTTGTCTAACAGCCGAAAAACTACTGGCAGGCTTTAGATGCTTCAAGTTTATACATTACTACCAACCAGGAAATATGAAATATTACATTCAGTCCGTCTCATTGTAATGAGCAGAGTACCAACGTTTATTAGTCCCATAGAATGTTCTCCGTTGTCTAGAGGTGGCGCAAAAATAACCATCCAATGTTTTTTGGCTGTAATTTAAAAAAAAATGAAAAACTTTGATTCTTCTTGTGGATTATTTTTATTTGGTCTTTTAAATTTTTTTACATCAAGCCGAGAATATGATGTCATGTAAATGGCCGCCGCCACAGTTGATTGTCATTTGAGCCCTTTTTATGGCATTTTCCATCACTTTGGCCAAAACTTCCGGAGAGCTGCAAGAGTCTGAGGCTTGTTGACATAAACCCGCGACTTCAAAAAGCCACACAAAGAGAAGTCTGGAGCGGTCAAATCAGGCGATCTTGCTGGCCAGTGCAAATCGCCAAAACGGGAGATTAGGCGCCCGGGAAATGCATCCTTCAGCATATCGGTTGTGGCACGTGTAGGGTGTGCCGTTGCACCGTCCTGTTGGAACCACATGTTTTCCAATCCCAATTCATCAAGTTGCGGCAAAAAAGAACTCGTTGATCATTGCTTTGTAGCGCTCACCATTCACAGTAACCGTTTGGCCCGCGACGTCTTCGAAGAAAAAAGGTCCGATGACTCCTCCAGCGAAAACAGCACACCATACAGTGACTTTGAGCGGGTGTAATGGCTCTTCGTGGGTTACACGCGGATTTTCAGTGCCCCAGAAGCATAAATTTTGCTTATTTACGTACCCGCTAAGATGGAAATGGGCCTCATCACTCATGATTATTTTTGATGAAAAATCATCTTCCTCTTGGTGGTGATTAAGGATGGCTTGAGCGTATGTTAGACGCGATTAGCGGTCAGCAGCTAACAGCTGATGCACCGTCTGGACTTTGTACGGAAACATCTTCTAATCATCTACCAAAATTCGCTGTAAAGACCGTCGACTGATACCCATTTGCGTGGAACGTCGTCTGGTCGATGTCGACGGCGCTTCCATGACATCTTCGGCTACAGCAGCAATATCTCTGCAGAACGGCTACTCCGGGGTCTGCCACGCCTGGCAGCATCTTGTGTTGTGCCAATCTCTTCGAGGCGAGCGGCTAAACGTCGCAGTGTTTCACCAGTAGGCGTTGGACGGCTAGGAAATCTGCGACGAAATTCACGTTGTGCCAAAGTCACCGACCGATTATTGCTCAGATAAATAGTCACCAATATTCCGCGTTCTGGAGCAGTGTAGCGTAAAATTGTTTATTAATGTGTTTTTCGCATGTGTTTACTACACAAATGTCAAAACAGAACTGACATTAGGGACCAATCGCAAAATTTATAGCATTTTCTTATAGGAGGATTACTTTTGCGCCACCTTGTATAAGGGGAGACTGGGCACATTCTGGCATCGTAAAAATGGCTGCAAAATGAGCAGCGAGCAGATTGGCTTTGTCTAGTGAGGTGACAGCTGGAATATTATTGTAAATGAGCGTTGGTATGGAATTCTTAAGCTTTTTTTTTACAAACGACCAAAAGCTTTTTCTTCTTTTGGGACATAGTAGAATTTCTTGCCTCAACTTTTGTCTACCTTTAAACTGGAATATATCAAAAACGGTATTTCAATGAAAATGCTGTTTAATACCATAATGCCGTTTTCGTAAACGTTTCATATTGAAAGCAGAGATGGATACCTTATTTTGATTATCAAAAACGGAAGAAACCATATAAGAGGGAGCACTTTTTAAGAATTAAATCACAGAACATTGACTTCCTCGAATTAATCAGGCATTCGTGAAGCCATCGAACCCATTAAATAATCAGATAGCATTATTCAAAGTGACTTCTGTTCATCGGTCGGCTCGAATACAGATTGTTTGTTGCAATCTATGAAATTCTTTGGACATGCATTTCATGTGATATATGATATATGACATATGATCTGAGCCGATCTGTCTGGCCATCCGTCCGTTGCACAGTGGGGCAGCTCATATGATGGAGTCGGAATAAACTCAAAAAATGAATTGAGTGAGATGAGTACACAAAGTTGTTTTTCCGTTATAATACATTCCAGTGCATTTTTTGCAAAAACAGTTATATTTTTTTCTAGCTTTGTCACTTAGAACGAGCTAATTGAAAGTAACACTTTAATTCTTCTTGCACCGTGTGTCTTAACAAAAAGTTCAATTGGCGCGTGTTTGCGTAGCTGTAATTTTTCTTTAAATCTCGTGAAAGTTAAAAAATAATATGGAATCGATAGCTTCAAGTATGTACTTACCATGTGGATTTAGTTGTATGCAAAAACTATAAAAGCAATTTTTGTTTTTTTGTTTTTGTATATGCATTCAAATTTCAAAAATATTAAATATAATTTCGTAAATAGCTAAAGCAAAAGTAGATTTCCAAACGCTTCCACACGGAGATATTTATTTGTCAATATAGCTTGACTTCTTGTGTATACAATACAAAATAAAACGGGTGCTCATATGTACACCATTTTTTTTAATTCAGTTTTTCCTAATCCACCACTTCAACAAATGTGGTGTATTAATTCACACATATTCTTAAAAAGTTCTTATTTTCGTGTAGGTTCGCATTCAAATGTTGTGTTTTATACAAGGATGGAGTTGTTTAACCTTATGAAGGAATCGGGGCTTCAAACCCTAGAACAAAAATTTAATTTTTTGGAGATACACCTTGAAGCCCACCACAATATAAATGTTAAAGAACTCCAGCATACAATTTCGCAATTTAGAATAAGATTTAGAGAAAAGTGGTTAAAATCTGCTAGGAATGAAATTCGCTTTAAAAAAGATTTGGTTGCATACATCAATAGCCTTCAAACTCTTGGATAAAGCAACTCCGCCAAAACAGCGAGGCGGCCGCCCAGAAAAGCCGTTTTAAGAAAGCAGCGATAGAAGCAAACGATTCAAAACAGAAGCAATGCGAAAGGAGCTGTCAACTTCGCAATTAGGATTTGCGACAAAGGTAAATCTACGAGCAGCAGGTCATCCAGTTGCATCAAAATTAGTAGAGGACCTAGTGCGTTCACCTCAGCGTGCAATTAATTATAAAAATGTGTTCCATAAAGAACAACAACGAACTCGACAGATGTCAGGGGAAGAAGCACTGTCAACCGTAGTCGAGGCCAAGCTCACAGGACACCAATATGATGTTATTAGAGCCAAATACCCTGAAAGATTTCCTTCATACAAAGTTGTTCAAACTGCAAAAAAAAACGTGCTATCCGAAAAGAGAAGACATGACTGTAACAGATACATCAGCTGAAGTGACAGTTCAAGCTTTGATGAATGTTTGATATTAGTTCAAAAAGATATTACATCTTTTTTTCTTTGAAAGATGAGCAATTAAGCAATTTGTGTTTGATTTCTAAGTGGGGCTTTGATGGTAGTTCTGGGCACAGTTCATACAAGCAGAAATATGTTGGAAAGGATGCTGATGATTCTAGTGTATTTATAAGTTCTGTGGTAGATACCCCCCCAATTGGTTTGTGGGAGCTCAGAAGAAAAAGCTGTAATATGGCAAAATCCTGTAATATGGCAAAATCCTAGACCTTCTTCAAAATTTGTATATACGAAAGAATCAGCTCAAGTTTCGGTATCTGAAAAGCTCAGAATAGATGCTCAAATTCAGAGTCTTTACCATTCAAAAGTTAACGTTGAAGAAAAGGTTGTTGAAGTGGCACATAAACTCGCCTTTACAATGGTGGACGGAAAAGTTTGTAACGCTTTGATACCGTCTCATCTCAGCGTTGTTATATCTGCGGTGCACGTTCCAAGGACTTTAATAATATTGAAGAGCTGCTGTTAAAACCCTACAATCCCAGTGCATTGCAGTTTGGCTTGTCAGTGCTGCACTGTTGGATTCGAGTTTTTGAGTGCCTTTTGCATGTGGGCTATAAGCTTCCAGTAAAAAGATGGAGAGTTCGTCAAGAGGATAAAGATGTTGTAGCATCAAATAAGGCTCGAATACAAAAAAAGTTCAGAGATCGAATGGGTCTCATTGTTGATCAACCTAAGCCTGGTTTTGGGAACTCTAATGATGGCAACACTGCTAGGCGATTTTTTAGCAACGCAGATGTGGCATCTGAAATCTTGGGTGCCGATAAGACATTGATTGAAAAACTGCATGTTGTACTGGTAGCCATTTCAAGTGGCTATGATATAAATACTGAAAAGTTCAGAGTATTTGCACTGGATACTGCCAAATACTTTGTCAATATTTATCCGTGGTATTAAAGGGTGATCCATTTCGAAATTCCCTACTTTTTTAAAGAAAAAAACACAGAAAATTCAAATTTAATGGAGAATGTTTACTATCATTTGAAAGAACATTCTTTGGCATTTATTTTTTGAAGATTATGTCTATCAAATGTTGGCCGTTGCTACGTCGCAGATGGTCCATCCGTTGAATCCAATTTTCGATCACTCGTTCGAGCATTTCGACTGGTAACTGACGAATGACACGCGTGATGTTTTCCTCCAAGGCCTGAATCGAAGCGGGTTTGTCGGCATAAGTTTTGACTTTACATATCCCCACAGGAAAAAGTCTAACGGTGTGATATCACACGATCATGGTGGCCAATCGACCGGTCCAAAACATGAAATTATGTGCTCACCGAAATGTTCTCTCAATAAGTCCATTGATTGATGCGATGTGTGGGAAGTGGCGCCGTCTTGCTGAAACCAAATGTCGCCGAGATCACGAGCTTCAATTTCAGGCATCAAATAGTCGGTTATCATGGCACGATACGGGTCGCCATTGACGGTTACGTTCGCACCAACATAATTGTACACTCTCAGCTACGGCCGCTATATTTTCTTCACAGCGTGCTGGACGTGGTCTATTCGGTCGAATATTATCCAATAAAGAATGCTGGGTCTCAAAATGGGTGATGGTGTTGCGAATAGTACGCTCAGTAGGCCGATTATGTTGACCATAAGTTGAGCGAAGTGCACGAAACACATTCCTCACAGAACGTGAATTTTCATAATAAAGTTGAACGATTTGTAAACGTTGTTCACGCGTAAGTCTTTCCATTATGAAATGCCAAACAATACTAAACAAAAATAACATTACAGCATGACACGACTCACACGTGATCTGTCAAAAAAGGCTATTGAAAAAAGTATCTCTACTTGGATCACCCGTTATATGCCTCCAACTGTACATAAGCTACTAATCCATGGTCCAGATGTTATTTCTGCTGCTTTTCTTCCAATAGGCCAACTCTCTGAAGAAGCGCAGGAAGCCAGGAACAAAGACTTCAAAAAAATCGAGAGAGCTTTTCAAGGAAATGTTCCCGGCAAAAATGCAATGAAGATGGTTTTAATTTAATGTTAATAACACCAGATCCGCTAATAACAAGCTACAGGCAATTGCCTAAAAAACAGGTTAAATCATTTCCTAAAGAAGTTTTCGATTTAATCATTGCTCCTAATGTTTTTTGTTCTGAGAACAGTGATGAAAGTGAGAGTGATTGTCTATCAGATGAATCTGAATTTTAGTTATTTCTTGGTGTGTGTATTTACTTATTGTAATATTAATTATAATTTGTAATTTAAAAATATGAATAACAAAAAAAATCGGAACTATTTTTTTTTTTTTTTTTTTCAATTTAAAAAAAATCATAAGTTACACAATAAAAATAACTTTAAAAAGTCAAATATGGTCTTTCTATGCACTAATAAAAGATTCTTACATAAAAAATATTTTTCAGTATAGCTAGCCCATCACATGAATTGTTTCCGGTTTTTGGGGTATCTTGCCCCACTGTGCGTTGGTCACCAATTTCAGGTTCATAAATTTCGAACTAGAGTCCCGCGCTTATTAGTCCCACGCACAAACCACTAGGCTACTTTGCCTAGATAGTCATTTTTCGTTTAGAACGAATATGGACTTATTCATGAAGATTGCTGTTGGCATGACAATCAGTCGTCAGCCCTAAATCCTTTTGTGGTATCAAACATTTCGAAAATGTCGCTGGCGCCCCTGATTAAGCACCGAGAATTCTCCATTGTCATCCTGCATAGAAGTCAAGTTTGGCTGTGTGGCTTTGAAATCGATGAATAAATGGTGGTTATCGACTTGGATTTCTTGGGTTTTTTCAAGGATCGGTCGAAGATTTAATCAGTTGTGGACTTTCCTGGCCTAAATCCACACTGATAAGGACCGATCAGATTGTTGTTAAACTGTTTTAGGCATTCACTTATACGGCAGATAGGATCATGTAGGCGATGTTAAGGAGACACGAGTGAGACTTAAGAAAGTCTCATTTTTCGTGGAAATGGCGCCCAACGTGTTGTGCCCGAAGAGCCAAAATAGTGATTTCAAGGTGGCGATCTGCCACGGTTAAAGTCCGTTGCCGTAGATTTGCAATAGCTCCGCCGCAATGCTTTTACATTTTAGTTCCCATCTTTTTTATTAAATCAAATACCGTTTAGGCTGTTATTTTTAGATTTTAGACTGAAGGTAGATCTCCGATCTAAGAGACTAAGTAAGATAGCTGAAAGTCTGTGAAGAAAGCAATAGTGGTCGAGTATGGAAAGTAAAAGCTACAAGCGGCTGCCAAAATGCCCAAATGATGAGGACTGGGCCAAATTGTTTATGATTGGAAGGACTCGAAGCTTTGGCCGTGTTGAAGAACCTCAGCCAACCTGATTTTTGGTTGAGCCAGACTCCAGTGTGATGAGGAGATAAAGGAAATGCTTGTGTTCCGTCTGATGTTAATATAGAATAGCTTTCCTTTTCTCTTCATTTTATTTGTTGTTATTGTGAAGATAGAATATTTGGAGAGGGGCAAAAAGCCACCCGTCCGACAAGTTTATCCGTGCGGTGACTAGCGTGCAACGCCCTTCTCTCCAGTATTGAAGCTACCTCTGTGGACATTCTTGACTCACAACAAATGAAAATGATGCGGAGGTTATATCCTTCAAGCATTCTTTCGTGATTATGATTTGGTGTATGTGCATTAATTACCAGTTCATCTCCACCGGCTTCCAAACAGGATTCTTCCCGACTTTTATCCCTGGCTTTCACATTTTACACGTTTGTAAAACTAACGAACATCTTTCCTGAAGTGGCACCTCTCTTTGCTTCTTGCTATCTTTTCATTTTTCCGAAAAGCCGGTGACCTTCTCTTCTTATTTGCTTTTAAAGTTCAATGCCAGCTCTTTACTTTACCTGCGGCTTTGAGCTTTGTTAGGCTCTTGCGATTCATTTTACCAAAAAGGCGGTGACCTTCTCTTCTTCTTTGTTTTTAAAGCTCAATGCCAGCTCTTTATTTTACCTGCGGCTTTGAGCTTTTTTGGCTCTTGACCAGCCAGAGGCCAAGAAGACTGTGTCAAACATTTGCTCCTAAAAAAACTGGGTAAATCTGTCCATTGGATAAGGAAATATGCTTTATATATCATCGTCCACCCTTCTTCACAAACAATGGTTTCGATTATGGTGTTCACTGTTCCATATTCCTCCTTTTAAGGACTGCTAACTATCCTAACCTCCCTTTGGAATGTTTCCACAACCAATACCTTAACCCTGAATTGATTTTATGGAGTTCACTAATAAATGAGTCCAACCCAATCCTCTTGTGGACCTTAACTGCTAGCCAGGTGCCTAGGTTCATATTTTCGATTACAGCTAAACCAACCTCTTGGAAATTAGTGTTCTTTTCTAATGAGTCCCTCTTTTTTGCAGATGGTAAACTAAGCTGAAGAAGCCAGTTGGGTATTAACTGGTAGCCCTAGGCAATATCTTAAGTCCAGAGGTACTCTCCTGGACGTTAATGGGACTGCTCTCGAACTATTCTTCCCACATGCATTCGCAGCACCAGACTTATTAATGTTTGATTCGAGACGCCCTTTTAGGCGCTTAATCTCAGTATGAACCTCTCACATCTACTTGAAGCTTCCAATAATAAAACTTCTTTTTCTGGGCATGCCTTTATTAAATCTGCAACTTGTTTCTTAAGCTTCCTCGTTTAATTTGTAATATTATTAAGCTCACTTACCTTAGACCCCGGCTTACCTATTTCTTGGTCAGACTCCCCTCACTTTTATTCCGTTTTAGTTGGTTCGGATGGTGCAATCTTTTTCTTTGCCGATGAGCCTATTCTGTCTTCCTTTTTTGTCTTGCCTCCTAGGCTTCCATTGCCGAAACCTCTTTTTGTTTCCGTTCCTTCCTATCCTTCTTCATAACTTTTGATTTTGTACAGTAAGGTTATTCCGTGATTGAGTAGGTAGCACAACCACCAGAACTACGATGCAAAAAAGGCCAAAAGTTTAACCACATTACAAAATGGCGTATGCCAACTGGGTTTTATTCACTCGAATCTTTTTTAGGGGGGGACACAATAGAAAAATGGCGGACCACCAGGATGGTCCCTGAACAATTTTTTCTCCTGAAATGTAGACATGTTTTGTGATGTCCTTCATGTATTTAATGTTGTGTTTGCGTTGTTGCGAGGGTGCCTTTTTCTGGCCGTCCGCCTAACCAGCTCATTTTCTCCTCCGTTGCTCCATCGGTCAGAGAAGGAGATCGTCCTCTCTTGGCCATCGGTCCTGACCTTTAGTGTTGCGGCTTTGTTGTAGGGGTGTCTTTTTAGCTGTCCTCCCCACGCCTCTGCCGCTCCTCCGTTGCTCCAACGTTTGGTGGAAAGAGAATGTCTACTCTTATACCATTGGAACTTTGCGTTTGCGCCCCTGCACAGTGTGAGAAATTGTCAATCTAGAAGGACAAAACTATAAAAAGGCATCGGTTGGACTTCAAATGATGCGGTAACGCAAACGGTTACGTTGGGGTGAAAGCTCCAGGGATCGTCCTTCCCCAACCGTCGTTATCGTGTTTGGGTCGACGAGGGAACGACCTCCCTCACCCATCGAATTTTTCGGACCGCTCCTGTTTGATGCTGGTCGCGAGTCTTCCACGTTCTTTGGGCTTCGACGACGGCGTTTTCCCGTGGACTCCTTGTTGTATAAGGTTTATTTAACAAGTGTAGTTGCTAACCAGTTTCTATTATTAGTATGTATAAGTATATAAGGCGTACAGTTATATTAACTTAGTAACATGTTGAGCTATTGGTAATTATAATAAGAGACACTCGCATATTGAAGTCAAGAGAGTACAGTCGTTAATAAAGCAATGAACTATTACAAAAGACTTAAATATTTTAACATGCGTTTCACTAATAGAACATGGCGCAGCCGTAATTAAAATGAAATAGTGATGGTAAAGACAAGATCACAAACAAACGAGTGGTGGGTGCACGACTGGGTCGTACGCAACTTTCTCTTTCACAGCGAGTTGGGCGTTAGATCAAATAGTACGCATTTTGATTATTGATGCTAAAAATGATATAAATTATGTCGAAATGTGTTAATACAAACGTTTACTCCGAAATTCGAAGGAATCGATGTCAATGTGAATAATAATGATTTTCCGTTATTGGCCAAAACTGAAAATTCCGGTTAGTGATAGTTGGGCTAAAACTAATTATGTGGAATTGCTTCAAGCTGTAATAGTAGTACATATATTAAATTTCATTCAATTTGACATAATAGTTTGCGAGAAATTATCAATTTTCCTTATATGGCCTATATGACAAAATCCGTTATATGGATTTTCTCGAAAAAACTGGGTATGCAGTTTTGTTGGAGCTAATATGGTTATGGTATATATAAAGTTTAATCAAAATCGTTAAAGCCGTTTTCGAGAAAATTGAGGTTATGTGTAATTTTTATATGGCAGGTACGGTTATTAACATGGCTAAAAGCAAACAAAAAAAATGGCCTAGAATTATGACTAAAATAAGCTTGGATACGAAGTTTGAAGAAAATCGGTCCAGCCGTTTAGGCTGGGGAGACCATTACGGACAGACGGACCGACGGACCGACGGACGGAATTCCAAAAAACACTTTTTTAGGCTCCGCTATCATCGTAATGTTAGAATCAATCAAAATCTTGAGTTCGAAAATTTTCACGAAAACAATATCTTTCTCTTTGTAAGAGAAAGTTAAAAAGTGGCAATTCGCAGCTCAGCAAGTTTGACACAAGCGGAAGAATAAAACATTAGTGAACATCTAAAACTAATTGAACTTCTATCCGAACTTCCAGAACTTGACATGATCTGTGCGGTTACAGACCGCTTACCGAAGACACTATGCTTCGACAAAAGATTCTCAACGGAGATCACAACCAGAGAAGCATGGTGTAGCAACAACCCACCAAACGGCCTAAAGTGGTATACGGATGGTTCTAAAATGGACTCAGGGGTAGGAGCTGGCATACATGGACCAAATAAAAACATCTCCATACCTATGGGAAAAAAACCCTAGTGTATTCCAAACTGAGCTCCATGCCATAAAATAATGCGCAAACCTAATACACAACTCAGGTATTAAAGGTGCAAACATCCATATATTCACGGACAGTCAACTGTCAAGCAGCTATAAAAGCCCTTAGCTCACACATCATTGACTCCAAATCAGTACTACACTGCTTCAACTCCCTCCAAACACTCAGTTCCAGGAACAAAACCAGACTATGGTGGGTCCCCGGACATAAGGGAGTTGAAGGTAACGAAAAAGCTGATGAACTAGCCAGAAAAGATTCGGAAACCCCCTCATTGGACCTGAACCCTTCTGTGCAATCCCCAAATCAGCCATAAATCTGGTCATAAAAAACTGGGAACAAAACAGATGTGTTTCATACTGGGGAAACATCCCAGGCCAAAAGAGCTATTCAGCCCTTCAAATCAGATGCCAATAAGATACTAAATCTTCGCAGGTACGATATCAAAAACTTAGTAGGCTACCTAACTGTCTGCGATATCACCTAAACAAAATGCGTCTAGTCGACTCACCGGAGTGCAGACTATGTCTAGAAGAAGACGAAACAGCCTAGAATATCATATGTGAATGCCCGGCCCTCTACGGTATGAGGAGGGAATCTTTCATCAGGGAAGTTTTAAGTCCCGAAGATTGAGGAAATCTTCGGCTGAGAGTATTATCAGCTACATTAGGAAAGTAGAAGCGCTACTAACCTAAAACGAGTGGTGGGTGCACGACTGGGTCGTACGCAACTTTCTCTTTCACAGCGAGTTAGGCGTATTTTGCGTACGCATTTTGATTAATGATATAAATAATGTCGAAATGAGTTTATACGAACGTTTACTCCGATATATGAAGAAATCGATGTCAATGTGAATAATAATGATTTTCCGTTATTGGCCAAAACTGAAAATTCCGTTTAGTGATAGTTGGGCTAAAACTAATTATGTGGAATTGCTTCAAGCTGTAATAGTAGTATATATATTGAATTTCATTCAATTTGACATAATAGTTTGCGAGAAATTATCAATTTTCCTTATATGGCCTAAATGACAAAATCCGTTATATGGATTTTCTCGAAAAAACTGGGTATGCAGTTTTGTTGAAGCTAATATGGTTATAGTATATATAAAGTTTAATCAAAATCGTTAGAGCCGTTTTCGAGAAAATTGAGGTTATGTGTAATTTTTATATGGCAGGTACCATTTTTAACATGGCTAAAAGCAAACAAAAAAAATGGCCTAGAATTATGACTAAAACTAGCTTGTATACGAAGTTTGAAGAAAATCGGTCTAGCCGTTTAGGCTGGGGAGACCATCACGGACAGACGGACCGACGGACCGACGGACCGACGGACCGACAGACCGACGGACCGACGGACGGAATTCCAAAAACCACTTTTTTAGGCTCCGCTATCATCGTAATGTTAGAATCAATCAAAATCTCGAGGTCGAAAATTTTCACGAAAACAATATCTTTCTCTTTGTAAGAGAAAGTTAAAAAGCCAGTCAGTGATAACACACAAGAAAACTCAATAGTGGAAATTAGTTCGGACGATTCTGAAGAATTGAGTGACATTGAAATAGAACCAGTGGAATTCGTGCTAAATAATACAATAGTGCAGTTATCTAGATCCAACTTTAATACTGAAAACAGTTTAACAATCAAAAGAAATACCAAAATGGATTTTAAAGTGCCGGGTCATCTAGTAATGGATGGTAACTTAGCAGAGAATTTTAAAAAATTTCAACAAAAGTTTGACATATATATGCGTGCATCAGAAAGTGATATAAAAAACGAACCAGTAAAAGTGGCAATTCTACTGAACATAATTGGAGATGATGCCATTGATGTATATAATACTATGCCTATCAGCAAAGTTAAAAGTGCTACATTAGAAGAAATATTAAAAGAATTCGAAATATACTGTAATCCGAAAAAAGATGAGGTGTATGAGCGTTTCAAACTGTACAGCCGAACACAGAAAGAAGAAGAGACGTTCGATCACTTTCTGACAGATGTAAAGCAATTGGCAAGCACGTGTGAATTTCACCAAGATGAATTGGAAAAAGCCGTTCGGGATAGAATAATATTTGGAATCCGATCAAGGTCATGTCAGGAGAAGCTGCTTGCTGTTGGAAATATTTGCTTAGTGGAAACTATAAAAAAGTGCAGACTATTTGAGTTGGATAAATCGAGGCTGGAGGACGTTCAGAACACAAGGGGATATGATTTCATGCAAAACGCGGGAAGTTCATCAATCAACATTTTAAAAAAGTTGCCGAATAACATTTATAACAAATATACTAATAATTCTAATCACAAATTTGAAACGAAACATTTTAAGCATAATCCTAAATCTAATAATAATTTTTCTTTAAAACAGGTTCAATATAGTCAAGGGTACGAGTGTTGTGAACGTTGTCATAGACAACATCCGCCGAATCAATGTCCCGCTTTCGGGAAAGTGTGTTCAAAATGTAATTTAAAAAACCATTTTGCAGCGGCCTGCAAAACAAAAAAGGTAATGGACTTAACTATACATAATATGAATAATGATACTGATCAAATTGATGACATACGTGTTTGCGATCCAGACGAAAATAATTATTTTATATATGATATTTGTAGCAAAAAACAAAATTGTTGGATGCAAACTATCAATGTAGAATCTGTTGCGATAGAATTCAAATTGGATACAGGTGCAGAAGTAAATGTTTTACCAATTTCGTACTTCAATCTTATAAAAACCCATAAAAAAGTGAAACCTTGCATGAAAACATTAGAAGCATTCGGTGGAGAACTAATACACCCAAAAAACACTATTGTTTTAACGTGTTCGATTAAAAACAGAAGTTTAGATCAAGAGTTTTTTATTGTAGATAAGAATACTGTTCCAATTTTAGGCATTGTTGCATGTGAACGATTAGGCTTAATAAGTCGGATTAACGTTATTCAATATACAAAAAATTGTATTATTAATGACAATATAGACATTTTTAAAGGAATCGGAAAATTTCCAATACCATGCCATCTTCAAATTGATAACACAATTACACCTTCCGTAAAACCACCACGTCGCTTACCATTAACTATTATAGAACCAGTAAAAACAGCTCTCAATGAATTAGAATCAAATGGTATAATCGAAAGAGTACATATCCCAACGGGATGGGTTAGTAATTTAGTTATTGTAGAAAAACCAAATAAACAAATTAGAGTCTGCTTAGATCCCAGAGATTTAAATAAAGCTTTAAAACCAGAAAAATTCTTAATTCCAAAATTTGAAGAAATCAAAGATAGACTTAGCGGTATGAAATTCTTCTCGGTTCTAGATCTGAAGCACGGATTTTGGCAAGTTGAATTGGATAACACTTCCAGCGAATATTGCACGTTTAGTTCACCTTTTGGATTTTTTAAATTCCGAAGGCTTCCTTTCGGAATAAGTGTAGCTCCTGAAATATTTCAAAAGTACACCTACCAGAATTTTAGTACATTACCAGGAACATTTGTCTATATTGACGATTTGATTATTTGTGGTAGAGATGAAAAAGAACACGATATAAATTTAAGTTTAGCCTTCGCAAAAGCTCGCGAAATAGGAGTCAAATTTAACGAATTAAAATTTCAGTATAAGCTAAGCAGTGTTAAATATATAGGTCATATATTTTCGGAGAATGGGGTAGCCCCAGATCCAGATAGGGTGAAAGCTATTTTAAATTTAGAACAACCCTCAAATAAAAAGGAGTTACAGAGGGTTTTGGGTATGATCAATTACGTTCGTAGTTTTATACCAAACATGTCTCATGTTTCAAATTGCTTGCGTGATTTGTTAAAAAATAAAAATGAATTTATCTGGTGTGATTCGCACACCAAAACCCTAAACGAAATAAAAAGCTTAATCGCTAAAGCACCAATATTAAAAATGTTTGACGGGTCGAAGCCAATTGTTCTGCAATGTGATGCATCAAAGAATGGTCTAGGCTGTTGCCTGATGCAGTCAGGAGCACCTATAAGTTTTGCATCTCGATCTTTAAGTCAAACGGAAGTTGGCTATGCTCAGATCGAAAAAGAGCTACTGGCCATTACTTTTGCATGTACTAAATTCCATCATTACATATATGGACGGCCAGTTACTGTTCAGACAGACCACAAGCCTTTAGTCAGTATTTGTAAAAGAGATTTAGATAAAATATATTGCACTAGGTTACAACGTATGAAATTAAAACTAATTAAATACAACTTAAATGTAATATACGTCCCAGGAAAATATTTACATATTGCAGACCTACTGTCGCGGTCATATTTAAAAAACGAAATGAATACAGAAGAAGAGGATTTTAACGAAGTTATTCACTCCTTAAATATTAGCGATTTTCGAAAGGAACAATTACAAACTGAAACAAAAATTGATAAAGTACTAACAAAACTCATACAAATATTAAAAACAAAATGGCCTTGTAGCATTAATAAAGTGGATAACGATCTACGAACATTTTACAAACTTAAAAATGAATTATTTTTAGAGGAGGATATCATTTTCTACAATAATAAAATAATTGTTCCACTGTCATTACAGAAGGAATATCTCAATATGTTGCATGCAGACCACTTAGGTATTAATAAGACGAAGAAAAGGGCACAAACTCTCCTATTTTGGCAAACTATTAACAAAGATATAGAGAAATTAATAAATAAATGCCAAATTTGCCAAAAGAATAGAAATTCGGAACACAACGAACCATTAATTCAACACACGATTCCGAAGTTACCATTTTTAAAGCTTGGCATTGATATTTTGGATTTTTCAAATCACCCCTATCTTGTTTTAGTTGATTATTATTCCAAATGGTTAGAGATTGTTGAACTTAAGAATAAATCTAGTTTTGAAATAATCAAAAACTTAAAACAAATATTTTCTACCCATGGAATACCACAAGAGATAATAGCAGACAATTCTCCTTTTAATTGTGCTGCATGCTTATCATTTGGTAAAGAAAATGGGATTAAATTTACTTTCAGCAGTCCATACTATCCAAAGTCAAATGGACTTGCCGAAAAATATGTCGGAGTAGCAAAACAATTGCTAAGAAAAAGTCAGGCTTCGAAGCAGGACGTTACAAATGCACTTCTTGAATATCGAAACACGCCTTTAACTGGAATGAACTACTCTCCAGCTGAACTTCTGTTTAATAGGCGTGTTCGTACTAGATTACCCATACATGATAGCTTACTTACTCCAAGTATCCCAATTAATGTTGAAGATTGCATGAATAAATCAAAAACTAACGTAAAAAGACACTACAATAAAACGTCATTTTTAAAAAATGACTTTTTATTAAATGAATTCGTTTGGATGCAAAAACCTGATAAAAAGTGGTACGCTGGACAAATTGTCCTTAAATGTCCTGAACCCAGATCATATATTGTTGAATTAAGCGGAGGGGGAAGGTATAGGCGAAACAAAAAGCATATTAGAAAACGATTTCATAATTCTAGTATGCATATTGAAAATAACAAAACGCGCCCTTATCGCAAGGTTCACAACACCCGTAGCCAGGTAAAATTTTTAAATTATAAATAAAGAAACCTGTAATTATGTATAGATATCGCGTTGAATATGTATGTTTATGTACTTACATAATATATCAATAAATGAATTTTAATTTGTGTTTCTTATTCATATTGCGAGTTAATATTAACAGATTATATTACTTAATAAAATTAAAACAAAGTTTGGAAAATAAATGTTAAGTACCTTACTTGAATTGGTATCTTATTTGTATATATCTATTATCTTATTTTAAAGACCTGTAAAGGGAGATGTTGTATAAGGTTTATTTAACAAGTGTAGTTGCTAACCAGTTTCTTTTATTAGTATGTATAAGTATATAAGGCGTACAGTTATATTAACTTAGTAACATGTTGAGCTATTGGTAATTATAATAAGAGACACTCGCATATTGAAGTCAAGAGAGTACAGTCGTTAATAAAGCAATGAACTATTACAAAAGACTTAAATATTTTAACATGCGTTTCACTAATAGAACACTCCTGTCGCACGTTTTGTGTGCCGTTGCTCTGACGTCAGTCTCCCGAATAGAGTTGGACAATCTTCTTCTTGAGTGGACTCCTCTATCGCACTCGTTATACCTGTTTTAGGTTGCATTCCCAGGATCTGAAGGTATTGGACCAGTTGCTGATGGGACCATGGCTACCAACCACTTCCTATTGGGTTTGCGACAAAAGAGGGATCAAAAGGATATTAAAGATAGAGCGTCAGACTTGTAGTGGTAAATTTCACCCCAACAACTGATACTGCAAATTTCTAAATCCTGCGTTCCCGCAGATTTTTTTTCCATTCGTCCATATCCTGGAAGCTGCTTCTTCTGCTTTTTTCGTACTCAAAATGTTTGTCTTTTCCGTTCTTCTGGTTCGATATGCCCCTCTTCATTCGTCTTTCTCCGGTTCATGGTCTCTCGGATCATGCCACAGCATTTCATGGATGGCGGAGATGTCTGCTGTGTTATATGTCAGCGCATCCGCTTTTTATTTGCCTGTCACTTTCATTTAAGGGTCTTCAAGTGCAAATTATAAAATCATTATCAAGTTTGTAAAAATATATTATCCGTTAGCGAGAAGTTAGCCACAAGCATGACCTTTTACCACGAAATTTTGGCAAATTGTTGTTGATAGTGATGATCCGTTGCTGATTGGCAATTGGTTTCGCCATACCACTCAACTGACCATCTGAAGACTGCGTAATATAATTCCATATTCCAGGGCATCATTGTAGACTATGCATATTCATCACAGGAATAACCATCCCTACAGCTAAAGTAGCTCTATTGAAGAATCCTCACCATCCTTGTAAAATTCTGCAATTGGCCTTAATTAAGGATAATTTAATGAATAACCATGGGCCATGACGTGTTTCACAATTTAAACTCGACAAAGTTCATATATCTCCCGGTGAATAAAAAAAAAATCCTAGAATGCAATAACAACAACCCATCCTGCGGCTATCTGAGTGACAGGCTTTAAAATGCAAAACATTTCAATGATGCGCAACGAATTCCGCTGAATTATTTAATGCACCCACCAATACCGCATTTGCCGCACACTAGAGCAGATATTTTCCCACCGATATGCCACATTGTGATTCCATAAATATTGATTCATAGTCCAAGCTGCGCTTAAAACAATTATACGTGCACCATAATTAAGCGAATTGTCCGCATCGCGTGACTGCCATGCATCGGCGTACACTTGCATTCTGTTTACTCATTGCTCCCGATCCCTTCGCATATATCCTCGCCCTTAGGTACTGCCTGTACGAAGAACGTGCATTAAATCTGTCGAGTTTTACACTCTTGAACTGAAAGTTCCCATTGGTAAATTAGCCCGGAACATGCATCCCACACACAGTCCCATGAACTGAGCTAATTTGTAATTTAATTTTCACTTCGGCCGCCATATTGTTCCCCTCCGTTCAAATACCATCGACAATGAGGACCGGCAACCTGATGCGACGCGACGATGCAACGACCATACTTCGACGAAGGACGACAATGACACCATATCCACCGCTTCATATACAGCATGACGGTAGCATGCACGGGGAAATTTGCTTCCATCCGATTTGGATCAATTATGTAGTAGTTGGTGGAAAATTGTCCTGGAAGTTGCTAGTCAGCTGCCAGGACATGCTAAGTCCATTGCGCTAATTTCAATAATTGTCCCGATTAGGAGCGCATGCATGCGACAACGCTATCTTGTGTTCCTTCTTCGTTGCTGCGACGCGACGCTCCTCGCCAGGATAATCTTAATTGTTCGGTTAGCAGGTATTAACGCCTTGTGCCACACTTAACAGTGACCGCTAGTTTCTACATTGGTAACCGTTACACTCTGGTCGGCATACTACCCGATGGCATGTCGCACATAATTTATGAGAAAAAAATCTCGAAATGCCATTCCTGACATGGCAGCTGTCAATGAGGCGGTATGGTATAGTGGGTGGCATGCCATTGCGTGGATGGTTAACTGAAATAAGGACGATTCGGCTCGATATTACGAACAGCAACTACTCGAGGATATTAAAGTTTCATGACGTGAAAAATTAAATCAACGTGTCGCTAACAACGTACTGCAACTCACACATGTACACAACCATCCGTCGCTATTTATCGTATGTGCGAGGTGTAGATGGCATTGCATCAGAGGTATTTTTACTCCTGGATGTGTGTGAGGTATTTTTCTTGTTTCCAGTAATAGCCTTCCCGGGGGGTGGGTTTGGGTTTGACGACTCCATTTCACGGGACGTTAACAGCACACCAGGATCTAAATACAACCAACGTTTGCTAATTGGATGGAACTTTGAGAGTGTTGCCATTTTGACATTTTGACAGGTTTGCTTTTTTTGTGATATAATGATAGATAGTAAGAATGTGTGGTAAACTAGACGGGAGTATTGGGAGTAGTGACAGGTTTGCACAGAAGATTGAAATCAAAGGTAAACGGTTGATTGGACAGTTCAAACATGGAGGGTGTTCTTTTGAAACAGTGAATTTATCTGTGTGATGCAATAACCTGTGGAAATTACTCAGCCCTTAAACTGAAAGTGGAGAAAGATCACCCCTATAAGTATGCTTTCTGACCAAGAAGGTTGTCACTTTTGAAGATTCTGATAAAAATATAGAAATATATTTATTAATAGCGCAGTATGTCCGGTATACCTAAAAGCTACCAAAGCCAAGAGATGAATATGAAAGTCCGAGTAGTACAAACGATCTGGATGAATCCTTGTGGGTAGCAGATAAATTAAAAAAAAAACTGCTTTTTGGGCCCTTGGAGACTACACCTTTGAAGAAAAAATTAAGAGGCCAGAAAAGGGCTTTCTCTGAGTAAAAGTAAAAGGATTATAAGTCTACTGCTGTTATGTATTTTAAGGTAACTTGGTAGCTTACGTGGATGATGCTACATGTCGTAGCCCAACAAACGTAGATGGAGACTTCAATGCGAATGGGCTAGCGCACGAATCTGCAGAAGAGGAGAGACACTAACTAGAACCCATATCGTCACTAGACCTACCCCTGCTTATAACACCTGAAGTAGGCAAATTATTAGCAAAAATGGCGTTATCTCCAATATTGATATCACTCTTACAACTAGCGCCATATAAAAGAAAGAAATGGAAAGTCAGCTAAAAATATACCCAGGGCGATCATCTGGCTTTTTTTGATGCACAAGTGAGGAGAGTGACCCAAAAACACACTCCATAGAAGCCACAACAGAACAGTTAAAAGACTTCAACTTCAAGTGGCACTACAATCTGTAATGAAGCTGGGCCTCAACCAACGGGCGAAAACGTGTCAACAATTCATCGTTGGCAAATCCGAGAGCTAAGCGCTCAAATTTGAGAAGCCAACATCAAAACAAAACTAATGACGTTCAAAATTTGTCGGTCGAGTCCTCTCCGGCTGATCCTTCTCCCGTTACCGTTTTTCCCATTATCTGATACAATTCGTGCAGTTACCAAAAATATATCCTCGATTGAATCGATTCCTAAACCGAAATCGATTTTTATTTCACGGTTGAAACCAAGCACTTCGGTTGACGATGTCATAAATCACTTGGTATCAACAAATCTCCTTCCCAGAGGGCCCTTAATTAAATGTACAAAACTCAGTAAGCCTGATAGCTTTGTTTCGTCATTTTAAATACTTGTTCCTGCTGGTCTCTTTGAAACGGTATGCAACAGTAACTCATGGCCTTCTAATACAATTGTTAATGAGTTTTAGCCGCGAAAAGTAGTCCGCAAAGAAAACAGTCGTACTTCAAAAAACTACAAAGACTGTCCCTCTACTACCAAAATGTAAGAGGGCTCCGAACAAAAACAAAAACATTTTTTCTAAATTCCCAAGCCTTTTCTCATGACATATTCTCCTTGACTGAAACGTGGCTTAACGCCAGTATACTTGACTCGGAACTCTTTAATCATGAGTTCTCAGTATATAGGAGTGACCGCCATATAAATGACCTAAAAGCGCTTGGTGGAGGTGTTCTTACTGCAGTTCGCAGTCATCTTACCTCTGAGAAAATAGTATTTCCATTCCCTCTTAACATTGAAATAATCTGTGTTAAGATAACAATCGGAAATAAATATCTTTATGTTGCAAATGCGTACATTCCTTCATATCGTCTATGCATTCTGTATTCTGAGCTATCGAAGGCTTTACAATACATCTTTGACTTATCTTGTTGTGACAGTACTATTTTGTTGCTGGGCGATTTCAACTTACCACACATTGAATGGGTGCATTCGGAAGGAGAACCTCATTTTATACCATCAGAAATCTCTGCACAACAAGAGCTATCGTTACTTGATAACATTTTATCATTTGACTTACAGGAAACAAGCTGTATAAAAAAACATAATAATCGAATTCTCGATTTTTATTGACATAGGCGGACATCTGTACGAAAATTCTGACTCGTATGATCGTTCGTACACTTTTGACTTTCGGAAAGCGAACTTTCAAATGCTATCCAAAGAAATAATTCTTTCGAATGTTAATATTGCAGCCTCTCCAATTTAGAAGAAGCTGTTAACAAATTCTATCTTCTAATAAAAGATTGCATGGATAGAACAATCCCAGTAAATCATTCTAAGAATGCTCAAATCCAGCATCCTTGGTACACGAAAGACCTTAAATCTCTTCGGAATATACTTAACCGGGCCTGGAATAATTTTGTTAAAAGTCAGAATCAATACGACTATGATAAGTATTGGCTATATAGCCAATATGGAGAACGCTCTTAAAAGTGACCCAAAACGCTTTTGGAGTTTTGTCAATTCGAAGAGAAAAACGGATGGATATCTAGCCAACTTCTCTTAAAATAATTCAAAAATATCGAGCTCTATTATTTTATCTAACTTATTCGCAGAGAATTTTAGTAAATCATTTATTGATACCCCTCCAGTCTTAGACGAACAATATTTCAGTTATCTCAATGACTGTTCTCAAGTTAGTTGCAGCAACGTCACATTTGACGATGAGACAATAATTAAATATATCGCTTTATTAAATAATGATTATTCTGCTGGGCCCGATGGAATCCCACCAATAGTCGTAAAGCAATGCAAAGATGCTCTTTTGCCATACCTTAAGTATATGTTTGAAAGCTCCCTTAAAACAGGAGTATTCCCAACTCAATGGAAAAATGTATTTATTACACCTGTTTTTAAAAAAGGTGAAGGAGGAGACATTTCTTATTACAGACCTATTTCGAAACTTTCTTGCATTCCTAAGTTATTTGAACATATTATTTGCGATAAATTTGGTATTCCTGTGTCGAAACATTATCTGTAAAGAGCAGCATGGCATTGTAAAAAATCGATCCACTGTCACAAATCTCTTAACTTAACTTTATGCATCATTGTTCCAATAGGTTGGAAAATAAAAAAGAGGTCGATTGTATATATACTGACTTTTCCAAAGCTTTTGACCAGTTATCACATAACATCATAATTTTTAAACTTAAGGCTTATGGTTTCCCTCCAGGTTTCATAAATTGGGTTCAATCATATCTCTCCCTAAGAACATATCAGGTAAAATTTAGAGGCTCTGAATCCAACCCTTTTGTTGCCCAATCTGGAGTACCCCAAGGTAGTCATTTAGGCCACTTTCTTATTTATTCTTGCTATTAACGATGCAAAAGCTTGTATTCGAGAGAGTAAAATACTGATATATGCTGATGACATGAAAATTTTCAAATGTGTAGGAGATCTAAGCGATTTGCTTTCACTTCAAACTGATTTAAATAGCTTTACAACATGGTGTTTTAAAAACGGTTTGAATCTGAACCCCACTAAGTGCCAGCATATGTCATTTTCACGAAAATGTATTCCGTCCAATTTCAGTTATACTCTGTCGGGGCACACTCTCTGTCGTGTAGACAGTTTTAAAGATCTTGGTGTTTATTTTGATCCTAAATTGGAGTTCGTTCAATAAACACATAAACATTATTGTGAACAAATCCAACTCTATATTGGGCTTTATAAAAAGGTGGTTCAATGATCCTTATGTCACCCTTTCGTTATATAATTGTCTAGTTCGCCCTAACTTGGACTATGTCTCACAGGTGTGGACACCCTTCTATGTCGTTCATTAAAATAGAATTGAGGCAGTCCAACGTAAATTTATAAGATTTGCTTTGAGAGGACTTCCATGGGATGATGTACACAATTTGCCTCCGTACAGATGTCGAATTAAACTGCTGCAGTTGTTGCCTTTGTCTAAACGTAGACTTAACAATGACATGGTCTTCTTACACCAAATATTATCAGGACTAAATGATGAGCCTGTGGATGCATTTTATATGCTGTGGCAAATCTCTGCTCGTAGATGCGCTTGTATTAAGCTCGCTACGACACAGATCTGATAGTGTTACTAAAAAAAGTAAAAGGAGTATAAGTCTACTGCTGTTATGTATTTTAAGGTTACCTTGGTAGGCTACGTGGATGATGCTACATGTCGTAGCCCAACAAACGTAGATGGAGACTTCAATGCGAATGGGCTAGCGCACGAATCTGCAGAAGAGGAGAAACTCTAACTTGAACCCATATCATCACTAGACCTACGCCTGCCTTTAACACCTGAAGTAGGCAAATTATTAGCAAAAATTGCGTTATATCCAATATTGATATCACTTTACAACTAGCGCCATATAAAAGAACCAAATGGAAAGTCAGCTTAAACTATACAAAGGGTGATCATCTGGCTTTTTTTGATGCCCAAGTGTGAGTGACCCACAACCACACTCCATAGAAGCCACAACAGAACAGTCATGGCGCTACAATCTGAAATGAAGCTGGACCTCAACCAACATGCCTCCTCAATTAGCCCTGCCCTTAGCTAGCTGCCTCTAGCTGCGCACTTCATTTTGGTTGAGGGAGCTTTCTTCCATATCCACCACCTTTTTATCGATTTCAAAGCCGCATACCACAGCATTTATAGAGACGAACTATACAGAGCCATGTCTAGTTTTGTTATACCGCCCAAACTCTTCCGTTTGTGTAGGATGACGTTGGAGAATTATCGCTGCTCCATCAGGGTCGGAAACGACCTCACCGACACATTCGATACCAAAAAAGGATTTTGCCTAAATCCGCAAGGCGATGCGCTGTCATGTGACTTATTTAATTTGATTCTAGAGAGGATTGTGCAAAACTCCCGAGCCAACACCAGAGGCTCAATTTTCCAAAAATCGGTGCAACTGCTAGCATACGCCGACGATATTGACATCATGGTAGGACTCAACGTGATGTCATAGCCACGTTTGATAGTATAGAGAAGGAAGCGGTAAAAATCGGTTTAGCAGTACATTAGGGTAAGACCAAGCATATACTGTCAACACGAAAGGACACACAATATCGACGAATTGGATAGAACGTCACCATTGACAGATATAACTTTGAGGTAGTACGGGACTTTGTCTACCTCGGCTCCGCTATTAACTCTGACAACAACATCTCGTCAGAAATCAAACGAAGAATTACTCTTGCCAATCGCTGTTTCTTCGGGCTAAGAAGGCAATTTAGTAGTAAAGCCCTAACTCGAACTACTAAGGAGATCCCATATAAGACCCTGATCATCCCAGTCCTGCTCTACGGTGCTGAAGCATGAACCGTATCAAAAGCGGATGAAGAAATCCTTGGTCGATGCCAGAGAAAAATTGTTCGAAAAATCTTCGGTCTCGTTTGCGTTGATGAGCTGTACAGCAACATACCCCTGGTCAAAAAACTCCGTATTGGACGTTTAAGGTGTCTAGGACATGTAGAACGAATGGACACCAATACTCCGGCTCGCAGAGTCTTCGATTCCCAGTCAGACGTCGGACGCAGTAGAGGAAGACCTCGCTTTAAGTGGCGCACACAAGTAGAAACCAAACTCAACCAACTTGGAGTGGGCAACTGGAGGCAGTTAGCTAAGGACCGGGCTAATTGGAGAGGCAAGTTGGTTGATGCCCAGGTTAATCCCCGACTGTAGCGCCACTTTAGGAAGGAAGGAAGGAAGGAGGTTTCTACTTGTGAGCGGCATTTAAAGCAACGCCTTCCTCTACTGCGTCAATAATTTAGCTGAGAATCAAAGACTCTGCGAGCCGAATCTTTTTTGACTACGGATATGCCGCTGTACAGTTCGTATAGCTCGTGGTTGAATCTCCGTCTGCATAGCCCGTCAACACAATAGGGGCCGACGATTTTTTCTCTTACAACCACCAAAGATTTCTTCATCCGCTTTTGTTATGGTCTATGCTTCAGTGCAGTAGAGCAGGACTGGGATGATCAGGTCCTTACTCCTTGGTAGTTCGAGTGAGGGTTTAGTTACTAAACTACCATTCTATGTCTTCCAATCTCCATTGTCCATAGAGCTTAATGCCTGCTCTAGTCTTCACCTGCAGATTAGCCTGTAAGGAATCATTCTTGGCCGCTAGAATCTGTCGGCATTCCTCATCAAACCAAGGATTTCTTACTGGTGGGCGCGAGAAACCTAGCACGCCGCCGATGTTGACATCATTGGTAGGACTCAACGTGATGTTTTAGCCCCGTTTGCTAGTAAAGAGAAGGAAGTGACAAAATGTGTTTAACTGTAAATTAGGGTAAGAAAAATTGGACAGAACGTCTCCATTGACAGATATAACTTTGAGGTATCAAAAGCGGATAAAAATGTCCTTGGTCGTTTTGAGACAAACATTTTTCCGAAAATCTTCGGTCCCATTGGTATTGACGGACTGTTGAAACAAAGATTCACCAAGAACATTATGCGCTCTGCAGCGACATAGACCTTGTCAAAAAAAAATCACATTTAGAGCGAATATACCCAATAATTCGGCTCGAAGAGTCTTCGTTGGCCAGCCAGATGAAGGACGACGCAGAGGAATACCTCGACTTAAGTGGTGGGGGGGTCACTGGTAGAAACCGTTCTTAAATGATAAGAAGTGCGCAACTGGAGGTAGTTTACTAAGGACCGGGCTAATTGGAGAATTGGAGTACACAAGCGTACATTTATGGTAGTGAAAAGCTCGGTCCTGGGTACTAACGATCCTGTTTCGGCAAAAATTTGTATTTTTTTTTATTTGGGTTATTGTGGAGGCACGTTGGTTGAGGCTCAGTTTCTCTTCGGACTGCAGCGCCACTTATGTAAGTAAGTAGTCACCAGCTGTTTGTAATGTGTCACCGTCAGGTTGGAGCCAAATGTTCGCTATGCTTAAGTTTTCCAACAAATGTCCATAGCGGTCACCAGTAACTAATACGGCAAGAGATGATAGGTTATCCACCCTTCCTTTACCTTCCTACTCGACTCGAATATCCCTTACCATGGCATCTTCAATGCCCATGTCCCCTATCTTCGTTTTTCGCAATCGCGATTGAAAATAATGGTGGTAAACCGCTCGAAGCCTGCCGATATTCTCAACATAACCCTTTTAAGAAAGTACCAAGGCTTGTATTGAGTAGTATTTCTAGCCGTCAGTCTTCTGTATGGACAATTTTATTCGATTAATTCGATTCGATTGTCACCACCAATGCTCACCATGAGCCAACCCAACCCACCTACAAAAATTGCAATAGATACTGCACACATTGCGAAAGGATCTCCAGATATATATTCCCCACATAACATCCTACAGCCTAAGAGTCACCGCCTTGAAAAATCCTATCCATTACATGACAGTAGGTCATCTCATCGCTGGTTCGCTGCAAGTGTCATCTCCCATTTTGTCGTGAAAAACCAAAGACTAATCGCATTGTCATTCTTCAAGTTGCATGGTCTACTAATTGCATTCATTCGCTACAACCTTCACCCGATTATGTCAACTGAATGTGATCGACTGAATTTTTGTGACTTTAATCCTGCCAACTTATGCTAAATCCACTAGAATGGAAGTAACCGCTGTGCCGGCAGCAGCCCAACCCTCTCCATTACAGCTTCTAAGCTTCGTCTCTTAACGATAAAAAGTGCAATTAAAAGAATTAAAAGAGGACAACACTAAATCACTCAACTCTCGCTAGAAACCCGCTCAATGGGACAACCTTTAGCCTGGCTCACAGTACACTACGCACGCAGTGTAGCTTTTTCCTCTAAATGCGGTTTAAATTGAGAACAACACTCGGAAGCCTACTTGCAGAGAAGCCCTGGTGCATTTCAATGGTATCACTTGACCTAATTGCCATTGCCTGGGATTCCACAATCCCATAGCCACCACCCCATGCACAACCCACCCCTACTGCACGAGTGTGCAACTAAACGATGATGGAATTTATGCTGTGTCTTCAAGCATGACGACAGCATTCTTCTTCATAGTCTCTTCGTCTCTTTTTTTTATTTTTTCTATGTCCCCGTCTTCATCCATTTGATTGTTGCTTTGTTGCTTTCAATTGCATTTTGTTGTTGATGCTCTGTTTCCACTTAACGTAGATAACAACGGATGATAAAGGGTTGCAAACTGAGGGGGTGCTCCATAGTGCATAGGGAATTGTTTTGGTTGTGTGTACAAAAAAAACACACATACACACAGAGATACTAAAACTGACAAATTGTATGATATTGTGGAGGCCTGAAGCATTTTAAAGGCGATAATGTCTAAGCCTTACACACAGCCATAGAGGCAGGAAAAATATATCGAGACTAACAATAAATGGTGCGGCAAATAAATGCTTTGTGTCGTCCTCCATGGCCCCTAAAGGCCTACCCGGCCGCCCAGTCGGAGCGGTCTATATCGGTCTGGACTTAAATACATTTGCTTGAATGGTGCTTGTCGACTCGCCAGGGGATGATGATAGCTTTAAACGTATTTTCCTACGTGTGAGGCTAGGCGATACAGACAACTTGCCATTAGAGAGAGTGGCAATAAATTTAAGGAACACGAACACGACCTGTGCGAGCTAATAATTGGACTTGAGTTGGAATTCCATTCGAACAATGACTATTGCTGGGAGGGTGGTTAGGGGAATTAAGTTCATTTGGGAGGTTTAAAGTTTGAAAGTGTGAAAGTTCCGGAATCTGGAATACATTGTTAGAGGTAGGGAGGGTGCATATGTTTTAATAGGAGAATGGGCTTTCCTAGCAGTACGCTTATTAGAAAAATATATTTTCACGTAAGCGAGCAGTGGCAGATTATATGAAGCCTTGAGTTTTCACCTAGCTGATGCCTTCCAACTCATACCCGCAGCCTTCACTTGGCGACCGCTTAGTGATTAGTACCGTTACCGTAGATAGAGGCTCAATCTCAGTGAAAAGCCTTGGCGGCACCAAGGCATGGGGAAGACGTGTACTCACACTATTGTACATATTCCATTCCAGATGGCAGCGGAGGAACTCCCAAGATAGAGTCAACGGAGTTCCCAGTTAGAATGGACAAAGTGAATAACAAATATGAGCTGCTTTAACGCATTCGGACATCAGGTGACTTAGGAATCTCAAGCGTATGTCACGACTCTTGAACAGAGATGGTGGCGCATGAACCAAAAGGCCTATTACAGCGCTCCATCCCGTATCCTAGGGGTATCGAATAAATTTTAACTGGGGGGTAGTGCCTTGGGTAACCACAGACTGACGAAAAAAAAATCCAAGCAAGCAAGAGCCTCGCAAAGGACTGACCTTATTGTTCACAAACATTCAAAATTAAAAAAGGACTACGACGTTCGTATCTGTACCTGGAATGTGGAAAAAATTAAACAGGGTATTTGCAGCCAAACAACAACTAGAAGCCCTAAGCTGCTATAAAGTATACGTTACTGCCATCCAGAAAATTTGATGGGATGGACCGGACAAATGGAGAATGAAAAACTGTGACATCTACTACGTACCGCGTTCTAGTGAGCAGAAACAGCGACTATTCGGCTGCAGATTCATAAGTGCCAGACTAAGAGAAGAAGTTTTATGCTTTCAAGACATTAGCGAACGCATTGTTAAAATCCGCATCAAGGCCAAATCCGCCAACATAAGCCTTATAAGAGAAAGACTGCTTCTACGAGCTACTTGACAAAACGTATGAACGACTGGCGAAAAAGGTTTTTCAAATTGTGCTGGGAGATAACTCGAAGGTAGGAAGAGAAGACATCTTAAGCAGTATTGTCGAAAAACACAGTCTGGCAACGGACTTAGGCTAATTGACTTCGCTGCGGAAAGAAGTACAACTATAGCCTGCACACGGTTACCTCACTTCGATATTCACTATGGCACATAGCGGTCTCCAGATCAATGAATGGTCAACCAAATTGATCACATTGCGAAAGGCACGCATCAAGTATTCCAAGGGCCTAACATTGGCTCGGATCAGCAACAACTCATAGGTTTGTCGAGCCCACCAGCCATTAACCTTTGGTTTGATAGGGATTGCAGTAAGGGGCTTGCAGCTAAGAACGAGGCCTACAAGCAGGAGTGAAAACCGAAGAAAAAATAGAAAAAAAAGCTGTCGAGGATATAGAGAGCTACAACTCCAGGAACGATGTTTTTTAGTTTTACCAGAGTGTAAAACGCTCGAACAAAATCCTGTCGAGGTGAACAAGAAAATATCGTAGTTGAGAGACAGTCGATGCTGAGGATATGGAAGATCCACTTCTACAGAAAGCTAAACGGCGCTGTCAGGCAGAACGAACCATTCAATTGATAGATAGATAGTTTATTTTGTATAGGAAAATTTACATAGGTAGTTTGTAACCGCACATTTTACAATATAATAATTTGATAATGATAATTATCTTTCTATTAGGATATATTTGATTTAATTTAATTATGCATTTTAGATAAGAAATTAACTTTGAGGCAAAAATACAAAAAAAAACCCAATACAAACGGAAAAAAAAAACAAAAGAGGAAACAAATAAGAAAAACTAAAAACAAGTTAAATAAATATATAAAAAAAAAAAATAATTGACTAGATTGTTCTTAAAAATAATAAATAAACAAATGAATAAATAATTAAATAAATAATCAAATAAATAGATAAACAAATAAATAAATAAATAAATAATTAAAAAAAAAAGTAAATAAATATATAAATAGATAAATAAATAAATAAATAAATTACTAAATATAATATAAATAAATAAATTAACACATAAGTTAAAACGAATAAATAAATAAAAAAAAATAATAATAAATAAATAACAAATAAGGTTCGAGA
Organism: Rhingia campestris; assembly: GCA_932526625.1. Taxonomy (NCBI): domain Eukaryota; kingdom Metazoa; phylum Arthropoda; class Insecta; order Diptera; family Syrphidae; genus Rhingia; species Rhingia campestris. The sequence continues at coordinate 177,040,333 of OW052182.1, forward strand.
TAACATGAAGAAAGAAAAATACACTTAGAAAAATATAAAACAAATAACACTAGATACACTAAGTATTCAATTGGTTTACAAGGGGATTATCAGAAAAGCTACATCTTAGTAAAAATGTACGCTTGAGTTTTTGGATTCTATGAGGGATCAATTCAACATTCGTCTTTTCATGGAGGCCTAGAGTTGAATACCTCCATGGCAAATTGAGCATCATTTTCAACAATTTATTTTGCGAAATTTGCAACTTTTTAATATGACAGACAGCAGCGTCACCCCATACTTGGCAACCGTACAATAGAATTGCCTGAAAAATCAATTTGTGTAGGATAATTTTGTTTTCCATTGAAAGTAATGACTTTCGATTTATAAATGGATACAACATATTAGTTGCTATTCCGATTTTTTGTAGTGTTTTACTAACATGTGTCTTAAATGTAAGTTTAGTGTCCAAATAAACACCCAAGTATCTAACCGAAGGCTCCCAATTTATATTGCACCCATTGATCGTGATTTGGCTGCTGGGAAGAGCACAAGCTTTTCTTTTTTGTGTGAAAAAGATCGCTTGCGTTTTCCCTTCATTAAGCTTAATTTTCCACTTGCTATAATATTTCACCAGTACATCCATGCCATCTTTTAAATTCCTCTCAATATTGAGAGCGAATTGATGGGATGAATATACAGCAGTGTCGTCTGCGAAAATAGCTACGTCACAGTTTGACAAGTTCGGAAAATCGGACGTGTAAATATTGTAAAGGACCGGTCCGAGGACAGAGCCCTGTGGTACACCTGCACTCAACACAACTGAACTAGAAACGCTGCCATTTACGTGAACATTAAAAAAACGATTAGACAAGAAAGACAGAACTACTTTACAAAGAAATGGGGGGAAGTTAAAATTAATCATTTTGTAAATAAGGCCCTCATGCCAAACAGAATCAAAAGCTTTTTCTATGTCTAGTAAAATCATTCCAGTTGATTTGCCTTGCGAACGTTTGCATTTTACATAATTGCAAATTCGTAGGACCTGATGTGACGTATTGTGGAATCTTCTGAAGCCAAATTGTTCCTTAGGATAAATATTGTGCTCGTTCATGAACTTGATAATACTTTCCTTGATAACCTTTTCATATAATTTACTTAAATTGCTTAATAAACTTATAGGCCTATAGCTTTCTGGACTATTTGGTTGTTTACCAGCTTTAAGTATTGGTACCACTTTAGCTTTTTTCCATGCATCAGGGAAATATTGTAATTTAATACACGAGTTTATTATAAAAGCAATAAATTTGATACCTACTTTAGGTAGTTGTTTTATATACAAATTTCTTTTATTATCAATGCCTCCTACTTTCTTAATGCGCAGATTGTTGACAATAAATTCAACGTCCTCGTCATTGATTTGTATATTAGATACGCAATTGTAATTTGCAGAAGTGAAGGCTTGAACTGTATTTCTAACGAGATTAATTGTATATGTATCACCTAGATGTTGGGAAACAACATGGTTATTTGCAAAGCTAACGGCAAGTGCATTTGCTTTTTCAATGTCCGTAAAAAATGAATTGGATGCATTTTTAAGAAACGGTATTTGCCTGTTTTTAGTTTTTGTTACCTTAATGATGTTCCAGAACGGTTTTGAATTTTTGTCCAAGGAATTCAGTTTGTGATTCCATTCCGCGTTTCGGTGTTGTGAAATCTGGATGGACACTTGTTTTTTTAAATAGAGCATTTGGTGTCGAAATATGGGCTGGCGATATTTTTGCCAATGTCTTCTACTAGTGTTACGTAACTTAATCAGCTCTAAGATAGGGGGGGGGGTAACTTTTTAAGACGAATTTGTTTTGTTATTTTTGGCACCATTCAATTGACGACTATAGCAAAACCACCCGACCTAAGTGAATTATGGATAAAAATATCTTAACTCAAGCTTAGCAAGGCTGATGGAAATGACGGATTATTTGGTAAGTTACATCCACAAACTCATAAGCCAAATCTGGACGGATGGTATGCCTGAAGAATGGAACCTCAGCACCGTTTCCCCGATCCACAAGAAAGGACACCCTCTAAACTCAACATCGTCTACAATATCCTATCTGCCGTAATATGTTAACGCCTGGAACCGTTTACCAACAACCTGATCGGGGCTTTGGCCAGGAAAGTCCACAACCGATCAAATTTTCTCACTTTGGCAGACCCTGGAAAAAACCCCAGAAGTCCAAGTCGATACCCACCACCTATTTATCGATTTCAAAGCCACATGCGACAGCATTTATAGAGGCGAACTATACAGATCCATGTCTAGCTTTGGTATATCGTCCAAATTTGTCCATATGTGTAGGATGACGATGGATAATTCGCACTGCTCCATCAGGCTCGGAAACGACCTCACCGGCACATTCGATACCAAAAACGAACTTAGGCAAGACGATGCTCTGTCATGTGACTTCTTTATTTTAATTCTTGGGAGGATTGGAGAGGAGACATAACTTTGAGGTAGTAAGGGACTTTGTCTACCTCTGCTTCTACATGACAACAACATCTCGTCGGAAATTAAACGAAGAATTACTCTTGCCAACCGCTGTTTCTTCGGGCTAAGAAGGCAATTCTGAACTGCTAAGGAGATCTTATATAAAGCCCTGTTTTACCCAGTCCTGCCCTACGGCGCTGGACCATGGACCGTATTAAAATTGGATGAAGGAATTCTTGGTTGATCAGAGAGAAACTTTTTTTTAAAAAAAACGACGGTCCCGTTTTAGTTTACAGGCTACGGAGACAAAGATTCAGCCAAGAACTATACGAGCTGTACAGCGATATACCCATACTTAAACAAAAATTCCGCATTGGACGTTTATGATGGCTAGGAAATGTAGAACGAACAGATACCAATCTCCGGCTAGCAGAGTCTTCGATTTCCAGGATTCCCAGGACGTAGTAGGACGTGTCATCTGTTTTCAAAATCTCTCGTGAATTATACAACGGTTTTAACTTTTTTTTTGAATCTGAACCATAAATTTAAATTATATGCCATTACAAAAAAAAGGTGTACCCATAGAATGCCAACTAAGCTGCAACAACAGTAAATACCCCAAAACCAATTTGATTGAAATTTAAGAATTTAACCAAATTAACAAGTGACACCCACCCTTACTTACGGATTTCAAATTACCATTCCAATGGACTTGTGATATTTTATTTAAGGCAACGACGTAATACCGTCCCCTTTTCGACAATAGCACTAAGCCCTCTTGAGCATCCCCATGTATTCAGCATTCCTCACCATCCTCGACATCCACCTCCTAATAGAATTATTGAAACAATTTATTTCGAAATAAATTTCAAAAAAAAAATCCTCATCCTTTGTTGTCAAAAGAAAAGGGCGACAGGACGACTACGTTGACATTGACAAATTTAATTTTACTAGAAACTCTCAGAAGGAAAAAAAAAACATCCACTCTCAAGCACTTGTTCATCGGCAATAATATTACACCGGAAGGATGTAAAGTGGCGATGTGGCCATCAAGTAGTGAGTCACCCTTTAAAATGCCAGCACCCACAATATCTGGCAAATGGAAACTCAAAAAGGCGTGAAAATGAATGCAATAAAGGACTACGTTCAGCAGGTCCCGAATGCAATTTACTCAATCAAATTCTATGACGCCACGCGAAAATCCATCCCATGGATGCTTAGAGGTTACCCAGTCGTTATGTGACCAAGTTGTGAAAATGTAGATTGGAATAGTTGTATGTGCGATCTTATTACGGATTCCCCCCTGGGGGAACTTCGTAAATGAAGCGTACCTACTTGAAGTGCAACTTCTTGGAAAATTATATGCGCACACTTGCCCAACCACATGCAGTCTAACGAAATGTAACACACTTGAGATGATTAATGGATGTAAGGGTGGATGTTTGAGGCATCAAAGGGATTTCTGGACGAAACCAGTGGACAGATGTTCAAAAGTCTTTAGCTTCTTGTAGATAGCCACGCAATTGCATTTGAAAAAGGGCTTTCAGATTGAAAATGAGAAACTCATGATGCGCAGTAATAGGCACGTTAGGAGACAAAGATATTGCCATTCCAAAAGTATGTCCTTAGATCTGGTGAAGTGGTTGAAAAGGAGTTTTTGACCACAATTAATACATTTCAAGACACTTAGGGCCAGTTTTACACTGCAAGGTCATCCTAGAGTAAGGATTAACCTTAACCTTTACCGTATAACGAGGGTAGACTCTGATTGGCGTTAACTTGGCAATGCCCAGTGTTGTAACTCTGACTACACATCAAATGTGCTTATTTTTATCTCCAAGTGGTAACCATCGGGTACTGGTCTCATCCAACCGGATTTGACTTGCTAAACGATAAGTGCGAGTGTTGAGAACACGACGAAAAACAAACAAACAAACACCCTGGTGAGAATGGCACGGATGAATACCCGGCCTGCTATCCCAGGCAAACCTAGATGAGCTGCTCTGACATATTCGGACAACAGGTTGTCTAGGACTTTCAAGGGTTAGTCAGGCCCCTTAAACAGAGATGGTGGCGGATGAACCGAAAGGCCAACGGCAGCGCTCTATCCCGTAGTGGATACAGATGGCCCCGTGTCCTAGGGGTATCTAATAAATTGGAACTGGCCCTCCAGGTTGGGGGTTGTGCTTTGGGTTAACTACCCACCCACAGAAAAAAAACATGGTTACGAAGCAACCAATAGCCTCGGAAAGGACTGATTTTATTATTGACGACCCTGCTAAACGAAAAGAGGACAACGACGTTGGTATCTGCACCTGGAATGTGAGAACATTAAACAGGAGAGGTGCAGGTGAACAACTAGCGGAAGCCCTAAACTGCTACAAAGCAGACATTACTGCCATCCAGGAAATACGATGGGATGGGCTGGGCAAAAAGAGGATGAAAAACTGTGACATCTACTACGGACCGTGTTATAGTGAGCAGAAACAGCGACTATTCGGATGCGGATTTGTTATAAGTGCCAGACTTAGGCAAGAAGTCTTATATTTCCAAGACATTAGCGAACGCATAGTGACAGTCCGCATCAAGGCCAAATTCGCCAACATAAGCCTTGTTTGCGCTCACGCTCCGACGGAAGAAAAAGATGATATAGCTAAGGATTGCTTCTACGAGCTTCTTGACAAAACCTATGAGCGACTTCCGAAGTACGATGTTAAAATCGTGCTGGGAGATTTTAACGCAAAGGTAGGAAGAGAAGACATCTTTAGAAGTATTGTCGGAAAACATAGCCTACACGACAATACGTCTGGTAACGGACTTAGGCTAATTGATTTCGCTACGGAACGAAATGCCACTATAGCCAGCACACGGTTTCCTCACCTCGATATCCATAAGGGGACATGGCGGTCTCCAGATCAACGAACGGTCAACCAAATTGATCACATTGCGATAGATAAGAGGCACGCATCCAGTATTTTGGATGTCCGAACATTCCGAGGAGCTAACATCGACTCGGATCACTACCTTGTAGCAGCCAAGGTAAGAATGCGGATATCCACCACGCCACAACAAATCAGAATTACTGTGAAAAAAATTAATGTCGAAAGACTGCAATCGCCAGAGACCGCCAAGGCCTTCGCACAACGCGTATCCTTTAACCTCTCTTTTCACACCATACCACCAGTATCTTGTCGAAGAACAAAGGCAGCGATACCAACAAGCCATTAGATCAGCCGCAACTGATGTGCTAGGTTTCTCGCGGCCACCAGCAAAAAACCCCTGGTTTGATGAGGAATGCCGAAAGATGCTCTCAGCCAAGAACGAGGCCTACAAGGCTAAGCTGCAGGTGAAGACAAGAGCTCTATAGGCAAAGAAGAAGGGAAGAATACGGTTTTTCAGAAAGAAGAAAAAACAGCAAGAAATGCGCGCAATCGAGGATATAAAGAGCTGCCACTCCAGGAACGATGTTCGCAAAATTTATCAAAGTTTAAAACGTCAAAGCCAAGGATACAAGACTCGAACAGAATCCTGTCGAGATGAACAAGGAAATATCGTAGTTGAGACACAGTCGATGCTGAGGATATGGAAGAACCACTTCTGCAGACTATTAAACGGCGATGACGAACAACATTCCGCTGTCAGGCAGAACGATCCATTCAATATTGGCAACGACAGCGATAACTGCCAACCACCCGACCTAAGTGAAGTGAGGATAGCTATATCTAAACTCAAGCTTAATAAGGCCGTCGGAAATGACGGCCTTCCCGCCGAGCTTTATAAAGCTGGCGGAGATGACTTGGTAAGCAACATCCACCAACTCATAAGCCAAATCTGGTCGGTTGAAAGCGTGCCTGAAGAATGGAACCTTAGCATCGTTTGCACGATCCACAAAAAAGGAGACCCTCTGAACTGCGCCAACTACAGAGGCATAAGTCTCCTCAACATCGCCTACAAGATCCTATCTGCCGTACTATGTGAACGCCTGAAACCGTTTACCAACAACCTGATCGGCCCTTTTCAGTGTGGTTTTAGGCCAGGAAAGTCCACAACCGATCAAATTTTCACACATCGGCAGATCCTGGAAAAAACTCAAGAAGTCCAAATCGATACCCATACCCACCACCTATTCATCGATTTCAAAGCCGCATATGACAGCATTTATAGAGGCGAACTGTACAGAGCCATGTCTAATTTTGGTATACCGCCCAAACTCATCCGTTTGTGTAGGATGACGATAGAGAATTCTCGCTGCTCCATCAGGGTCGGAAACCACCTCACCGACACATTCGATACCAAAAAAGGATTTGAGCAAGGCGATGCGCTGTCATGTGACTTCTTTAATCTGATTCTTGAGAGGATTGTGCAAAACTCCAAAGCCAACCCCAGAGGCACAATTTTCCAAAAGTCGGTGCAACTACTAGCATACGCTGACGATATTGACATCATTGGTAGCACTCAACGTGATGTCATAGCCACGTTTGCTAGTATAGAGAAGGAAGCGGCGAAATGGGTTTAGCAGTAAATGAGGGTAAGACTAAGTATATGCTGTCATCACGAAAGGACTCACAACATCGACGAATTGGACAGAACGTCACCATTGACAGATATAACTTTGAGGTAGTACGGGACTTTGTCTACCTCGGCTCCGCTATTAACTCTGACAGCAATATCTCGTCAGAAATTAAACGAAGAATTACAGTTGCCAACCTTTGTTTCTTCGGGCTAAGAAGGCAATTTAGTAGTAAAGCCCTCACTCGAACTACTATGGAGATCCTATATAAGACCCTGATCATCCCAGTCCTGCTCTACGGCGCTGAAGCATGGACCGTATCAAAAGCGGATGAAGAAATCCTTGGTAGATTCGAGAGGAAAATTCTTCGAAAAATCTTCGGTCCCGTTTGCGTTGACGGGCTATGGAGACGATGATTCAACAACAATACGAGCTGTACAGCGACATGCCCCTGGTCAAAAAACTCCGCATTGGACGTTTAAGATGGCTAGGACATGTAGAACGAATGGACACCAATATTCCGGCTCGCAGAGTATTCGATTCCCAGCCAGGCGTCGGACGCAGTAGAGGAAGACCTCGCCTTAAGTGGCGCGCACAAGTGGAAACCGACCTCAACCAACTTGGAGTGCGCAGCTGTAGGCAGTTAGCTAAGGACCGGGCTAATTGGAGAGGCATGTTGGTTGAGGCCCAGGTTCATTCCGGAATGTAGCGCCACTTAAGTAAGTAAGTAAGTAAGTACCTTGGCTGCTACAAGGTAGTGATCCGAGTCGATGTTAGCTCCTCGGAATGTTCGGACATCCAAAATACTGGATGCGTGCCTCTTATCTATCGCAATGTGATCAATTTGGTTGACCGTTCGTTGATCTGGAGACCGCCATGTCCCCTTATGGATATCGAGGTGAGGAAACCGTGTGCTGGCTATAGTGGCATTTCGTTCCGTAGCGAAATCAATTAGCCTAAGTCCGTTACCAGACGTGTTGTCGTGTAGGCTATGTTTTCCGACAATACTTCTAAAGATGTCTTCTCTTCCTACCTTTGCGTTAAAATCTCCCAGCACGATTTTAACATCGAACTTCGGTAGTCGCTCATAGGTTTTGTCGAGGAGCTCGTTGAAGCAATCCTTAGCTATACCATCTTTTTCTTCCGTCGGAGCATGAGCGCATATAAGGCTTATGTTGGCGAATTTGGCCTTGATGCGGATTGTTACTATGTGTTCGCTAATGTCTTGGAAACATAAGACTTCTTGCCTAAGTCTGGCACTTATTACAAATCCGCATCCGAATAGTCGCTGTTTCTGCTCACTTTAACACGGTCCGTAGTAGATGTCACAGTTTTTCATCCTCTTTTTGCCCGGCCCATCCCATCGTATTTCCTGAATGGCAGTAATGTCTGCTTTGTAGCAGTTTAGGGCGTCCGCTAGTTGTTCGCCTGCACCTCTCCTGTTTAATATTCTCACATTCCAGGTGCAGATACTAACGTCGTTGTCCTCTTTTCGTTTAGCAGGGTCGTCAGCAATAAAATCAGTCCTTTCCGAGGCTATTGGTTGCTTCGTATCCTGCATAAAGATAATGTCAGCAATTACACGGCGTTTTTGACGTTAATTATTAGTTTCACACGCCCGTCGGCTTACTCAACTACAATAATTCAGCCTGGTTGAACCCATTGTACCATATAAAACCCTATAAAATAAGGTTAATTTCGGCACATAATAATTCTTCAATCTCCTCAACAGTATCTTCCATATGCATGCACATCACATAAAAAGCCAAACGCACCTTCAATCCCAAAAACCTTAATACATCCCATACCTCTAAAACAAAAGACCCATTCAACATTATACCCGCATATTCCCACCTGTACCACAAAATTTGTAACATGAAATTAAATTGGCAAAAGCATAATTAACGCTGAAACACGGCGTAGAACTTTGTCAATCGGGTATCTGGCTTGGGGCGACCTTGCTATCGCAGCTCCTCAAGGAGGTAAACTTAAAACTTCGCCTTAACTTTGCCCGAATTCAACTACGTGTGCAGCCTTGAGATTATGAAAATGTTTGCAACACATTTCGCTCAGGCAAACTTCAAATTTGAGATTTCATATTGAAAACATAGACGAAAGATACTCTGCAAAGCCATTCCAGACGCGTTAGGGCGCGACGATATTCTCTTTAATATTCCGCCCAGGTACTTGAAATCTCCATTGGTGTTGTCAGTCACATACCTAGTGCTTATCCCATCAACTCCTTGCTGGGGAGTGCACGCAACCTTAGGTCCATCAGGAATGTCAATGCGTGATTTGTCGCCAGTCCCATTGTCCCAGCCACAATGTCACCGTCACCATCACATCCGTACGAGTCATCTGAAGTTGATGTACGAGTATTTGAATATTCGTCTTGTGGCGAGGAAAACTTTTAACAAGCTACACCGTAGCATATGTACTTGCCGGTCATGTTGCGATGTTTGCTTGTCAACGGAACCAGGGTGGAGTCTTGAGATAAATCTGAAATAATAGATTTTTTTGCTTCCTTATTCAATTTGCAAGACAGGAAGTGTAGTATGCGTTACATAATGAAGATAAATGAGGGGGGGTGGTGGTAAAGTGCGCAATGGTTTTTTTTATGGTATCGTCAAACTGAAATTGTATCTTGTGTAAGGGAGGTTTTTTGGAACTATTAAGATGTGATGTATCAATCAGGGAGGTTTGAGGGAAATGTTTACAGTTTTTCATTTGAAGGTTTTGTATATCGAATGGAACGCTAAGACTCAGCTTGTAGAGTAAGAATTTTCCGGGTTGGGGAACTTACCTAACATCTTAGTTGCTCAATAATTTAATATTATGAGGAATTTTGTAAGACCGATGGATTTATAATGTGGCACAAAAGTTCTCACCTGATGTTCTTTGGCTGCCGTTTTCTATGAACCAAAAAGGTGGGTTCCACTTTTGGATTAGATTTATCTGACCACTTAAATTAGTTTCCATTAGGTTGAGAATATGATCTCGGATAAGTGACCGCCGCTATAATTGATAACCATTTGGGCGCGATTTATGGCATTTTCCATCACTCTTGGAAGAACTTCCGGCGATAGGTTACCGAATTTACGAAGGATCTCTCTGATTACTTCAAGAGCCTGAGGCTTGTTGACATAGAATCGAGACTTAAAAAAACACAAAAAAAGTCTTAAATGTGCCGTGAAAAAATGCAGAGCAAAATAACTTCGAATTTTGGAAGTCGGAGTTTTTTTCACAATGACGAAGTGAAATAACGCCGAACATTGTGTTTAAAAGAGGGAGGTTTGGATAGAGGAGAGTCATACTATGCGCACATCCGAAAGCGAGTTTAGGAGTATGTAAAGTTTGAATATGTACGCGCAACCCCCCCAGCTTGGGGGGGTTGCGCGTTTTTCCTTATATCTAAATGATTTTGATTTCCCGTTGTACGCTAAACAGGCCGAAAAATGTCGAAGAGAGGACGTGGTGGAACCGCTGGAGGGAAATTCCGTATTTCTCTAGGTCTTCCTGTTGGGACTGTTATGAACTGTGCAGATAATACAGGAGCCAAGAACTTGTACGTTATCGCTGTCCATGGTATTCGTGGTCGTCTGAACCGTCTGCCTGCCGCCGGTGTTGGTGACATGTTTGTTGCTACTGTCAAGAAGGGAAAGCCTGATCTCCGGAAAAAGGTAATGCCTGCGGTTGTTATTAGGCAAAGAAAACCATTCAGGAGGAGGGACGGGGTGTTTATATACTTTGAGGACAATGCTGGCGTCATCGTGAATAATAAAGGTGAAATGAAAGGTTCCGCCATCACTGGTCCAGTTGCTAAGGAGTGTGCCGATTTTTGGCCCCGTATTGCATCGAACGCCAGTTCAATCGCCTAATATATGAAATAAACTCGCACGCAAGCGATTTGTAGGGAGCCCACAAGACGGTGCCTTGAAATAACGCCAACTTCCAAAATTCGACATTATTTCACGGCATCGTCTAAAAAATAAACAAATTTTTGGCTCAACAGCCTCATTCGTTAGTATAGGGAACCTAGCTTTTTCTTACAACAATTCATGGGTGCGATGGTAGGATGTGGTATACAATGAGGATAAACTCTGATCGGTGTTATATTGGCAATGCCCAGTTCTAGCAACTTTGACTAGACATCAATTATGCTTATTGTAAATCTAAGTGGTAACCCTCGGATACTGGTCTCATCCAACCAGATTTAAGTTGCCAAACGTATAATTAAGAGTGTTGATAACCAGATGAAAACAGCAACACCATGAAAAGCCTATGGTCAGAATGACTGGCACGGAATATCCGTCCTGCTATTCCAGACCTCCAGATTGGTGGTTGTATTTTGAGTTTTGACTTCCCACTTACTAAAAAGGACTTACTCTGATAGGACGGTTTTTATTGTTGACGATCATGGTAAATGACGAAATGACAATGACGTTCGTATCTGCACCTGGAATATGAAAACATTAAACAAGAGAGTTGCAAGTTTACAACTAGCAGAAACTCTAAGCTGGTACAAAGCAGACATTACAGCCTCCCAGGAAATACGATGGAATGGGCCGGTCAAAAGAGGATGAAAAACTGTGCCATCTACTATGGACCGTGTTATAGTGAGCAGAATCAGTGACTATTCGGCTATGCATTTGCTATAAGTGCCAGGCTTATGTTTTTAAGACATTTGCGAACGCACTATAACAATCCGCATTAAGGTTAGCTTCGCCAATATTAGCCTTACATGCTCTCACGCTATGTAATGCGTGGAAAAAGATGATATTGCCAAAGACTGTTTCTACGAGCTTCTGGACCAAACTTACGAGCGTATTTTGGTATGATGTCAAAATCTTGATGTGAGATTTTAACGCAAAGGTAGGAAAAAGGGATATTTTAAGCAGTATTGTCGGAAAACACATCCTTCAAGACAACACGTTTGGCAAAGGACTTCGACCAATTTACTTCACTGCGATACGAAATGTCACTATAGCCAGAACAAGGTTTCACACCTCGATAATGGGACATGGCGTCTCCAGATCAACCAAACTGATCACATTGCGATAGACAAGAGGCATGAATGTAGTATTTTGGATGTCCGAACATTCTGAGTGGCTACATTGACTCGGAACACTACCTTGTTGAAGCCAAGGTAAGAATGGGGATATCCACCAAGCCACTACAAACCAGAAATTCTGTGAAAAAATTTAATGTCGAACGACTGCAATCGCAAGAGACCGCTAAGAGCTTCGTGCAATGCGTATCCCTTTACCTCTCGATTAACACCATACTTCATAGAATGTAGAAGAAAATTGGCAACGGTGTCAACAAGCCGCAACTGATGTGCTAGGTTTTACGCACCCAAAAGCAAAAACCCCTGGTTTGATAAAGAATGTCGACAGATGCTCAGAGCCAAGAACGAGGCCTACAAGGCTAAGCTGCAGGTGAAGACGTGAGCTGCCATTGAGCTCTATAGGCAATGAAGAAGGGAAGAACAACGGTTTTCAGAAAGAAGAAATAAGAGCAAGGAAAGCGCGCTATCGAGGATATAGAGAGGTGACACTCCAGGAACGACGTTCGCAAGTTTTAACGAAGTGCAAAACGTCAAAGCCAAGAATACAAGTATCGGAACAGAATCCTTTTCAGATGAACAAGGAAATATTGTAGTTGAGACGTATAGTAGATGCTGAGGATATGGAAGAACCACTTCTGCGGACTTTAAAACGGCGATGACAAACAACGTTCCGCTGTCAGGCAGAACGAACCATTCAATGTTGGCGAAGACAGCGAAAACTACCAAACACCCGGCCTAAGTACAGTGAGGATAGCAATATCTAGATTCAAACTCAACAAGGCTGCCGAAAATGATGGCCTCCCTGCCGATCATTGTAAACCCGGCAGAGATGACTTGTTAAGTAACATTTACCGACTCATAAGTCAAATCTGGTCTAATGAAAGTATGCCTGAACTATTGCATAGTTTGCCCGCTACTCAATAGAGAAGACCCTCAGACCCTACAGAGGCATAAGTCTCATCAACATCGCCTACAAGATCCTTTCTGCAGTAATATGGAAACGCCTGAAACCGTTTACCAACAACTTGATCAGTGTGGTCTTTCGCCAGATAAGTCCTCAACCGATCAAATTTTCAAACTTCGGCAGATCCTGGAAAAAACTCAAGAAGTCCAAATCGATACCCACCACGTAGGCATACGGCAGCATTTATAGAGACGAACTATACAGAGTCATGTCTAGTTTTGGTATATCGTCAAAACTCGTCCGTTTGTGTAGGATGACGATGGAGAATTCTCGCTGCTCCATAAGGGTCGGAAACGACCTCACCGACACATTCGATACCAGGATTTAGGCAAGGCGATGCGCTGTCATATGACTTCTTTAATTTTATTCTAGAGAGGATTGTTCTTCGGCCCCGTTTTCGTTGACGGGCTATGGAGACTAATTTTCAACCAAGAACTATACGAGCTATACACAGACATACTCCGCATTGGATGTTTAAGGTGGCTAGGATGTGGAACGAATGGACCCCAATACTCCGCGTAGTAGAGTTTTCGATTCCCAGCCAGACGTCGGACGCAGTAGAGGAAGACCTCGCCTTAGGTGGCGCGCACAAGTAGAAACCGGCCTCAACCAAATTGGAGTACGCAACTGGAGGCAGTTAGCTTCGGACCGGGCTAATTGGAGAGGCGTGTTGGTTGAGGGCCAGGTTCATTCCGGACTGTAGCGCCACTTAAGTTTTGGTTGTTAAAATAGCGGTAAAACAAGGTAAGGCAGGAGATATTTCGACGATGTTCGAGCGAAACTAAAGAGTTCGCTATCTCTTATAAGTTTTTTCACACGCGTTTGAATCCGACCAGATGTAGGTGTTGAACTCAAGTTTAGGGCTTGAAATATTTCTTACGTCGTTTAAGGAAACCTAGACATTTAGCGACTTGGAATGTATGGTCGTTGCAACATAAGTCGTTACTAACACACATACCGAGCAAAAGCATTTTGGATTCTTCGACGTAAGTGTCATTCATGGATAATGGCTGCAGATTTTGGTTTCGCTTTAACGCCAGAAGACAGAATTGCGTTTTGGAAGCATTAAATTCTACTCTGTTGGTTTTACCCCATTTGATGATGCTGTCAAGGTCGGAATTCAATGAGCTTAACATATTTTGTCGTTTAGAGTCCACGATCGAAGATAAGGAAAGTGGACATAAAAACGAATATGAGATGCTGATTGTACTGTCATCAGCGAAGGAATGAATTAGAAGTTCCAGACGGGAGATCATTTATAAAAATGAGAAAGAGAATCGGAGACAAAACTGAGCCTTGAGGGACACCAGCATTTATTTGGTGAGTTGTAGACTTGAAACCGTCCAAAAGCACTTGAATAGAACGTTTCGAAAGAAAATTCCTAATCCATAGAAGAAGCTTTTCATCGATTCCAAATGCACGCATTTTCGACAAAAGGCTTGATGTCAAACCTGTCAAATGCCTTTGAAATATCAAGTGCAACAATCTTCCTTTGATTGCTTTTGGATTGGGATTGATTGGTTCCACTTTTCGGTGAGACATCAAGCACCAGTGGACCTATTGCTGCTATAACCATACTGTCGGTCATTGAGAAGTTTTCGTGTTTCGAGATATTTCATTAGCTGACGATTTATCAGCGTTTCCATGACCTTGAAAAGAAGAAGAAGTACAATTGGTCGGTAGTTTGGTACAGCAGTTTTCCATCTACTCGGAAAGAGCCCTAATGAGTAGGATAGATAGAAAAGCTTACGCAGTAGTTTTGCTAGCCTAGAACACCTCTTCAGAATAATGGGATATACCGACTGGACCATCTGGTCAAGATCAAATAAAAGTCTTGCAACGAGTACGAAAGTGAATTTGTCCCATAGAATGATCTACGTTCTCAAGTACATGAGGGGACTGGACACAATCTGGCAACGGAGAACTGGCGGCGAAATGCACACCAAGGAGATAGGCTTTGTCTAAAGAGTTGACAGCTGGAATGACATTGTGAATGAGCGTCGCAACTGGTGATGAAGCCGAATTTTTATTATTTGAGCTTTTCTTAGTTTTAAGGAAACGGAGCGGTATGGCTGATGTATGGTTAGTTCTCTAATGACGCAACGAATTTTAAAAATCATCATTTCGAATCATCCCTTGGCATTATAAGATTGTACCCCATCTGCGGTGTAGGAGCAGCATTTGATAAATCCCTCTCAATATTTAACATGTTGCTCTGTTATTCCTATAACTTCATTTACAATCTGCGTTCCTTATTAATATTGTTTGGACAATGATTTTAGGCGGCTGACTTAACGGCCTTATTTCTTGTAATATCAAGAACAGCAGTTATAATGAGCCAGTACAAAACATAAGTCATGTAACAGCCTTGACATGGCTGTTACATGACTTCGAAATAAATTTCAACAAAAGAAAACAAAAATCCCCCGAACTAATGACTTTGCAGGGTTTTTTTTTCTTTGTTTTTTGTTTGCATAGCTCCTTCAAGGGAAATGACTATAAATTGCCAGTCATGTCGAAATCGATTCGTCGAAATTGTAAATCCATACGACAGCAATTACATCATCATCATCCTTCATCTACCACCGATGACGGCGACAGTCTAATTGAATTCCAATGAATTGCTACTTTCAATTCAAAGTCAACACCAACATCCTTGCACACAACAAGGAATCTTGCATTGTCACAGACAGATTTTCTTTTATCAGATAACAACAGCACTACACACCTTCCGATGCGAACAAAGACGGGCTCTTGTTCCGAATTTGATTGACGTTTATGTTCTCTTCCATAAGAACTTTTGACAGTAACCTCCTGTTGGTGGGCCGTCTTCATCGTCATCCTGTCCGGAGAAAAATGACAAAGGATTTCTTTAAAAGCGCGTACGCACTCACAAAGGATCCTGTGATTGACAACTTAAGTTCACCGGACCCCCCATTCACGCGGCACTGCCCAACCAGACGACTCCTGTATACACAGAGAGCACATTAGGGAAAACGATTGCCGCGCCGCCTACGAAGGAGAATGTCAGAATGATTTACCCGTCATGTAAGATTGAAATTTCCCTAAACGCAATTAATAATAATTTATCTTTCAACTTCGCAAGGAGTGCGAGAGAGCTGCAAAAAAAATAAAATGGCGTAACGTATACGCCATTGGCTACAGAGGCAACCTAACAAGGCGCATAATTAATGGTTCGATGTTCATCAACAGTCAGCATGTTCTGGGCCACACTATCGCTATGAAATATTATCCTCACTTACTGTACACTCCGGCACAGGGGCGGCATTTTGGGAAAGGGTTTGACTATGAAAACGGAGCCACTCATAGCGGAACTGGCTGATTTAGCTAACCCTTAAATTCGAGCTGAAATTTCCTTCCGGCAAACATTATGGCAGTAGAACATAACTTTTAGTGCGGCCGCCCCACCGCCCATCCCTTCCGAAACAGGTGAATTCATTTGCATATCTGGACGATATTTAAAGAGGTGTGTGTGTGCGATATCTATCTGAGTGGATGGGGGTGTGCAAATGAGCAGCGAAATGTTAGGAGCGTATGCAGCGTGTCTCCACCAGGGGGGAACAAGCGCATGGAAGTCGATATTTTTGCAGCGCTGCTGACCTCGAATTTATTGGGCTAAAAATTGTATCGCCGATGGTGGTCGGGGTTGGGACTGCTGTGTTGAAAGTCATAAAGTATCCGCACGTGGTGTTATGGCATTTTAATGTTTTCCTGAAGGAAAATATCCATAAAAGGATCTTGGAGTACGAGTAATTATATTCTGTGAATGTAGCCCGTGGATGTATACTCGTGCTGGTATTACATTATGCGTTATGGGTTGGTTTCATGAGTTTGGGGGGTTTTTTTTTGGGTTAAAATGGATCGAAATTACGTGTCAGCTGGCTTTTAAAAAAATTGTCTGTGGAGAAGGGGTTTTACTTGGGTCTTGATTGAGTATATGAGATACATAATGGCTTGTAACGATTATATGTATACACAAGGGTTTTCAATTAAATGGCAACCAACTCTGAGTCTCAGGCTCAAAAGAGACAAACTTTGGGTTACCAGTAGCATGATTATTAATTACATACTAGGTTAAGTGGCGGTTCAGTCCCGGAATGAACTTGTACCTCAACCTACAAGCGTATACAATTAACATGGTCCTTTCCCCAGTTGCGTACTTTAAGTTTGTTGAGGTCGGTTTTAGTTGCGTCCAACGACTGGCTGCGAAGACTGCGGTCGGAGCCTTGGTTTTTATTTGATCTACATGTTCCATCTATCTAGAACACCGGCTTTTCAGAAAGAAGAAAAAATCGCGCGATCGAGGATATAGAGAGGTGCAACTCCAGTGTAAAACGTCAAAGCCAAGGATACAAGGCTCGAAGAGAATCCTGTCGAGATGAACAAGGAAATGTCGTAGATGAGACACAGTCGGTGCTGAGGATATGGAAGAACCACTTCGGCAGACTTTTTAACGGCGATGACGAACAACATTCCGCAGTAAGGTAGAACGAACCATTTAATATTGGCAACAGCAGCGAAAACTGCCAACCACCCGACCTAAGTAAGTAAGGTCGCGGGAAATGACGGCCTTCCCGCTGAGCTTTATAAAGCTGGGGGAGATGACTTGGTAAGTAACTTCCAGCAACTCATAGGCCAAATCTGGTCGGATGAAAGTATGCCTGAAAAATGTAACCTCAGCATCGTTTGCCGGATCCACAAAAAAGGAGACCCTCTGAACTGCGCCAACTACAGAGGCATAAGTCTCTTCAACATCGCCTGAACGCATGAAACCGTTTACCAACGACCAGATTGGCCCTTATCAGTGTGGTTTTAGGCCATGAAAGTCCACAACCGATCAAATCTTTACTCTTCGGCAGATCCTAGAAAAAAAAACCCAAGAAGTCCAAATCGATACCCACCCCCTATTTATCGATTTCAAAGCCGCATACGCAAGCATTTATAGAGACGAACTGTACAGAGCCATGTCTAGTTTTGGTATACCGCCCAAACTCGTCCGTTTGTGTAGGATGACGATGGAGAATTCTCGCATCAGGGTCGGAAACGACCTCACCGACACTTTCGATACCAAGAAAGGATTTAGGCAAGGCGATGCGCTGTCATGTGATTTCTTCAATTTGATTCTTGAGAGGATTGTGCAAAACTCCCGAGCCAACACCAGAGGCACAATTTTCCAAAAGTCGGTGCAACTTCTAGCATACGCCGAAGATATTGACATTATTGGTAGGACTCAACGTGATGTCATAGCCACGTTAGCTAGTATAGAGAAGGAAGCGGTTAAAATGGGTTTAGCAGTAAATGAGGGTTAGACTAGGTAAATATATGCTGTCAACACGAAAGGACACACAACTTCGACGAATTGGACAGAACGTCACAATTGACAGATATAACTTTGAGGTAGTACGGGACTTTGTCTATCTCGGCTCCGCTATTAACTCTGACAACAACATCTCGTCAGAAATCAAACGAAGAATTAATTTTGCACATCGCTGTTTCTTCGGGCTAAGAAGGCAATTTAGTAGTAAAGCCCTAACTCGAACTACTAAGGATATCCTACATAAGACCGTGATCATCCCAGTCCTGCTCTACGGCGCTGAAGCATGGACCGTATCAAAAGCGGATGAAGAAATCCTTGGTCGTTTCGAGAGAAAAATTCTTGGAAAAATCTTCGGTCCCGTTTGCGTTGACGGGCTATGGAGACAAAGATCCAACCAAGAACTATACGAACTATACAGTGACATACCCCAGGTAAAAAACTCCACATTGGACGTTTAAGATGGCTGTAGAACCAATGAACACCAATACTCCGGCTCGCAGAGTCTTCGATTCCCAGCCAGACGTCGGACGCAGTAGATGAAGACCTCGCCTTAAGTGGCGCGCAGAAGTACAAACTGACCTCAACCAACTTGGAGTGCGAAACTGAAGGCAGTTAGCTGGAGTCAGTTAGCTGGAGGCAGTTAGTTAGTCCCATCTATCTTAAATGACGATTGCGGAGTTTTTGTTTTGACTAGACCTGTGTCGCCGTATAGCTTATAAAATTCTTGGAAGATTTGTTTTACTAAAAAACTACCAAGGATTTCTTGATGCCTTTTAAGGTCCAAGGTTACGCGTCATAAAGCAGGAATGGGATAGTCAGGGTCTTAAATAATGTCTTCTTAGTTGTTCGTTTGTGGGCCTTATTATTAAAAAGTCTTCTTAGCCCAGAGAAGCATCTTATGGGCAGCTTAATTCTTCGTTTGATTTTTGACGAAATGCCTTTTCCAGAGTTAGTAGCAGAGAAGAGGTTGCCAAACTCTCTTATAACTCACGGTTGACTATGGTGATCGTGTTGTTCTGACCAATTCGTCGATGTTGTGTGTCGTTTGGTGTTGACAGAATATACTTGATCCTTACCGTCATAAGCTCCCTTTCAAAGCTTCCTTCTCTATACAAGGTGGCGCAAAAGTCAACGGAAGTTGCCATCATTTTTGCAGATGGTGACAAATGTCAATTCTACTTTGACACTTGTAAAGATGCAAAATACACATCAACAAGACATGAACCGCTATACTTCTAATGAACACGGAATTTCCCTAGTGGCGCAGATTTACTGGTCGTCCGATACCAGTTTGGCAACGTTTAGCCGCTCTCCTAGAAGTGTATGCAAGAAAACAAACAGCCATTCTGCTGCTGAGGTTGCAGAGGAGTATCAACTTGATAACGAGCCACGGAATTCATCATCAATAAGCGGTTTCTACAGTTTGTAAAAGACTGTTAGATGTACCCTTACAAAGTGCAGACAATGCATTAGCTGTTAGCTTTTGCCCGGCAAACGCTTGTAGCCTACGCTCAAGCCATCCTCAATCTCGACCACGAGGGAGAAAACTTTTCATCGAAAATCATCATAATTCAACCTTTTCAGACTCCTATTTGTGAGGTTTTAAAGTGAAACTTCTTTGGGCTCTTCGGGGTATATCCAAACTCACATAAAACGAAATTTTAAGACGAAAAGTCAAGGGTAGGGGAAGGTTAGCGTGGTGGGTCAACAGCGGGCAGCAGATGGTGATATCATCTGGTGGTTACGTCAGTATTTAGGTCGCTTTGGCTGCCTCTGCTACTGCCAATATCTCAGCCTTGAAGACACTGTTGTGGGAGACAGATCTAATGCCTACGTCCATTTTTGAACCATCAGTGTAGATGAATATGGTTTCGGTGTCCAGTTCGTTCCTCTCTCTCTCCTCTCTACGTGCAAAGATGCAGGAGAATGGTCTTTGAAAGTCAGGTTGAGGCAGCATATATAGTCAGAAGATACTCTTTAGAATTTAAGCGTGGTCCTCCTGAGTTGATTTTTCAGCAGTTGAGCAGACTGATTCTTAGTGCACTTTTGGCTGCAGATTTCTACATGTAAAGGTCTTACGGTAGCAGGTTGAGGATGGTTTCCATGCCATCTGTTGGTGTGGTTCTGAGTGACTTTATCTGTGGATTGCCACGAAAGAACTCCTCCATATGTTAGTATAAGTTTTACAATGGCTCCGTACATCCATAGAATAGTCCTGTGGTTCGGACCCCCCACTTTTTTTTTTAGGAATATTCGGTTACATGTATAAAAAGCTATTTTGACATTTTTTATGCCTTCGCACACATTAAGCTTCATGTTGAGTTTACTGTCAGGAACAACACTCAAATATTTTGCGCAATTGGATTATTTGAGAGCAATCTCATCGATAACCGGAAGGACGAATATTAGTATTTTTCTCTTATTAGTAAAGAGAACGAGTTCTGTTTTTTGGGGGTTCATGCCAAGCCTCAAGAGATCCCTAAATCACGTTCCTATTAAACACTTCCTTATATAGTCATCCATTCCATATCTACGACTAATATCCGAATCAAACCCCTTTTCGTGAATTTTTTTTTCACAAAAAGGGGTTTGATTCTGCCATCACAACAGGATAACCCCAACAGAATTTTTGCTGAGTGGCATACACACGTCCTTCAAAGATTTAAACTAACAATCAACAACACTTAACCCCCTTTCAGAATCGAAGCTAATGAATGGTGCACGTTTTTTTTCCACTATCCACATTCACATCATCATCAAGGACTCAGAATAAAACTGGAGCACCTTTCTGAAACTGAAACTATTTATCCAACGTGATAGACATTTAAATTGCTCCCCATAACCCCACACTCCTACGATGGGGTGGGGGATAAAATCACTTATCCTCGACGATAAATAATATAAACCGAAGCCAAACATAGAGGTATACACTCCAATTCCCTGCGGAACTGTCCACAATGACTTTCGTTACCATTCGAACAGCACGTCAACCGATACAGTACCACTCCCATTCTATATCCTGCTGGTTATCGCAATCAAAAGGAAATACTCAGCGTTCTTTACAAAAACCAATTACCCCAATCGATGGCCCCAAATTAACCCCAATGTCCTTTCAATATGCGAATGGTGGGCACAGTCCCACCAATCTATACCGGTTTACCTTTAACGCCCAATTCGCATTGGAATGGAGGAAACAGAAAAATAAATGAAAATGCAAAAGGACGATATAAGAATGCAAACAACTGTAAACAAAAAAAAATTAAAACACATTCGCAACCAATCCCCGAACTCAAACGCAAACAATTATCGATGAACTTCGTGACGATAGAATTCTTTTGGAGCGTGTGTGCATATTGAGTCCGGCTGTGGGGATGTTGTTAGTGTGGTTGACGGTGCACCGTCCGCGGCTGGAAACTATACCCCAGTGGACATTCCATTCGCTTTAACGAAAGGACGAACTGCAATGGCTATTAGCTGTCAATGTCATCTAGGGAGGAATTGTTTGGGAACAGTGGAACCGATCAGGGGATGGGATTTTGGTGTTGTGGCATCGTTACAGAGTAGGTGATTTTATTCTTCCTTTATCTGACGGATTGTGATTTAAATAGAAGAATCCTACATAGTGTTAAATATTGTTGCTATCATCACATCAGTTCTTGGCATAAAATTATTTCTGAAAATTTTCTCTGTTTTCCATTCTTCGGATATCTACATTTGAAGAAGAATTTCAAGAAAATAGGGTTAGTAGCGTGGTGTTAAATATTCGCGAAATAACAGAGCTTACGAAATAAGCATTTCTGAAACATTAAAGATTTGTTTTTGTTTCTGAAAAGTTTCTTTGATTTGGACACACCTTTACGAAGCGGAGGAGGATACCGATGATTTACCCAAAGGTAAAGCTATTAGAAGAGTGTTCTTATATTTATTGGTAAATTATATCAACAGCGAAAATTGGGGACGTTTTTTTCCGATCTTCATATTTTGGTTTTCCAGAAAAATAGGATATGTGACGTCGTTTGTTGCGGCATACCCATAATATTGACGTAAGACTGATTCCTTTCCGAAGTATCAAAATCGAACTTTTAAGTGAATTCCTAAGAAGCAAAAGGCTTAACCAATACATATTTGTTGTTGTTTGTTCTTACAGCAATTACGTTGTCCTCAGAACTAAAGGGTGATCCATTTCGAGGTTCCCTACTTTTTTAAAGAAAAAAACACAGAAAATTCAAATTTAATGGAGAATGTTTATTATCATTTGAAAGAACATTCTTTGGCATTTATTTTTTGAAGATTATGTCTATCAAATGTTGGCCGTTGCTACGTCGCAGATGGTCCATCTGTTGAGTCCAATTTTCGATCACTCGTTCGAGCATTTCGACTGGTAACTGGCGAATGACACACGTGATGTTTCCTCCAAGGCTTGAATCGAAGCGGGTTTGTCGGCATAAGCTTTTGACTTTACATATCCCCACAGGAAAAAGTCTAACGGTGTGATGTCACACGATCTTGGTGGCCAATCGACCGGCCCAAAACGTGAAATTATGTGCTCACCGAAATGTTCTCTCAATAAGTCCATTGATTGATGCGATGTGTGGGAAGTGGCGCCGTCTTGCTGAAACCAAATGTCGCCGAGATCACGAGCTTCAATTTCAGGCATCAAATAGTCGGTTATCATGGCACGATAACGGTCGCCATTGACGGTTACGTTCGCACCGGCATAATTTTTAAAGAAATATGGACCGATGATTCCACCGGCCCCCAAACCACACCAAACCGTTGTTTTTTCTGGATGAAGTGGCAGTTCTTTAATCTCTTCAGGTTGCTCTTCGTCCCAAATGCGGCAATTTTGTTTGTTTACATACCCATTGAGCCAGAAATGGGCCTCATCGCTAAACAAAATTTGCCTCGAAAACGTCGGATCTTCTTCGAATTTTTCAAGAGCCCATAGAGCGAAGCGATGTCGCTTGGGAATGTCGAGCGGCTTCAGTTGTTGCACAAGCTGTATTTTGTACGATTTCAATTTAAGATCTTGACGTAAAATGCGCCAAGTCGTTCCATACGTCAGTCCGAGTTGCTGCGAACGGCACCGAATCGACTCTCTACGGTCTTCGTGTACACTCTCAGCTACGGCCGCTATATTTTCTTCACAGCGTGCTGGACGTGGTCTATTCGGCCGAATATTATCCAATAATGAATGCTGGGTCTCAAAGTGGGTGATGGTGTCGCGAATAGCACGCTCAGTAGGCCGATTATGTTGACCATAAGTTGAGCGAAGTGCACGAAACACATTCCTCACAGAACGTGAATTTTCATAATAAAGTTGAACAATTTGTAAACGTTGTTCACGCGTAAGTCTTTCCATTATGAAATGCCAAACAATACTAAACAAACATAACATGACAGCATGACACGACTCACACGTGATCTGTCAAAAAAGGCTATTGAAAAAAGTATCTCTACTTGGATCACCCGTTATGAACAATAGAAGAGACGTCAACAGTCATCAGTCTGCTAAATGAGATAATGACAATTTTTGGTCAACCGGGAAGGATTACATCGGGCAGAGGTACGACATATACTTCTCGGGAATAAAGTAACTTTACACACCGCACAATACGTCAAAAAATCTGTACGCACTCCAAGATCTAATGGCAAAGACGAAATAGTGAAAAAAAACTCTACTAGCTACAATCAATTTTGTTTATTTGTTGAGTGGCACTACAGTCCGGAATGAACCTGGGCCTCAACCAACATGCCACTCCAATTAGCAGGGCCTTTGCTAAGTGCCTCCAGTTGCGCCCTTAAAGTAGATTGCAACAAAAGTCTGGCTAGGTATCAAACAATCTGCGATCCGGAGTATTGGTGTTCATTCGTTCTTCATGTCCTAGCCATCTTAAACGTCCAATGCGGAGTTTTTTTTGACTAGGGTCATGTCACTGTACCGCTCGTATAGTTTTTGGTTGAATCTTTGTCTCCATAGCCCTTCAACACAAATAGGACCGAAGATTTTTCGGAGAATTTTCCTTTAAATCGACCAAGGATTTCTTCATCCATTTTTGATACGGTCCATTCTTCAGCGCCGTAAAGCAGGACTGGGATCGTTAGGGTCTTATATTGGATCTCCTTAGTAGTTCGAGGGAGGACTTTACTACTAAATTGCCTACTAAATCTGAAAAGATGTTGTTGTCATAGGTAATAGCGGAGCCGAGGTAGACCAAGTCCCGTATTACCTTAAAGTTATATCTGTCAATGGGACGTTCTGTCCAATTCGTCAATGTTGTGTGTCCTTTCGTGTTGACAGCATATACTTAGTCTTACCCTCATTTCTGCTAAACCCATTTTTGCAGCTTCCTTCTTTATACTAGCAAATGTGGCTATGACATCACGTTAAGTCCTACCAATGATGTCAATATCGTCGGCGTATGCTAGTAGTTGCACCGATTTTAAGAAAATTGTGCCTCTGGTTCTGGCTCGGGAGTCTTGCACAATCCTTTCAAAAAATCAAATTAAAGAAGTCACGTGGCAGTGCGTCGCCTTGCTTTAATCCTTTTTTGGTATCGAATATGTCGGTGATGTCGTTTCCGATCCTGATGAATCAGCGAGAATTCTCCATCGTCATCCTATACAAACGGACGAGTTTGGGCGGTATACCAAAACTAGACATGTCTCTATATAGTTCGTCAATGCTGTCGTATGCGGCTTTGAAATCGATAAATAGGTGGTGGGTATCGATTTGGACTTCTTGAGTTTTTTCCAGGATCTGCCGAAGTGTGAAAATTTGATCGGTTGTAGACTTTCCTGGCATAAAACCACACTGATAAGGGTCAATCAGGTTGTTGGTAAACGGTTTCAGGCGTTCACATATTACGGCAGATAGGATCTTGAGGAGACTTATGCCTCTGTAGTTGGCGGGGTTTGTGGGTCTAATTTTTTGTGTACAATGCAAACTATGGTGAGCATACGATCAAATTTGGCTTATGAGTTGGTAGATCTTACTTACCAAGTCATCTCCTACGGCTTTATAAAGCTCAGCGGGAAGGCCGTCATTTCAGGCGGCCTTATTAAGCTTGAGTTTGGATATTGCTATCCTCACGTCACTTAGGTCGGTTGGTTGGCAGTTTTCGCTGTCATTGGCAATATTGGCTGCGGAATGGTGTTCCTCATCGCCGTTTAGAAGTCTATAGAAGTGGATCTTCCATATCCCTAGCATCGACTTTGTCTCAACTACGATATTTCCTTGTTCATCTTGACATGATTCTTTTCGACCCTTGTATCCCTGGCTTTGACGTTTTACCAAGTGTTAAATTCTTTTGATAACGTGTCCGCCTAGGCTGCTACATAGCAGACATTACTGCCATCCAGGAAAAACGATGGCATGGGCCGGGCAAAAGGAGGATGAAAAACTGTGCCATCAACAGCGTTCCGTGTTATAGTCAGCAGTGCCGGACTTAGGAAAGAAGTCTTATGTTTTCAAGACATTAGCGAATACATTGCAACAATCCACATCAATTCTAAAATCGCCAACATAAGCTTTCTATGATATCATGCTCCGATGGAGGAAAAACTTGATATGGCGAAAGACTGTTTCTACGAGCCCCTTGACAAAGCTTATGAGCGAATACCGAAGAACGATTTTAAAATCATGCTGGAAGATTTTAACGCACAGGTGGGAAGAGAAGCTATCATTAGCAGTATTAATCGGAAAACACAGCCTACAGCACGATTGGAAATGGAGTTAGGCTAATTGACTTCAATGCGGAACGAAATGCCACTATAGCCAGCGCACGGGGAGATGGGAAATTCCAGATCAACGAATGTCACATAAAAGTGCGTCGCCTTGCCTAAATCCTTTTTTGGTATCGAATGTTTCGGTGAGGTCGTTTCCGAACCTGTCGTCGTGAAGGTTGTTTGTAAACGATTTCAGGCGTTCACATATTAGAATCTTTTAGTCTTGTGCTCTCAAGTGCTCCAGCAAAAGCGACAAGGATTTGGAACTCAGCATTTTCAGGAATTTAATGGAACCATAATTCGCAGGGAACTCGACTACGAAGTAAAGCCCAAACGAACTATTTTTTACTTTTATTCTCAGAGATGTGAGTCAAACTCTCTTAATTCCAGCTGTGCAAGATGACGCACCATATAAATTTAAAGAAGTTATGACTAAGAAGCTAAATTAAGCTGCCAGCATCGTGAAAGAAGAATATAAAGACAGAACGGTACGATAAAATACATCAGATACCACATAAATATGTTGAAGGAGATCTCATCGTCATTGATCATGTTCCTCAAGCAACAGGAGATTCACATAAATTCGACCCAAAATATAAATGTGCATATAATATCATAACTAAGGTGTAGGGTTTTTGAAACGTGTTAAATCACAAAAAGACCCCTAATTAATATTCGAGAAAGATAAAGGGGCTCAGGATCTATGTGACAAGTCTCGTTTCAACAACGATCGTTTTTAAAGTTACGTCATTGAAGATTGCTCAGGCGTTAACAAACCCCTTCTTCTAAACAGTGACTTATTTATTTTTGGAGATTTTTTTTTATCAATATTGCAAATCATTAACTTCCTTTCATCGAAAATCATATTTCACACAGTCGCTCGGCCCCACTGAATATAAGACTCCACCCATGCACCGGTAAAAGCTTTATATATGCTTTCCTGTGTTATGAAATTCAATTACATCGATATCAACTAATTGTGACATCCGCAATTGAGGACGACATAACGATTGCTTGTGTGTATGCATGTTTGGTGAGGCACAATAACTGGAGAGAATATCCAAAAGGATACGCGAATAAAACGAGTTTGTCAAATGGTTTATATCAGTGACCAAGTCCATCTATAGTCCTAAACAACAGCATTAATGTAGAAGGTTGGAATTTTGTTGTTTATGCCGTTATATTACCAACTTTTGCTCAGGAAACCAAAACCTATGGTAATGGGTTCAGTCGAATCCTCTGCTTAGATATTATCACAAATTTAATAGTACACCTTGAAAGGTCGGAGGAGATTAAATATAACTTACTCATATTAGCCATTAGACTATTAGGGGAATTTAATATCCAAAACATGGTTTCTCAAGGCTTCATCCTGTAAATTATAAAAAGGTCTCCCAGTACTGAGTAATTTTTCGGGTAATTGATCAACTAGTTCAGTCGCCATCCGGAATGCCGCCTTCAAAAAGAGGTCAAAAGAAAATATTGGATGAAAACTTAGCGGCTGGTCTTGACATTGATAAGGTAAGTGATCGCAATGTAGCATTGGTTCTAACTCCTGTGCTTAAACTTATCGGACGTGATCACGCAGAAAACAATTGGGAATCCAAACTCTATTCGGCGAGAATGTGCGTATTACCGTTTACCAATTGCTTAGAACTTAAAAGTTTAATTTACGCCAGAAGTTCCATTGACAATTCACTGGGACGGTGAACTTCTGGAGGAAGTAACATTGTTGATCGGCTTCCTATTTCTGTAAGCGGGAAAGGAGTAGATCAACTTTTATGAGTCCCGAATATAATATCAGGTACAGGTCAGGCTACAGCAACAGCAGTCTATGAAGCAGCAGCAGAATGGGGAATCTGTGATAAAGTAATGTGTCTAGGATTTGACACTACATCAGTGAATACGGGGCGTGTATTCTTTTGGAACAAAAAATGGGTTAAGAAATGCTGTGGCTGGCATTCCGCCACCACATATACGAGATCAAGTTGGAATCAGTATAGCTATGACAGCGATAGGGCCATCAGGTCCAGATCTTCGACATTCTTTTTTCAAACATTATTTTTTACACGTTTCAAGAAATTCTGGTTCAACACCGATCGAAAAAAAACTACGAAACAGTATTGTCCAATGAAGTTGCCACAGCCACATTTATTGAAGTCTTAGAAGAAATGAATGCCTTTTCAAAATCTCAGCTGCAACATTTCCAACCTCGAGATGACTACAAAGAACTTCTTGAACTGACAATAATTGTCTTAGAAGAAGTTCCTCTGAAAGGAGTATCATTTAGAGCTCCGGCTGGACTACACTGTGCTAGATGGATGTCCAAAGCTATCAACTTCCTTAAGATATAGATGTTCCATAGTCAGTTCAAGATAACACATATAGAAGAACATGGAATTCTTGCCTCTTTGTTGTTAAACTGTAAGTCAGGGTCTCGATGACTGCCGCCGATTCTACGTCAGCTCCACAAAATGATCTTGAGCTGATCCAAAACCTTGACAACTGCAAAAAAGTAAATGATGACTCTTCAAAAGTTCCTTCGACACCTCTGGTACTTGTCGGAAGAACTTGTGGCTTTTTGATGATAGAGTGTCCATCAATGAAACAGAAACGATGATGGTATGCGCCCTTAAAATTGAGGGAGCAGAGAACCCCTTAAAGCGAATAACTGTTGACATAGTCAAAATTCAATCAAACGTTTTGGAGGATTTCGTTCAGATACCCGCCGATTTTTCAATATCATAATATTTTCGTCAGAGTTCATGACTAAGGATGTGGATGAGTGGGCCAAGGACAAAAGTTATACAATGAAGTGAAACATGGAGTGTTCAATGACATAGTTGAGCGAACAGTAAAGCTTACGGATAAGCACAACAATATACATCGGGAATAAACTCTTAAACTCTTCTCTATTAGACATGGAAACGAATACTCGGAGCTTAAAGAAAGTTCTGCCGGCGTACCGCAAGGAAGTGTTTTTGGGCCGCATCTCTTTTTGTTATATACTCGTGATATACCGAAGCAAGATGGGATGTCGTTGGTGATACCACTATCCTTGAAGTAGGTAAAACAATCTAAGAAACGACTGCAAAACGAACTGAATTAATGGATGAGGGACTGTCGGATCATCCTCAATGAAACTAAATACGTTTACTTTACTTTTTTCTATAAGAAGACTTGAGATTTGTCAATTTTTCTAAACTTGGTCCGAGTACCTTTTACAAACTGAATTTATACATACAAGCAAGTGCTAATTTCAGTGTGGACCTACGGTTTACAACTTTAGGATTTAACCGGAAACCGAATGCAAATATTTTACAAAACTTTTAAAATAAATTGCTAAGAGAAAAATTTATGACAGTAAAACTATTTATTCTGTCAGTGATAACATTTTCGTAGTTATTGAGCTGACATTTTACTCCTCCATTGTAAATCGGCCTTAACATCGCCTATTTTTTTAAATGGAAGAAATGTTTGATTCAGGCTTATGTATATAAACCTGCTTAATATGGGTGCAAACATATCAGCCCTTGAATTATTTCTATCTATTCGCGGTGATTTATCTTCACCCAACAAGCTTATGATGCTGCGACCGTCACGAGTCTCTGTTGGATTCACAAACATAGTATTCTACAGGGTTCTGTTCGGGTGAACGTTATTAAGTCACATTTATATAAATGGGCATCAATTAAGCACTTTTCATCTTTGAAAGGCCTATCAATGCCATGGAATATAACATCGTTAAAATCTCCGCCGGGCTTTCACTGGGGATGCGCATCCTCAATGTCCAATTTTCCATGACTCTGGCGCATAAGTCAGGCTCAATTTGACCAATGGCACTGGTTATGTTGTCTTTGTGGGCCACTGTGGTTTGCGGATTATTCGCATAGACCGGCGACTTACCAAACAAGGAAATATCTAGTGCCTCCACGTGAGATGACCATGCCCTCGAATCGCTCTTGCAGAATTTACAGGATGGGGCATGTAGCGCTGTCCTGTTGAAACTACATATCGCTGATTTCCATATTATCCAATTCAGGCCAAAAGAAATTGGTAATCATTGACCGCTTCCTGTTGACGGTGATGATCTGTCTAACCACGTTCTCAAAGAAATATGGACCGATATAGCCCCCAGCATGTTGGTTGGGTATTGTAGAACGAGGGTAGACTCTTATTGGCTTTAACTTGCCAATGCCCAGTGCTCACAACTCTGACTTCACATCAAATGTTCTTATTTTGTACCTCCAAGTGGTAACCATCGGGTACTGGTCTCATCCAACCTCTGAACTGCTCCAACTACATAGGTATAAGTCTCCTCAACATCGCCTACAAGATCCTACCTGCCGTAATACGTGAACGCCTGAAACCATTTACCAACAACCTGTTCGGACCTTATCAGTGTGGTTTCAGGCCAGGAAAGTCCACAACCGATCAAATTTTCACACCTCGGCAGATCCTGGAAAAAACCCAAGAAGTCTTAATCGATACCCACCACCTATTTATCGATTTCAAAGCCGCATACGATAGCATTTATAGAGACGAACTATACAGAGCCATGTCTAGTTTTGGTATACCGCCCAAACTCATCCGTTTGTGTAGGATGACGATGGAGAATTTTCGTTGCTCCATCGGGGTCGGAAACGACCTCACCGACACATTCGATACCAAAAAATTATTTAGGCAAGCCGATGCGCTGTCATGTGACTTCTTCAGTTTGATTCTTGAGAGGATTGTGCAAAACTCCCGAGCCAACACCAGAGGCACAATTTTCCAAAAGTCGGTGCAACTACTAGCATACGCCGACGATATTGAGATCATTGGTAGGACTCAACGTGATGTCATAGCCACGTTTGCTAGTATAGACAAGGAAGCGGCAAAAATGGGTTTAGCAGTAAATGAGGGTAAGACTAAGTATATGCTGTCAACACGAAAGGACACACAACATCGACGAATTGGACAGAACGTCACCATTGACAGATATATCTTTGAGGTAGTACGGGACTTTGTCTACCTCGGCTCCGCTATTACCTCTGACAACAACATCTCGTCAGAAATTAAACGAAGAATTAC
Organism: Rhingia campestris; assembly: GCA_932526625.1. Lineage (NCBI taxonomy): Eukaryota > Metazoa > Arthropoda > Insecta > Diptera > Syrphidae > Rhingia > Rhingia campestris. Next base: position 177,071,481 of record OW052182.1, read on the forward strand.
TCTTGCCAACCGCTGTTTCTTCGGGCTAAGAAGGCAATTTAGTAGTAAAGCCCTCACTCGAACAACTAAGGAGATCCTATATAAGACCCTGATCATCCCAGTCCTGCTCTACGGCGCTGAAGCATGGACCGTATCAAAAGCGGATTAAGAAATCCTTGGTAGATTCGAGAGGAAAATTCTTCGAAAAATCTTCGGTCCCGTTTGCGTTCAACCAAGAACTATACAAGCTGTACAGCGACATGCCCCTGGTCAAAAAACTCCGCATTGGACGTTTAAGATGGCTAGGACATGTAGAACGAATGGACACCAATACTCCGGCTCGCAGAGTCTTCGATTCCCAGCCAGACGTCGGACGCAGTAGAGGAAGACCTCGCCTTAAGTGGCGCGCACAAGTGGAAACCGACCTCAACCAACTTGGAGTGCGCAACTGGAGGCAGTTAGCTAAGGACCGGGCTAATTGGAGAGGCATGTTGGTTGAGGCCCAGGTAAGTAGCCCCCAGCACAAAATCCACACCAAACAGTGACTTTTTCGTGGGGCATGGGAGATCTTGGATCTCATGTGGATAAATATCGTCCCAAATTCAACAATTTTGTTTGTTGACGTAACCTCATTGCTGAAGATTTTTCGATGAAAATTAGGGTCAGTTTCTAACTTCTCTGGAGCCCATTCAGCGAACACACGTCGTTGTAGGTCTTTTACTGGTGCCATCCCAAGTCACGTTGCAAAGTTCGCCAGGTTGTGGTTAGCGAAAGAGTGAGTTCTTGTGAGCGACGCTAAATCGACTACCTCGGATTCTCCGGGGTACTCATTCCGTATATTTAGAAACGATTATCGTTGACGATAGTGTAGGAGACATGCTAGGTTTGTAGCGTGTAATTTTTATCTGTGTTTGTGAACATGTATACTAATTACATGGCACTTACCCAGAAAGTCTCCTTCACTGAATGAGTACCCTGCACACTCTCACGGAAAGCGGCTATTTTGTCGCCAGATCTTGCATTTCGTTGACGAACGGATGTTGGTTTATCGTTTACTTTACTGAAGTAGACGCGAATTAATCCACCACACTGCGAATAGTCCTCTCGCTAGGACGATTATGGCGAACACCTATTTTCAGAAAATAATTTCACTATTTGCATGTGATGTTGAGCTCCATGTCCGTCCATGTTAATTTGATAAAACAGACTGAATATATGACAGCCAAGATGTGGCTTCAACAATATGGCCGCTGTCAACTGTCAAAGTTCGAAAATCCCTATTGGAAGACCTTTCGTAGACTCCATTGAAGAAAATGTTTGGAACTTGTTGGATAATTTATGCGATTAAGTAGCAAACATTTTTATTCCGTCACTTCCGTCACAGTATGTTATTTGTTAATGTCCATGTTTTCCTGGTATCGTTTTTACAATGCATTAACTCGTTTAAAAAAAAATCGATTTTTGGGTTGCTATCTCTTTGCTTATTTTATTTTTATTGTGTGCAAACCTGGAAAGCTGCAATCGTTCGTAAATCGATGTCGAAGCAAAACTCTTGTGATACTAAAATGAAACAGTTTACCCCACAATCTACCCCAATAGATGGCGTGAAGGGTTTTAATAGACATCGTTAAAAATAATTGTATGAACCTCTTAATTGTGTGTTTCGCTTATAAAACTTGTATTCTCGTTATGCCCGAGGTCTAATTCTATCCTTTAACCATTCCCATGCGTAACAGTCGTGGTGGGTTCTTGGTCTTTGGTGGTTCTTATAACGGGTCCGCCATCTAACACTTTTTGTCGAACTAGTGCTTATTTCGTGAATGGTAACAATTAGCGCATGTCTGATTTGACAGATAATTAGTTTTATCCTTCCGCTGAATGAATATGGTTATACGCTTGAACAACGCTGGGAAATATTGCGACATTACTTTGAAAATCATGGTAATGTTGCAGAATGTGTGCGAAAATTGCGTACGGATTTTGGAAGAAGAGAAGCACCGTCAGCTCCGTATGTTCGTAATCTTGTGAAAAAAGTGAAAGAAACTGGCATCCTCATCGATAAACCAAAGCGTGAAAAGCCAAAAACAGTGCGTACACCCGAGAATATTGCTGCTGTGGCAGAAAGTGTGCGTGAAGCGCCATCAACATCAATTCACCGTCGTTCTCAACAATTGAACATTTCGGAGACATCATTGAGACGAATTTGGCATAAAGACCTTGGTATGACGCCATACAAAGTCCAATTGGTTCAGGAGTTGAAGCCATCTGACCATCCAATGCGTTTTCGCTTCGCTAAGTGGGCCTGCGATCGACTTAGAGAAGATGTCGGTTTTGCCAAAAAAAAATCATCTTTTCAGATGAAGTTCATTTTGATCATGGCGGGTATGTAAGCAAAATTGTCGCATTTGGGGCACAGAAAACCCGCACGCATACATTGAAAAGCCGATACACCCAAAACGAGTCACTGTTTGGTGCGGATTTTGGTCCAGAGGCATAATTGGGCCATTTTTCTTCGAAAATGAGCAAGGAGTGGCCGTTACAGTCAATGGCGATCGTTATCGGGCCATGTTGAACGAATTTTTGTTCACAAAAATTGAAGAGGAGGATATTGGCAACATTTGGTTTCAACAGGACGGCGCTAAGTGCCACACAGCCGAAGCTACACTCGGTGTTTTGCGCCCTGTTTTTGAAGAACGCATTATGAGCCGCAGAGCTGATGTCGTTTGGTCACCTCGGAGCTGCGATTTGACACCGTTGGACTATTATTTGTGGGGTGCCGTAAAAAATAAGTATTACGCCGATAAGCTAGAGACATTTGACGCTTTAAAGGACAATATTCGTGAAGCCATTGGTGAAATACAGCTGCACACAATCGATAATGTGCTTAAAAATTGGACCGATCGTGTAGGCTACTGCATGGCCAGCCGAGGCAGCCATTTGAATGAAATTATTTTTCATTATTAAGCGGAAGGATTGTACTTTCAAATAAAAACAGAAATTTGAGAAAATATTCAGTAGTTTTTTTTTTATAGCATTTTCAAAAAAAAAAGTTATTTGGCGGACCCTTTACAAAGGTTTACTTGACAAAAAATACGTACGTACTAAAGTACTTTCTTATAATACATTCCTTCATAGTGAAGGTGTCCTACTCCTACTACAGATAATACTTAGAGTCAACAGCAATATTTCATCTTCACCCTAAGGGTATGCAGCAATCCTGAATAATCCAATACCAAACCGATCTTATTGTGGTTGATGTACGTGATTATTATGTGCATGAACTAAACGAATATCGATAACAACAATCAAGTTTCGATTACTACTAGAATAGTGGTAAATTCGTTGAACTACTAAGCTGTGGGTCTTTTATTCAATTCCCGAACCTATGGCAATGTTTTTCCTCTCCTCCATAGTTTGAGAATGTCTGACAAACATTTAAGAATAAAGAAATGTCAGAGAAGCTTCACAAACTTATCGTTCGTAATTGGGGCTAAACTGTAGGTTCCATATAACTTCACAGAAACAAATAAAAAAAAAAACTTGGTTTGACCCACTACAAGGCCATCTCCGATGTGATGGTTGGATGTTGGATGTCGTTGTAACTTTGACTGGACATCAATTGTGCTAAACTTATACCTCCAAGTGGCAACCATCTAATTCGGCTTCCTAAACTAATAAGTGCGAGTGTTGATAACAAGACGTAAAACATAATATTAGGAAAACCTGCTGTCCTCAGGTGAACACATGGACCTGCCCCTTCAGGTTGGGGGTTGTGCTTTGCGTTATCTACCAACATACTTAAAAAAAACATTGTTACGAAGAAATTATGAGTCCCGGAGAGGACTGATTGTATTCATGCGAACTTGTTGAAAGAAAAAAAGGACAACGACGTTCGTATCTACACCTGTAATTCGAGAACATTAAACAGGAGAGGTGCAGCCGAACAACTAGCAGAAGGCTTAAAGTTGTACAAAACAAAAGTTAGTGCCATTCAGTGTCATACGATGGCATGGGCCGGACAAAAAAGGGATGAAAAACTGAGACTTCTTACCGCGCTATATTGAGCAAAAACAGCGACTAATTGGATGTGGATTTATTATAATTGCCAGACTTAGGCAAGAAGTCTTATGCTTTGAAGACATTGAAACGAACCTATTGTAACAATTCGCATTAAGGCCAAATTCGCCAACCTTATATGCACCCATGCTCCAATGGAGGAAAAAGTTGATATTCCAAAAGACTGTTTCTACAAGCTCATGGAGAAAACTTATTAGCAACTAACGCTGGGAGATTTTAATGCAAAAGGTAGGAAAACGGGATATCTCAAGCAGTATTTTCGGAAAACTTAGCCTACAAGACAACATGTCTGGCAACTGACTTAGGCTGTGAAACATAATGCCACTATACCCAGCACACGGTTTCCTCACCTCGTTATTCATAATAGGACATGGTGGTCTACAGGTCAACGAAAAATCAATCAAATTGATTCCATTGCGATAGACAAGAGGTACGCATCTAGTATTTTGGATGTCCGAACATTCTGGGGGCTTACATCGACTCGGACTACTACCTCGTAGTAGCCAAGGTAAGAATGCGGATATCCAACATGATACAACAAATCTGAAATTTAATGTCGAAAGACTGCAATCGCAAGTGACCGCCAAGGCCTTCGCGGAACGTCTATCCCCTAACCTATCGATTAACAGCATACCTCCAGCATTTAATGTCGAGGAACAGTGGAAACGATGTCAACAAGTGTAAGATCAGCCGCAACTGGAGTGTTAGGTTTCTCGCGCCAGCCAGCAAGAAACCCTTGGTTTGATGAGGAATGCCGAAAGTTGCTCGCAGCCAAGAACGAGGCCTACAAGACAAGGTGAAGACGAGAGCTGCCATTGACCTCTATAGGCAAAGAAGGAGGAGAACACCGGCTTTATAGAAAAAAGAAAAAAGAGCAAGAAAAGCGCGCGATCGAGGATATAGAGGGGTGCCACTCCAGGAAAGACGTTCGCAAGTTTTACCAGAGTGTCAGCGCCAGGGATACAAGTCGCGAAGAGAATCCTGTCGAGAGGAACAAGGAAATATCTTAGTTGAGGCACAGTCAATGTTGGGAATATGGAAGAACAACATCTGCAGACTACTAAACAGCGTTGACGAACAATCTCCCGCTGTCGGCGGAACGAACTATTCAATTGGCGATGACTACCAACCACCCGACCTAAGTGAAGTGAGGATAGCAATATCTAAACTCAAGCTTACCAAAGCAGATATTACCGCCTTCCTGCTGAGCTTTTTAAAGCCGGCGGAGATGACTTAGTAAGTATCATCCACCAACTCATAAGCCAAATCTGGTCGGATGAAAGTACGCCTGAAGAATGGAACCTCAGCATCGTTTGTTCGATACACAGTAGAGGAGACCCTCAAACTCTGCCACCTACAGAGGCATAAGTCTCCTCGACATCGCCCACAAGATCCTATCTGCCGTAATATCATGTGAAAGCCTGAAACCGTTTACCAGCAACCTGATCGGGTTTAGGCCAGGAAAGTCCACAACCGATCAAATTTTAACACTTCGACGGATCCTGGAAAAAACCCAAGAAGTCCAAATCGATAGCCACCACATATCTATCGATTTCAAAGCCGAATACGACAGCATTTGTAAAGACGAACTATACAGAGCCATGTCTAGTTTTGGTATACCGCCCAAACTCGTCCGTTTGTGTAGGATGACGTTGACGGTCGGAAACGACCTCATCAACATATTTGATCCCAAAAACGGATTTAGGCAATGTGCCGCACTGCCATGTGACTTCTTTAATCCGATTCTTGAGAAAATTGCTCAAACCCCCACGCCAACACCAGATGCACAATCTCTCATAAATCGGTGCATACGCCGACGATATTGACATTATTGGTCGAACTCAACGTGATGTCATAGCCATGTCTGCTAGTACAGAGATGGAAGCGGCAAAAATGAGTTTATTGGTGAATGAGGGTAAGACCAAGTATATGCCGTCAACAGAAAGGACACACACAATCGACGAATTGAACAGAACGTCACCATTGATAGATATAATTTTGAGATAGTACGGGATTTTGTCTACCTCGGCTCCGCTACTAGCTCTGACAGCAACATCTCATCAAAAATTATTCGAAGAATTACTCTTGCCAACCGCTGTTTCTTCGGGCTAAAAGGCAGTTTAGTATTTAAGCTCATACTCGAAGTACTAAGAAGATTCCAGTACTGCTCTACGGCCATGAAGCATGGACCGTGTCAAGAGTCGATAAGAGCTAAACATTCTTCTAAAAGTATTCGGTTCCGTTTGTGTTGACGGGCTATGGAGACAAAGATTCAATCAAAAAATTTACGAGCCCTACAGTGACATAGACCTGATCAATAAAAAAAATCCCCAAATTGACGTTTAACGATATGTAGAGGGTGGACACCAATACTCTGGCTCGCAGAGTCTTCGATTCCCAGCCAGACGTCGGACGCAGTAGAGGAAGACCTCACCTTAAGTGGCGCACACAAAAAGAAACCGACCTCAACCAACTTGAAGTGCGCAACTGGAGGCAGTTAGCTAAGGATCAGGCTAATTCCGGGCTGGAGGGTGGACACCAATACTCTGGCTCGCAGAGTCTTCGATTCCCAGCCAGACGTCGGACGCAGTAAAGGAAGACCTCACCTTAAGTGGCGCACACAAAAAGGAACCGACCTCAACCAACTTGAAGTGCGCAACTGGAGGCAGTTAGCTAAGGATCAGGCTAATTCCGGGCTGGAGGGTGGACACCAATACTCTGGCTCGCAGAGTCTTCGATACCCAGCCAGACGTCGGACGCAGTAGAGGAAGACCTCACCTTAAGTGGCGCACACAAAAAGGAACCGACCTCAACCAACTTGAAGTGCGCAACTGGAGGCAGTTAGCTAAGGATCAGGCTAATTCCGGCCTGGAGGGTGGATACCAATACTCTGGCTCGGAGAGTCTTCGATTCCCAGCCAGACGTCGGACGCAGTAGAGGAAGACCTCACCTTAAGTGGCGCACACAAAAAGGAACCGACCTCAACCAACTTGAAGTGCGCAACTGGAGGCAGTTAGCTAAGGATCAGGTTAATTCCGGGCTGTAGCGCCACTTAAGTACTTAAAACCAAAGAAGTAAACATACCTGAACATATGTGTCCTGTGGAGGTGTTGTTCTGTTCACAATTTGTAGGTCATTGTAGCAGCGTCTTTGAGCATTCTCAAGTTAACCTGAGGTAGTCATGCATCTCTTTTGGAGTTGGTTCTAACCTTTGGCCTTATATAGATTAGGTTAGGTTTGGTTATAGTATAGAACTCGATCTCCTTTGTACAATTGAAGCAATTGATTCTTTGGAGCCAACGTCTCTCCTCTAGAAAGTAGGACTCGTCCACGATTTCTAATATAAAGATGTGCCGAACTATAAACAATCATTTATATCGCTCTGTTATAAGTGCACTTTTCAGACTGATCCATGACGTTTGCATATTCTGTGCCGATTAGATGACACAAGAGCAAGTAATGTATCCATAATGCAAATCACCCATTAAAGACCCAGGCCATGGTAATTGAACATAATTGAAATGTTCACCATCCCAACGTGTATCTGAACCTCAAACGTATCAAATGAACCACCAGATCATAATCATCACCTAGCTCGACAACATTCAAAATCGAGTTCAATCATCCTGCATAGCCGTATCGACCATTTCCATAGATTTTGCAAAACCAATCCAGACGCCATCAGCAACAGACCCAGACCCAAGCCCGAGTGCGTACCACAATCATGCGTCTTTGTCGCAGTAACGAGCAATGCATTCGCATTCCGCCACATTCTCAATACCATTCCGCTGATGAACTTGATTGAAGGCAATGCCGTCACCCGAAAGATTCTGGGCAAGAGGCATGCACGAATGCTCATCCTGTGCTAAAACTTCGTCATCGAGGCTCATCCAAACGCAATGTCATGACAACAGTCATACACACACAACACACATACGGCAGACGACATACGACGGTACGATATTCAGGTTTCTGTCCTCCTGATGATATGAGGTCATGTAACGGCACCATGTTGATGTGATGACCGTAACCACTTAACGACTCCGTCGTCGTCGTTGCCGTTGTCGTCATCATCGTCATCATCGTCATCATAGTCGCCTGACCAAAGCCTCACCACACCACAGTGATAAGTGGACTCACTCACATGGTCCGACAGCATCCAATACTGGACCATAGCGCCGTGCTGGGACATCACCAGTCTCTCCCCACCCCACCCCTCCCGCTGACCCACTACAAAGTGAATGAATGCACATGCGGTTACATAAAATTTAAGATTCATCTGCTACGCATAAATTAATGACACTTCGCGGTCTGGGATACCACTTTTGATTACGCTAAAGCGATGCAGCCATCCGAGGTGCGTTCGGAACGAACGAAGGGTTCCACAAAATAAAAAAGTTCGCTTTTCGCGATACTGTCCCGGCGCTACGATAAAATTGCACTTACACCAACAAAAGTCGACAAAAAAATCCGCAGCAAAAGATACACCAAAAGTAAGCGAACAAAAAGCAGAAAAGCCAACGTAAGCTGCAATCAAAGGCCAAAGGAAGGAACGCCAAGCCAATGCGTGGAATAAATTAAAATTGAGTGCCTTTGGGCACAGCATGTTGGCCCAATTTTACTGTCTCTCTCTCTCTCTCTCTAAACCCGAGGAAATGAAGAGAATGGCCATACAGAGCTCATAAATCATGGCAGCTATGTGGTAAAAAAAAAATTAAATGGGTGTACCCCGTAGATACGTATTTTTTCTACCTCAAGGATTGAAATATAAAATTCGCTAAATTGAAACTGTTGTATGCGTATAATATGTGCTATGGATTGCAATTTATTGGAAATTGTTAACAAATAACCGAATTACTGAGCCAGAGTATCGGGGATATGCTGGGCTATAGGAACGAAGGTTTAATTGAAGAGTTTCTGCGTGCAAAAACCCATTTTGAGGGCCTTTGCTTCGGGTCAACTGGGTGAAGGTGTGGCAGAGCCTCGATGAGTTTGCAATCGATAGCATTTTTTTTTAAATGTAGGATTGCAGGCATACCTCTGCTCAGACCGTTCCCCCATTTCATATAAAAATCCAAAAAAAAAATATTTTGATTGTTCATTCCTGTCTAAGTGGAAGTGGATTATTCAGGAATTATTTTTCAATAGCCAACATGCTTTTTGAAAATACTTTTTCGAATATAATTGGATACATGTTAGTACTACTACTTGAATTTTAAGGGAAAGCATTTATGGGGAATGGGAACATCCATTTTGCAACATGGTTCAATTATTTTTTTTTTCAGCAGAACCAACAACTTTGAAAAGCTCCTTAAGCAAAATCCTTTAAGGCACATGCGGTTGTAACTTTCCTGTAGGTTTTTTTTTAATTTGTTTTATCAAAACTGCTATTATTTTGAGAAACGTTTTATAAACGTTTTATAGCAATTGAATTTCGAGTGATTTGGCAGCACTTTTTTGGGAAGTACTTGTTTGGGGGAACTGTTATTCGATTTCAATTTATTTACCAGCTGTGACATCTACTATGGTGAGTGTCGCAAGGAGCAAAGTCAGCGGTTATGTGGATGTGAATTTGTGATCAGAGGAAGACTTAGGCAAGAAGTCATGGGCTTCAGGTCACAATTCGCATCAGGGTCAAATACAAAAATATATCGCTGATATGGGCTCACGCTCCCACAGAGGAGAAAGATGATTGAACCAAAGAAGCCTACTACGATCTCCTTGGGAAAACATACGCGAAGCGCCGGAAGTATGACGTCAAAAACTTTTTGGACGATTTTAACCCCACAGTCGGAAAGAAGAGCATATTCGTTTCCATGATTGGAAAGCGCAGCCTGCACGACATCACCACCGGAAACGGACTCAGGTTAATCGACGAAATGGGCGAAATATCATTATTGCCAGCACACGATTCCCACACCTCGAATTTAAAGGGGAAATGGCGGTCTCCAGAACAACAAACCGTCAACCAAACTGATCACGTTGCGATCGACGCCAGATATGCCTCCAATATATTGGATGTCCGAACGTTCCGAGCGGTCAACATCTACTCTGACCATTACTAAGTGGTAGCCAAAGTACGGATGCGGATATCCATCACGCCACAACATTGAACAAATACTGTGAGAAGATTTAAAGTCGCAAGGCTACTAAGGAAGCTGCCAGAACTTTTGCCGACCCCATCTCCCTCAACCTCTCAACAAGCTCAATGCAGCCAGCATCAAGTGCAGAAGACCAGTGGCAACAATGCCATCAAGCCATCGGAAATGCCGCAACTGATGTGCTGGGTTTCACATGGCGACCAAAACAAAAGCCCTTGGTTCGAAGAGGAGTGCCAGCAGGCGGATGCAGCAAAGACAATGCTTATAAGGCCATTCTGCAGAAGAAGACCGGAGCTGCTCGAGAGGCTTACGGGCAAAAAAGAAGGGAGAAGAAAGTAGAAGGAAAAAAGAAAGAACACGAGAAACGGGCAGTCGAATTATTTTTTTTTTCCGTGGGCTGGTGGAAATCTTCGTAGACACGATGAGCACGTGCCCAAAGTAGTGTGAGATTTTTACTCACTAAAACCACCACCCATTTTGTATTTCTATTGCAACTAAGTATTCGACTTATCTAGCAATTTTTTTATCACGAGTATATAATATGTTTGGCAGGTAACTTTCCTTTGAGAGTTCCTGCTTTTTCCGCAATTCATAGCGCAGTTTGTTATTATCGGGCCAAATCTAAGGGTTAAGTTCTTTTAAGACGCCGCAACATATTTGTTTCGTCAAGAATTTGGAGGACTGTTGTGTTAACGTGTCCTAATAAACGTTTTTTATGTTTTCGTGCAAATTTTTTTGTTTCATCTCTAACCGCGGGAATACCCAGATCTCTGCGTAGAACTTCGTTCCTTACGTACCACGGCGCTTTGACGAATGATCTTAACATTTAGTTTTCAAAAGTTTGTAAAATATTTAGATTCGTTTCACTGGTACAACCCCATAGTTGTATGTCCAAACCGGTTTTAGCACTTGCTTGTATAATAGCAGCTTGTTATCAAGGTTAAGCTTCGAATATTTTCCGAGCAACCAGTACTGTTCTCTATATTTTTTCTTAAGTTCTTCGCATTTCTTTTTTACATGCGACTTCCATTTTAATTTGGCATCGAGTGTCATATTTCGCTTCATTTGCAAACGGGACTCGAACCGTATTCAGAAATACAGGCAAAATGTTTGTCCGTTTATACGAAAAATCTACATGGATCGATTTGCTCTCATTAAGTGAAATCCGCCAGGATTTAGTCCATTCATTAACCTCGTTAAGAGCGTTTTGTTATTTGATATTTGTTTCCTCTATTATTGTGCCAACTGCTAGTATAGCAGTATCGTCAGCAAACGTTGCAACTATTGTATCGTTTGTTTGTGGGATATCACGAGTGAATAGGAGGTACAGGATTGGTCCAAGGACGCTTCCTTGCGGTACACCTGCCATTATTTCTTTGAACTCGGAATATTCGCTTCCAAGTTTCACCCGGAAGAGTCTATGCTCAAGATACGACACGAGGATTTTATTTAATTGCTCTGGCAGAACTCGACTTAGTTTATAAGTAAGGCCTTTGTGCCACACCTTGTCAAAAGCTTGCGACACGTCAAGAAATACGGCTGAACAAATTTTCTTTTCTTCGAAAGCTTTCTCAATTACATCTGTAATTCGATGTACTTGGTCCATCGTTGAATGTTTACTTCTGAACCCAAATTGATGGTCAGGTAAAAGACGTTTCTGGTCAATTATGGGGTATAAGCGATCAAGTAATATCCGTTCAAAAACGTTTGAAATTATTGGAAGAAGTGAAATAGGCCTGTAAGATTTTATTTCATTCGGTGATTTTCCTGGTTTTAGAACCATAATCACTTCCGCGACTTTCCACTGTCTTGGTATGTGTTCTAATCTGATTGCTGCATTTATAATAAAAAGAAGCTTAGTTAAAGCTTTCAGAGACAACATTTTAAGAAGTTCTCCTGTAATCAGGTCATAACTCGGAGCTTTGTTAGGCTTTAGTTTCTGTATTTCCCGTTTAAGCTCGGCAATACTTGCATATCTTACTATGTTATTATCGGTTGTACTCTGGAATATACAAGGTGGCGCAAAAATAACCTTCCGATGTTTTTTGGCTGTAATTAAAAAAAAAATGAAAAACTTTGATTCTTCTTGTGGATTATTTTTATTTGGTCTTTTAATTTTTTTTACATCAAGTCGAGAATATGATGTCATGTAAATGGCCGCCGCCACAGTTGATTGTCATTTGAGCCCTTTTTATGGCATTTTCCATCACTTTGGCCAAAACTTCCGGCGATAGGTCCTCACATTCTTGACGGATATTGTCTTTAAGAGCTGCAAGAGTCTGAGGCTTGTTGACATAAACCCGCGACTTCAAAAAGCCCCACAAAAACAAGTCTGGAGCGGTCAAATCAGGCGATCTTGCTGGCCAGTGCAAATCGTCAAAACGGGAGATTAGGCGCCCGGGAAATGCATCCTTCAGCATATCGGTTGTGGCACGTGCAGTGTGTGCCGTTGCACCGTCCTGTTGGAACCACATGTTTTCCAATCCCAATTCATCAAGTTGCGGCAAAAAAGAACTCGTTGATCATTGCTCTGTAGCGCTCACCATTCACAGTCACGGTTTGGCCCGCGACGTCTTCGAAGAAAAAAGGTCCGATGACTCCTCCAGCGAAAACAGCACACCATACAGTGACTTTGAGCGGGTGTAATGGCTCTTCGTGGGTTACACGTGGATTTTCAGTGCCCCAGAAGCGTAAATTTTGCTTATTTACGTACCCGCTAAGATGGAAATGGGCCCCATCACTCATGATTATTTTTGATGAAAAATCATCTTCCTCTTGGTGGTGATTAAGGATGGCTTGAGCGTATGTTAGACGCGATTGGCGGTCAGCAGCTTACAGCTGATGCACCGTCTGGACTTTGTACGGAAACATCTTCAAATCCAGTACCAAAATTCGCTGTAAAGACCGTCGACTGATACCCATTTGCGTGGCACGTCGTCTGGTCGATGTCGACGGCGCTTCCATGACATCTTCGGCTACAGCAGAAATATTCTCTGCAGAACGGCTACTCCGGGGTCTGCCACGCCTGGCAGCATCTCGTGTTGTGCCAGTCTCTTCGAGGCGAGCGGCTAAACGTCGCAGTGTTTCACCAGTAGGCGTTGGACGGCTAGGAAATCTGCGACGAAATTCACGTTGTGCCAAAGTCACCGACCGATTATTGCTCAAATAAATAGTCACCAATATTCCGCGTTCTGGAGCAGTGTAGCGTAACATTGTTTATTAACGTGTATTTTGCATGTGTTTACTACACAAATGTCAAAACAGAACTGACATTAGGGGCCAATCGCAAAATTTATAGCATTTTCTGATAGGAGGATTACTTTTGCGCCACCTTGTATTAATGTTTTCATTTTGCGCTGGACCACAAATGGCTTAAATGTTTCCTCAAGATGTGAGGCAAAAACGTCAGCTTTTTCTTTATCGCTTTTTGCCCAAACGTCTTGAGTTACCCTAATTGGCGACACAGCGATTTTTGTCCGTTTTATGACTCTAATTGTTTTCCAGAGCGAATAATTAGATTCCTTTCCAGCGGTTAGGCTTTGCAGATAAGTTTCTACTGCATGGTTTTTAAAATTTTTAATCGAATTTGATAGCAAATTACTCAACCGATTGAGATGTGTTTTATCTTGCGGGGCGCGAGTTTGGTGCCATCTTTTACGAGCTTTTCTTTTTTGTCTTACTAAATCTTGTATTTCTCTGGGGTACTTAATTTTACTATAGCTCACAATTTTGTTCTGTTGAGGAGTATTATTCCATGCTGCTTTTTGGATGGTATTGATAAATGAGTCAACAGCGACTTCGAGTTCCAATGGGGTTCTAAGCGATACACCCAGTCGGATATTATTTTCAATATCGTTTTTGAAACCTTCCCAGTTGGGTTTTCCGTTTGTTAATCTGGGTGGTTCTTCTTCTGGTCGAATTATTTGAGAGATGTTACTGCAGAGGTGATGTTCGCAAATTTAACAAAATGTAAAAAAGAACAACCCAAGGCCACAAGACTCGAGCAGAAGCCTGTAGATATGAACATGGGAATATGGTAGTGAATTCACAGTCGGTGCTAAGGATTTGGAAAGAGCATTTCTGCAGACTGTTGAACGGGAGCCAACACTCCGTTGTCAGGCAGAATGAGCAATTTAATCTGGACGATGACAATCGTCGCCAGTATTGAATGATTCGTTCTGAATAACAGAAGAAGATTGTTCGTCATCGTCGTTTAAGTGATTTCTTAAGAGTTTAGTTTTTCAGGTTGTTAGCACTGGTTAGTAATGGCGTCCAAACGTCATCTCTCAAAGTGAAAAGTTTTCAGTAAACTCTGCCATTTAATCATGGAAAGACTTTCAACCGAGCAACGATTGCAAATTATTTAAATTTTTTTTTTTTTTAAATTCTGACTTGCCTAAGCAGTAATATACACATCGACCTAAAAGATCTATTGTGCTTGCCGTCAGATGCATTTTAGGTTAGTAGCGCTTCTACTTTCCTAATGTAGCTGATAATACTTTCAGCCGAAGAATTCCTCAATTCTTCGGGACTTAATAATTCCCTGAAAAAAGATTCCCTTCTCATACCGTAAAGGGCCGGGCATTCACATATGATATGCTCGGCTGTTTCGTCTTCTTCTAGACACAGTCTGCACTCCGGTGAGTTGACTAGACGCATTTTGTTTAGGTGATATCGCAGACCGTGATGACCAGTTAGGTAGCCTACTAAGTTTTTGATATCGTGCCTGCGAAGATTTAGTATCTTGTTGGCATCTGATTTGAAGGGCTGAATAGCTCTTTTGGCCTGTCTTAGGCCTGGGATGTTTCCCCAGTATGAAACACATCTGTTTTGTTCCCAGTTTTGTATGACTAGATTTATGGCTGATTTGGGGATTGCACATTTAAATTTATATTTACAAGAATTACCGATGCATCCCGAAAAAACGACAGTTTGGTGTGGTTTTTGGGCTGGTGACATCATCGGTCCATTTTTCTTCAAAGACAACCTTGGAAGAAACGTTACCGTCAACGGCGAACGATATCGAGCCATGATACGTGACTTTTTCTGCCCCAGTTGGCTGAGTTGAACTTGGTTGACATGTGGTTTCATCAAGACGGTGCCACATGCCACGCTGTTCGAGAAACAATGGATGTGTTGAAGCATGAATTTTGTGAGCAGTTTATCTCTCGAAATGGCCCTATGAGTTGGCCGCCAAGATCATGCGATTTCACGCCTCTTGATTATTTCTTGTGGGGTTATGTAAAGTCGTTAGTCTATGTGGACCAGCCGAACACGATTGAAGCCTTACAAAATAACATAACACGCGTAATTCGTGGAATACATGTCGATGTACTCGAAAAAGTGACGCAAAATTGGACCTTTCGAATGGACCATTTGAAACGGAGCCGCGGACAACATTTTCATGAAGTTGCCTTTATCGATTAAAATTTTGAATATTTGAAGCAAATTTTAGTGTTTTATTTGATTTTATTAAAACTACGCTTGTTCTTCGCAGGATTCTGTTCAAGCCTTCTATCCTTGGATGTACCGTTTTAAGCTTTGGTAGAACATGCGCACATGTGTTCTTCTCTTCTTCTTTGCGTATAGACCTCAATGGCAGCTCTCGTCTTCACCTGCAGCTTAGCCTTGTAGGCGTCGTTCTTGGCTGCGAGCATCTGTTGGCATTCCTTATCAAACCAGGGGTATCACGCTGGTGGGCTCGAGAAACCTAGCACATCAGTTGAGGCTTATCCAATGACTTGTTGGCATCATTGCCACTTTTCTTCGGTAGGTATTCGGTTCTGGTGGTATGGTGTGAATCGAGAGGTTAAGGGATACGCGTTGCGTGGTGGTCTTAGCGGTCTCTTGCGATTGCAGGTTTTCGACAATAATTTTTTTCAAAGTATTTCCGGTTTCTTGTGGCGTGGTAGATATCCGTATTCCTAGTGGACGTTAACTCCTCGGAATGTTCGAACATACAAAATACTGGATACGTGCCTCTTGTCTATTTGATGAATTTGGTTGACCGTTCGTTAATCTTGAGACCGCCATGTTCCCTCATGAATATCGAGGTAAGAAACCGTGTGCTGGCTATAGTGTCATTTCGTTCCGCAGCGAAGTTAAATCCGTTGCGAGACGTGTTTTTGTGTGGGCTGTGTTTGCCGACAATACTGCTAAAGATTTCTTCTCTTCCTACCTTTGCGTTAAATTCTCCCAGCACGATATTACTTCTGTAGTCTCTTATAAGTTCTGTCAAGGACCTCATAGAAACAATCTTTCGCAATATCATCTGCTTTCTCCGTCGAAGCGTGATTGCATATAAGGCTTATATTGGCGAATTCAGCCTTCATGCGGATTGTTACAATGCGTTCGCTAATGTCATGGAAACATAAGACTTCTTGACTTAGTCTTACTTACTTACTTACTTAAGTGGCGCTACAGTCCGGGATGAACCTGGGCCTCAACCAACATGCCCCTCCAATTAGCCCGGTCCTTAGCTAACTGCCTCCGGTTGCGCACTCCAAGTTGGTTGACGTCGGTTTCCACTTGTGCGCGCCACTTAAGGCGAGGTCTTCCTCTACTGCGTCCGACGTCTGGCTGAGAATCGAAGACTCTGCGAGCCGGAATATTGGTGTCCATTCTTTCTACATGCCCTAGCCATCTTAAACGTCCAATGCGGAGTTTTTTGACCAGGGGCATGTCGCTGTACAGCTCGTATAGTTCTTGGTTGAATCTTCGTCTCCATAGCCCGTCAACTCAAACGGGACCGAAGATTTTTCGAAGAATTTTCCTCTCGAATCTACCAAGAATTTCTTCATCCGCTTTTGATACGGTCCATGCTTCAGCGCCGTAGAGCAGGACTGGGATGATCAGGGTCTTATATAGGATCTCCTTAGTAGTTCGAGTGAGGGCTTTACTACTAAATTGCCTTCTTAGCCCGAAGCAACAGCGATTGGCAAGAGTAATTCTTCGTTTGATTTCTGACGAGATGTTGTTGTCAGAGTTAATAGCGGAGCCGAGGTAGACAAAATCCCGTACTACCTCAAAGTTATATCTGTCTATGATGACGTTCTGTCCAGCTCGTCGATGTTGTGTTGAAAGTATATACTTTGTCTTACCCTCATTTACCGCAAAACCCATTTTTGGGGCTTCCCTCAACATCCCGTTGAGTCCGACCAATGATGTGAACATCGCTGGCGTATGCTAGAAGTTGCACCGATTTCTGAAAGATTGTGCTTCTGGTGTTGCTTTACTTACTTACTTAAGTGGCGCTACAGTCCGGAATGAACCTGGGCCTCAGAGTTAATAGCGGAGTCGAGGTAGACAAAGTCCCGTACTACCTCAAACTTATATCTGGCAATGGGGACGTTCTGTCCAATTCGTCGATGTTGTGTGTCCTTTCGTGTTGACAGCATATACTTAGTCTTACCCTCATTTACCCTCATTACCCATTTTGCCGCTTCCTTCTCTATACTAGCAAACGTGGCTATGACATCACGTTGAGTCCTACCAATGATGTCAATATCGCCGGCATATGCTAGTAGTTGCACCGAATTTTGGGAAATTGTGCCTCTGGTTTTGGCTCGGGAGTTTTGCACAATCCTCTCAAGAATAAAATTCAAGAAGTCACATGACAGCGCATCGCCTTGCCTAAATCCTTTTTTGGTATCGAATGTGTCGGTGAGGTCGTTTCCGACCCTGATGGTGCAGTGAGAATTCTCCATCGTCATCCTACACAAACGGACGAGTTTGGGCGCTATACCAAAACTAGACATGGCCCTGTATAGTTCGTCTCTATAAATGCTGTCGTATGCGGCTTTGAAATCGATAAATAGGTGGTGGGTATCGATTTGGACTTCTTGGGTTTTTTCCAGGACCTGCCGAAGTGTGAACATTTGATCGATTGTGGACTTTCCTGGCCTAAAACCACACTGATAAGGGCCAATCAGGTTGTTGGTAAACGGTTTCAGGCGTTCACATATTACGACAGATAGGATCTTGTAGGCGATGTTGAGTAGACTTATGCCTCTGTAGTTGGTGCAGCTCAGAGGGTCTCCTTTTTTGTGGATCGGGCAAACGATGCTGAGGTTCCATTGTTCAAGCATGCTTTCAACCGAACAGATTTGGTTTATGAGTTGGTGGATGTTGCTTACCAAGTCATCGCCGCCAGCTTTATAAAGCTCAGCGGGAAGGCCGTCATTTCCGGCGGCCTTATTAAGCTTGACTTTAGATATAGCTATCCTCACTTCACTTAGGTCTGGTGGTTGGTAGTTTTCGCTGTCGTTGCCAATATTAAATGGTGCGTTCTGCCTGGCAGCGGAATGTTGTTCGTCGTCGCCGTTTAACAGTCTGCAGAAGTGGTTCTTCCATATCCTCAGAATCGACTGTGTCTTGACTAAGTCTGGCACCTATAAAAAAAATCCACATCCTAATAGTCGCTGTTTCTGCTCACTATAACCGGGACCGTAATGTCAATTTTTTACCCTTCTTGTGCTTAGCTTATCCCATCGTATTTCCTGGATGGCAGTAATGTTCAAACATTGCAGGTACATATACGAACGCCGTTGTCTATTTGGTCGTCAACAATGAAATCCGTCATTTCCGAGGCTCTTGGTTGCTTCGTAACAAGATTTATTTTCCGTGGTGGGTAGTTAACCCAAAGCACTTACCCCAACCTAGATGCCCAGTTCCAATTTATTAGATACCTCTAGGACACGGGGTCTTCAGTATCCACTACGGGATTGAGCACTGCCGTTGGCCTTTCGGATTATCTACCACCATCTCAGTTCAAGGTGTTTGACTAAACCTTGATATTCCTAGATGACCTGTTATCCGAATATGTTGGAACAGTTCAAATTGGTTGTTTACTTCGTTCGTCCTAACAGGGACTGTATACGCCACTGTTGATTCCAGCATGGGAGTTCATGGGAGGCAGCGGAATTGAATGTGAGTGTGAGTCTTTACCCGATCTTATCTGCTGTCACTTTACAGATGAATTGAGGCCATATCTACGGCCGAGTTACTAGGCACTCCGCGGTCGCCACTGGAAGGCTGAGAGTGAGCTGAAATCTCAAGGTTTCATGTAATGGCATTGTCTACCATTTGACCACCTAGGGTATATTCTGACCCCTACCCGAAGGGGCACCCATCTAATACAAAAATCAATCTTGGTTCTGCTGTACATATTTTATAATGTATCTAGAACACTAAAATAAATATAACATCTCATCAGTAAAATATGATTCAACAGCCTTTGGTGTAAAAACCGAACTAATTTCGTCGACTTTCAGATTCCTTAAAATTTCACTAAAAAAAAAGAAACCGTAAGTACATACCAATACAACTTCATATTTATTGGCATTCAATTATCCGCAAAAAAGGGAAACATTTCGTTTTGTCAATTAGCACACCCTCTGCTTTCGCCTTTGAATCGATTGATTTGCCACTACATCTTGGCATACATCCTTGCACACAGCCATAAAAAAAAAACACGAATGACTCACCCCTTCACAACACCCTGTTGGCTGCAGAGCTACACAGCCCCACCCTATTGTAAGTGTCATACAAAAATCATAAAATCAACAGATTGCAGCGACGAACGTCGGGTCGGAGCGTCGACGTCGGCGTCGTAGCGACGTCGTTGTCCCCGTAAGAGACACTTCTTCGCTTTTGCCACTTCCATGATGCATGTGCAGTCATCAGTGCGCGTCGCTTTTCCTATGACATAGTGATGTCGAAGCAGCTAGCAATTGGCTGCAATCAATACCAGACGTCGGTGTCGATGATTGAATTCGAGATGCTGGAGAGAGGTCTACTTCATCCGTCAACCGTCATTACCAGTGTTGGTATCTTTTCAGTGAAGCTGCGATGCTGATGATGATGTGTGTAGTGAAATTTGCTCAATTGAAGTCGCTGACGAAGCGGTTGACCTAGAAAGCCGAAGAAAATTTGTTATTCGAGAGGGAAAAGTATCTGAAAGCCAGAGAGAATGGAGATGCATATCCGATGATCCTCATCGGCATTGGAGATGCATTGTCTAATAGGGTCATCACCCCGATTTGAATTGAATGGCAAAAGATACAAATGTTGGACGTTCTGGACTGATTGTGTGCTCGCAAGATGGTGCTTAGAAAGAAATTACACCGATCAACTGAGAAAAAGTTGTTGATGATGTCGGGGATAGATGTGGGGTTATAATGAAGTTATCGAGATTGTCAGGGGAAGGGCAAAGTTGATGCATGAGATCATGTATCGAATATCTTAACGGCCGCTAGAGTTGTAAAGAAAGAATTACGTTTGAGCGAAATTAAACAGAAACCTAACAAACGACGAAATAGACCGAAATTTAATAAAAATTAATGAGGTCATCACAATGTCAATGGATCGAACTATCCCAAAGTTAGCTAATTCCGAAGACCAGACGGAGAAATATCGAACGCACACTGCTCTCATGGCTTAAATGGCTGCACAGACAATCAACTGACAGACAAGACCAGGAGATTCCGACTTTGCAGTCCCTGAACAATAATCTGCAACAGTTAATCTCGGAGAATTTTAGAAAATCTGTAAGTTTGTATTGGCGCAATAAAATATTCAGGAGAAAGGATCACAATGACATTCCATGTTTCCGAATCCCCTAGACGAATGACAACAAACAGACTCAGGCGGCTTTTAGCATAAATAAGTCCAGAAAATGTTGACACGAACCATAATTTTTTTGCGATGCAAGCTCCCCAATATAAGGCGAATTCGATAGACGTTTATTTTTGCGACTGTATATACGATGGTTGGGTGTTGTAGAACGAGGGTAGACTCTGATTGGCGTTAACTTGGCAATGCCCAGGGTTGTAACTCTGACTACACATCAAATGTGCTTATTTTTACCTCCATGTGGTAACCATCGGGTACTGGTCTCATCCAACCGGATCTAACTTGCTAAACGATAAGTGCGAGTGTTGATAACACGACGAAAAACAGCAACACTATAAATACCCTGGTGAGAATGGCACGGATGAATACCCGGCCTGCTGTCCCAGGCGAACCTAGATGAGCTGCTCTGACATATTCGGACAACAGGTTGTCTAGGAATTTCAAGGGTTAGTCAGGCCCCTTGAACAGAGATGGTGCCAGATGAACCGAAAGGCCAACGGCAGCGCTCAATCCCGTAGTAGATACTGATGGCCCCGTGTCCTAGGGGTATCTAATAAATTGGAACTGGCCCTCCAGGTTGGGGGTTGTGCTTTGGTTTTAGGCCAGGAAAGTCCACAACCACCTATTCATCGATTTCAAAGCCGCATATGACAGCATTTATAGAGACGAACTGTACAGAGCCATGTCTAGTTTTGGTATACCGCCCAAACTCGTCCGTTTGTGTAGGATGACGATAGAGAATTCTCGCTGCTCCATCAGGGTCGGAAACGACCTCACCGACACATTCGATACTAAAAAAGGATTGAACTGAGATGGTGGTGGATAATCCGAAAGGCCAAACAACAGTGCTCAATCCCGTAGTGGATACTGAAGACCCCGTGTCCTAGAGGTATCTAATAAATTGGAACTGGGCATCTAGGTTGGGGTAAGTGCTTTGGGTTTACTACCCACCACGGAAAAGAAATCTCGGAAAGGACTGATTTTATTGTTGACGACCGAATAGACAACGGCGTTCGTATATGTACCTGCAATGTATGAACATTAGACAGGAAAGGTGCAGGCGAACAACTAGCAGAAGCCCTAAGCTGTTTAAAGCAGACATAACTGCCATCCAGGAAATACGATGGGATAAGCTAAGCAAAAGAAAGGTAAAAACTGACATTACGGTCCCGGTTATAGTGAGCAGAAACAGCGACTATTAGGATGTGGATTTTTTTATAGGTGCCCGACTTAGTCAAGACACAGTCGATTCTGAGGATATGGAAGAACCACTTCTGCAGACTGTTAAACGGCGATGACGAACAACATTCCGCTGTCAGGCAGAACGATCCATTCAATATTGGCAACGACAGCGAAAACTGCCAACCACCCGACCTGAGTGGAGTGAGGATAGCAATATCTAAACTCAAGCTTAATAAGGCTGCCGGAAATGACGGCCTTCCCGCTGAGCTCTATAAGGCCGGCGGAGATGACTTGGTAAGTAACATCCACCAACTCATAAGCCAAATCTGGTCGGATGAAAATATGCCTGAAGAATGGAACCTCAGCATCGTTTGCCCGATCCACAAAAAAGGAGACCCTCTGAACTGCGCCAACTACAGAGGCATAAGTCTCCTCAACATCGCCTACAAGATCCTATCTGCCGTAATATGTGAACGCCTGAAACCGTTTACCAACAACCTGATTGGCCCTTATCAGTGTGGTTTTAGGCCAGGTAAGTCCACAACCGATCAAATTTTCACACTTCGGCAGATCCTGGAAAAAACCCAAGAAGTCCAAATCGATACCCACCACCTATTTATCGATTTCAAAGCCGTATACGACAGCGTTTATAGAGACGAACTATACAGAGCCATGTCCAGTTTTGGTATGCCGCCTAAACTCGTCCGTTTGTGTAGGATGACGATGCTGAATTCTCGCTGCACCATCAGGGTCAGAAACGGCCTCACCGACACATTCGATACCAAGAAAGGATTTAGGCAAGGCGATGAGCTGTCATGTGACTTCTTTAATCTGATTCTTGAGAGGATTGTGCAAAACTCCAAAGCCAACACCAGAGGCACATTTTTCCAAAAGTCGGTGCAACTAGTAGCATACGCTGACGATATTGACATCATTGGTAGGACTCAACGTGATATCATAGCCACGTTTGCTAGTATAGAGAAGGAAGCGGCGAAAACGGGTTTAACAGTAAATGAGGGTAAGACTAAGTATATGCTGTTGACGGGCTATGGAGACGAAGATTCAACCAAGAACTATACGAGCTGTACAGCGACATGCCCCTGGTCAAAAAACTCCGCATTGGACGTTTAAGATGGCTAGGACATGTAGAACGAATGGACACCAATACTCCGGCTCGCAGAGTCTTCGATTCCCAGCCAGACGTTGGACGCAGTAGAGGAAGACCTCGCCTTAAGTGGCGCGCACAAGTGGAAACCGACCTCAACCAACTTGGAGTGCGCAAGTGGAGGCAGTTAGCTAAGGACCGGGCTAATTGGAGAGGCATGTTGGTTGAGGCCCTGGTACATTCCGGACTGTAGCGCCACTTAAGTAAGTAGCGTGTCTGAAGGAACCTACAAGATCACTTGTATAAATGTTAAACAAAGTCGGGGAGTTCACCGCCCCCTGTTGTGAACTGTTTTTAGTCAAATACACCCTAATAACGATATTGAAGAAAGAGTAGCTCTGAATGACTTTTATCTGAGCACGGAACTCCAAGTTTTGCGATTGGAGGATCTCGGTTTTACCGTATTCAATGAACATAACGACTCAAATGACATAGTCGGCTGGAATTACTGTATCTCAAACGTCGCGTCGTATTAAGATATCTGCCAATAAAAGCAGTCGATATTTTCACCACCCAGTTTAACAATGCACAATGAGAACTGGAACACAGCTGTGGTACATCCTATCCATAGCAAGGACAAGGACATATCAAACCCTGCCAATCTTCTTCTACCGAATGTAAGCAAGGTTTTCAAGTAAAAATCGAGCACTGTCGAGGAAAACAAAATTATTCCTGAGAATCAGTTTGGTTTTCGAGGCATGACACCATTTGAGAAGGCTTTCGACACCGTATGGTTAAAGGGACTTTCCTATAAGCTTTGAGCTATGTTCTATGTATTTGTTGTCGATACAACGTGCCCACACTGAAGAAACAGCTCTTTTCGCTTCCTCCTTTCACCAACTATGGAGACTTAAGCTGACTTGCGATGATATGGTTAACGTTGACATTTTACAAGATTAGTATTCGATGTGAGCTTCCAAGGGTTAAAAATACAATCGTCGAATCTAATTTAGGGACTCGAGAAGTAAGATGTCAAATGGATCCTTTGTTACTTCGTTGGTTGCTGCAAAAAGTAGAGTTGCTCCGTTAAAGGATTCCTCGCTTGGAGTTATGTGGAGATGTCCTCCTCTCTAGACTAGGACATCACTGCAAGATGAATCGTTGGATATAAATGCATGGGCCGATTCCTAAATACACCTTCATTGGTTGCTTGGTCATTCCAGCCGTTGGGGAAATTTTATTGCAAACCTTAATAAGCCCCACTTATTTTTGGAAATAACAGGTGGGCCAAAAGAGATCACCCTATTGGACGATGCTCGTATTTTTGCAAATGGCCGCCAACGTCAAATCAATTTTGACATTTGTAGACTAGACAGATGTAGAATACAAGTGAACAAGCCATGGAGGGATACACTCCCCAAGAACGCGGAATAATCGTGTCTATTTTTGTGTTACAATTCGTCTGTAGTGTTGGCACAGCGCGAATTCCGTCGCCGATTCCCGTTGTGCCGAGAATATCGCCGCTGTTGCCGAGGATGTCGAGCTTTCGTCGGAAACATCGACCAGACGCCGTGCCTCGCAATTAGCCATCAGCCGGTCGTCCCTAAGGCGAATTTTGGACAAAGACTTGCGCATGTTCCCGTACAAAGTCCAGTCTGTGCATTAGCTGCTGCCTATCGACCGTCAAACGGTGGACGATTTTTCGACCAAAATCATAATGATCGATGAGGCTCATTTCCACCTCAGCGGGTACGTGAACAAGCAAAACTATCGCGTGTGGGGCACCGAAAATCCACGAGTAATGCACGAGGAGCCATTACACCCGCTGTTCACGCTGGAGGAGTCATCGGTCGTTTTTCGATAACGTCGCTGGTGCGCGAAATATGGCCATGTTAACCGAGTTTTTTTCTGCCGCAATTGGACGAATTAGGGCTGAAGGACATGTGGTTCAAACAGGATGGAGGAACAACACGCACTGCGCGAGCCACAAACGATATTCCTAAGGCGGCGTTCCTAGGTCGCTTCATCTCTCGTTTTGGCGAGAGATGCATGCACTGGCCCCCAAGATCGCCCGATTTAACCGTTCCAGACTTTTTAGTGGGGTTTTTTGAAGTCCCGTGTTTACGTGAACAAGCCCGAGACCCTAGAAGCCCTAAAGGACAACATTCGACACGAGTGCGAGAATCTGTCGCCCAAAGTTCTCGCCGCGGTTAGCTCTTGGTCGGAGCCCTACATATATCTTAGCATACATTTCGTTGTTCTTTTGTTTCTTCAGAAAGGCTATCCACAGAAGCTTATTTACACCTATAAATCGGTTTGTTGCAAGTCGTGGAAAGCCTACCATTATATTTTCTGACAATAAAACGAACTTTAAAGGAGCCCGTATGCTAACCGAAATGCAATTCTTATTTCGCTCCAAATCCAAAGGAGAAATCTAAATTGGATTTCTAATTGACAGAAATTTCAACATTTGACGCAGGGATTTTGGGAGCGCTGGCATTCCGAGTGCCTTACATTCCTCCAAAATCGACCCAAATGGAACCAACTGATTTGGATTATGGGAATTGTGAAGCAGTATATTCAGGGGAAGGATCGCTGTACTAGAAATATTTCCGTAAGAATAGCTCATGGAGAGTTTCTGCGCTCGATAACTACTACTTCCTGTCCTAAACTCCTAAAAGACTTAGGTCTTCTAGCCCTACTTACTTACTCAAGTGGCGCTACAGCCCGGGATGAACCTGGGCCTCAACCAACATGCCTCTCCAATTAGCCCGGTCCTGAGCTAACTGCCTCCAGTTGCGCACTCCATGTTGGTTGAGGTCGGTTTCTACTTGTGCGCGCCACTTAAGGCGAGGTCTTCCTCTACTGCGTCCGACGTCTGGCTTGGAATCGAAGACTCTGCGAGCCGGAGTATTGGTGTCCATTCGTTCAACATGTCCTAGCCATCTTAAACGTCCAATGCGGAGCTTTTTGCCCAGGGGTATGTCGCTGTACAGCTCGTATAGTTCCTGGTTGAATCTTGGTCTCCATAGCCCGTCAACGCAAATGGGACCAAAGATTTTTCGAAGAATTTTTAATACGGTCCATGCTTCAGCGCCGTAGAGCAGGACTGGGATGATCAGGGTCTTATATAGGATATCCTTAGTAGTTCCAGTGAGGGCTTTACTACTAAATTGCCTTCTTAGCCCGAAGAAACAGCGGTTGGCAAGAGTAATTCTTCGTTTGATTTCTGACGAGATGTTGTTGTCAGAGTTAATAGCGGAGCCGAGATAGACAAAGTCCCATCCTACCTCAAAGTTATATCTGTCAAAGGTGACGTTCTGTCCAATTCGTCGATGTTAGGTGTCCTTTCGTGTTGACAGCATATACTTAGTCTTACCCTCATTTGCCCTCATTACCCATTTTTGCCGCTTCCTTCTTTATACTAGCAAACGTGGCTATGACATCACGTTGAGTCCTACCAATGATGTCAATATCGCCGGCATATCCTAGTAGTTGCACCGAATTTTGAGAAATTGTGCCTCTGGTGTTGGCTTTGGAGTTTTGCACAATCCTCTCAAGAATCAGATTAAAGAAGTCATATGACAGCGCATCGCCTTACCTAAATCCTTTTTTGGTATCGAATGTGTCGGTGAGGTCGTTTCCAACCCTGATGCGAGAATTCTCCATCGTCGTCCTACACAAATGGACGATTTTGGGCGGTATACCAAAACTAGACATGGCTCTGTATAGTTCGCATCTATAAATGCAGAGTGGTATGCGGCTTTGAAATCAATAGGTGGTGGGTATCGATTTGGACTTCCTGGGTTTTTCCAGGATCTGCCAAAGTGTGAAAATTTCCTGGCCTAAAACCACACTGATTGGGCCGATCAGGTTACGGCAGATAGGATCTTGTAGGCGATGTTGAGCAGACTTATGCCTCTGTAGTTGGTGCAGTTCAGAGGGTCTCCTTTTTTGTGGATCGGTATGCTGAGGTTGCATTCTTCAGGCATGCTTTCATCCGAACAGATTTGGCTTATGAGTTGGTGAATGTTACTTACCAAGTCATCTCCGCCAGCTTTATAAAGCTCAGCGGGAAGGCCGTCATTTCCGGCGGCCTTATTAAGCTTGAGTTTAGATATTGCTATCCTCACTTCACTTAGGTCGGGTGGTTGGCAGTTTTCGCTGTCATTGCCAATATTGAATGGATCGTTCTGCCTGACAGCGGAATGTTGTTCGTCATCGCCGTTTAACAGTCTGCAGAAGTGGTTCTTCCATATCCTCAGCATCGACTGTGTCTCAACTACGATATTGCCTTGTTCATCTCGACAGGATTCTGTTCGAGCCTTGTATCCTTGGCTTTGACATTTTACACTTTGGTAAAACTTGCGAACATCGTTCCTGGTGTGGCACCTCTCTATATCCCGATCGCCCGCTTTTCTTGATCTTTTTTCTTCTTGCTGAAAAGCCGATGTTCTTCCCTTCTTCTTTGCCTATAGAGCTCAATGGCAGCTCTTGTCTTCACCCACAGCTTAGCATTGTAGGCCTCGTTCTTGGCTGCGAGTATCTGTCGGCATTTCTCATCAAAGGAGGGGTTTCTTGCTGGTGCCCGCAAGAAACCTAGCACATCAGTAGCGGGCTTGTTGGCATTGTCGCCATTGTTCTTCGACTTTAGATGCTGGTGGTATGGTGGGAATCGAAAGGATAAGGGGTACGCGTTGTGCGAAGGCCTTGGTGGTCTCTGGAGATTGCAGTCTTTCAACATTAAATTTTTTCAAAGTATTAATGGTTTGTTGTGGCCTGGTGTATATTTAACCTAACCTACCTTAGCTGCAACAAGGTAGTGGTCCGAGTCGATGTTAGCCGCTCGGAATGTTCGGACATCCAAAATACTGGATGCGTGCCTCTTGGCTATCGTGATCAATTTGGTTGACTCTTCGTTGATCTGGAGACTGCCATGCCCCTTTATGGATATTGAGGTGAGGAAACCGTGTGCTGGCTATAAAGGCATTTCGTTACGTAGCGAAGTCAATTAGGCTAAGTCCGTTACCAGACGTGATGTCGTGTAGCCTATATTTTCTGACAATACTGCTAAAGACGTCTTCCTACCTTTGAGTTAAAATCTCCCAGCACGATTTTAACATCGTACTTTGGTAGTCGCTCATAGGTTTTGTCCAGCAGCTCGTAGAAGCAGTCCTTAGTTGTATCATCTTCTTCCTCCGTATGTTGGCGAATTTGGCCTTGATGCGGATTGTTACAATGCGTTCTCTAATATCTTGGAAACATAAGACAGAAACTGCGACTATTTGGATGCGGATTTGTTATAAGTGCCAGACTTAGGTCTTATTTCCTGGATGGCAGTAATGTCTGCTTTGTAGCAGTTTAGGGCTTCCGCTAGTTGTCTACCTGCACCTCTCCTGTTTAGTGTTCCCACATTCCAGGTGCAGATACGAACGTCGTTGTCCTTTTTTCGTTTAGCAGGGTCGTCAACAATAATATCAGTTCTTTCCGAGGCTATTGGTTGCTTCGTAACATAAGCTTTTTTCCGTGGATGGGTAGTTAACCCAAAGCACAACCCCCAACCTGGAAGGCCAGACCCTTGTTTTAACCCTAGGACAGCGGGCCGGAAAAATACCGATGTCAGTAGCCCATTTTGGGATATGAGCGCTGCCGTTGACCCATTGAGGGCGCCTCCGCCACAAACTCTTTTTCAACACCCTGGCTCAGTATTGGAAATCCCTATAGACCTGGTGTTCAGATATGTCGAAGCATCTCATATAGGGATTATGCTACCAGTTCGATCAAACTCTTGCTGTAGACGCCACCGTTGACTCCATCTAGGGAATTCCTCCGCTGCCGCCTGAGAGTGAGTGCCTAAGGGTACTAGGCACCCACCAGTCACCAGCGTGGAGGTGAGAGTAGGAGTTGATAGTGAGAGGCTAGAGTGAGAACGCTTGTGTCCACATGTAATCGCATCACTATCCTTAAGCACCGGCCTATAAGTGTGACTCTTTTCTCAGTTAAAATAAAATGGAAGTCGAGGTAAACTTTTATTATTTTGATTTGGTTTTCTCGTGCATTCACAAATACCTCGAAAGAACTATAGACAGCACAGAGGACGATTTTTTAATCTTCTCCCCGACGCAAATCACTTTCAAGCCCCACTCTACCTCTGAAAGTCTGACTATTATCCAAAAGTAAAAAAATTCCATGAGAAGCTTCTCACATTTAGCTTTCGAAATCGGGTTGTAAGTCGAGGTCCCATTCTTTGTGGCAGAAATATAACTTCGCACACACAAATGAATGGAAGGGCCATATTTGAAGCCTTGACCGTATATGTCAGATAATTGTCAAATCTCATATTGTCGTCCCACATAATCTATTTAATCGAAGAGTTACGTAGTCACATGCCCATCCTTGACAAATGGATTGTCCACAAACGATTCGTACAAGTTGGCTGGCCCATTAGTGTCGCTCACCCTCAATCACTAATAAGAGCAATTAAGGGGCGCTCATTCGAGGCGTTTTCCAATCAACTCTCTCGCAATAAGTTCACACATTCAATCAGACCAACGACTTGAATGAATGCTTGCTCATTATCATTACGCTGAAAGTTGCCCGTCCGGCAATTCAATCCACGCGTAGATAATTGCACAATCACAGCACCGATTTACGATTGTTTCCCCGTTTACAGCGATCAGTAACACAAAAGGGAAATCACCACCATGACACAAGGGTGGAGAGATACAATCCGAATGGGTCCCGCACTACAGATCAGCAATGGCATAGGGACCCGTTTAACTGGGTTGTCCGCTGTAAACCGATTGTTACCAGACAATCTGATTGTAAATCGAAAAATATTTAAATAAAAATAAAAGACACACACAGATACACAGATACACAGCTACTAACAGATATAGACTTGTCAAATAGGTTTAAGTCCAATCAAGATTCACAATGTTCACTTGTAACATCGAACCCAATCGAATAGTGTTGAAGTATTGGAAAGGACTGCATGACTACAAAAAAGTGGACACAACAATCGCGAGTCTCCACTATTGTATAACTGTCCAGGTCCTTAATTGTTTGTTGTTATTGAATCCGTTGATCCAAATCGTTTCGGCCATGATGGGCCGCATTGAAGTTATTTTAGTCGTGCTACCGCTCTGTCCGTGGATAACCACATCCTGTGGACTTTGTTTGAATAAATATTTAAAAAAAAGTAACGGGACTCCGTGACTATGTGTTTCTCAAATACGACACATGGCGAGGACCAGTGGAACAGTTTACATGCGCCATCGTTTGTTTTAATTATCACTCTCGTTCGATAGGGTGCATCCGTTGTATGTTCATCAATTGTAACGAATTGTTAAAGGACGCCATGGTGATGGTGATTCTAGAACATTATTCCAACTCCACGACACACTCTTGGTGTGTATTTTTGATGTAACGGAACAACAGAGAGTTGAAAAAAGATGTCCAGTTGGCTCGAGAACTCAATAATGTGTTGGATACTAGGTATAGCTATCAGTGGAAAGCATCCTAAATAAATAAAAGAAAACGAGGTTTCGCAGGACCGACCAACCAGATGAATAGAATAGTTAAAGCGCGTGGAAAGAGTTTCGCATGAAGAAGAGTAGGGATTTTCAACAGAATAGTCGAGATATCGGACTAAAATTTATTCCAGATATAGTTTACATGTTAAATTTAAGTACGGAACTCGATATAATTGCAGCGATTGCAGTTTGATGCAGCAGAAAGAGGTCGAACTCCGATTGGCGTTAACTTGGAGATGCCCAGTCGTTGTAACTTTGACCGGACATCCATTTTATATTTATGTGGTAACCATCGGATACTGGTCTCATCCAACCGGATTTGACTTTAGGAATAAGTGCGAGTGTTTATAACAAGACGATAAACAGCAACACTACAAACAGCCTGGTCTGTATGGCACGGAACACCCGGCCTGCTGTCCCAGGCGAATCTAGATGAGCTCCATCGACATATTCGGGCAACAGGTTATTTAGGAATCTCAAGAGTAAGTCATGCCCCTTGAACATAGATGGTGGCGGATGAACCGAAAAGCCAACGGTAACGCTGAATCCCCTTAATGGATTCTGATGGTCCCGTGTCCTAGGGGTATCTAATAAATTGGAACTGGCACTCCATACTGGGGGATTGTGCTTTGGGTTAACAACCCAGCCATAGAAAAAAAAATTGTTACGAAGCAACCAATAGCCTCGGAAAGGACTGATTTAATTGTTAACGACCCTGCTATACGAAAAAAAAGGCCAACGGCGTTCTTATATGCACCTGGAATGTGAGAACATTTAACAGGACAGGTGCAGCCGAAACACTAGCGGAAGCCCTAAACTGTTTTAAAGCAGACATTACTGCCATCCGGGCAAAAAGAGGATGAAAAACAGTGACATCTACTACGGGCCGTGTTAAAGTTAGCAGAAAAAGCGACTATTCGGATGCGGATTTGTTATAAGTGCCTGACTTAGGCAAGAAGTCTTGTATTTCCAACACATAAGCGAACGCATCAAGGCCAAATTCGGTAACATAAGCCATATATGCGCTCATGCTCCGACGGGGGAAAAAGATGATACAACTAAGGACTGCTTCTACGAGCTCCTTGACAAAACCTATGAGCGACTACCAACGTACGATGTTATAATCGTGCTGGGAGATTTTAACGCAGATGTAGGAAGAGAAGACATCTTTAGCAGTATTGTCGGAAGATATAGCCTACACGACAGCACGTCTAGTAACGAACTTAGGCTAATTGACTTCGCTACGGAACGAAATGACTTTATAGCCAGCACACGGTTTCCTCACCTCAATATCCATAAAGGGACATGGCGGTCTCCAGATCAACGAACAGTCAACCAAATTGATCAAGATAGCAAAGAGGCACGCATCCAGTATTTTGGATGTCCAAACATTCCGAGGGGCTTACATTGACAGGGACCACTATATTGTTCCAGCCAAGGTAGGTTAGGTTAAATATCCACCAGGCCACAACAAACCAGAAATACTTTGAAAAAAATTAATGTTGAAAGACTGCAACCGCCAGAGACCACCAAGGCTTTCGCACAACGCGTATCCCTTAACCTCTCGATTCACACCAGCATCTAATGTCCAAGAACAATGGCAACGATGCCAACAAGCCATTAGATCAGCCGCAACTGATATGATAGTTTTCTTGGCACCAGCAAGAAACCCCTGGTTTGATGAACAATGCCGATAGATGATGACGAGAGCTGCCATTGATCTCTATTGGCAAAGAAGAAGGGAACAACACCGGCTTTTCTGACAGAAGATAAAAGAGCAAACGTTCGTGATAGAGGATATAGGGAGGTGCCACTCCAGTTTTGTTGGCAAGTTTTACCAAAGTGTAAAACGTCAAAGCCAAGGATACAAGGCTCGAACCGAATCCTGTCGAGATGAACAAGGAAATATCGTAGTTGAGACACAGTCGATGCTGAGGAACCCCTTCTGCAGACTGTTAAACGCGAGATGACGAACAACATACCGCTGTTAGGCAGAACGAACCATTTAATATTGGTAACGGCAGCGAAAACTGCTAAACACCCGACCTAAGTGAAGTGAGGATAGCAATATCTAAACTCAAGCTTAATAAGGCTGCCGGAAATGACGGCCTTCCCGCTGAGCTCTATAAGGCCGGCGGAGATGACTTGGTAAGTAACATCCACCAACTCATCAGCCAAATCTGTTCGGATGAAAGCATCCCTGAAGAATGCAACCTCAGCATCGTTTGCCCGATCCACAAAAAAGGAGACCCTCTGAAC
Organism: Rhingia campestris; assembly: GCA_932526625.1. Taxonomy (NCBI): domain Eukaryota; kingdom Metazoa; phylum Arthropoda; class Insecta; order Diptera; family Syrphidae; genus Rhingia; species Rhingia campestris. The sequence continues at coordinate 177,104,351 of OW052182.1, forward strand.
TGCGCCAACTACAGAGGCATAAGTCTCCTCAACATCGCCTACAAGATCCTATCTTTCGATGCGCTGTCATGTGACTTCTACAATTTGATTCTTGAGAGGATTGTGCAAAACTCCCGAGCCAACACCAGAGGCACAATTTTCCAAAAATCGGTGCAACTACTAGCATGTGTCGGCGATATTGACATCATTGGTAGGACTCCACGTGATGTCATAGCCACGTTTGCTAGTATAGAGAAGGAAGCGGCAAAAATGGGTAATGAGGGTAAGACTAAGTATATGCTGCCAACATGAAAGGACACACAACATCGACGAATTGGACAGAATGTCACCATTGACAGATAAAACTTTGTCTACCTCGGCTCCGCTATTAACTCTGACAACAACATCTCGTCAGAAATCAAACAAAGAATTTATCTTGCCAACCGATTTCTTGTATTCCGATTTCTACTACCTAAACACTACACAACATAAACAGTCTGCGTCCTACTTTTAATTCATACCCTCCCTCCTTCCACGTATAATCCTTTGCTGTTCCACTTCTTTCCCATTAGCAACGAGCAGTAAAAAAAATCTGTCTCGCCTTTCTATTTTCTCACTGAATTCCTAAGTAATGATAGACCAGTTCCTTTCACAGTCTATTAAGGTTGATCTACAAATGTCCTTGAGTGCATTACACCAACGCCCACGTCCATTTATTCCCACCTTTCTCGCTAATTTACGTCCATGCGCCTTTTACAATTTTCGCCAAACGCCCTAAAAGCCTGATTACCAGTATATCGTGCATACCTCCTTCCGTAATGGCCATCTTGTTACAAAATACTTTCCACCAAAAAGGTTTCCAGATTAATTACGACATAATTTAGCCAGCACTACTCCCAGCCAAAGGGCTAATTACGAAATTGACAATAAGGGTGTCCAGCGGCCCCGCACAATCACACCCAACCAAGATGTTGTCTCCTTTACCGCCCACCGCTTGACCAGCGCTCATACCCATAGTAATTAATTAGCCGACAATTAACAGCAACCCCTACACACAGCACCCCTATTAAGCTCAATTCAAAATGAATCTCGAAACCCCCTTAAAAAATAATCACGAAGTAATTTGCGAATTAATTTTTCCATAAATGGTGATGGAGCTTCTTCCTTTTTCCTCACTTTTATATCCCGATAATCCTTAGATAATCACGTTGCGTTTGTACTTACCCTTGGCCAGAGGGTGCATATCAGGGCATCAGGCGATGAAAAAAAACAAAAATATGGCCTGTGAATGGGGTGCGGGGAATTCCCGTCGAATCCATTTCGCTGGCAAACGATGTAATTCTAGAACTTTTATCACTTACTGCGACTGAATGGAAAATCCTTTTTTTTTTACTTCTTTTGTCCTGCCATTCGTCCTTTCGACTACTTCCGACATTCAATTCCAGGACCAAGCAAATTTTCTAAAAAAAAAAAATTATTTTCAAATCAGATATGAGTAGGAGCGCACACTACCCCCAAACCCACACATGGCAGCAAATAGAGGGCATGGTGGCACTGGCTGGCTAAAAGGCTCTCATAATCACAGGCAATTTCTGGATAAAGGGGAGCGCGACCATTAACCCCCGGGGTCTTTATCCCATTATGAAAGGGGGCCATAAAGAGTCGTAAATTTAACGATAATGTGAGTTGGTTTCTGGCCTCCATCACTTACGGGTCCCAAACCTAGACATAGTCGTCCTGTTTCCTCGTCGATGTCGATTTCAGTGTCTAACTTAACCGACCAGACCTTTTGCCTTTTCGATTTCCCTCCATGCTTCTCCTCCTCATCATCCTCCACGACCTGTGCTAGTACTCATACTTGGTCCTTATTATTTATTGGGTTTTGCCAAACACATTTAGTACCCCCAGACGGCCATAAAATTAAAAAAAAGTTCCGAAAATAATAATAAAGCAGCGTGGTTGGCTGAGTGGCGAAATGACGAAATGGGACGATATTTTCAAAGTCACGGATCCATATGCCATAAATATTATTTCCGGGAAATATGCCAGCAAATAGTCCTTGGCGGTGGGTGGAGGTTGTCATTGAAGGAACTTCTTAAAGGAAAGTGAAACCGTGTTGAACTTTAAGACGTTAAACAGTTTTTTTTTGTTTTTGTCGAATCGGTTAACGATTGACATTTTGAGTGCGATTAATAGGGGATAAGCCTGCTACATCGCATATCCTTTTCAGCCAGGTCGAGGAGATGTTTATGTGCCATTGTAACATTAAATTGCTTTCAGTTCTCTAGTTGGGTGTTCAATGAGGGAAACCTGGATTTAGACTTTAAAACGGAATAGGGTCTTGAGGGCACTTTATGAAATTTTAATGCTATGTAGGGAAGGAATTCGTTGCTTTTATCAGCTGGCGCCTAACTTATGTTGGGTAACCATACTTAACCAAGATGTTGTCACTTGTTCAGCCTTGACTGACAACCAATTATATCCGCTGTGGGGAACTTACTCTCCTGTTAGCGGCCGTAAGAAAGGCCACAACTATTTATTTGTTGGGCTAAGTTTATACAGCTGCAACACCAAGGATGCTGGAACCTAACGAGAACATATGCCATTTGAGGAAGCAGTGAGCGAAAGGTTTAATAACCGGTGGGTGCTGGGGTATCTTCAAACTTAAACATGCCGTGTCGCATGGTGCCAGTGAACGAAGCCAATCAATGTCGGAAATGTGATTTTTATCATCGAACTTAACACTCCGAGGGGAGAGTTGAAGCCATCCCGAGTTCAACGTGTATACCGGAGAGCAGACAGATTTGTTAGACGGCGTGTATACGAATGCAGCAGAGTCAAAAACGTCTGCAATCATCACCTAAGGCCCTCCTAGAGATAGAACGCTTAAGGACGGTCTTAGGTAATGATTGCAGATGTTTATTTCTCTCATCTGAGAAAGGTTAATCAAAAAACTCAAAAAAACCATCACTCAAGGGGCTAGTTCGGGTTAGTTAGGACGTTAGAACCAGGAGGCCTGGATGGAATATTGCCATTCTATTGAAACCCTCAAGGACTCCACTAGGCTAAGCTACATTCTATCTAAGGAACACTCCAACCCTTCTCTTCTGGGAAGGTAAAATGGAGGGTGGACAGATTCCTCCGCGGAGACCATAGAACTCCTTTTAAACACACACTTTCCCGGATGCAGTGATACTCGTACGGAACCCGAGAGACCTCAGCAAGTACACACTGCACCACACAGCAATATCAATTCAATAATTTCCGAGGAAAAGATTTCCTGGGCTATTAACAGTTTCACTCCGTTTAAGTCCCCAGGACCTGACGGCATACCGCCAGTTATGCTATAGAGAACGTAAGACCTAACAGTGCCATGGCGGTCTACAATTTTTAGAAGCTGCTTAATACTAAACCAAGTACCTTACTCTTGGAGACGCGCTTGAGTGGTATTTATGCGGAAGGTAGGCAAAAGCGGCCACGAGACCGTGAAGGACTTTAGACCAATCAATTTAACCTCCTTTGTACAAAAAAATAAGGTCGTTTGTTCTTTTCTTGTCTTAGGAAGGCCATTTCTTCATCAATATCCCGCACCTAGCGGGATATGGACCCTTGCCACAAGTGAGCCATGCCTGGCCATCTCGTATGCAAGCTTGTTTCCTTCAATGTCACTGTGCCCTGGTGGCCAAGTTCGTTCCGACATTTCTCTACCAAATTGGAGCATATGTTAGCCGAGTTGATGGCCGCTTAACTATGTATGACGATAGCAATATTTAGCTTGTTCGTAGTGTCACGCTCCAGTAGCGTGAAAGCCTCTCGGATAGCCAGTAGTTCCGCCTGGAATACGCTGGCAAAATGCGGTAGGCGGTATTATACTGATATTTTCGGTGATTCCGATTAGTAGTATAGGTGTGAAGCTTAGTATAGGTGTTATGTAGTCTGTTGGTAACGTGATCATGCCGTTTGGTAACGAGTCCAGGATATTACTGTGGCCATACGGTATAGCAGTCCAGCATAAAGCCGTATCTTTAATGTGTAGGTCGAGAGGCAAGAGATGCGATAGCTCAGTAGGGGCATCCGTTGGCACCGACCTCAGTGCGCCCGTGGTACCTATACTGGCTGTTGTTTGCGGATTATTACTTTTGTTAGGTTTTAGACTTAACTCTATGCGGGCCACCATACTAGTGGACGTACCACTGCTGTCTACATCCACAAGGTCATCTTTGGTTGAAGTCCCCACTTCTTTGCAATGGTTTTGCTGCAAGCATAGAAGGCAACACACGCCTTCCTTACTCAATGTTCGATGTTGTGTTTCCAGTTAAGTTTTGGGTTAAGCACCCAAATACCAAGCACTGGAAGATAGTGTAAGTGGTTGGCCATTAAGACGGAGGAGGGTGAAGTCGGGTATTTTGGTATTGGCGGTGAATAGCACCAATTCCGTTTTTCTCGGGTTTACGCCGAGGCCACAACTTGCAGCCCAGGTGCTAACCTTGTCTAGAGCAGCCCACATGATTTCACTAGTATCACCACGTCATCCGCATACGCGACAACTTTGACCCGTTCCTCGTCTAATTTAGCTAGGATTGCATTCATAACCATTAGCCAGAGTACAGGACAGATGATGCCGCCCTGTGGCGTTCCTCTATGGGCAAATTTAGTTAAGTGGCTATTTCCCAGTGTTTGCCTGGATAATTTTTGTTCCGAGCATAGAGACTATCCATTGGCTAATAGATTCCTCTATATCCAACTCGTTCAGAGATTCAAGAATAGCTCCAATGTGGACGTTGTTGAAAGCTCCCTCTATATCTAAGAAGGAGGCTAGAGCGTATTCCTTATAGTGTAAGAATTTTTCGATTGTCGATTGTGGAGAGCTGTTCGCCTTTGATCTGCCCTTGAGGTAGGCGTGCTGTAGCAAAGATTTTTCTATAAAACTTCGCATGTTGATGTCTAGAACGCGCTCCAGGGTTTTTAGTACAAAGGAGGTTAAATTGATTGGTCTAAAGTCCTTCGCTGACTCGTGGCCGCGTTTGCCTACCTTCGGTATGAATACCACTCAAGCGCGTCTCCACGAGTAAGGTACTTGGTTTAGTATTAAGCAGCTTCTAAAAATTGTTGACAGCCATGGCACTGTTAGGTCTTACGTTCTCTGTAGCATAACTGGCAGTATGCCGTCAGGTCCTGGAGACTTAAACGGAGTGAAACTGTTAATAGCCCAGGAAATCTTTTCCTTGGAAATTATTGAATTGATATTGCTCTATGGTGCAGTGTGTACTTGCCGAGGTCTCTCGGGTACCGTACGAGTATTCCTGCATCCGGGAAAGTGTGTGTTTAAAAGGAGTTCTCCGCGGAGGAATCTGTCCACCCTCCATCTTACTTTCCCAGAAGAGAAGGGTTGGAGTGTTCCTTAGACAGAATTTTTCTTAGCCTAGCGGAGTCCTTGAGGGTTACAATAGAATGGCAATATTCCATCCAGGCCTCCTGGTTCTAACGTCCTAACTAACCCGAACTAGCCCCTTGAGTGATGGTTTTTTGAGTTTTTTGATTAACCTTTCTCAGATGAGAGAAATAAACATCTGCAATCATTACCTAAGACCGTCCTTAAGCGTTGTATCTCTAGGAGGACCTTAGGTGATGATTGCAGACGTTTTTGACTCTGCTCATGAATTGGAAGATAGAAGTCCTGCATTCGTATACACGCCGTCTAACAAATCTGTCTGCTCTCCGGTATACACGTTGAACTCGGAATGGCTTCAACTCTCCCCTCGGAGTATTAAGTTCGATGATAAAAATCACATTTCCGACATTGATTGGCTTCGTTCACAGGCACCATGCGACACGGCGTGTTTAAGTTTGAAGATACTCCAGCACCCACCGCTTATTAAACCTTTCGCTCACTGCTTCTTCAAATGGCATATGTTCTCGTTAGGTTCCAGCATCCTTGGTGTTGCAGCTGTATAACCTTAGCCCAACAAAAAAATAGTTGTGGCTCTTCTTACGGCTGCTAACAGGAGAATAAGTTACCCTGAGTTCCCCACAGCGGATAGTCACGGGGCATTGGCCAATTGGAGACCATGCGGCCAAACTAGGGATCCAATACAACCCCAAAAGCCGTAGTTGTGGGAACACAAATGTTCCCATTTCATCTGCAAATCTCCGGCACTGGAAAGACCCAGACAGCTCGGGTAAAAGGATACAAGATCTTAACCGTTTTCTAAACCTCACAGGCTGATCCACAACTAGAATGAGATACAGGTGGACTCTAGATCCAGCCAATAATAATCTCACACGAGTCGTGGTTATAAAAAGCACATAAATGCTACTTGGGATCATGTTGAACCGACGCTACTACCTACCCACCTCATAAGTGAAACTGTATCTATATATATAAAAATGGATCTTGGTTTGTTCGGATGCTTAAAACTCGAAAACGACTGGACCAAATTGGATACTTCCTTCTGCGGATTTGTTCGTAATTGCTCCGCGAAGGTTTAGGAAAAAAGAAAAATTGAAAAATTCTCAACAGGTGGCGCTGTAGGCGGTCATTCCATTTGATAATGGCAAAACAACGTTTGACGGGCCAGCTTGTTCTGTATAATTTGTAAGAGTATGAGATGAATGCACTATTGAGGTGCTAAACACAAGAGAGAGAGAGAGAGTGATTGATTTCTTTTTCGTTACACTTTTTCGTTTCATAGAATCCAATTCACACGTCCCAATGAAGTTTAATTAAAAAAAAAGTTGGATATGCCACTTTATGCTGCGTTTTTACCTAGCTGATGATGATGACTGCCAACATTGACTCTCTCGGCTACTTGGTCCATAGATTCATGACCATATGTTGGCTACAAACCCCCTTGTAAAGTACTGCCATCAGCAGATACGTTATCCTTGCTCGCGATAACGTGTCTCGATTCACCTTTTCCCTTCTCCATCAGCCACACAGGAATTCCCAAGATAGATTTAACTATGGCGTCTGGACATAGGAAAAAACCTACATGAGCTCATCTGACATATTGGTACATCCGTACATACATTGCTTTCGAACAGATATACTGGTGGGGATGAACCCAAGAGCCAACAGCGGAGCTCAGTCGCGTAGCGGATACTGACGGCCCTGCATCCTTGGGCTTAGGAGATTGTGTAGTCTTTAATACCTTATACAATCATGTTATAAGATATAGGCAACAACCCTAGAAAACGAAGCTCCTTTAACACCAACTAGTACCTGAACGAACACGGACACAGGCTTACAAGTATGTATGTGATATACCTCGGATGCTTGAATCTGCTTCGCGCGGAACTGGCCAGATTTAAAAAAAATCTATGTTAGGATCAGGAATGCAATAAATGCAGACGCAGTAGTGGAAGCCTTCGCCTTAAGTGACGCTACAGTCCGGAATGAACCTGGGCCTCAACCAACATGGCTCTCCAATTAGCCCGGTCCTCAGCTAACTGCCTCCAGTTGCATTACAGTTGGTTTAGGTTTATTTCTCCTTGTGAGCGCCATTTAAGGCGAAGTCTTCCTCTACTGCGTCCGACGGCTGGCTGGGAGTCGAAGACTCTGCCAGCCAGAGTGTTGGTGTTCGTTCGCTCTACATGTCCTAGCCATCTTAAACGTCCAATGCGAAGTTTTTGATTAGTCGTCCGTCGCTGCGCTCCTATTGTACTTGGTTGAATCTTCGTCTCCAGAGCCTGTCAACCCAAGTATTTCGAAGAATTTGTCTCTCAAAACAACAGAATATTGCTAGATCCGCTTTTTATACGGTCCATGCTTCATTGCATTAGAGCAGGACATCCTTTGTCGTATCGGCTTTAATTAATTAATAAGTCCGTAGGTAGGAAAGATCAATTCTTCGATTATTTCTGACGAGATTTTGCTGTCAGAATTAATAGCGGAGCAGAGGTAGACAAGGTCCCGTATACTACCTCAAAGTTATATTTGTCAATGGTGCCGTTTGGTCCAATTCGTCAATGTTGTGAGACCTTTCGTGTTGACAGCAAATACTTGGTCTTGCCTTAATTTACTGCTTAACCCATTTTTTATCGCTTCCTCCTTCCTGAGTAGCAACGTTTCTATGACATCAGGTTTAGTCTGACCAATGATGTCAATATCGTCAAGTTTTGCACAATATTTTCAAGAATGGAGTCTCATGACAGTGCGACGTCTTGCCTAAATCTGTTTTGTTATCGAATGTGTCGGTGAGGTCACTTCCCACCCTGATGGAGCAGCTAGAACTCTCCATTATCCTACTGCATAGACGAGAGAGACAAAACTAGACATAGCTCTGTATAGTTCGTCTCTGTTTATGCTGTCGTATAAGGCTGTGACCAAATATCATGTCGAAATACTATAATCGCAATGATCATCATACCTTTAGCATCCCATCAGCAACATATCATTGGTTTGATCAAGGGTACTGAAAGATGCTCGCCTCCAAGAATGAAGCCTACCTAGCTAAGCTGCAGGTTTAGACGAGCGCTGCCACTGAGCTTTATAGGCAAAAAAGGAGGGAAGAAGCCCGGGATTTTAGAAAGAAGAACGAGCAAGGGGTCTAAAGATTTGAACTTACTTCACTTACTTTACTTAAGTGGCGCTACAGTCCGGAATGAACCTGGGCCTCAACCAACATGCCTCTCCAATTAGCCCGGTCCTTAGCTAACTGCCTCCAGTTTCGCACTCCAAGTTGGTTGAGGTCGGTTTCCACTTGTGCGCGCCACTTAAGGCGAGGTCTTCCTCTACTGCGTCCGACGTTTGGCTGGTATTCGAAGACTCTGCGAGCCGGAGTATTGGTTTCCATTCTTTCTACATGTCCTAGCCATCTTTAACGTCCAATGCGGAGTTTTTTTACCAGGGGCATGTCGCTGTACAGCTCGTATTGTTCTTGGTTGAATCTTCGTCTCCATAGCCCGTCAACGCAAACGGGACCGAAGATTTTTCGAAGAATTTTCCTCTCGAATCTACCAAGGAATTCTTCATCCGCTTTTGATACCGTCCATGCTTCAGCGCCGTAGAGCAGGACTGGGATGATCAGGGTCTTATATAGGATCTCCTTAGTAGTTCGAGTGAGGGCTTTACTACTAAATTGCCTTCTTAGCCCGAAGAAACAGCGGTTGGCAAGAGTAATTCTTCGTTTAATTTCTGACGAGATGTTGTTGTCAGAGTTAATAGCGGATCCGAGATAGACAAAGTCCCGTACTACCTCAAAGTTATATCTGTCAATGGTGACGTTCTGTCCAATTCGTCGGTGTTGTGAATCCTTTCGTGATGACAGCATATACTTCGTCTTACCCTCATTTACTGCTAAACCCATTTTCGCCGCTTCCTTCTCTATACTAGCAAACGTGGCTATGACATCACGTTGAGTCCTACCAAGGATGTCAATATCGTCAGCGTATGCTAGTAGTTGCACCGACTTTTGGAAAATTGTGCCTCTGGTGTTGGTTGGCGAGTTTTGCACAATCCTCTCAAGAATCAAATTGAAAAAGTCACATGACAGCGCATCGCCTTGCCTAAATCCTTTTTAGGTATCGAATGTGTCGGTGAGGTCGTTTCCGACCCTGATGGTGCATCGAGAATTCTCCATCGTCATCCTACACAATCGGACGAGTTTGGGCGGTATACCAAAACTTGACTTGGCTCTGTGTAGTTCGCATCTATAAATGCAGAGTCGTATGCGGCTTTGAAATCAATAGGTGGTGGGTATCGATTTGGACTTCCTGGGTTTTTTCCAGGATCTGCCAAAGTGTGAAAATTTCCTGGCCTAAAACCACACTGATAGGGCCGATCAGGTTACGGCAGATAGGATCTTGTAGGCGATGTCCAGCAGACTTATGCTTCTGTAGTTGGTGCAGTTCAGAGGGTCTCCTTTGTTGTGGATCGGGATGCTGAGGTTGCATTCTTCAGGCATGCTTTCATCGGAACATATTTGGCTTATGAGTTGGTGAATGTTACTTGCCAAGTCATCTCCGCCAGCTTTATAAAGCTCAGCGGGAGGACCGTCATTTCCGGCGGCCTTGTTAAGCTTGAGTTTAGATATTGCTATCCTCACTTCACTACTTCACTTCACTTCACTTCAACTACGATATTGCCTTGTTCATCTCGACCGGATTCTGTTCGAGCCTTGTATCCTTGGCTTTGACGTTTTACACTTTGGTAAAACTTGCGAACATCGTTCCTGGAGTGGCACCTCTCTATATCCCCGATCGCGCGCTTTTCTTGCTCTTTTTTCTTCTTTCTGAAAAGCCGGTGCTTCCCTTCTTCTTTGCCTATAGAGCTCAATGGCAGCTCTCGTCTTCACCTGCAGCTTAGCCTTGTAGGCCTCGTTCTTGGCTGCGAGCATCTGTCGTTCACAAATCGCGATAGATTGCATCTTATAAGTGGTATTAAGTTTACTTAGCCTCAGCAGTTGGCCCAATTCATGGGATCTCCACTTTTGTAAATCGGGCAGACGATGCCTAATATTTCTGATGAATAGTGGTATGATCCGTATGTAGTCATCTCCCGTGTCTTTATATAACGCTGCAAGAAGGCTGCCACTAAAAACGTACGCTGACGAAAGAATTCATGGACCTATCCCAAAAAACTCCATATTTGAGCGACATAATAAAGGACTTGCACCCTTGTTCAGCTTTTGTTTGATTTTGCGACCTTCACTTCTTGTTGATTGGTAATTGCTTTCAGAACTCTATACAACTTATACATGTCGATCTGAAACGGCCTTCTGCAAAAACATGTTTTGGGATCTAAACTGGCACAAAGTATTTCCCATCCCGTCACGAGAAGTTTTATTCATGGCCAGAAGTTCATACCTACCTCCTTCATAAAAAGTTTCAAAGCCATGAAGTATGGGTGTTGGATTGTTTAAGGTCAAAGAATCCTGGATAAAAATAATTCAACACCAATCGTAATTAAGTTTCTTGACCTTGATGTTACCTTTCAAAAAACCCAATACCAGGAAAATACCCTATTTACAGAGTTGACAAATTTCATGCCTGCGGCGAAAATCAATTTGTAACGGTATGAAAGATGAATTTATAAAGAAAATAAAGTTTTTAAAATACCCCCAACCCACTATTTTGTTCTTACCCACCTCAATTGGAATAAACCGAATGTCAACGACTACTGTCGACAAATTACATTTTATTACCAAATTTGTCATCGAACCTGGGTCGGGCTGACACTGCTAACCGCCACCATCCCACATACCGAACTCGACACCGCTGATAAATTAGGCACATTATTTGGAGCAAAGTTCTAAAAGGTATAACGAAGAGCACTCAGCCTCTAAATTTACTCCTCCTAGCCTAAGGTTCATCCCACAGCGTAAGGAATTCGATTACAATTTCATTTTTTGCATGAAATACTTTATGCGAGATGTGTTATCCTTCAACGGGTGGCGGCAAGTACTCATACACAAAGTTTTAATCAAAGGAAGTTAAGGACATAAATTTCCTTATTAAATGGAAAACAACAAAGGGAGCCTACAGAAAATAAAAAGTTCAAAAAAACGAAAGTATAACGAACAACTCCTTAAAAAAATATATAGTAGCACAACAAGGATGCATAACCACAACCGCCCAAAGGCATCGACAGCAGAGGATGTCTGCGTGAGAACGAATCCAGTTTAATTTGTCCCTCTCGCATCCTACAACTCCATCTAGCGCTGTTTATATAAATATTTTTTTTTTTCACTAAAAAAAACAGGATGCGGGACATTGATGTGATTATAAGGCGCTGGCTGTGTGATATGAATAAATTGTCTGCTAATTAAATTTAGTCCGTATCCTCGTCCGCCCGAACCCGCCGCCCTTCGACACCATCATCAACGCTCCAGTTAGTAAACTTTTACCAGCTGGTGAGTACACACACAAAAAAAAAATGATGAAATAAAACTTTTTAATCCTTTTCACACAGTCAGTCAAGAAGGGCCCCAGCGGGATAGACAACTGGGACTGAGAACAATGTCTACGTGCGCTAATTACACAGATGACTGCAACTCACATTGAGCGAAACGAATCGATGTAACATGAACATCTATGAAGAGTTTAGCTCTTCCCGAATGTTGGAAGAGCCTTAGAGAGAGCTGGGCTAATGGGGACGGGGTGTAGTCTCCACCAACCAGCGATAAAAGAAATGATGATGACAACAGAAAGGATTTCCCGGATCAAAATATTCAACGAGAATAGGGCAACTTTGACTTCTTTTAGCTGGCTTAGGCAGTTGGTTGATTTAATAGGATTTCTGAAGAAATAGGAACGGAATTCATGAGAAGTGTACATAAGTCTACTTCAAGCCTCGCATCGACTCGTTCACAAACAATGCCAAAGCAACAATGGACTTGAATATAATTTGGAGACAAAATCGAATTTAGCTTAACTGGGCATGAGTCCCGGAAGTTTGTTAAATTTATTTAAAAAGAAACACATGGGAGTACTTATCCGGATTTTAGCGACCTTAATTGAGATGAATTACAAATTTAACTGTGCAAGTGGAGCAGAAATGGTGGCCAGCAGATGGAAATGACGATAGGAGGAATCTGAGCTACAAGTCCTTATTGACTTAATGAATCGCCAATCTGAAAATGCTTGTGGATCCATCGATAAAAGACAAAAATCCAGGAGAAGCTATTGGGAAATCTTTTATTGGTAGCAAGACCTGGAAAGTCCTCTGGAATTTATCATTTAGAATCAAGAACATGGCTAATGGGCATACCACAGCTTCTATATATACTTCGGCGAAGAAAATTACAATTAAAGGGCGGTCCAACCATAATCCACGATGTTAATTGATAGTCACACCTTATCATCAACTTTTTTGACATTTCTTTGTTTCAGTGTTTGACAAATTCGACCATCTCTAGGTTCCCAATTGAGCAGCGTAGATTGTTGAAGCCTTTTACGAATATGGGCTTTCAAATCAAAATGCATTTTGTGATTTTTTTTTTGACCAAATGGACCGATGGTTGGGTGTTGTAGAACGAGGGTTGATTGGCTTTAACTTGTCAATGCCCAGTGGCTGCAACTCTAACATCAAATTTGCTTATTTTTACTTCCAATTGCTAACCATCGGGTACTGGTATCATCCAATTGGATTTGACTTGCTAAACGATAAGTGCGAGTGTTGATAAAAAGACGTAAAACAGGAACAATACAATCACCCGGTCTGCCATCCCAGGCGAACCTAGATAAGCTGCATCGACATATTCGGACAAGAGGTTATCTAGGAATTTCAAGGGTAAGTCAGGCCCCTTGAACAGAGATGGTGGCGGATGAACCGAAAGGTCAACGGCAGCGCTCAATCCCGTAGTGGATGCAGATGGCCCCGTGTCCTAGTCCTAATAAATTGGAAATGGCCCTCCAGGTTGGGGGTTGTGCTTTGGCTTAACTACCCACCCAAGAAAAAAACTATATGTTTCGAAGCAACCAAGACCCTCGAAAAGGACTGATATTATTGTTGACGAACTTGCTAAACGAAAAAGGACAACGATGTTCGTACCTGGAATATTAGAACATTAAACAGGAGAGGTGCAGGTGAACAACTAGCGGAAGCCCTAAACTGCTACAAAGCAGACATTACTGCCATCCAGGAAATACGATGGGATGGGCCGAGCAAAAAGAGGATGAAAAACTGTGACATCTACTATGGACCGTGTTATAGTGAGCAGAAACAGCGACTATTCGGATGAGGATTTGTTATAAGTGCCAGACTTAGGCAAGAAGTCTTATGTTTCCAAGACATTAGCGAACACATTGTAACAATCCGCATCAAGGCCAAATTCGGCAACATAAGCCTTATATGCGCTCATGCTCCGATGGAGAAAAAGGATGATACAACTAAGGACTGCTTCTACCAGCTCCTTGACAAAAGCTATGAGCGACTACCAAAGTACGGTGTTAAAATCGTGCTGGTAGATTTTAACGCAAAGATAGGAAGAGAAGACATCTTTAGCAGTATTGTCGCAAAATATAGCCTACACGACAACACGTCTAGTAACGAACTTAGGCTAATTGACTTCGCTACGGAACGAAATGCAACTATACCCAGCACACGGTTTCCTCACCTCGATATCCATAAGGAGACATGGCGGTCTCCAGATCAACGAACAGTCAACCAAATTGCGATAGACAAGAGGCACACATCCAGTATTTTGGATGTTCGAACATTCCGAGGGGCTAACATCGACTCGGATCACTACCATATTGCAGTCAAGATAAGGATGCGGATATCCACCACGCCACAACAAACCAGAAATACTGTGAAAAAAATTAATGTCGGAAGACTGCAATCGCAAGAGACCGCCAAGGCCTTCGCTCAACTCGCATCACATAACCTCTCGATTCACACTATACCACCAGCATCTAATGTCGAAGAACAATGGCAACGATGTCAAGAAGCCCCTAGATCACCTGCAAATGATATGCTAGGTTTCTCGCGGACACCAGCAAGAAACCCCTGGTTTGATGAGGAATGCCGACACATGCTCGCAGCCAAGAACGAGGCCTACAAGGCTAAGCTGCAGGTGAAGACGGGAGCTGCCATTGAGCTCTATAGGCAAAGAAGAAGGGAAGAAAATCGGCTTTTCAGAAAGAAGAAAAGAGAGCAAGAAAAGCGCGCGATCCAGGAACGATGTTCGCAAGTTCTACCAAAGTGTAAAAACGTCAAAGCCAAGGCTACATCCTGTCGAGATGAACAAGGAAATATCGTAGTTAAGACACAGTCGATGCTGAGGATATGGAAGAACCACTTCTGCAGACTGTTAAACGGCGAAGACGAACAAAATTCCGCTGTTAGGAAGATCGAACCATTTAATATTGGTAACGGCAGCGAAAACACCTAAACACCCGACCTAAGTGAAGTGAGGATAGCTATATCTAAACTAAAGCTTAATAAGGCCGCCGGAAATGACGGCCTCCCCGCTGAGCTTTATAAAGCTGGCGGAGATAACTTGGTAAGCAACATCCACCAACTCATAAGCCAAAGCTGGTCGGTTGAAAGCATGCCTGAAGAATGGAACCTCAGCATCGTTTGCCCGATCCACAAAAAAGGACACCCTCTGAACTGCGCCAACTACAGAGGCATAACATCGCTACTCAACATCGCTTACAAGATCCTATCTGCCGTAATATGTGAAAGCTTGAAACCGTTTACCAACAACCTGATCGGCCCATATCTGAGTGGTTTTAGGCCAGGAAAGTCTACAATCGATCAAATTTTCACACTTCGGCAGATCCTGGAAAAAACTCAAGAAGTCCAAATCGATACCCACCACCTATTTATCGATTTCAAAGCCGCATACGACAGCATTTATAGAGACGAACTGTACAGAGCATACCGCCCAAACTCGTATACCGCCCAAACTCGTCCGTTTGTGTAGGATGACGATGGAGAATTCTCGCTGCTCCATCAGGGTCGGAAACGACCTCACCGACACATTCGATACCAAAAAAGGATTTAGGCAAGGCGATGCGCTCTCATGTGACTTCTTTAATCTGATTCTTGAGAGAATTGTGCAAAACTCCAAAGCCAACACCAGAGGCACAATTTTCCAAAAGTCGGTGCAACTACTAGCATACGCTGACGATATTGACATCATTGGTAGGACTCAACGTGATGTCATAGCCACGTTTGCTAGTATAGAGAAGGAAGCGGCGAAAATGGGTTTAGCAGTAAATGAGGGTAAGACTAAGTATATGCTGTCATCACGAAAGGACTCACAACATCGACGAATTGGACAGAACGTCACCATTGACAGATATAACTTTGAGGTAGTACGGGACTTTGTCTACCTCGGCTCCGCTATTAACTCTGACAACAACATCTCGTCAGAAATCAAACGAAGAATTACTGTTGCCAACCGCTGTTTCTTCGGGCTAAGAAGTCAATTTAGTAGTAAAGCCCTTCCTCGAACTACTAAGGAGATCCTATATAAGACCCTGATCATCCCAGTCCTGCTCTACGGCGCTGAAGCATGGACCGTATCAAAAGCGGATGATGAAATCCTTGGTCGATTCGAGAGAAAAATTCTTCGAAAAATCTTCGGTCCCGTTTGCGTTGACGGGCTATGGAGACGAAGATTCAACCAAGAACTATACGAGCTGTACAGCGACATGCCCCTGGTAAAAAAAACTCCGCATTGGACGTTTAAGATGGCTAGGACATGTAGAACGAATGGACACCAATACTCCGGCTCGCAGAGTCTTCGATTCCCAGCCAGACGTCGGACGCAGTAGAGGAAGACCGCCTTAAGTGGCGCGCACAAGTGGAAACCGACCTCAACCAACTTGGAGGCAAGGACCGGGCTAATTGGAGAGGCATGTTGGTTCATCCCGGACTGTAGCGCCACTTAAGTAAGTAAGTAAGTAATAAGCACGAAAAAAAAAAGTTAGATGGCGGACCCGTGGATAATTTTTGACATTAGTGTGGTGAATAGAGACTTCAAAATTTTAACCTGCTCAACAGCTCGCTAAAATTTATCCAGTGGCTAATTTTTGACATTCGCTATACCTTCTGAGGAGTGAGAGTGATGGAAAGCACACCAGTGTTCACATGTGTGGGAAAATAGCACATCATTCAGATTTTAATAAAAAGGCAAAGAATATGTATTTCATATAAGAAAATATAAACAAAGTTGTAACATAAATTAAAATTGGGCTTTTGGAAAATGGATGGTTACTAAAATGGTATGACTACATTTATTTCAGTATATTTTGTATGCGAAAATATGTTTAACTTGAAGAAAGTAAAATAGATATTTCTAATCATGGACACAAATTGTACAATAATTATGTTTTAATGTCAATTAAGATTTTTTGAATGATATCTCTAAAGTCTATTCGGTATTTTTTATTATAAGAAAATATATAGAAAGGAATTTAGTTCCAATTCTTTTGGGAAATTATTAAAAATAGTATTTAAATAATATCCCATTTAATTCAATTGACACAGCAAAAAGCCAAATTTTATTTACCACAGCAGAAATGTCAAAAATTAGCCAGTGGATAACATTTAACCCCTTTTTTAACGCAATTGACACACGGCCTTATAACCACTTCATGTCATTACAAGTCACCAACAAGCCGAGCCAAGTCCGCACCAACGACCGAACAAGATTATTCCGCATCGCATTTGCATAATCCAAGAGTTCTCACATTAATTATGCAAGAAAAAAATAATTGATCGGCCATTAACTCCGTTAAATAAAATAAAAACAAAAGTAGTCCATCGGTGAGTGCAATAACTTCCTGGCTAAATAATTGTAATTAATTCTTCCAGTGATATGGGAACAGATTGGATGGGTTTCACTTTTTCTTTCACTTAGCTTCGTCTGTGTTTAGAGGTTCCTCTTCCCATTGTGATATTCAAATTGGAAAAAAATGAAACCACGCGATAACTATCTCAATGATTCACCCTCAACATTTAGGCGTAGTGCATCAATCCATGACGCTCGAAACAAAGGAGTTTCAGTGGTAACCCGAGCGCTTCGCATTAAAAGAAAATTGAAAGTATCAAACACAATGTCTCGCATAGAAACCGCTTCCTGCACCTTAATGGAGGTCTGAGCCGCTTCCTACACCTTAATGAAAGATAAGCCATAGGACATCGTTGCTCCAGGAAGAAAATTACAATTAAACTCAAAACCAAATTGACAGTAATTGCGGATCTCCATTGAGCTTTTGAGTGATGACAAGTGCACACTTTATTGCCGCCGAATACCGTAATCGGATAATCGAAGTACACTCAGCCGATTGGTAAGGGAAACTCGAGACGGTGTGTAGGTAATCGAATTTTAGGTCATCTACCGCCCCAAGGAACTATTTGAGGGACAAGCCGACAACGGCTCTGGTTAGTTGGTTATCTGATACCAAAGTAAGGGTGTTTTTGAATAACATACGACTGAGTTCTTCGTACATTGGGTATCCGAGAATTGATGTCTCCAGCTATAAGCTACATGAGTCCGATACAAAACGAACATGCTGGGTGGGGTGCTTCTGCTGCAGGGCCTCAGATAGCGTGTTTCTGATGTCAATTATTTGGAAAACAAATTAGATTTGCATCCCTTTGTTGCCCTACGAAATTGTGAAAGGCTCCTTAGACAGGGTATTCATTCCACACGTTCATTTATTAAGCTCGGGTGTGTAATAATAGCCCAGCGATATATGAAACTGAATTCGAAGGTCTGGTGCTGTCGGTTGGCCGTATTCTTGTTTATGGTGCGATACTGCCTTTAGGCTGCCTACGTGTTTCAATTAAAGGATTAATTGGCATTCTTTGACTCTAACGGTAGGGTGTGATGTAAGCTACTTGGAAACAATGAGTCGTTTATTCTAAGAGTGGTAAAGTTATGCTTTTCGAAGTCACAGCCAGAGGCTGTTGGGGTTTAACTTTGAAAGACATCAAAGAGAGATATGCCACCAGGTGATTCAAATGAAATGAGACAAATGGTGTGATATTTGAAGTTCATAGTTGAGTGCAACTGGGTATTTCTTTAGGAGAACCTAGGGAGAAGGAAATTCTCATTAGGGAAAATAGTTACCCAGGCTAAGTACTCTAAGAATCTCACAATAGAAAGCCAAGCAGTTGGATGTCGGTTTCAAAGTTGGAATGCACTGAAAATGTTAAAGGGCGTCCGAAATAGTTTCGGAAGAAGTTGAGAAATTTTGTTCATATGTAAAAAAAATATGAAATATCTGGCATTGACGGGTAATACAAGGATTTAAATCTACCTTAGCCATTCATTTGTGGGTGCAAAAAACCAAATCGTATAAATGTTGGTGACTTTCATTAATACACCGCACAATTTCCTCTTTCAAGGCATTGGTGGTAGTGGGCTTGTTTGCATAGACCTTTGGCTTCAAAAAAACCCAAAGAAAAAAGTCCAATGGCGTTTAATCGCAAGATCTGGATGGACAATTCTGATTAGGAAACGGCAAATTACACGATTAGGCAATGACTCAGTAATTGAATTGATTCTCAGTCTTGTTGAAACCACATGTTGGTCAAATCCATATCTTGTAATTTGGGCACTAAAAACTGGGTTATCCTGCCATGATAACGAACACCATTAATTGATACTGCCTGACCTGTAGAATTTTTGAAAAAGAATCGTCCGATAATGCCTCCAGCTCAAAATCCACACCAAAAAGGCACGCGTTGTTAAGGGTGATTTTTTTTAGAGCTATAGAACTACGAATTGAAAAAAATCACAAGAAAATCGTTTTAATGTCCATCAATTTGTCTTTATTGGCAGGATAATTTTATGCCATAAATGTTTAAATATGATTTCGGGCATGTGACCGCCGCGGCTGGTTCGAATAGAGCATAGTCTAGTGGTCCAATTTTCAACCACTTTTTCGAGCATTTGGGGCCGTATGTCGCCAATAACGCCACGAATGTTGGCTTGCAAGTCCCCTAACGTTTCTGGTAAGCACTCCAATAAGATAAAACTGACAAGTGCGAACCAACTTTGCAAGAAATGCAGCGGCCCTGATGTCGAAGAAGAGGTCTCACACCTACTATGCCACTGCCCTACGATCAGTGGCAGCCATTTAAAAATACAAGGCAGCCTACACTTCGATGACCTAAGAGACCTAACGACTATCCCAATAGCGCTGATAGTCCGCTTTTGTAGCAGATCAGGATGGAGCAACTACCCCTTTGAGGCTGAAGGAGCAACACAGACCAGCACCGCATAAGTATCACTAGCGAACTTAACCAGGTATCCTCTTTATCTATTTCAGGGTACTTTCTACGAAGGGTATCGCTATGGGCCCACGTAGGCCTATGCGAGGTTGACGACTCACTCGAGCGTCAACAGCCCATCTAACCTAACCTAACCTAACCTTCTGATTTGTTGGCGTAGACGAGCGACTTCACATATCCCCAAAGAAAATAATCCAATGGTGTCAAATCACACTATCTTGGTGGCCAATTGACAGGTCCTTTCCGCGAAATTATGCGCTCATCGAATGTTTCCTTCAATAAATCGATTGTGACGTGCGCTGTGTGGCATGTAGCGCCGTTTTGTAGGAACCAGATCTCATCCACATTCATGCCATCCAATTCGGGAACAAGATAGTCGGTTATCATCGCTCTATACCGGTCTCCACTAATGGTAACTGACTCTCCACCATCATTTCGGAAGAAGTATGGCCCAATGACTCCACCAGCCCATAGAGCACACCAAACAGATAGTTTGTGTGGATGTAATGGCGTCTCAAGGGTCTCATGTGGATTCTCTTCACTCCAAATCCGGCAATTTAGCTTGTTGACATAGTCTTCTTCTTCTTCTTCTTAAGTGGCGGTACAATCCGGAATGAACCTGGGCCTCAACCAACATGCCTCTCCAATTAGCCCGGTCCTTAGCTAACTGCCTCCAGTTGCGCACTCCAAGTTGGTTGAGGTCGGTTTCCACTTGTGCGCGCCACTTAAGGCGAGGTCTTCCTCTACTGCGTCCGGCGTCTGGCTGGGAATCGAAGACTCTGCGAGCCGGAGTATTGGTGTCCATTCGTTCTACATGTCCTAGCCATCTTAGACGTCCAATGCGGAGTTTTTTTTGACCAGGGGCATGTCGCTGTACAGCTCGTATAGTTCTTGGTTGAATCTTCGTCTCCATAGCCCGTCAACGCAAACGGGACCGAAGATTTTTCGAAGAATTTTCCTCTCGAATCTACCAAGGATTTCTTCATCCGCTTTTGATACGGTCCATGCTTCAGCGCCGTAGAGCAGGACTGGGATGATCAGGGTCTTATATAGGATCTCCTTAGTAGTTCGAGTGAGGGCTTTACTACTAAATTGCCTTCTTAGCCCGAAGAAACAGCGGTTGGCAAGAGTAATTCTTCGTTTAATTTCTGACGAGATGTTGTTGTCAGAGTTAATAGCGGAGCCTAGGTAGACAAAGTCCCGTACTACCTCAAAGTTATATCTATCAATGGTGACGTTCTGTCCAATTCGTCGAGTCCTTTCGTGATGACAGCATATACTTAGTCTTACCCTCATTTACTGCTAAACCCATTTTTGCCGCTTCATTCTCAATACTAGCAAACGTGGCTTTGACATCACGTTGAGTTCTACCAATGATGTCAATATCGTCGGCGTATACTAGTAGTTACACCGATTTTTGGAAAATTGAACCTCTGGTGTTGGCTCGGGTGTTTTGCACAATCCTCTCATGAATCAAATTGAAGAAGTCACATGACAGCGCATCGCCTTGCCTAAATCCTTTTTTGGTATCGAATGTGTCGGTGAGGTCGTTTCCGACCCTGATGGAGCAGCGAGAATTCTCTATCGTCATCCTACACAAACGGACGAGTTTGGGCGGTATACCAAAACTAGACATGGCTCTGTACAGTTCGTCTCTATAAATGCTGTCATATGCGGCTTTGAAATCGATGAATAGGTGGTGGGTATCGATTTGGACTTCTTGATTTTTTTCCAGGATCTGCCGAAGTGTGAAAATTTGATCGGTTGTGAACTTACCTGGCCTAAAACCACACTGATAAGGGTCAATCAGGTTGTTGGTAAACGGTTTCAGGCGTTCACATATTACGGCAGATAGGATCTTGTAGGCGATGTTGAGGAGACTTATGCCTCTGTAGTTGGCGCAGTTCAGAGGGTCTCCTTTTTTGTTGACATAGTCATTCAACGAAAAATGAGCCTCATCACTGAACAAAATTTGTGCGTTGAAAATCAGCATCGAGATCAATCTCATTTTCGGCCCATACACCAAAATCACGACGCATTGCATGGTCTCGCGGCTTTAATTCTTGCAAAAGCTGGATCTTGTAAGGTCGTAAGCCAAGATCTTTGTTGTGCACGGTGGCGAATCGATTCATTTGGGTTCTCTTCAACACTTTGCTCTACAGCGGCAATTGTTTCTTCGATGTGCCCTATTCGATATCTCTGCGCTTATAGTAAACGTGGTGCGAAAACGATCCATGGTTAACCGAATTAATTGCTTTGATGGACGATTATGTCGCCCATAAAATGGACGGAGCTTGCGGTAAACTTCGCGAACTGAACCATTATTTTCGACATAAATTTGCACGATTTGCAAGCGTCAACCTGCGTTCATGATGAAATGGCAAATCAAACTGAACATCATGTCATGGTCATGGAAACGCTGATAAATCGTCAGCTTATGAAATATCTCGAAACACGAAAACTTCTCAATGGTCGGCAGTATGGTTTTCGCAGCAACAGGTCTACTGGTGATTTGATGACATGTCTCATCGAAAAGTGGAACCAATCAATCCACCATGGTGGCGAAAGCAAGATTGTTGCGCTTGATATTTCAAAGGCATTTCACAGGGTTTGGCATTAAGCCCTTTTGTCGAAAATGTGTGCATTTTGGAATTGATGAAAAACTTATTCTGTGGATTCGAAATTATATTTCGAAACGTTCAATTCAAGTTGTTTTGGACGACTTCAAGTCTGCAACTCACCAAATAAATGCTGGTGTCCCTCAAGGCTCAGTTTTGTCTCTGACTCTCTTTCTCATTTTTATAAATGATCTCCTGTCTGCAACTTCTAATCCAATACATTCCTTCGCTGATGACAATACCCACAGCTTCTCATATTCGTTTTCAGGTACTCGTCCCTCACCTTCGAACGTGGACTCAAAACGTCAAAATATGTTAAGCTCATTGAATTCCGACCTTGACAGCATTATCAAATAGGGTAAATCTAATAGAGTGGAATTCAATGCTTCCAAAACGCAATGCTGTCTTCTGCAATTAAAGCGAAACCAAAATCTAGAGCCATTATCCATGGATGGCACTTACGTCGAAGAAACCGAAAAGCTTTCCATCCTAGGTGTGCGTGTTAGTAACGACTTACGTTGGAACGACCACATATTCGATGTCGCTAAATACGCAGCGAAATGTCTAGGTTTTCGAAATCGATGTAAGAAATATTTCACCCCCTCTGATATGGCCACAATATATAAAGCCTTTATACGCCCTAAACTTAAATTTAACGCCCACGTCTGGTCAGGTGCACCAAAATCAACATTGCACCTACTATGTACATAGGATTCAAACGCGTGTGATAGGAGACATAAGAATAGCGAACTCCTTAGTTTCGCTCGAACACCGTCGAAACATCTCCTGCCTTACCTTGTTTTATCGCTATTTTAACAACCAATGTCGAAATGAAATAGCCAGCTGCATTCCTCCCATTCAACAATTCAGCCGCAATACTCGTTACGCAATGAATGCAAATCAGTTTACCGTCAAGCCTATCTTCGGACGAACGCTGAAATACAGAGATTCGTACATAAACCGAACAACACGAATGTGGAATGCTCTACCAAACCCTGTTTTTCCTTTCCATTATAACTTACAGACATTTAAAACCAATGTGAAGCGGTATCTCCTTTATTCTTATCCCCAATTTCCTTAACGCCCGCACTGTGTTAAAACATATAAAGGATATTCATAACCATAAATGACATTAGAGTTGCCCAACCTCTAAAAAAACACCCTTTAGATGAATTTGTTCCTTAAGAAATACTCGTTGGCCTTCTGAATACTAAATACGACTATTTTGACGATTAGCTTCATCACTGAAGATGATTTTGTTCGAAAACCCAGCATCCACTTGTTT
Organism: Rhingia campestris; assembly: GCA_932526625.1. NCBI lineage: Eukaryota > Metazoa > Arthropoda > Insecta > Diptera > Syrphidae > Rhingia > Rhingia campestris. The sequence continues at coordinate 177,127,929 of OW052182.1, forward strand.
TTGTTCCAAAATCCATTCAACGAACTCTCTTAACGCTGCATGGTCAGTAATCTTCAGTGTCTGCAGTCAACTGAACTTGGTAAGCATGAAGTTTGAAGTCATTCGTTAGAATTACCTGTAGAGAGCTTCTCGAAATGCCCAATTCTTGACTATGATACCGAATTGATGTTCCTGGACTGTCAGCAATACTCTCCTGGACTGCTTCGATATTTTCTGTTGAACGACTTGTGACATGACGTCCAGAGTGTCTAAGATCACTAATTGATCCAATCTCACTGAATTTTTCAATTATTCTCTTCACAGTTGATGGTTTTAAATCACTATGACGGGCACTATTTTGTTAGAAAATTACGGACCTTACTTACTTACTTAAGTGGCGCTACAGTCCGAGATGAACCTGGGCCTCAACCAACATGCCTCTCCAATTAGCCCGGTCCTTAGCCAACTGCCTCCAGTTGCGCACTCCAAGTTGATTGAGGTCGGTTTCTACTTGTACGCGCCACTTAAGGCGAGGTATTCCTCTACTGCGTCCGACGTCTGGCTGGGAATCGAAGACTCTGCGAGCCGGAGTATTGGTGTCCATTCGTTTTTCATGTCCTAGCCATATTAGGCGTCCAATGCGGAGTTTTTTGACCAGGGTTATGTCGCTGTACAGCTCGTATAGTTCTTGGTTGAATCTTCGTCTCCATAGCCCGTCAACGCAAACGTGACCGACGATTATTCCACTAATTTTCCTCTCGAATAGACCAAGGATTTCTTCATCCGCTTTTGATACGGTCCATGCTTCAGCGCCGTAGAGCAGGACTGTGATGATCAGGGTCTTATATAGGATCTCCTTAGTAGTTCGAGTGAGGGCTTTACTACTAAATTGCCTTCTTAGCCCGAAGAAACAGCGGTTGGCAAGAGTAATTCTTCGTTTAATTTCTGACGAGATGTTGTTGTCAGAGTTAATAGCGGAGCCGAGGTAGACAAAGTCCCGTACTACCTCAAAGTTATATCTATCAATGGTGACGTTCTGTCCAATTCGTCGATGTTGTGAGTCCTTTCGTGATGACAGCATATACTTAGTCTTACCCTCATTTACTGCTAAACCCATTTTCGCCGCTTCCTTCTCTATACTAGCAAACGTGGCTTTGACATCACGTTGAGTCCTACCAATGATGTCAATATCGTCGGCGTATACTAGTAGTTAAACCGATTTTTGGAAAATTGTGCCTCTGGTGTTGGCTTTGGAGTTTTGCACAATCCTCTCAAGAATCAGATTAAAGAAGTCACATGGCGATGCGCTCCTTGCCTAAATCCTTTTTTGGTATCGAATGTGTCGGTGAGGTCGTTTCCGACCCTGATGGTGCAGCGAGAATTCTCCATCGTCATCCTACACAAACGGACGAGTTTGGGCGGAATACCAAAACTAGACATGGCTCTGTATAGTTAGTCTCTATAAATGCTGTCGTATGCGGCTTTGAATTCGATAAATAGGTGGTGGGTATCGATTTGGACTTCTTGAGTTTTTTCCAGGATCTGCCGAAGTGTGAAAATTTGATCGGTTGTGGACTTTCCTGGCCTAAAACCACACTGATAAGGGCCAATCAGGTTGTTGGTAAACAGTTTCAGGCGTTCACATATTACGGAAGATAGGATCTTGTAGGCGATGTTGAGGAGACTTATGCCTCTGTAGTTGGCGCAGTTCAGAGGGTCTCCTTTTTTGTGGATCGGGCAAACGATGCTGAGGTTCCATTCTTCAGGCATGCTTTCAACCGACCAGATTTGGCTTATGAGTTGGTGGATGTTGCTTACCAAGTCATCTCCGCGAGCTTTATAAAGCTCAGCGGGGAGGCCGTCATTTCCTCATTTTCTAATGTCTTGAAAGCATAAGTCTGGAACCTATAACAAATCCATATCCGAATAGTCTATAATACGGTCCATAGTAGATGGCACAGTTTTTCATTCTCATTTTGATTGGCCCATTCCATCGTATTTCCTGGATGGCAGTTATATCTGCTTTTAATTAGCTTAGGGCTTCCGCTAGTTGTTCGCATGCATCTCTCCTGTTTAATGTTCTCACATTTCAGGTGCATATACGAACGTCGTTATCCTTTCTTCGTTTGGCATGGTCGTCAACAATATGATCAGTCATTCTCGAGGCTCTTGGTAGCTTCGTAACATCAATTTTTGCAGTAAGTGGATAGTTAACCTAAACCCCAACATGGAGGTCCAGGCCATATGTTCATCTGAAAACAGCAGGCCGGGTATTTCGGACCAGTCATTCTGATCAGTATGTGTATAGTGTTGATGCTTTTCGTATTGATATCAACACTACCACTTATAAGTTTAGCTAGTCAAGTCCGGTTGGATGAGACCAGTATCCAATGGTTACCACTTGGAGATAAAATAGGCATAATTGATGTCCAGTCAAAGTTACAACGACTGAGTATCGCTAAATCAACGGCAATCAGAGCTTGCCTTCATTCTAATACATAAAGCTATCTATCCGCTTGATCTGGTTCCTGTGGAGTTAACTAAGATCTCAATTCAATTTTTCTCTAGGCAGATACAACCGGCCTTGGCCTTAATCCCACCAAATCCAAATGTCTTATAAATTCAAGGACTAAAGTAGACACGTCGTGCTTTCCCCCACACAAACTTAACGTTGTAGATATTGCGTATGTTAAGTCTGCAAGAAATCTAGGTGTTACATTCACAAATAACCTCAAATGGGACTGTTACATACACGTCTTGGTCTTGGTAAAATGTACGGTTGCCTTTGGATGCCCTAGGATTCTTAACACATTACTCGCCTGTTACTACAGGAAAAATAAAAGGTAAGACTCTCCTCCCTGCGAAAAGTTTAATTTATATGATAATTGAACTTTTACTTGCAAGTACAGTGGCCTTGAAAGATTATAAATAAAGCCTTGGGTCAAACTTTAGATCAATCTATGGCAGTATAGTCTGGTGGCAAGCCACAGACAGAGCAACCAACTTGAAGCAAATGACAAAAATACAAAGACTAGCGCGTATAGGGACAACCAGTGCGATGAGAACAACCCCAACCTCTGGATTGGAGGTGATTCTGAATCTGCTGCCCTTGGATCTATACATGCAGGAATCAGCTGCCAAAAGCTCCTCGAGGATCAGCCAAACAAACAGCTGGATCCCGAGCCTCGCTGGGCATGCGCAGGTCCTAAAGAAATACGTAGGGAGCGTAGTAAACTCTGACTATCTATCTCCCTATCTAGACTTCGATCGACCCTTCACCTGCTCGTTTCCGAGCAGAGACGAATGGGACAAGAATGAACCCACAAAAAGGAAATCGATATACATCTTCACAGATGGATCAAAGATGGACTGTGGAACAGGTGCTGGCATATTCTCAGAGGAATTAGTAATACACAAATCAATCAGGCTTCCTGATCATAGTAGTGTGTTCCAGGCTGAGGTGCTAGCAATCGCTGAAGCGGCTCATTTGGTGTCAATAATGGAAATACCACACAGTGATATCACCATATTCATTGACAGCCAAGCGGCTATAAAAGCAGTATCTGCTATCGAAATTAAATCAAAGCTAGTTCGCCGCTGTCGCGAAGAGGTGAATGTTCTCTGCTCACAGCATAATGCTGATCTCTGCTGGGTTCCTGGTCACAGGGACATAGACGGCAACGAGATGGCCGACGAACTGGCAAGAAATGGCACTACAAACGGTCGAACCACCACGCTGTAACCTCAGAGAATGAGTTGAATACAAAACCCGAATGAAAGCCAATACCAGGTGGAAGTAATGACTACCTGCGAAATATCTCGGAAGCTCTGGCCAGAATACAACGGAAACCGAACCAAAAAACTTTTGCGGTACGACAGAAGCTCCTTATCTAAACTGGTAGGGGCTCTAACTGGTCACAACTTTCTCAGAACCCATACAATGAAATTAAATCTCAAGGATGACGATATCTGTAGAGGCTGCGGCGATGAGGAGGCACACGAGGATACACCTCACTTCATCTGTCACTGCCCGAGTCTCTGTCACCTGAGGAACATAACACTTGGAAGCTACTACTTCCAAGACATCCAAGAGCTATCCGATATTCCATTACCCTATCTTTACAGGTTCCTACGAATATCAGGATGGCTGGAGAGAGTGGAGTAACCCATAGTAACGATAAGGATGGACGTAATCCCACCAAGGGTATCACAATGGGCCCACATGGACCTAAGTGTGGCGGAATAGAGTATCCTCTACTCCACCAACCCGTAAACCTAACCTAACCTAGATCAATCTATTGATAGGCTATATAACCACTTCTTATTTTGACAAGAGGATAACCAAGAAGAAAGAAGCATAACGTCCCTTGGATTAATTCACTAATCACTATCCTGATGCATCAATTGTACAACAATCATTTGCACAAGTCCTTCCCTCGCTTTTTAGTTTTCTCAGACCTCAAGTTGACAGTTAAATATAAAAATGCTTGTGTCCCTCAGGGTTCTATTCTATCTCCGAGTCTGCTTTATTTTGCAAATCGTGAGGGGATCGAAAAATCATGAATACAGCCTTTCACATTGTTAAGCTCCAAATTGTGTCAAATGAGCACCTTCCGACCAACACCAATCCGTCACACGAAATGATACTTCATATGTATCGTCTCTTAGGTTACATGACACCCCTTACCATTCATCCAATCATTGCCACACCAATAATTAAGCGCCCGGAAAAAGTACCCACTAAAGATGCACATTACATGACCAACTAGTTCACAATTTATTTTACTGCGTGCTCCATCTTACGCGTCTTGTTCGTACACCTAATTAATGACCCGTCATCAGACGAAATTGCCCCTGTGTACCACTCCAAAGTAACCACGGAACCTCGCATCTCGTTCGAAGTTCAACACCGTGGCGTCCGAAATTACAACGGACCGTCCCTAATATTGAACCCTGAAATAGATTGTTAGACGCGCCTTGAAGCCGCATTATCATTATCCCAGCACAGTCAACTTCCGTTTGCTCTGTGAACTGTGTGAGTCACTCCATTGAAAGGCCATAAATTAAGAGCTCAAGTCGTTGGCCTACGAATGGCGACTGCTTGTGACTATGTGTCGAGTGTCGACCTCATAAAGCATTTCGAGTGTTGCTGTCCTCCCTCACACCCAACTTAATATGGAAATAATCGGAGCGCACCGGTTCGCTGGAGACGTCTTCCATCATTTTTGGCCGTCATGGTTCCATGGCTACAATTGCAGCCTGCTACTCGTCGCGTCGTCTTGGGATTGCAAACAAATTGAAGATACGAATTCGTCTACCATGCATATCATCGCGAGGGCTATTCCGCTTGTTCCTATACCATCTGATCAGGTGCAGGAGAACACCGACTACGGCATCGGCATTGTTTTCAATTTTCCCACCATTATCGGAACCCCGGTTTCCTCTAGATCATCCTCCATCATGGTGTCGGTTTCACCCTCGTTCGCATCTCAAGTGACTTAACCTGTCATATGTGCAGTGATGATGACCCTGTTCTGTCTATTTTGTGCGTGTGTGTGTGTTTTATTTTTCCTTAACATTTACACGAGGGTTGGCAGACTGGCAGGGGTTATTGTTTTGTAGCTTCACATGGTCGATTGGTGAATTGTTTTTGTTTTTTTTTTTTTATCGACAAAGGACATCAAACTGTTGCCCAGAGAACTGTCTAAGTACGGTGAAACAAAAGTGGTTGCGGGGAGATATCCCGAGGGGAAGATATTTAAACATTTTGTAACACACATTCGCTGGTCATTGGAAACCTGTTGATGTTTGACAGAACCAGGTTTAGGGTTGGCTCTTGGCTATTGAGCTAGGTCACTGGAGTTGGTGTTATTGCTTGCGGTCGTTCCGCACCTGCTATTAATTTAGAAAAGGTATCCAAGGGATGAATTATGTGGTCGTGTGTTAGTCCTTCATTTCCTTCACACGGGAGTGTAACTAGGACATTTGCGGTTGATGAAAGCGCACAGAGTGTGGGAAATTTGTTTGCAGAAATTAATCAGAAGCAATGTACGGTTTGAAGTTATCGGCTGGTATTTCTTTAGTTTGTTAATGTATCTCGAAAATGGCTTTTCATACTTTCAGTGGGAATAAGTAGGCCGTGTTTCAATACTAGATCTTAATTTTTATTGTTAGGTTAGGTTAGGTTGGAGGGTTGATGAGGCAGACGGTGTGTTTCTTCCCTCATCGCACTCAGGTCAATATAGACCCATTGTGATGCCCGTTGGGGGTCCACTTGTATGGTTGGTTCATTCATTGTCCCGTTACTGTCCATTGTTGTTAGCCTCTTTCCAGCCATCCAGATGTTGTTGGAAACCTGAAAAGATTAGGGAGATGGATTTCGGATAGATCCGTGAGGGCATGGAAAAAGTATTTTCCTAAGGTTCTCATTCTTAATTGGCTGAGGCCTGGGCAGTGGCACAGAAAGTGGAGGGTATCCTCGTGTACTTCTTCATCACCGCAGCCTCTACAGAGGTCATCATCTATGAGATGCATTTCCAGTTTGTGGCTTTTTAGTAAGTTGTGTCCAGTAAGAATCCCAACTAAAGTAGAGACAGATTTCCTGTTTCTACGAAGTAGTTTATGGGTTCTGGCTTTGTCATACTCAGGCCTCATCCTTTTGGAAGTTTCACAGGTGGGAAGGGAGTTCCACCTGTTTTTGGCAGTGGTCAGTGTTTTCTGTCCCACCCGAGACTTGAGGTCACATAGTGTTGGTTTGACAGACTGGTCTGCTTGGTCAATGCTTTTCTCGCCAGTTCGTCAGCAATTTCATTGCCCTGTATGCGTCTGTGTCCGGGGACCCAGCAGAGCTTTACATTATGTTGGACATCAAGAACCTTTAGCTCTTCACGACAACTTTTCACAAGCCGAGATTTTATTTCGACAGCAGAGATAGCTTTTATTGCAGCCTGACTGTCAATAAAGATGGTGATATCATCTGGTGGTATCGCCAGCATTGAGGTCGCTTTGGCTGCCTCTGCGACTGCCAATATTTCGACTTGGAAGACACTGCTGTGCTCAGGGAGACGAAAGGTGCTGTTTAGCTTTAGTGTTTCTGAAAACAATCCAGCTCCAACGCCTACATCTATTTTTGAACTATCAGTGTAGATGGATATGGTTTCGGGGCCCAATTCGTTCCTCTCCCACTCCTCTCTGCTTGGAAGGATGCAGGAGAATGGTCTTTGAAAGTCATGATGAGGCGGCATGTAGTCAGAGGATACAGCTGAGCCCAGATATCTGTGTAGAATTTGGGCATGTCCTCCTGAGTTCGATATTCAGCAGTTGAGCTGGCTGATTCTTAGAGCAATTTTGGCTGCAGATTCTTGCATGTAAAGGTCTAGCGGTAGCAGGTTAAGGATGGTTTCCAGTCCCGCTGTTGGTGTGGTTCTTATTGCGCCAGTAACGCCCACACATGCTATCCTTTGTACCTTTGTCATATTTTTCAAATGGGTGATTTTATTTGTGGATTGCCACCAGACAAGCACCAGTTAATATAGGTCTCACAATGGCCGTGTACATCCATAGGATGATCTTGGGGTTCGGACCCCAGTTTTTTCCGAATATTCGGTTACACGTATAGAAAGCGACTGTAGCCTTCTTAATGCGCTCACGCACATTTAGGTTCCAGTTGAGTTTTCTATCAAGAATGACACCCAGATACTTTGCACTATCGGCTAGTTTGAGGGTAGTCCCATCGATAGCCGGTAGGTCGAATATTGGTATCTTCCTCTTATTCGTAAAGAGAACGAGTTCCGTTTTCTGGGGGTTGATGCCAAGCCCACATTGTTTTGTCCACTCGTTGAGAGTTTTCAATGCCCGCTCGAGTAGTTCACTAATAGTGGGTAGGAATTTCCCTAATTTTTATTGTTAGATAAACAGTTAGATTCCAGAAATCGAGTGAAATGGAAGAGAAATCACATGTGAAAAGTATGGACTTTCAAGATTGATGCCAAAACACTTAAGGACTGCCCTTGCGATTTATTTATTGACAATGCAACGGCAAGCTGCTTTGGAAATTGTAACCGTTTGAAAATTGAATGGCATGTCGTTCAGAATCATAGGGATTTATGGACACAAAACGTCTTCACCTTTGTACTTCCCTTTCAAAATTTTGGCTTCGATGACGTTTGTTATTTTAATTTCATCACAGCAAGCTGGGTGTCATTTAAAAGACGTGGCTGATTTATTTTCCGCAACATAGATTATGAAGGCCGATCCTACTTTTAATTGCAGATGATGAGGTGGTAATCCAGGCAATACAACGAATTTAAAAATTCCGTTGGATAGTTGACAACATCATCTGATTTAGTAACGAAATCAACCGATTTGTTATCAGTTCGCCTAAGAGCTACAAGAGTCTGAGGCTTGTTGAAATAAACCCGCGACTTCAAAAAGCCCCACAAAAAGAAGTCTGGAGCGGTCAAATCAGGCGATCTTGCTGGCCAGTGCAAATCGCCAAAACGGGAGATTAGGCGCCCTGGAAATGCATCCTTCAGCATATCGGTTGTGGCACGTGCAGTGTGTGCCGTTGCACCGTCCTGTTGGAACCACATGTTTTCCAATCCCAATTCATCAAGTTGCGGCAAAAAGAACTCGTTGATCTCTGCTCTGTAGCGCTAACCATTCACAGTAACCGTTTGGCCCGCGACGTCTTCGAAGAAAAAAGGTCCGATGACTCCTCCAGCGAAAACAGCACACCATACAGTGACTTTGAGCGGGTGTTATGGCTATTCGTGGGTTACACGCGGATTTTCAGTGCCCCAGAAGCGTAAATTTTGCTTATTTATGGGCCTCATCACTCATGATTATTTTTGATGAAAAATCATCTTCCTCTTGGTGGTGATTAAGGATGGCTTGAGCGTATGTTAGACGCGATTGGCGGTCAGCAGCTAACAGCTGATGCACCGTCTGGACTTTGTACGGAAACATCTTCAAATCTTGTACCAAAATTCGCTGTAAAGACGGTCGACTGATACCCATTTGCGTGGCACGTCGTCTGGTCGATGTCGACGGCGCTTCCATGACATCTTCGGCTACAGCAGCAATATTCTCTGCAGAACGGCTACTCCGGGGTCTACCACGCCTGGCAGCATCTCGTGTTGTACCAGTCTCTTCGAGGCGAGCGGCTTAACGTCGCAGTATTTCACCAGTAGGCGTTGGACGGCTAGGGAATCTGCGACGAAATTCACGTTGTGCCAAAGTCACCGACCGATTATTGCTCAAATAAATAGTCACCAATATTCCGCGTTCTGGAGCAGTGTAGCGTAACATTGTTTATTAACGTGTATTTCGCATGTGTTTACTACACAAATGTCTAACCAGAACTGACATTATGGGCCAATCGCAAAATTTATAGCATTTTCTGATAGGAGGATTACTTTTGCGCCACCTTGTAACGGGTGATTTTTTAGCTGGTTTGGTTTTGGCAACACTGGTTTTGACAGCTGACGTGTGTTTAGTACCTTGTGTCACTGTCAAACAGCTTCAGTTTGGTTTGCAATTTAACCATGGATCATCTTACAAATGAACAACGCTTGCAAATTATTGAATTTTACTATCAAAATTCGTGCTCGGTTCGAAATGTTCATCGCGCGCTGCTTCCATTTTATGATCGGCATTCTCGACCTTCTGAGCAGTCTATTCGGAAGATTGTGACCAAATTTCGCACCAAATTTACTTTGTTGGACATTAAACCACCAACACGTTTACGTACTGTGCGTAGTGAAGAAAATATTGCGGCCGTATCAGCTAGTGTGACAGAAGACCGCGAAATGTCGATTCGGCGCCGTTCCCAGCAGTTAGGCCTTTGTTACAGCACTACGTGGAAAATTTTGCGGAAGGATTTGGGCGTAAAGCCTTTTAAGATATAGCTGGTGAAAGAACTAAAGCCAGCCGACCTACCACAACGCCGAATTTTTGGTGAATGGGCTCTTGGAAAGCTGGCCGAGGATCCGCTTTTTTATCGAAAAATTGTGTTCAGCGATGAGGCTCATTTTTGGTTGAATGGGTACGTAAATAAGCAAAATTGCCGCATTTGGAGTGAAGATCAGCCAGAAGCATTGCAACAGCTACCAATGCATCCCGAAAAAGCCACTGTTTGGTCCGGTTTATGGGCCGGCGGCATTATTGGGCCATATTTCTTCAAAGATGATGCGAATCGCAGCGTTACTGTCAATGGTGAACGCTACCGAGCGATGATAACAAACTTTTTTTTGCCCGAAATGGAAGTTCTTGACTTGCATGATATGTGGTTTCAACAAGACGGTGCCACATGCCACACAGCACGCGAAACAATGGCGCAATTGCGAGTCGAGTTTGGTGAACAGTTAATTTCACGTTTCGGGCCGGTCAATTGGCCGCCTAGATCGTGCGATTTGACACCATTAGATTATTTTTTGTGGGGGTATGTCAAGGCTAATGTCTATAGGGACAAGCCCGCTTCGATTGACGCACTGGAAGCCAACATCCATGCATTCATTCGTGAGATACCGGCCGATATGTGTGAAAGAGTATGCCAAAATTGGACTCAGCGGATGGGCTACCTGAGACGCAGCCGCGGTCAACATTTGCATGAAATTATCTTTAAACATTAAATTGCAAGGTTCAAACTATCGATTCAAATAAATATTTCATTCATTTTTCGAATTTTTTGTGTTTTTTTTTTTAAAATTTCTAAGCCTCTTAAAAAATCACCCGTTATAACCCGTTCGCTCAACCAAACATAACTTTTGTAATATTTAGCAATGTTTGGGAACACCATCTCGATGAGTTCTGTCTTTGATTCAGTAAAGTGACAAAAATTGGCAGGAGATGTAATGTATCCAGACGATGTTACAACGCCAATTTCTCCATTACCAATGTCGAGCAACTGTTTCAAAAAAAACTTCAGATCGGTCGTTCTACAATTCGACTCGCATTTACATAAAATGGACGACTTCACACACGCATTTCGTTCGTCAGCTGGCGTTGATCGTGGAATCAGTGGTAATGTTTGTCGAAAATCACCTGCCAATAGAATCATCGCACCACCAAGTCAGTTTTTGTTTTTTTTTAAATCTTGCATCGTGCGGTTTAAGCCTCAAAAGATTTTTTGTGGCACACGATGGCGTCAAAATTAGCGTCTACAGTCACAGTTAGTAACAGGTGGACAAGGTGAATAACGTATTTTGAACTGGCCTACGATGGGGTCATAGTTATTGTCTACAGTTAGGTTAGGTTTGATGGGTTGTTGGCGTCCAATTGAGTCGTCAAACTCGCATAGGCCTACGGTGGCCCAAAGCGATACCCTTTATTGAAAAGAAAGCTGCGTTAGTGATTTGTACTGCTCCATTAGCTTCAAAGAGGTAGTTGCTCCAACCCGACTTGCAGCAGAAACTGACGATCCGTGCTGTATGTGTTGTAGCTCGCTCCGTCAAGCCCTCGTAGTAGAAGCTACCGAGGAGTTTGTTACTGCTGTTTCTGATCGCGGGACAGTAACATAATAGGTGAACGATGTCCTCCTCGACGTCCGGGTCTCCGCACTTCCTGCAAAGTGCGTTAGTTAGGATGGACAAGGTGAAAAACCCTTTTTGAACTGCTTCGACATATTCGGATAACAAGTCAACTAAGAATCTCAAGGGCGAGTCAAGTTCTTTGAACAGAGATGGTTGCGGATGAGCCGAAAAGCCAAAGGCAGCGCTCAATGCCGTAGTGGATACTGATGGCCCCGTGTCCTAGAGGCATATAATGAATTGGCAGTGGGCCTTCAGGTTGGGGTTTGTGCCATCAGAATAACTTCCTTACCACGTAAAAAAATAGCTAGCTATGATTGAGCCAACAGCTTCGAGTTACGGATCCTCTCAAATACCAACCAGACCCGGAACGACCATCGACAACGACTTACGAGTAAGCATTTGGAACGTACGCACGCTGCATACCCCGTATGCTTCTCAAAAAACTTGAATCTGTCTACGCGCGGTACAAGGCAGACATAACCGCGATCCAGGAAACACATTCAGCCCTAGCGAGGTATTCGTCGGAGCGGAATATTCTTCGATTTTCGTTTCGAGGTATTCTTCCGAAAAGCTGTTCGGAATATTTCTCCGACATTTTGTAACGCATCCCGGCGAATTGCGTTAAAGTGCGTTCAGGAGCATTTTTCGTTAAATTTTTGACAGCTAAATGGAATTATTTTTCCGATTTCCTCCGACACAAATTCTTCGCGGAATTTATTTACGAATTGTACGATTTTTTTCCGATGTTACATACCTCGAATGGAATTTGAACCTTCGACGAAATACGCGTTGTGGAAAATTGTCCGCTCCGATGGATACCTCGCTAGGGCTGATTAGACAGAATCAGGAATACACAAACGAAAAGCATGCGATATTTATTACAGCTACCACACAAGGCTGAACATATTTGGATGCGGATTGGTTGTGGGTAGCCGACTTTGATAAAAAAAAAATTATTGACCACAAGCCGGTTAATGATCACCTGGCTGTGATGCACATCAGAGGAATATTTAGCAACATCAGCCTTATATGTGCACAGCTCCCTACCGATCAGACTTAAGACTCTATGAAGGAGGCATTTCACGACCTCCTAGACTGAGTCTACGGAACCTCTCCAGAATACCATGTGAACATCGTACTAGGGAGCTTAGTAAGAAAGCACATCCTACACGAAAGACAACAGATAATGACTTCTATATAACAGACTTCGTGGCAGCATATAATACTGTTATCAGTTCCCACGACTTCGAAACCACAAAGCAACATGGCGATCTCCAGATGGTCAGCGCATCGCCTTGCCTAAATCCTTTCTTGGTATCGAATGTGTCGGTGAGGTCGTTTCCGACACTGATGGAGCAGCGAGAATTCTCCATCTTCATCCGACACAAACGGTCGAGTTTGGGCGTAATACCAAAACTAGACATGGATCTGTATAGTTCGTCTCTATAAATGCTGTCGTATGCGGCTTTGAAATCGATAAATAGGTGGTGGGTATCGATTTGTACTTCTTGAGTTTTTTCCAGGATCTACCGAAAAGTAAAGATTTGATCGGTTTTGGACTTTCCTGGCTTAAAACCACACTCATAAGGACCAATCAGGTTGTTGGTAAACGGTTTCAGACGTTCACATATTATGGTAGATAGGATCTTGTAGGCGATGCTGAGGAGACTAATGCCTCTGTAGTTGGCGCAGATCAGAGGTCCTCCTTTTTAGTGGATCGGGCAAACGATGCTGAGGTTCTATTCTTCAGGCATACTTTCATCCGACCAGACTTGACTTATGAGTCGGTCGATGTTACTTACCAAGTCATCTCCGCCAGCTTAATAAATCTCAGCGAGAAGGCCGTCATTTCCGGCGGCCTTATTAAGCTTAAGTTTTGGTTAGCAGTTTTCGCTGTCGTTGCTTATATTAAATGGTGCGTTCTGCCTGACAGCGGAATGTTGTTCGTCGTCGCCGTTTAACAGTCTGCAGAAGAGGTTCTTCCATATCCTCAGCATCGACTGTGTCTCAACGATATTTCCTTGTTCATCTCGACAGGATTCTGTTCGAGTCTTGTATCCTTGGCTTTGACGTTTTACACTTTGATAAAATTTGCGAACATCGTTCCTGGAGTGGCACCTCTTTATATCCTCGATTGCGCGCATTTCTTGCTCTTTTTTCTTCTTTCTGAAAAGCCGTATTCTTCCCTTCTTCTTTGCCTATAGAGCTCTTGTCTTCACCTGCAGCTTAGCCTTGTAGGCCTCGTTGTTGGCTGAGAGCATCTGTCGGCATTCCTGATCAAACCAGGGGTTGCGGCTGATCTAATGGCTTGTTGGCATCGACAAGATACTGGTGGTATGGTGTGAATAGAGAGGTTAAGGGATACGCGTTGCGCGAAGGCCTTGGCGGTCTTTTGCGATTGCAGTCTTTCGACATTAAATTTTTTTCACAGTATTTCTGGTTTGTTGTGGCGTGGTGGATATCCGCATCCTTATCTTGGCTGCAAAAAGGTTGTGGTCCGAGTTGATGTTAGCCCCTCGGAATGTTCGGACATCCAAAATACTGGATGCGTCTCTCTTGTCTATCGCAGTGTGATCAATTTGCTTGAATCTTCGTTGAGCTGGAGACCGCCATGTCCCCTTATGGATATCGAGGTGAGGAAACCGTGTGCTGGCTATAGTGGCATTTCGTTCCGTAGTGAAGTCAATTAGCCTAAGTCCGTTACCAGACGTGTTGTCGTGTAGGCTATGTTTTCCGACAATACTGCTACTTATAACATATCCGCATCCGAATAGTCGCTGTTTCTGCTCACTATAACACAGTCCATAGTAGATGTCACAGTTTTTCATCCACATTTTGCCCGGCCTGTCCCATCGTATTTCCTGGATGGCGGTAATGTCTGATTTGTAGCAGTTTATGCCTTCCGCTAGTTGTTCGCCTGCACCTCTTCTGTTTAATGTTCTCACATTCCAGGTGCAGATACGAACGTCGTTGTCTTCATTTCGTAAGCAGAGTCGTCAACAATAATATCAGTCCTTTGCGAGGCTATGAGGCTAGTACCCGATGGTTACCACTTGGAGGTAAAAAATGAGCACATTTGCTATGTAGTCAGATTTGCGAGCACTGGGCATTGCCAAGTCAAAACCAATCATAGTCTACCCTCGTTCTACAACACCCATCCAAGGACTTCAAGGACAAATTAAAATACAAAATCCTAGCTTTTTCTCACAACTGCACAACTCACAACTGCATTTATACTTCCTGCACGATGGTGGGACCTCCTGATTTATAACATGTTGGAACGACTAAGACACATTTGTTTTTGACTATTTCCACTACTAGGATGATATGTCAGATCTTTACGAGAAGAAGGCCAGTTAAAAATCTCTTAGGTGTTGCTAAGGGTGGGTATCGATCTCAGACCTTCTCCGCGGTATTTTGTCGCACTAAATATCGCGTCACTGAGCCTTCAACGACAAATTCAATAGAACAAATAGGGAGGTGCATGTGCCCTTAACCAAATATAGATAATGATCTCTCAACGAATTGGAAGCCCCTCCATATGATATCCCCTCTCTTGCTAAGGGTATTGAAAAAATCAATCAATTTCAAATTTCAAAGTACATGTGAAATGGTTAAGCCCCCTAGCTGTAATTCTTCGGAACTGCTTCAATATCAACATATACGATAAATTTACATAGTCATTGCCACTTTCAAATAAGCCGGCCCTAAGCTGTACACAATAACGAAGTTGTAATGTAATTGTTAACACCGTTCTGCTTTACTCCAAAGCCATCTACCCCCAAAAAGTTCATTACAAGTCCATACCTGATACCATACCATAGCTGATTTTCGTTTTCAATAAATGTTGGTATTGGTATTTCATATTGAATCCTTCCGGCGTCAAAAGTACCTCTATGATAAATAACCGCACACACAAACTGCCAATTAAACAGCCGGCAGTGCCGTTTGCAAAATTTAATTCCCTACCTTCAATGAAAATGAATTCCAACAGTTAATCAGGCCCTCATACATGTCAACAATTAAAATTAACTTCGCCAATAAAAGGAAGAAAACAATTATTATCCTTCCTGTCGGCCCCAAGGCATGACGTCGCAATCATCTGTCAGTGGCTCATCACAAACAAAGCAAAAAAGGCTTCATACCCACTAGTGTATCCACAGACACACATTTACAGCCAACAACGTACAGACAGACAGACAACAGAAAGATGGAAAATTGCCTCCAGTCCACAAACAGTCATGAGCAATCAACAATACCAGGGAAAAAGGAGAATTATACAGAAATCCGTCTACGCACATGGCTGGGATTGTATTGTACCGTATCCAAAAAAAAAAAAAAAAAAACTAGGAAAAGCGGTGATGAAGTCTAAGGTTTTTTGGATTTTTTTTTGTGGAGAGAATAATAGGTACTATGGCAGGGAAGCTATTTATTGGTTATGGTCCTGCTGATTTGTAAAGTACTTAGGAGATCCCTCAAGACTTGTCATGGTCGAGTGCAGATGGAGTTGATCTGATTGAGATATGCGATCGTAATACTTGGTTGTGCAAAAGGTCCTTTCTTGGTTAAAAGTCGGAGTAGAGTAGCATGTCATGGGCTTAGTGGCAAAATGAACTGCCGCATAAAAGGTCTGTCTTCCATACGCAGCCGTAGCTCCACTTAAATATTTTCCACTGGCCCTCCTCTGACCTGACACACCATCCGAGCAGTATCATGTGTCAAGTAATGCTTATCTCAACTCAGTCATTCGCATTCGGCATAAAACAGGTGGGCCCGCCATCTTGCGAAAAATACACATAAATGGCTTTGAGAAAAAGCTTGGCCCCGGCTGCTTACGAGCCTTTTGCGCCAAAAAATTGTATTTTGAGTAGAATGCCTTGGCTTCGACAGTAGCCATCAATAGAAGGATGTTTTCAAAATAAAAATTAAACTAAGAGGTTGATCTTCTAGAAGAAATTAACGGTTTAAGTTAAGCTGAATAACATAAAAATTCCTTTTTTTTAGGATTTGTCCCCATTGTTAGTCCATAGACCGAATTATCCGCCCAGTTAAGGGGTTCCCGTTAAAATTATCGTATAAGCAACACCATTGAATGAAACATACAATCCTTCGAAGCTTAGAGGAGGATTGCCGAAGTATCTTAGAATGATGCCAAACCAGCACTGAAAACGTGAAAAGGACACTGAAAGGTTTACTTCAGGAATTATATACCGATTTCTGCTTGTGCGGGCCACTTAAGGCGCCGTCTTCCTCGACTGCGTCCGACGTCTGGCTGGGAATCGAAGACTCTGGTCCTGGAACTCAATCAAAATTCATCTCCAATTAGCCCGGTCCTTAGCTAACTGCCTCCTAGTGGGCAATTCTAGTTGGTTGAGGTCGATTTCTACTTGTGCGTGCCACTTAAGGCGTCGTCTTCCTCTACTGCGTCCGACGTCTGGCTGGGAACCAAAGATCTGATCAACGAACTTCAATCTCCAATTATTCCGGTCCTTAGCTAACTGCCTCCAAGTGGGCACTTCTAGTTGGTTGAGGTCGATTTCTACTTGTGCGCGCCACTTAAGGCGCCGCCTTCCTCTACTGCGTCCGACGTCTGACTGGGAATGAAAGACTCTGCCAGCAGAAGTATTGGTGTCCATTCGTTACATGACCTAGCCATCTTAAAAGTCCAATTCGGAGTTTTGTCTACGGGTATGTCGCTATACAGCTCGTACAGTTCTTGGTTGAATCTTCTTCTGCATTGCCCGTCGAGGCAAAGGATTTTCCGATTTCGATTAGGTCCGCTTTGGCGTCGAAGTAAAGGGAAGCCTGTGATGATCAGGGTCTTATATAGGATCTCCTTAGTATTACGAGTGAGGTCTTTACTACAGAATTCCATTCTTAGCCCGAAGAAACAGCGGTTACCAAAAGTAGTTCTTCGCTTGATTTGTGCCGAGATGTTGTTGACAACACGGAACCGAGGTAGACAAAGTCCGGTACTTGCTCAAAGTTATACAAGGTGGGCCAAAAGAAGTCATCCGATGTTGTTTGGCCTTCAGAATATCGGTTGTGGCTCGAGCAGTGTGTACCGTTGCTCATAATTCGTCCAATTGCGGCAGAAAAAACTTGGTTAAAATGGCCCTATAGCGCTCACCATCCACTGTTGTCGTTTGACCAGCGGCGTTCTCTCCCGATGACTCCTCCAGTGTGAACAGCGCACCATGCAGTAACTTTGAGCGGGTGGAATGGCTCTTGTGCATTACTCGTGGATTTTCGGTGCCTTAGAAGCGATAGTTTTGCTTGTTCACATACCCGCTGAGGTGGAAATGAGCCTCATCCATCCATGTGGTCCCATACTCTTCAAGGTTGGTGGCCAAACGGCGCAGTGTTTGCGCATTCGGTGTCGGACGGCCGGGGAATCGGCGACGGGATTCGCACTGCGCCAACCCTACAGACGAATTGTTACGCAAAAATAAACAGGTCCATGGCTTGTTCACTTGTATTCTACATCTGTCTAGTCCACAAATGTCAAAACATAATTGACATTGGCGGCCATTTGCAAAAATAAGAGCATCCTCCAATAGGCTGATCTCTTTTGGCCCACCTTGTATCTGTTCATGGTGACGTTCCGTCCAATTTGTAGATGTTGTATGTCCTTTCGTATTGGCAGCATATACTTCGTCTTACCGTCATTTACTGCTAATCCCGTTTTTGATGCTTCCGTCTCTATAATAGCAAACGTGGCTATGACATCAGCTTAACTCCCACCAATGATGTCAATACCGTCGGAGAATGCAAGTAGTTGCACCGATTTATGGAAGATTCTGGTGTTGGCTTGGGAGTTTTGGACAATCCTTCTAGAATGACGTTAAAGAAGTCACATGACAGTGCGTCGTCTTGCCTAAATCCTTTTCTGGTAGCGAATGTGTCGGTGAGATCACTCCTGACGCTGATGGAGCTGCAAGAATTTTCCATCGTCGTCTTGCACAGACGGACGAGTTTGGTCGGTATACCAAAACTAGATATGGCTCTGTATAATTCGTCTCTATAAATGCTATCGTATGCGGCTTTGAAATCGATAAATAAAGGGTGGGTATCGATTTGGAATTCTTGGGTTCTTTCCATGATCTTTTCTTTTCCGTGTTCTTACTTCCTTCTTTGCCTATACAGATCAGTGATGGCAGCTCTTGTCTTCACATGCAGCTTAGCCTTGTAGGCCTCGTTCTTGGCTCAAAAAATCTGTAGGCATTCTTCAATAAAACCAGGGGTTTCTTGCTGCTGGGCGTGAGTTCATTTTGCCTGATCCATCACATTGTATTTCATAGATGGCAGTAACCATTTGCTTTTTACCAGCTTAGGTGTTCGGCTAGTTCTTCTCATGCATCTCTCCTGTTTATTGTTCTTACAGTCAAGGTACAGATACGAACGTCGATGTCGTTCTTCTCTTAGCATAGTCGTCAACAATAAAATCAGTCATTTCCGAGGCTCTTGGTTGCTTCAAAAGAACATTTTTTTCCGTGAGTGTGTATTTAACATAACCAACAACCTGGAGGGCCAGCTTCAATTTATTAGATACCCCTAGGACACAGGGCCATCAGTGTTTGCCACGGGATTGAGTGCTGCCATTGGCCTTTCGCCTCGTCTGCCATTATAAATGTTCAAGTTGACCGACTAACCTTTAAGATGCCTAGATGGCCCGTTATCCGAATATGTCGGAACAGCTCAAATAGGTTGTTTACTTTGTCCATCCTAACTGGGACTGTATACGCCACCGTTGATTCCATCTGGTGAATTCTTCCGCAGTCCTATTGGAAAAGGACTATGTGCCTTAGTGTGTGGAAACATCTTCACACCCTGTTCTGATCTACGGTCAAGGTACCAGACACATGAGGTCGCCACAGCAAAGCTGATAGTTGGAGTTGGTAGGGATCAGCCCAAGTGGTTTCATATAATCGCATTTTTAATTTAGACAACGCCATTGAATATCCTGGCTCATTTTCTGTTTTAATGACAAAACACCCCTCACCCATGCATCCGTATAGATCTTACCAAACCGATCAAACCAATACTACCTGAACAAGGTGCTACCAGCGCCTTGTGAAGTCGCAAAAAAAAGACATCTATTCATCAACGTTATAACTAATAGGAACAATTCATTTATTCTTAAGTAAAGTATGTATAAAATGCATTGATGATGTGACTGCTGTGATGGTTTTTAATAGACTGAATGTCTTGTCCATTCTTCTACTGCGGCTGCTGCTGTGGTGAATTCCCTCTCAGTGCATGGGTGTGGTACGGTAACTCGGTAGTCGGACAGTCGGTGGTTAACCGGTCTAATAATATTAAAGCGCTGACAAACCAAAAGAGAATGACATTACAGTAATGCAGTGAGAACAATTGAACAAATATATTAGGAAATGTATTAGGGTTAGCGGAATTTTAATGATGGACATAGGGTGTTACGATAAAACATTTGTTGTAGCACATTTCAAATTATGCCAATTTGTACTATTTTAAACATCCCGGCCGCCATGAACGTCCACTGGGTGTTCATTTTCAATTGGTAAAGGAAACAGGTTGGCTACTGCCCTCTTATATAAGCCGATACCAGTTTTTACCTCTGCAACTCTCACCACGCCGTCTCTTCCAGGGAATGTTTTTGTTATTCTACCTAGTAACCATTTCAGTGGGGGAAGATTATCTTCCTTGATGACAACCAATGCACCGCATGTTAGGTTCTGTCGGGATCCATGCCATTTGTTTCGTTGTTGAAGTAAGTGCAGATATTCCGTGGACCAGCGCTGCCAAAATAATTGCTGCATGTACTGGAGGCGACGAAACCGTGATAAGGAACTAAAATTCTTTGTAGTGATATTCGGTTCAGGAAAGGAAGAAATTGGTTGCCCGATGAGGAAGTGACCCGGGGTCAGGGCTTCCAGATCATTGGGGTCTGAAGTCAATGGAGTCAGCGGGCGTGAGTTCAATATTCCTTCAACTTGAACAATTACCGTTTCTAGTTCTTCATACGTTAGCGATGCATCTGAGACCACTCTAGTTAAGTGGTGTTTTGCCACTTTAACGGCAGCTTCCCAAAGCCCTCCAAAATGTGGTGATCGGGGTGGAATAGGTCGCCAATCAATTTTTTCCTTTAGACAGAATTCGTTGATAATACCTTTGTGAGTTTCAGACGTGAATAATTTGGCCAATACTGACAACTCGTTCCTGGCGCCAATGAAATTGGTAGCGTTGTCACAAAATATCGTGCTGCAAAGCCCTCGCCTTGATATGAACCGTCTTAACGCACCAATAAACGCCTCTGTGGAAAGGTCTCCCACTAGTTCCATGTGTACGGCCTTTGTAGCAAAACAGACGAAGATGCAGACGTAGGCCTTTACTGGTGTTTTGCCTCGAACTCGGATGTAAATTCGAAATGGGCCACAAAAATCAACACCTGTCGTTTGAAAGGGACGTCCCGGATTAACGCGTTCAGAAGGAAGGTTTCCCATAAGATGTTTTACTCCACGCGGCTTACATCTGAAGCATTTGATGCATTTGTTGACGGTTCTACGGGCCAATAATCTGCCAGATAGCGGCCAGTACATCTGCCTTATTGATGCGAGAAGCGCTTGTGGACCTGCATGCATATTTTTATTATGAAAGTAGAGAAACAAAATATTAGTAAATATGTGAGTTTTTGGTAACAGAATTTGGTGTTTAGTGTTATATGGTTGGTTAGAGTTCTGAATACGGCCGCCTACTCTGATAAGGTTGTCGTTTTCATCGATGAATGGTGAAAGCGATTTAAGGTTGTCAGTTTCTCCTAGATGACCTTCCAAGAATTTGCGAAAGGTAATGCTTTGAACATTTCGAATTACTCCTTTGATGGCGATTTGAAGTTCGGCTGGTTTTAATGGTCCTGTGATTCTGCCACTCGACGTTTTGCAGTTCTGGACAAATCTGTAGACGTACGCAAATATTCGTTCCAATTTCAATAGTGAGTTATTGTGGCGAATTCCTTCCAATAAATCACTGTGATGCGAAGCTAGTAATACCATCTTAATTTGCCTTTGTTCTGGCATTGATTCCATGGGAATCTGGATTTCCTGTTCCGCGTAGTCATTAAAGGTTGTTTGAAGGAACTCTGGCCCGTCAAACCACATGGACGAATCTTTTAGTGCGAGTGGTAATAGCCCACGAGAAATTAAATCCGCTGGATTAGCCTTGGTCGGCACGTGATTCCACACTCCGTCTGCGGTAAGATCTTTAATTTTCGTGACTCTGTTTGCTACAAACGTTGTCCAATTATATGACGCGCACTGCAGCCATTGTAAAACTATTTGTGAATCCGTGTAGAACACCGTTTTATTAAACTGAATTCTCAACGTATTCTTCACCCTATCGACTAGTTCTGCCATAAGAAGTGCCGCACATAGTTCCAATTTTGGAATCGATATGTTTTTTAATGGAGCTACTCTAGATTTTCCACATAGAAGTCGCGTAGTGATGTTACCATGTTCATCTATTATCCGTATGTAGCAACACGCACCATATGCAACTTCGCTACTGTCAGAAAATGAATGCAATTCCACTACTTCGTTTTGATTACTTGATGATACGTGTCGTGGAATATGGAATGACATTAGACCAGTCATTCCTTCAACGTAGGTTTTCCATTTGGCACTTAATGGTGTCGGAAGTGGATCATCCCATGCTAGCTCTTTCATCTTCCAAAGCTGTTGTACAAAGATCTTTCCTAGTACCACTACTGGACCTAGTATTCCAAGAGGGTCAAATATTTTTCCAAGATCAGATACAACCGTTCTCTTGGTTATGTTAGAGTGCTCAGGAATTTCAAATTTGTAGTGGAAAGTATCTGAAACTGGTTGCCAAATAAGACCAAGAGTTTTTACAAATTCATTTTCGTTAATGGATAAAAATGATTCCCTATCTTCGATTGGAATGTGTTCCAGCAACTTTGGATGATTTGCGCAGAATTTTCGAAGTTCGAATTTTGCAGTTGATAACAGGGTTATCATTTCCTTTTGCAATGATATGGCAGTACTCAGGTCGTTTGTACCTGTCATGATATCGTCTACATAGGTATTACGTTCAAGTGCCGCAGCTGCTTGTGGGAATGACTGGGAGGATTCGATGGCTAATTGTTGTAGACAACGTGTGGCTAAGTATGGAGCCGATGATAGGCCGTATGTAACTGTGTTAAGTTTGTAGTAACTGAGGTCATTTTCAGCTGAGTTGCGCCAAAGAATCATCTGAAATCCTCTATCTCTAGGATCGATGAGTATTTGGCGGTACATTTTGCTGATGTCAGCTGTGAAGACATATTTTAGGGCTCGAAACTGAATGATGATCGAAAAAAGATCCGCTTGTACAGTCGGGCCTGTTAGAAGAATGTCGTTCAGTGACTTTCCCGAAGACGATTTCGCGGAGCCGTCAAACACGACTCGTAGTTTGGTCGTTGAACTGTCCGGCTTGAGAACAAAGTGATGTGGTAAGAAATAGTTGTGTTTTGGGATGTAAGATACTTTCGTCATATGATCTAAGTTCATGTATTCGTCCATGAAATGACGATATTGGTTTTTAATTTCTTCGTTTTTGTTGAGCTTTCTTTCTATGGCAAGAAATCTGCGCTTGGACATCTCGAATGATAATCCTAAGTTTTTATATGGGTCATTTTTAAATGGTAAACGAACCATAAATCGACCCGATTTATCTCTTTGAAAATTGTCTCCAAAGTGTAACTCACAGATACGTTCTTCATTAGTTAGCGTTCGAACTGGAGTATCATGTGAGTCGATTTCCCAAAATTTGTTGAGAATCCTTTCTAACGATGTTAGTGTTGGTTTCGTTGTAGCAATATTGCACACATATTTATTGGCCTTTGAACTGATTGCTTCTCCAAGAAGCACCCAACCAAACACCGTATTTTGCAACGAAGGTAAGTTTGAAGCTAGTTTGATCAACCCCTGGTGAAGAAGCTTACAATACAACTGTGCACCTAAGAGAAGGTCAATTTTGCCTGGATGGTTGAAGTTTGGATCAGCTAGTTGGATCCCTGGAGGTATTGGCCAGCTACCTATATCAATGAATGTTTCAGGTAGGTTTTGGCTGATTTTAGGTAAAGATTGTACTTCGACCTCAGTATAAAAGGTATTTATGTTCGAATGCAGAGATATTGTCATCTTGTATTTAGAAAGAACATCTATTTCACCTATTCCGCCTATAGGTTTATGAGATACTGAACGTTTAAGACCGAGCTGACATGCGAATTCCTCCGATATAAAATTAAGCTGAGACCCGGAGTCTAGCAGAATTCTACATGCCATGAACTGGCCCCTACTGTTAACGACCCGAGCTAACGCTGTCGATAGTAAAACCGTCGAATGTGTAGGTCTTATCGTAGCAGGCAGACTAGGTGCATAGCCGTTTCTAGCAGTGGATGTGGCTGCAAAGGATGTTGTTGAACTTGATGGAGGTAGTTGTTCCACCGGTTCAGAGGACCTTGTATCCTGTGCACCACCAATGTGTAGAATAGTGTGGTGCCGTTTACCACAATTGCGACAGGTGCCCTTGGAGGCGCAGTTCCTATTCATATGACCAGGTCTCAGGCAGTTTGTACATAAACCATGATGTTTAGCAGTAGAGACGCGTTCGTTTATAGACAGTGATAAGAACTGAGAACACTTATGAATATAATGAACTCCCCTTTTGCAGAAAGAACACTCGTTAGTACCACTTACGGTAGCAGTGAATGATGCAGGTTGTGATGAATGTCTAGGCGATTTCACTATGAGTTGCTTGATAGCGGTTGGACTTCCCTCTAATATACGACACCGTTTGTCTAAGAACCGTAACAATTCACTTAGAGTTGCCAATCTTTGATGAGTACATTCATCATTCCACCTTTCGAGTGTTTGAAAATCCAATTTCGATAGAATTAAATGATTGAGAAGATCATCCCAATGAGCAACTGGACGACCGAGTGTGGATAACGCCCTTGTGTGAGAGTTAACTGTATCTACTAATTCTCGAATATTATTAGAAGTAGGTTTCGTAATCGTTTTTAATTCAAAGAGTTTCCTAATATGTTCTTGAATGATAATAGGCTTTTTGTCGTACCGATCAATTAAAAGTTTTACAGCTACCTCGTAATTGGCAGATGATATTTCGAGAGATTCGATTTGTTTTAACGCGCCATCGCTTAACGCGGACCGAAGGTAATGGAACCTTGTAATATTATCTAACGCACTATTTTTGTTGACCAAATTTTCAAAGGTTTCGTAAAAGGATGTCCACTGTAAGTAATTTCCAGAGAACAAAGGCAAAGGCTGTTTCGGAAGCATAAAGTTTGAGATTGGAGTATCGGTTGCCATCTTAAGGGAGGTATCTAGGTTGGCGGAAGGCTTTCTCAATTTATTTAATGACATAACCAATAATGGTTTTATTTCGAAATAAAGCTCTTCAAATGTTGCTCTGTCGTCGTTTTTGAATTCATCAATGTCGAGTTGTTCGATAACAGATTGGACAGCATCAAATGATTCGAAGTAGCCTTGTAACGAATCAAGTCGCCCTTCTATATCTTCAGCATTAGCAGTTGTTAATTTGGTTTCGACAAAGGTCTTAACACGTGTGATTTGTCCAACCAAGACCGACCGTTTTGCCTTTGCCTTGCCTAACTTTTGTTCTGACATAACGAGCTTTTAGTTTTTAATATGGATAAAATAGTTCATAAAATTGGTTTAGCCCGTTATATCACATGCATAGACACGGTAACGAATGTTCAAACTGTATAGATACCCGTTAGGTGTTATAGCGATTTATACAGCTATATTGTAGTCAATTTATGAAACTGTTTAGTCGACCGTTATTACGCGCCAATAGATTAATATATAGGTTGGGGGGTTACCGCACTTTTGTTATCAATTAGGTTGAATTTTCCAGTGTGTAAAATGTATTAAATATGAAACTTTGTGTTATGTGTATGAATAAATGTGTAATTTGTGTAACGAATCTCACCAACTGATAAATGTATTTAAATATTGTGTGTGTGTGTGTGTGTGTGTGTATGTGGATTAGTGAATATGTGTAGATATGGTGTATAATGTGTGCCTTCCTATCACCTCCACGAATGTGTGCTGCGTGATCCTCCTATGACCTTGACAAAGAATATGTGTATGGATCCTGGTCTATCTTCTAAAAGGATTGTGTACTCATGCTATTCTCCGCACGTGTTTACCAGGAATCTCGAGCCGAAAGCGTGATGATTATATGAAACAATTGAAAATAATTTTGATGACAATCAAAAATTGTTAATATAATTTTGTATTTTATATTGAGCGTGAAATATCACGTCGGGGTCACCATGAACAAGGTGCTACCAGCGCCTTGTGAAGTCGCAAAAAAAAGACATCTATTCATCAACGTTATAACTAATAGGAACAATTCATTTATTCTTAAGTAAAGTATGTATAAAATGCATTGATGATGTGACTGCTGTGATGGTTTTTAATAGACTGAATGTCTTGTCCATTCTTCTACTGCGGCTGCTGCTGTGGTGAATTCCCTCTCAGTGCATGGGTGTGGTACGGTAACTCGGTAGTCGGACAGTCGGTGGTTAACCGGTCTAATAATATTAAAGCGCTGACAAACCAAAAGAGAATGACATTACAGTAATGCAGTGAGAACAATTGAACAAATATATTAGGAAATGTATTAGGGTTAGCGGAATTTTAATGATGGACATAGGGTGTTACGATAAAACATTTGTTGTAGCACATTTCAAATTATGCCAATTTGTACTATTTTAAACACTACCCTATTCGGTAGCAATATTGCGGTAACATCACCATTGGAACAACGCACCAGCAAGGACGAAACGAACAATTATACACCCATTGGCGCAAATAATTGTCGCCTAAATGATTTCCCATTTCGCATCCTTCGACAGTAAATCATATTTTATGCGCCCGAAATTTCTGTGTACAAAATCAGGACGTGCTCTCTGATGTCGAGTTTACCACATTTTTCTTTGCACTTTTTTTACGCAGTAAAATATCCTTCATTTCAATAATTGCCCATCTGTCGTTCTCTATGGTGTCCAATCGGCTTCCATAAAAAGGAAAAAGGATTCATACCACCGTGCATCGACTTTCTGACACTCTTAATGAGTCAATTATAAAGAAACGTTGACAACAACAAACACACTCGCAATAAATTAAATCCAACAAAGTCACCGTCATATACATCTCCGATCGGGACAACACAAACGCGAGAATGTCCTTATTATAATAAAAATGAGAGTTATACGTCAATGGGAAAATACAATTAAAATGATTGAATTATTCAGCGTCGATTAACATTCATGAGACTTACTTCCGGTGAGGTCCTTGTGTAACAAACTCCTGACTCGATTTCCTATGTAATGAAACAGAATGCAAAAAGGAAGAAAAAAAAAATCACAACGGAAATTAATTAATTGCCTTTAATTGTACGTATGTGTGCGGGCGTAGTGAAATAATGATTCATTCTGATGATACGTCGAGGAGTCCTCGTACACTGATTGGCATCACGCGAAAGCCTGAAAACACGTATATCCTTTCAATGCAGTTGCTCCGCATAGTCCGCACCATGGTTAAAGGACACACGCAAATAGACAATAAAAGAGGACAAACGTATTGTTTTAATGCAGTATCCTTGTGTGTATAACATAAAAATGCTATTTCCTCTGTTTGTATTGGCTCTTCTCATCTGCCTGCACCGCAGGATATGTAGGTGAATGAGAGGGGCGATAGTTGTTGGCCAATTGACATGAATATTGAGGATATACAGCCAATAACCCGTTTGGAATGAATATGGGTGAACTGAAAGGTTGAAAGTTGTAAAAAAATTTAACCATTCCGCTGATGTGGTATATCTGTCAAAGGATGACCAGTGATTGCTGGACAATTAGTGGGAAATTCTCTGCAATAATTTTCAAATTGTATATCAATGCGGATGCGGTTGAAATACTAGCCTGTTGGATGGTGGTGGGCTATGAAGAAGTGTGAGCCCATAACAAACAGGAAAAATGTCCTTTAACCGATTCAGTGTGTGATTGCATTTGCAATTAAAAGCTGAAATAGATGTAAGGGAATTTTTTTCAAGGGGATTGAAGCAACACGCAGATAGCTGAGTATTAATCTGACTGTAACTCTGGCAAATTATTGCACAATTACTACGATTTGACTCCGATAAGCTTTTGCTTTTTGAAGACTGAAGAGGGACATGGCAATAATCCATAAACCGTAGCTACTCAAAACCAACAATTCAGGGATTAAGGCCAAAAACCTACACTCTTTTACATTTTAATTGTGAAGGCAAACTTAAGGATTGTATTCCGATAAACTGTGTTCCTATATCGACTTAGCCATAGTTGCCATTAGGCGGGAACATGGGCTTATCTCGATATTGCTTATAAATTGTTTACCATATAAAAAGGACGATCCCCCACCTTCCATACTAAGGGACCTAATTGCAGACACCACTACAGCCTACGTGGTTAGGCTAGGTTGGTGGGTTGATGAGGTCGATATAGACCCATTGTGATGCCCTTTGTGGGTCCACGTGTGTGGTTCACACCTTCATTTATCCCGTTGCTGTCGATTTTTATTGGTTATATTCCAGCCATCCAGATGTTATTGCAAACCTGAAAAATTAGATAGAGGGATTTTAGATAGATCCGTGAGGTCATGGAAAAAGTAGGTTCCTAGTTCTTATTACTAATTGACTGAGACCTGAGCAGTGGCACATAAAGAGGAGGATATCCTCGTGTATTTCTTCATCACCGCAGCCTCTTGTGGCTTTGAAGTAAGTTGTTTCCAGCAAGAATCATAACTAGTGTCGAAGCAGATTTCCTATTTCATTAAAGTAGTTTGTGAGTCTGGCAACATCCTTTTGGATGTTTCACAGGTAGGGAGGGAGTTCCACCTGTTTTTGGCTATATTTAGTGTTTTTTGTCCCACCCGTGATTTGAGGTCATATAGTTTCGGTTTGACAAACTAGTCTGCCTGATAAATGCTGAAGGCAAATCCTTTCCTCACCAATTTCATTGCCCTGTATGCATCTGTGTCCGGGGCTAAATCAGAGCTTAACATTATGTTGGACGCCAAGAAACTTTAGCTCTTCACAACAACGCTTCACAAGCTTAGATTTTATTTCGACAGCAGAGATTGGAGCCTGACTGTCAATGAAGATGGTGGTAACATCTGGTGGTATAGTCAGCATTGATATCGCTTTGACTGACTCTGCTACTGCCAAATCTCAGCCTGGAAGACACTGCTGTGCTCAGGGAGACGAAAAGAGCTTTCTGAAAACACTCCAGGTTCAACGCCTACGTACATTTTTGCACCATCAGTGTAGATTGATATGGCTTCGTTCCTCTCCCACTCCTCTCTTCTTGGAAAGATGCAGGAGAGTGCTCTTTAAATTTCAGGGTGAGCCACCATATAGTCGGAGGATAAAGCTGAGCCAATGTATCTGTTTAGAATTCAAACTGGTCCTCCTAAGTTCATTTCCTTGCAGTTGAGCTAGCTTATTCTTAGTACTCTTTTAGCTCGAGATTCTTGCATGTAAAGGCCTCCGCTTGCGCACTTCAAGTTGGTTGATGTCGGTTTCGCCCGACGTCTGACTGGGAACCGGAGACTCTACAAGACGTTATATGTATTACAATACGCTTTACATATCTTTGGCATCTTAAAATCTAATGCGAAGTATTTATAGCTACATAGGCCTGTCGAAAAGGTCTGTTTTTTAAAGACTGAAGAGGGTAGCTATATGTAGCTATAAAAAAAATTGTTGAAGAAACAGGCTTGTTAGCCTGTTAGCCTGAAAAATCTATGCCCTTAGGTAGCATTGATTTTTCTCACAACCATTCATGTGTGCGTGTGTACTTCTTGCACGACACTGGGAGACCTCGAGTTTTATGTCGATTCCGAGACAGCTTTTCTTGGGGTGAGAGAGTTTTATTTGGGTGCTGCTACGGCTGGGAATCGAACCTAGTCTTTCTGCTCTGCAGTTCATCATACATACCATAGCGCCCCTAAGTCCATGTATCTATATAGCTATAAAGTTCTTCGTTGAATTTTATTTCCAAGGCTCATCAACGCAACGGGGAGGGAAGATTTTTTGTCGTTCAGAGTTTCAACTACGATATTTCCTTGTTAACCTCGACAGTATTCTGTTCGCTCCATGTATCCCCGGCTTAAACTTTGGTAAAACTTGCGAACATCATTCCTTGTTCTGTTTCATTTTGTTCGCAGAGATCTGCGGAAGCCACGATACAACTAATACGACTCGCATGTGATTCCTTGATGCCACGATAGAACGGTGCCAATCGAAACATTGAACCAGTTTATTGGTGGGCGGAGGATATATTGGCGCTTTGCAGGAGATGCATACAACTTAGCCACCACTTTGGTGCAACAAGAGGAAATACTACCCTTTAGTGAAGAAGAGTTGTATTTCGCTGTGAAACCCCTAAAAAAAACAAAAGAGCCCAGGACTCGAGAAGATACCGCCCAAAATGTTTAAGTTGATCGGATACTCATACCCAAAACTTTTGCTGATTATGTACAACAATTGCCTGGAAGAAGAAGTCATTCTCAAAAGCTGGAAGACACAACGTCTAGTGCTAATCAGTAAAGGCAATGGAGAACCAGATTCTTCATCCAGCGTATGCTAGACTACCCAAATCGGCCAACGTAGAAGCAGCTACTCAAGTCGAATCATATTGTTGGCAACTTTGGACATCAGAAACGCCGTAAACTCAGCCAGGTAGAGCGACATGCTGAATATGTGCTTAAAAACACATATCCCCGTCTATTCCAGCAGATGATGAAGGTATACCTCAAGGACCGGAAGCTTATCAATGAAACCACAGGGGGTCAACGAAGAAACCTCCGGAGCAGCGCATGGTTCGAGTTTGGGGCCTGACCTTTGAAACATCTCGTGTGATGTCATTCTTCGCAAGAAGATGTCTCAAGATACCCTCATGGTGGGGTATTAAGATTTTACCGCCGCGGTGATTACGGTAAGAGGTACCGAAGTTGCGCAAAAAAGCTAAACCAAGTTATGCGATGAGTAAGCGACCGGATGGATGAACACGGTAGCAGACTGGCAACAGAAAAGACCAAGATAGTCCTTCTGATTCTAATCCACTTTGAAGTCGTTTAGGAGGTAATAAGAAGCAAAGGCGCCGTGAAGTATTTGGGTGTGACCATGACCATCAACATCAAACTTACTTTCTACCACGAGAAACGAGCGTCGAAAATAACAATAAAGAAGAAGAAACAAAGTCAGAGCTCTCTGGAGTGAGTAGGTTGAAGAAGATCTCCGAAGGCTTGGCATACATCATTGGAGACGACAAGCTTAAGATCGAGAGAGCAAAAAGCAGCACCAACAAAGGTAAAGTTAAGTAAGAACGCGAAAAGTTTGAACCTACTTATTAAAAGCTGTTGATCCATGGATCAATGAAAATGATAGACCGCCTTGTTTAAGTTCAGGCAGGTAGAGATTGTGGTGAGGTTGTAAGTTTTCAGATATTCGCTGGTTACTGCGATTCGTCTATTCGCCATTCGTCAGCTTGGGCAAATCCTTTAGGACACTCACATTCAGAAGCTGTGGAATGGGTTAATTGTCTACATAAAAAAGGAACAAGTTCCGTTTGCCAGAAACAAACAAATTATCCAAAAACTTTGCTGATCTATCTTGCTTGCACAAACATTACAGGCTGTTGCAAGCCTAAACAACTTATTGCGCGCAAATGGAGGCATTTAGCTAGGTTAGTTTGCTAGATTACCCTGCAACATTGAGCCAGATCAACGAACTATCAACCAAATTGATCAAATTGAATGGACGAAGTAGAGGAGAAAGGTATTCCTCACCTTCTCTGTTCTTGTCCAGCTCTCTCCGACAAAATAAGGCTCCATTTGGGAAACTATTTCTTTGTTAATCTAGGTAAGCTGGCTAATTTTAATGTCAGAAACCTCCTACGCCATATAGTCAGCTCTGAATGGGTCAATTAGACGAATGAATATAGGGTAAGCCGACATATTCACGTGGTACCACAACGGACCTTAATGGTTTATAAGTGTGCACGCGCATCGCGTGCAGTCACTGCAACATAACCTAAATTAAGTCGTGTTTTGCGAAAGCTGCTACTGAAAGTTCCCCTTCAGGTTGGGGGTTGTGCTTTGGGTTAACTACCCATCCACGGAAAAAAATTTATGTTAAGAAGCAACCAATAGCCTTAGAAAGGACTGATATTATTGTTGCCAACCCTGCTAAACCAAAAAATGGGCAACGACGTTTGTATCTCCACCTGGAATGTGAGAACATTAAACAGGAGAGGTGCAGAAGAACAACTACCGGAAGCCCTAAACTGCTACAAAGCAGACATTACTGCCATCCAGGAAATACGATGGGATGGGCCGGGCAAAAAGAGGATGAAAAACTGTGACATCTACTATGGACCGTGTTATAGTGAGCAGAAACAGCGACTATTCGGATGCGGATTTGTTATAAGTGCCAGACTTAGGCAGGAAGTCTTATGTTTCCAAGACATTAGCGAACGCATAGTAACAATCTGCATCAAGGCCAAATTCGCCAACATAAGCCTTATATGCGCTCACGCTCCGACGGAAGAATAAGATGATATAGCTAAGGATTGCTTCTACGGGCTCCTTGACAAAACCTATGAGCGACTACCGAAGTACGATGTTAAAATCGTGCTGGGAGATTTTAACGCAAAGGTAGGAAGAGAAGACATCTTTAGACGTATTATCGGAAAACATAGCCTACACGACAACACGTCTGGTAACGGACTTAGGCTAATTGATTTCGCTACGGAACGAAATGTCACTATAGCCAGCACACGGTTTCCTCACCTCGATATCCATAAGGGGACATGGCGGTCTCCAGATCAACGAACAGTCAACCAAATTGATCACATTGCGATAGACAAGAGGCACGCATCCAGTATTTTGGATGTCCGAACATTCCGAGGGGCTAACATCGACTCGGACCACTACCTTGTTGTAGCCAAAGTAAGAATGCGGATATCCACCACGCCACAAAAAAACAGAAATACTGTGAAAAAAAATAATGTCGAGAGACTGCAATCGCCAGAGACCGCCAAGACCTTCGCGCAACGCGTATCCCTTAACCTCTCGACTCACAACATACCACCAGCATCTAATGTCGAAGATCAATGGCAACGATGCCAACAAGCCATTAGATCAGCCGCAACTGATGTGCTAGGTTTCTCGCGCCCACCAGCAAGAAAATCCCTGGTTTGATGAGGAATGCCGACAGATGCTCGCTGCGAAGAACGAAGCCTACAAGGCAAAGCTGCAGGTTAAGACGGGAGCTGCCATTGAGCTCTATAGGCAAAGAAGAAAGGAAGAACATCGGCTTTTCAGAAAGAAGAGAAAAGAGCAAGAACAGGGCGCGATCGAGGATATAGAGAGGTGCCACTCCAGGAACGATGTTCGCAAGTTTTACCAAAGTGTAAAACGTCAAAGCCAAGGATACAAGGCTCGAACAGAATCCTGTCGAGATGAACAAGGAAATATCGTAGTTGAGACACAGTCGATGCTGAGGATATGGAAGAACCACTTCTGCAGACTGTTAAACGGCGATGACGAACAACATTCCGCTGTCAGGCAGAACGAACCACTTACTATTGGCAACGACAGCGAAAACTGCCAACCACCCGACATAAGTGAAGTGAGGATAGCTATATCTAAACTCAAGCTTAATAAGGCCGCCGGAAATGACGGCTTCCCGCTGAGCTTTATAAAGCTGGCGGAGATGACTTGGTAAGTAACATCCACTAACTCATAAGCCAAATCTGGTCGGATGAAAGGATGCCTGAAGAATGGAAC
Source organism: Rhingia campestris (assembly GCA_932526625.1). Lineage (NCBI taxonomy): Eukaryota > Metazoa > Arthropoda > Insecta > Diptera > Syrphidae > Rhingia > Rhingia campestris. The sequence goes on from OW052182.1 coordinate 177,161,353, forward strand.
CACGGCATCGTTTGCCCGATCCACAAAAAAGGAGACCATCTGAACTGCGCCAACTACAGAGGCATAAGTCTACTCAACATCGCCTACAAGATCCTATCTGCCGTACTATGTGAACGCCTGAAACCGTTTACCAACAACCTGATCGGCCCTTTTCAGTGTGGTTTTAGGCCAGGAAAGTCCACATCCGATCAAATTTTCACACTTCGGCAGATCCTGAAAAAAACCCAAGAAGTCCAAATCGATACCCACCACCTATTTATCGATTTCAAAGCCGCATACAGAGACGAACTATACAGAGCCATGTCTAGTTTTGGTATACCGCCCAAACTCGTCCTGCACCATATCAGGGTCGGAAACGACCTCACCGACACATTCGATACAAAAAAAGGATTTAGGCAAAGCGATGCGCTGTCATGTGACTTCTTTAATCTGATTCTTGAGAGGATTGTGCAAAACTCCAAAGCCAACACCAGAGGCACAATTTTCCAAAAGTCGGTGCAACTACTAGCATACGCTGACGATATTGACATCATTGGTAGGACTCAACGTGATGTCATAGCCACGTTTGCTAGTATAGAGAAGGAAGCGGCGAAAATGGGTTTAGCAGTAAATGAGGGTAAGACTAAGTATATGCTGTCAACACGAAAGGACACACAACATCGACGAATTGGACAGAACGTCACCATTGACAGATATTACTTTGAGATAGTACGGGACTTTGTCTACCTCGGCTCCGCTATTACCTCTGACAACAACATCTCGTCAGAAATCAAACGAAGAATTACTCTTGCCAATCGCTGTTTCTTCGGGCTAGGAAGGCAATTTAGTAATAAAGCCCTCACTCGAACTACTAAGGAGATCCTATATAAGACCCTGATCATCCCAGTCCTGCTGAAGCATGGACCGTAAAAGCGGATGAAGAAATCCTTGGTCGATTCGAGAGGAAAATTAGTGGAATAATCGTCGGTCACGTTTGCGTTGACGGGCTATGGAGACGAAGATTCAACCAATAACTATACGAGCTGTACAGCGACATGCCCCTGGTCAAAAAACTCCGCATTGGACGTTTAAGTTGGCTAGGACATGTAGAACGAATGGACACCAATACTCCGGCTCGCAGAGTCTTCGATTCCCAGCCAGACGTCGGACGCAGTAGAGGAAGACCTCGCCTTAAGTGGCGCGCACAAGTGGAAACCGACCTCAACCAACTTGGAGTGCGCAACTGGAGGCAGTTAGCTAAGGACCGGGCTAATTGGAGAGGCATGTTGGTTGAGGCCCAGGTTCATTCCGGACTGTAGCGCCATTTTAGTAAGTTAAGTAGGTACTGAAAGTTGGTCATAAAGTAGAAAATCCAGAGCAGCATTTGATGGCAGCCGGGGAAATGGCTTGGAGTGTTAGCATGAACTCATATGTGCTAAGATAAGTAGGCTTCAGTTAGGAAGTTGCTATTTAGATCGCCACACAGGATTATATTCGGTCATGTAGTCGAAATTTCTTCCATTAAATTTATGAAAGTTATGAGGCAAGATGTTAATTTTTCAATAACTTAAGCAGAATAACGTCGCGTCGTCCTTATATTTATTTTTTTGTTAAAAAAGAGCTCATAAGCATAAACACTCACCATACCACATACAGATTCCAAAATCGATGCAAATTGCGGCATTTCCTTAAAGCACCGCCCAAAAAGACTAAAACAAGACATCTCCCAATTGCAAATTATACATCACAAGCCTACTTAAATGCCAATTTGTCGCCATTTCGTCTGATAAGTCTTTCAAATGAGTTCACTTTGTGGCTTTGTCGGATTCTGGCAACCTAATTACCGTCACCCAGCAAATGCTCAGATTAACTGAAAATCTCAAGAATATCATTCGCCACCTAATTATGGTCGCAAAGCAAATCACATCTACACGCAGAAAGCCCTTAGCTATTCTCCTAAGGATTTCAAAGCGGCCCATATCCTTTATCCTATGCTGGCAATCTAATTTCTGCCCATAGAAGCTTCGGTAATTGAAACTTTAAAGATTACAATTCAAATCCCGCAATGGAAAGCGAAAACGTCCCTCCTTCGTCTCTAATTGTGTGATCGGCATCCGCATTAGCCTCACCGACCTCCACATCTTCTTTCGTCTACGACTTGCAATCACCATATCCAATCTTGCATATGTAATTATCGTCATTTGCCATCATCATCCTGAATGCATTATCTCTCTCTGACGGGGGTGGAACTTTTCCAATTCATGACACCATCACCCCTCCTGCCATTTCGTCACAGGCATGAGTATCAAACACATTAGCATAGAGTATGCACAATCCCACACACTCTCACATTATATATGCTCGGCTAGGGAAGGATATGCAGCACCGAGAGACATACAATCGACTCTTGTGCTCCTGGAGCTCGTTTAGAAAATTAAGTAAAACCAAAGCCGAACATATGGTGGTCCGTCGTAGTACTGAAAGGCAGGACTTCCTCCCCGTCTCCATCTTGTTTCACAAGAAGACCATCATCACAATCAATTTTGTTGCCAAACCTCAGCTAGCAATTTGTAGCCGAGTTCCGCTGACTGACTGAGTGACTGTCTGCCGGGCAGCGCGGGCGGCGTTTTGGGTAAGCTGGAGCTGGCTACTAAGCGATGCAACTCGAAACCCAGAGGCAGCTCATTAATATTTCACAAATCCGAAAACCGAACCCACTTGGTCAGAGCCAGGGAGATTCTGAATCGGATGGCGATGTTCCTTGGCTTGTAGACTATGGAGTTTCGGATTGTTTGTTGCAGTGGTGCTGCGGGTGTGTGTGCGGGCGGCGTCGAAGGAGCAGATCCTTGCAATCATTTTCACTTCCAAGGTTGCATTCTGATTGGTTTAGTGAGTGGAAAAGGAGTGGGAAATATTTTAATTAAACCTGTTTCAGGGAATGCACCACCTACAGACACCCATCACCCCAACCAGAGGGATGAACTCAATCTGATGTGTGCTTGTGGAAAGGCTTGTGCAACCGATGAGATAGCCGCAGTAGTAGCTGGAGCTTCAGCCACAATTGTGTGTGCAATGTATGTTGTTGCATGCATCACCACAATGCAGCCGCATAACAAATTACCTTTCGTTCGATAAGTCGATGGGATGCAAATACAACAACAACAACAAGGATGATATATGGTGCTTCGATAGCTTTGGTCAATCATGAGTATCTTGTGCGACGGATTACCTGTAACGCGAAATGCTTTTGTGCCATCGTGTGATCAAGCTATGTTCGCGGTGAGGTGTCAGAAGGTGTTTTGTGGTCATCACCAGATGATTGCATTATTCCCAAGACATCTTGTAGATTGGGGCCAAATTCGTGATTTGAAATGGAAACGAGTTTGTATCCAAAATTTAAATACAAATCGCATAGGATGACGCTTTAATTGGATCAATATATAGTGCAGGATATGGGAGTGAAACAATGCCATTCTCGTTGCAAGGAAAGTTAAAAAAAAATTGATCTCGAGAACGGTGTTTTTGAGTTTTTTCATTGAGTGCCTTATTGTTAGAGAATCCGATGCATGGAAACTAAATATCCGACATTTCACGGCTCAAACAGGGCCTCAAACGCGCTTCTCAATTTATTTTTGTGTGTAATAAGGGTGTGCAATCTATTATTACCATTTACTTGGACTAGTTTTTAAATACTACATCAATCAAGTGCCCTCTACTGACCAAAGAAAGTCCTTTTTGCTGTCATTTTCCATACATTTTTCGAGCATCTCGCGCGGTATTGCGATGATTTTGGCCTATCATGCCTGTCTTCCTTGATCTCGTCATAAGTCTTTGGCTTGTTGGCATAGACTTTGCTTTTCAAATAACCCCAAAAAAATAAAGTCCGGGTGGGTCAAATCTGGAGATCTGTCAATGTCGCTATTCTGAACAACACAAGTGTTTCGTGGCGGAAAAGGCATTGCTGATTGATTTGTAGCGTAGTATGGCATACAGTCTTTTTGAAACCAGTAATAGTCCAGACCTTTTTGGGCAGACAACACCGATATCGTATCCCATCGGCTATTTCCCCTTCTCTGAAAAAACGGTGTTTTTGAGGCAAACGCCGAGCCGGCTCAAATAGTAATTTCTTGGTCATGTAATGATGCTTCATAGTGTAGGTCGTGTGGGTTCTCCATTCCACCAATACGGAAATTTTGCTTGTTTACGCAGCCAGAGATGCTGAAATGCGCCTACTTGGTCATCAAAATTAGCTTAAAAAATCAGGTTCAGTGTAAAACTCGAGTGTCTGTTTGGCCGTTTTTCAACTGACGAGGACGTTCTTGAGTCAATTGCCCTTTATGAAAATAAATGGAAGTCATCCTCGAAGATCCACTGCAAGGTGGTTCCACTGACGCAAAATGTTGAGCGCGGTGACGATACGATACATATGGGTCCTCAGCAACACTCCATCTTACCGCTGCAACCAGTTCAAAAACCAAAGCAAATAATTACTTACATACTAAGGTAGCGCTACGGTCCGGAATGAACCTGCGCCTCATACAGTTTGCCTCTCCAATTACCCCGGTTCATACCTAACTGCCTCCAGTTGCGAACTTCAAGTTTATTGAGGTCGGTTTCCACTTTCGGGCGCCACCTAAGGCGATGTCCTGATAAACTTCGTCCACCGACTGGCTGGCAATCGAATACTCTGAGAGCCTGTATATCGGTGTCCATAAGCTCTACATGTCCCAGCCATCTTAAACGTCAGATGCAGAGTTTTTTGACTAGGGGTATGACGCTGTACAGTTGGTATAGTACGAGGTTTAATCTTCGTCACCATTACCCGTCAAATCCTCTTTTTTCGAAGGATTTTTCGAGGAATTTTTAGCTCAAAATGATCAAGGAATTCTTCATCCTCCTTAGATACGGTCAATGCTTCGGTGTCGAAGAGAAGGCATCTATATTACTTCGAGGTAGGGCCTTACTACTTAGCCCAAAGAAACAGCGGTTGACAAAAGTAATTCTTCATTTAATTTCTGACGAAAGGTTGTCAGAGCTAACAGCGGAGCAGAGGTAGACAAAGTCTCGTACTACTTCAATACCGGTCAGTGGTGACGTTGTGTCCTTTCGTGTTGACAACATACACTTGGTCTTTCCCTTATAAATTGCTAAAACCATTTTTGCTGCTTCCTTCTCTATACTTGCAAACGTGGCTATGACATCACGTTGAGTCCTACCAATGATGTCAATATCGTCGACGTATGCTAGTAGTTGCACCGATTTTTGGAAAATTGTGCTTCTGGTGTTGGCTCGGGAGTTTTGCACAATCCTCTCAAGAATCAAATTAAAGAAATCACATGACAGCGCATCGCCTTGCCTAAATCCTTTTTTGGTATCGAATGTGTCGGTGAGGTCGTTTCCGACCCTAATGGTGCAGCGAGAATTCTCAATCGTCATCCTACACAAACGGACGAGTTTGGGCGGTATACCAAAACTAGACATGGCTCTGTATAGTTCGTCTCTATAAATGCTGTCGTATGCGGCTTTGAAATCGATAAATAGGTGGTGGGTATCGATTTGGACTTCTTGAGTTTTTTCCAGGATCTGCCCAAGTGTGAAAATTTGATCGGTTGTGGACTTTCCTGGCCTAAAACCACACTGATAAGGGCCGATCAGGTTGTTGGTAAACGGTTTCAGGCGTTCACATATTACGGCAGATAGGATCTTGTAGGCGATGTTGAACAGACTTATGCCTCTGATGTTGGCGCAGTTCAGAGGGTCTTCTTTTTTGTGGATCGGGCAAACGTTGCTAACGTTCCATTCTTCAGGCATGCTTTCATCCGACCAGAGTTGGTAGATGTTACTTACCAAGTCATCTCCGCCGGCTTTATAAAGCTCAGCGGGAAGGCCGTCATTTCCGGCGGCCTTATTAAGCTTGAGTTAAGATATTGCTATCCTCACTTCACTTAGGTCGGGTGGTTGGCAGTTTTCGCTGTCGTTGCCAATATTAAATGGTGCGTTCTGCCTGACAGCGGAATGTTGTTCGTCATCGCCATTTAAGAGTCTGCATAAATGGTTCTTCCATATCCTCAGCATCGACTGCGTCTCAACTACGATATTTCCTTGTTCATCTCGACAGGATTCTGTTCGAGCCTTGTATCCTTGGCTTTAACGTTTTACACTTTGGTAGAACTTGCGAACATCATTCCTGGAGTGGCACCTCTCTATATCCTCGATCGCGCGCTTTTCTTGCTCTTTTTTCTTCTTTCCGAAAAGCCGATGTTCTTCCCTTCTTCTTTGCCTATAGAGCTCAATGGCAGCTCTCGTCTTCACCTGCAGCTAAGCCTTATAGGCCTCGTTCTTGGCTGCGAGCATCTGTCAGCATTCCTCATCAAACCAGGGGTTTTTTGCTGGTGACAGCGGGAAACCTAGCACATCAGTTGCAGCAGATCTTATGGCTTGTTGGCATCGTTGCCATTGTTATTCGACATAAGATGCTGGTGGTGTGTTGTGAGTCGAGAGGTTAAGGGATACGCGTTGCACGAAGGTCTTGGCGGTCTCTGGCGATTGCAGTCTTTCGACATTAAATTTGTTCACAGTATTTTTGGTTTTTTTGTGGCGTGGTGGATATTATTTTCTTCCTGTCATTGATTTAAAATCTCCCAGCACGATTTTAACATCGTATTTCGGTAGTCGCTTAACTTTTGTTCAGCAGCTCGTAAAAGCAATCTTTAGCTATAGTGTCGTTATCCTCATCTGGGGCGTGAGCGCATGTAAGACTTATGTTGGCGAATTGGTAACAATGCGTTTGTCGCCTAAGTCTGTCACTTATAACCAATCCACATCCGAATAGTGACTGTTTCTGCTCACTATAACACGGTCCATAGAAGATGTCACAGTTTGTTATCCTCTTCTTGCCCGTCTCATCCCATCGTATTTCCTAGATGGCAGTAATGGCTGCTTTGTAGAAGCTAAGGGCTTTCGATTTTTTTTCTGCTGCACCTCTTTTCCAGGAGCAAATATGATCGTAGTTGTCCGTTTTTAATTTATCATGATCGTCAAATATGCATGGCATATAGCTTTACGTGTATCATAGGTAAAGGTATGCGCTATTGTTTTAGCATTTCCCCTGTTATTAAATCAAATCCTGGGGCCTTTTTCATATATATGCCTTCCTTTATTTTTTTTTGGCAAGTTCTTTAGCTCTAACCGGTCGAATTTGTATATCTTCTTCGCACGTTTCTTTCATTCTTTGACAGTCTCTATTTTCATACGGTTGGGTGATGTCTTAAAGATACTCAGCAAAAGTACATTTCTTTCGTTTTAGCTGTTTTTTGCACCAGTTTCTGGGTTTCACTGCCAGAAGGTGAGGTGTTAGACTATTCATTTTCCCCCTTATTCATTAGATTTCACTAAAACACATCTCAACGGTTGTATAGTTATACAGTGCATAAGTATTTAAACAGCCTCTATTCAGGGTCGAACAATTTTTTATTCATAACATATTTCCCCATCCATAATAGTTATACAGGGTTTGTGTCAAACAAATTACCAAAAAGCTCGGCAGAGTTGCCAAGGGATCATTTTTATGGTTGCGTAACTCATGGTGACAATTTTATTTTCTACATTTTTATAACATATTGATGATTTATATTGATTCAGTAACATCGTTTACAATGTTGAGTCTGTAAGTAAAGAAGAATTGCCATTTGAAAAAATTAAACAGTGAAACACAACTGCTGAAATACAAAAATACCCTGGATGATTTTTTTCAACTTACAATTGAACCTTTGGTAACCCTGATGCTGAGCCGTCTGTGCATACTGAAATAAAAAAAGATAAATACCCTTATACAGGCACTATTCAGCCATCAGACACGTTTAGGATATACAGCCTCTATTCAACGTTGTATAATTTTTATGAATAAGGTTTTTGCGTTTAGAGGCATTTTAAGGAGTGCATAACTTTATGCACTCCTTATAATGAATTTATGAATAAGGCTGTTTATTTCTTGCATGCTCCTGCAACAAGCTTGAGCCAACTTGATCAAGTCCGGCTCCATGGTATTAAACTTATTGACAACCAATCAATTTGTTACCAAATACTAAGCGATACTTAACAAAATATTCGTGCATCATATTCTTTAAACATTGTTCTCGGATCTCTAATCCAAACTCATCTTGAGTTCAGTTGTGCTAAATTAATTCGCCACAGGTGTACATTAGATGCAATTAATTCCAATCGCAGAAAATGCATCACTCACCTATGTATATACATGCTTACTTTGACGTTAAGAGCGTTGTTAAGTGATTTTGCAAAGATATCGTCTCTGAAAACGTGGCTCTAGGTCCAGGTACTGGTATACGCACACTTTTACCAGCAAACTGAAATTCATTGTTGACTGGTAGAACGTTTGTTGTCAAAAGTGGCAATGTAACTTCTACCACCGAATTTTTCATTAAAAATGGTCTGCAACAGGGAGCGGTGAACTCGCCGATTCTCTTCAGCATTTACACCAGCGATATGATAGGTAGTCATACTCAGGCAATTGCGTATGCGGACGATCTTATCGCGTACAGATCAGCACCTACAGTCGAGGTCATCCGAACTCTTTTGCAGCGGGACTTCGATAAGATCCAGAGATATTGTGATGACTGGAAGTTAAAAATCAACTTTCAGAAATCGGAAACTATCCTGTTTAGGACACCGTTGTCTAAGGCCTCTAGGGATACGAGAAAGAACTGGCGCAAGCTGGTGATCGTTGGACCAAACGGACATCCACTGGCGAGCAAAAGTGTAGTAAAGTACCTTGGCATCTGGCTGGATCAGTATCTATATTTCGGAAGACATGTAGATGCTGCTCTGGCGATAGCTAGGGGAGCATTTGCCCTGACAAGACGATTGTTTTATAGCAGCCCTCTTGACAGCAGGGTGAAGGTGATTTGCTACATGTCTCTTATCAGACCGATGATTGCCTATGGGTGCCCGGTGTGGTTCAACGTTGCCCCATCTCAAATGGAAAAGATGCGGGTGTTTGAGAGGCAGTGTCTGAGAAGGTGCCTTGGACTTCACAGAACACCAGTATCTGACTACACAAAATATTATTCCGACCAGGTCCTATACAACGGGGCCAATATAAACAGGATAGACAATTTTCTGGTGAAACTCATTCGGTTTCACGCGGCAAGAGCGATGAACTCGAGCAATAGTCTCATCTTTGGGGCCTTCTACCCCAATGATGAATATTTTAAAGTGCGCGTTTAAGCGGCTTTATTCCGCCTGAAGCTTTCCTATTTTTGGATAGTCGAGGGCTGATACAGGACAGATCGCCGGTTCCGCTAATCTACCACGTCTTCCGACGAACTATGGATAGGCGGCTCCTGTACGACCGAGACGTAGTAGCTCAGGGCGGAGGAGAGCGCCTGCGGTTCAGCAGGAGTGTGTCCGATTGGGACCGTCGGAGTAGGTGGCAACAGGAGAACCTGTTGTGGTGGCTGAAAGTTTAGTTAAAGATAGTTGACTTTCATTTTGAAGTATGGCCGACTTGCATATATCTAAGGTTTCACTTAAGGTTAGGTTAATAAAAACAGTCGTGGTGGCACAAAAAAAAAAATACAAAAAAAAGAAAAAAAAAATACAAAAAAAAAAGAATACGAAATGGTTGCTGTGGCTGTTCTAGTTTTAAGTTATTTTTAAGTAGTTTTAATAAGTTCTAAGTAGTTTTAGTTAGTTCATAAGTAGTTTTAATTAGTAAGTAAGTTTGAATAAAAATAAAAAAAAAACACACGAAACCAAGTTTTTCAAAAAATGTTTCTTGGTCCAGAAACAAGATAAAATTATTGTAAAATAATTAAATTAGATTTTAGGCCGAAAGGCATTAGTTTTTTTTAAGTTGTTATTGTTTAATTTAGGATATCCGCAGAGGATAAGTAAGTTAGTTAAGTTAGTAGATAAGTAGGCTAGTTTTTATTAATTTTTGTCTAGCATGTAAGTTAGTTCTAAGTTGAAGAAAATAAAAATGAATTTAAAAAAAAAAACAAACTGAAATGCATTAACAAAAATCAAAGAGAAGCTTTGAGCTTTTGCTTAATTAACTTTCTTGCTGCTGCTTAGCCCTTCACAAATTACCCTTCAAAGTCACATATACATATGAGAACGTAATGGCTTTGATAGTCAAAAATTGCACACAGTTTGAAAAAGGAACATTCCTCCTTAAAACAACTACAACAACAATGACCACACACAGTATCATCGACAATCTTTTTTCTTTCGATGTGGTAATGGGAAAAGTTTACCCTTATTGGCACAAACACTTGAGCTATTGTTTTCTTCTTTTTTTTATTGATAGAGCTGAACACTATGCGTCAAAGAATTATACACAGCGATAGTAAATCCTTGAGTTTGTACCTCAGGTTAATCAACCCAGAAAAGTATCTCAATTCAGTGAAAGTTTTGAGCTGATAAAAACGATTGGACACTTGTCATATAAAGTAAAGGTTTTTTTCAAGGACGTGGCTAAAACCCTTTGGATTTAATATTTTTATGGACTTTTAGGTCAGTATGACTTTTATCGCTCGCTACCAATGATGAGTCCTACCAATGATGTCAATATCGTCAGCGTATGCTAGTAGTTGCACCGACTTTTGGAAAATTGTGCCTCTGGTGTTGGCTTTGGAGTTTTGCACAATCCTCTCAAGAATCAGATTAAAGAAGTCACATGACAGCGCATCGCCTTGCCTAAATCATTTTTTGGTATCGAATGTGTCGGTGAGGTCGTTTCCGACCCTGATGGAGCAGCGAGAATTCTCTATCGTCATCCTACACAAACGGACGAGTTTGGGAGGTATACCAAAACTAGACATGGCTCTGTACAGTTCGTCTCTATAAATGCTGTCATATGCGGCTTTGAAATCGATGAATAGGTGGTGGGTATCGATTTGGACTTCTTGAGTTTTTTCCAGGATCTGCCGAAGTGTGAAAATTTGATCGGTTGTGGACTTTCCTGGCCTAAAACCACACTGGTAAGGGCCAATCAGGTTGTTGGTAAACGGTTTCAGGCGTTCACATATTACGGCAGATAGGATCTTGTAGGCGATGTTGAGGAGACTTATGCCTCTGTATTTGGCGCAGTTCAAAGGGTCTCCTTTTTTGTGGATCGGGCAAACGATGCTGAGGTTCCATTCTTCAGGCATAGATAGAAGGGCTTTATATACACATTTTCCCAGAAACTATATAGGCCCATTGTAAGAACCCTTCATTGTACATGGTAAGGCATGTGACCAAAAGACCACTTAAATCGGTTGAAAAATTATTTTTTTAGAGGTATCTCTGCAGAGTTGACAAAGCTATTCCATGCAGAAATAGTGGCGATAATACGAAAGGGCCCTGGCACAGGCTTGATTTTCTAGGTTTCTCGCGCTCACCAGCAAGAAACCCTAGGTTTGATAAGGAATGCCGACAAATGCACGCAGCTAAGCTGCAGGTGAGGGCGAGAGCTGCCATTGAGCTCTATCGGCAAATGAGTAAGAAAGAACACCGATTTTTCAGAAAGAAGAAAAAAGAGCAAGAAAAGTTGTGCCACTCCAGGAATGATGTTTGCAAGTTTTATCAAAGTGTAAAACTTGACAGCCAAGGATACAAGCCCTGAACGGAATCCTATCGAGATAAACATAAGGAAATATCGTAGTTGAAACACAGTCGATGCTGAGGATATGAAATGATCACTTCCGAAGACAGTTAAACGGCGATTATGAATAATATTCCTCTGTCAGGCAGAACGAACCATTCAATATTGGCAACGGAAGCTAAACCATCAACAAGCTGACCTAAGTGAACTAAGGATAGCGATGTAAGCTTAATAGTGACATACCCCTCGTCAAAAATCTTCGCTTTGGACATTTAAAACGGCTAGGGCATGTAGAATGAATGGACACCAATACTCCGGTTTATAGAGTCTTCGATTCCTGCACCGCTAATTGGAGAGGCATGTTGGTTGATGCCCAGGCTACCCCCGTATTAATAAACGCTAAGTTGTTAATCAGTGACTAACTTTTGACATTGGCACGAGTATTTCTTATGGGGAAAACTGTTATGTTAGTCATTGATTAGCTTATCAGATTTTATTTACACATGGGCTAGTATTTTAGTTAAGTTCCTTATAATGGAGTGACCAATTGCTACTAGGATTAGTTTTTGTCTAAGTAATGTACCATTGGTCCTTCGCCTATCGAACGACACTGCAACATCTCTAACTAACTCTGATTATAAAACTGTCAAGAGATGCTTTTCAAATATGGGGTTTAAAGACGGTGTTAATCAGGAGGTCCCATTCTTTGTTGCAAAAATATAACCTCGCACCCACAAATTATTTGAGATTTGAGATTATTTGAGGTCCTGAAACGCCAGCAACTTAAATTTTTGTTTTCAATCCGACGTGTCTGCAAACCTAGGTGTATTATACTGACTATGCCAAAGCTATCTCATCCACGTATAGAAGGTTAAAGTTGATCACTTTAAAGGCAGCTTGACTGTCCACACAGACGTATTATTCCCCATTCCTTCCCATTCCATATCATAGAAATCCAATTGGACGATGCCAGCTCTGAAGATAAATTTGGAATAAGACGTCCGAGCAACGAAAATCTTTGGACAAGATGAAACCATTGACAGCGTTGTCTGTATTTTGAAAATCGGATGCAGGTTAAAAGATTCGTTTTTTAAAGGATTACAGTGCTAGAATTTTGCATTCCCTACATCATGATCTTTCCATTGTAGAGTATCCTCAGGGCATATTGGCTTAATTTTGCCAACCATAGGTGTCAAGAAGTAGCAAGTGGTGGTTGGTTTCAATCACCGGCATAAGAGATATCCCTATTCATGGTGGTATAACTTGTCATCTTCTCAGAGGCAGACCACTATACGTCTGAGCGGCTGAGAAAAAAGTCTGTCTACGACGAAAAAAAACAACCTGCAAGCATCATCTTAGGGCACTTCATATCTCAGGAGGTATAGCTTATACCGAACTTAGTCAAAACCAGATGCCCCCATAGTTCATGGAGAGAACCCCATTGAAGAAGTCCTTTACCAAACAAAAGAAATCAGAAATGTTGGTTAAAGCTGTAAGAGATGACAAAGCGACTCATCAAATAAAAGCGACAAGAAAAATAAAGGGTGCGCCATCTTTTATGTCGTTATGTGAATATTGAATAAATCTTGAAAAATACAACCGATTTCCATTTGTGATATTTCTATTTAACTTGTTTCGATCATCTTCCAGACCTTCTTCGGACATAATGAGACATCAACCGATATCAATTCGTTCGTCTTCTTTACAGAAAAATGAATCATTTATGGTTTTAGCGCAAACTCCAGCGCCACTGATATCGATTTCCATCGACTGCTTACCCTTCCCTGCAGAAAAAATGATCCAATCATGGTTTTAGGACAAACAAACGAGCCAATATCGATCCCATTGACTGTTTTCCCCTTCATGGATCACTTGTGGATTCTCCGTTCCACAAATGCATCAACTTTGCTTGTGAACGTGGCCAGAGATAGTGAAATGGATCTAACCAGTCATTAAAATTTGCTTCACAAAATCATGTTCAGTGTCAACCATTCGAAGGACTGTTTGGCCGTATTCCAACCAATATGGACGATATGTCGACAATGCGTAACATCCTTCAAAAGGTGGATCCACTGACGCCAAAATGCTGAGCGCGATGACGATGCAATGCTAGGCAAGACTCTCTCCCCGTAACAGATTCAATCAGTTCATTGGAACGTCTTGGGCGTTGATGAACGGGTTGTCGAAGATCTTTTACTGTCCCGTGCTCAGGAAAATTCGACACCAAACGACGAATGGTTTGTCAGACAGTGCTTGTTGGCTCCGATTTTTTCGACATCTTGGGCGTTGATGAACGGCATGTCGACGTTTCTTCCAATGTCCCGTGCTCAAAATAAATTCGACACCAAACGACGAATAGTTTGTCAAACGGTGATTATTTACCACGATTTTTTCGACATCTTGGGCGTTGATGAACGGCATGTCGACGATATTACACTGTCTCGTGCTCAAAAAACATCAACGCCAAACGACTAATGGTTTGTCAGGCGGTGCTTGTTGGCCACGATTTTTCGACATCTTGGGCGTTGATGAACGGCATGTCGACGATCTTACACTGCCTCGTGCTCAAAAAACATCGACGCCAAACGACTAATGGTTTGTCAGACGGTGCTTGTTGGCCACTATTTTTTCGACATCTTGGGCTTTGATGAACGGCATGTCGAAGATCTTCTACTGTCCCGTGCTCAAAAACATTCGACGTCAAACGACGAATATCTAGTGTTGTCAGACGGTACTTGTTGGGCACTATATGTTCGACATCTTGAGCGTAGATGAACGGCAGCCATTCATTCGGCACCAAACGACAAATAGTTGCATGTTGAGCAAACACAACTGAACGACCATTGTCAATGTAAAGGACGCTATTTTGGAGCGTGCTTTCAGTGTATTTCAAGGTTACTGAACTGACGTTTAAAAAACATTTCTTCTCAAGTCAATCGGTTGATAGATGTCAAAGTTATTCAATGTTTACATACCGACATTAAAGATGGCGTACCCAGGGAAGGGCAAGGAACTCAATTCAGCTTCAGGTGTTGGCCCTTGAGGTTTGTACAATCCTATCAAATTCTTATGAAGGCATTACGAATTATCTATCGTCATGCAGCCTATGCGCGAGTGGTCTAGTATGCCAAAACTGGATATGGCTCTGCTCAGAACGTCGAACATCTTGATGGTTTATTCAGGATCGGCCAACGTTTGTAGATTTAGTGTATTGTCCGTCATATCCGTCAGCGGCTAGCCCAATTGGAGCGGCATGTTGGTTGCGGCACAGTTTCACATCGGACTGACTTAGGCGACACGTTAATAAGTAAGCATTCCCGACAGAGATTTATATGGCACCATGAGCAGCCTCGTTGATTTATTCTAGAAATTCACCCGCAGTCATCCGGCAATGAAGAGTGTCTTTGTGGGAGCATCCCTTTTTTGATGATACTATTGATCTTCGGTAGTTCTGAAAGCGATATAGCTAAAAGTATTACTACACCAGAGACATAAGTCACGAACGAACTAAAGGACCTAAATAATTATCATTTCATCTCAAGTTATCGTCTGTTAGATACATGAAGCCAGCATTTCCCTAACCATTAACAATTCAAATGACCCTATGTCCCTCGGCTTGATTGTACGATCCCAATAATTGGGGGCGACAGAAGAAAGCCAGTCTAGCTGGTTCAATTCCACCCAAAAATTGACACACAAACACATGTAACCCATCGACTAACCGGGTTTGTGAATTGCTACTGCTACCCGCCTATATCCTTATCCTTCCTCATGGTATTGTAATTTTTTCTTGGCATTTCCTACTTTCAAACGAAAGTAACTAATGGATTCAATTCAACTCTGTCTAATGGATTTTCTTAACCCTAAAAATTGGCCGGCAGTGTTATATTGGGCCACAAGCATCCCATAGAGTTGAAGGGTTGTGCGAGCGTGTCGAGTGTGTTCGCCTTATACCGCAGGCAGTTTCTTTTTCATACTCATTTAGATGGATGCATGTGTGTGTGGGTACAAGTAGGTACTCGGGAGAGTAATGCATGTGCATATGGAACATACTCCGGCCAAAGTTCTTACATTATCCTTAAGCAAATGCGAGAAACACTATGCTCCAGGATATATTTTTCATATTGCAGTTAATGTAAGGATAAGGAAGCTGAAACTTGATGCACAAGTCTATAGGTATAGTGCCAGATAGTGGGTTAAATTGAATCAGAGGAGATTAAGATGATTGTCCTTGTGTTACACAGTACAAGGAGCGTAGAGCGAAAATTACTTCAATTATTATAATTAAGGTCAAGCATTGAAGGATAATGAAGAGGGGTTGTTCGTGCGAATATCAATGCGGATAATACTTGCGTATATGTTGCTAAGATGTGTGTATGTGGGGTGATGTCTGATAAGATGAGGTATCCATTAATCGGAATAATACAGTTAAATAGCAGATATGATGGATTATTGAGGCGGAACTGTAGGATAGTCATTATGATTGTTAGTCTCTTCAAAAAAACACAGTCTTTTGTGAAGTGAGACCTTAGTCATCATTTTATTCAGTATGTGTGATGTACATTGTCCGCATAATTATTTTCGTAAGGTGTTTTGCATAGTTAAGTAGATAGCTTAATCGAACACATTAAACCGTTCAAACTAGCACCAGACCATATAAAAAAAACAAAACAAGATGAGAAACAAACTAAGAGCAAACATAATGATAATTTAAAGAAGGTCCTCGATCGCCCAGTCGAATCAAACTTCAAACGAACGCTCCAGATGGCATACGAAAAGTTACAACTTAATATGAAGGATCTTACCGAGAAGTTAAATAGCCTTAAGCTTAAAGAGCAGGGGTTCCAAATAATGCGCAAGTCACAAAAGGACGAGTTAACGCGTTGGGAGAAAGAGCTAGCCGATGGAAAGGATACGATTTACGAGAAATGCCATTCAACGCCATATGAAGATTTGTTGGCTAAAAGTAAAAACATTATATCCAAATATCAACTAGATCACGGAGCGCTAAAGTCTTCCGAAGCTATGTACAAAAAGTATATTAAGAAAATACAAGATGTCCTCTCTGCCATAATGGAATGTCGGAGAGTGAGGCGTCCATCCTTACTACGGAACTATCAGATGAAATCCATCGTCTACCAGATAACATTAATCGGACAGAGAAGCTACTTAAGGCCGAACAAAAAAAATATGAATCCCTAATTCAATTGCGTCCAGTGATTGAAAAAGCAAACCGACTCGAAAACGACATTCCGACGCGTAAAGCTGAACTGAAGAAGCTTGAAGAACAACTCGCTGAAGTTGCCAATGAGTCCGAGTCCTGCCAAATGTTACAAATCGAACCCAGCGCTAATTTGGATCTGGTCAACTCCATTTTGGGCGATATGAGTCTCCTCGATGAGGCTATTAAAGAGGTGGCACGTCTACAGGGCGACCTAACAAAGTTAAAAGCAAAACTTCCCCAAGGAAGCCCAGATGGGTCAATTGAAGACGTTCAACTGTAGAAGGCTACCGTATCAACTGATGCAGGCGGATTACGAAAAGGCAAACGATACGCTAAATGAGTTGAGAGAAGAACGAAATAAGTTAAAAGACAAACAGATCAAACTGCAGGAGGGTGTTCAGTCACTGCCACAACTGAAGGAACGTCTAATAGATTTAAAAAAGCAAATAGATTCTAATGCCACTGAAGTCTGTGCTATGCAGCAGCAATTGCAACCGATGAAACAATAACTGACGACATCCATTGAAGAGAAACAACTTTTAAAGGATGCCAATCGGAAGATAGTGGTAAAGATGCAAGGACAATTAGACTCCTTTAGAAATTTAAATCATGATACTCAGAGACTCCATCGAGAACTTATTGAATTGGCTAAACTTAACTTAACCGAAGAGATTGAGCGTCTAAAGAATTCGAAAAAAACGTCACCAGGACGACACAACTGCCAAGTCGACTGAAATAGCAAAAACATCCAAATATCTAGAAGCTGTTAAGATCGAGGTCCATAATCAAGACGCTCTAGAACGTGATCTTATCGACAATCGCGAACTTAAAGAACTCCAATTACAAGCAGAAAAACTCTTAGAAGAACAAAAGGAACTTTCCAAAGTACTTGTTGAATTGGATTTCAGACGAGTGGCCAAAGAAAAAGAACATCTTATAAAGCAACGCGATCTGGCAACCGTCCGCAAAGGTGAGCTTCTTGGTCAGATGGGTGAGATCAATAATCAGATCAACAAACTGAAACGTGAAATCGAAGAGCCCAAGCTTAAGGGCTCTATTCAAAACTATCGTAAAAGTTTCTATGAAGTAGCAGTCACAAAGCGAGTCATTGCCGATCTAGGTCAGTATAGGGTGGCCCTTGAGTGGGCTCTGATGAAATTCCATTCGGAGAAAATGGAAAAGATCAACCGTTTGATACGGGAGTATTGGCGTCAGATCTATCGCGGCAATGACATTGATTATATTCAGATTCAGACAGATGAGATGAAATCTGATGCGTCTGCAGACAAACGAAGGAGTTACAATTATCGTGTGATACAATCGAAAAATAATTCAGAGATTGAAATGCGCGGACGCTGCAGCGCTGGCCAAAGAGTATTGGCATCGCTGATCATTCGAATGGCACTAGCAGAAACGTTTAGTTGCAATTGTGGAGTTTTGGCACTAGACGAGCCCACTACTAATTTGGATAGGACGAATATTTTGTCTTTGTGCGAATGTATGTGCTTCCTGTTTGCTTTTGTTACAATAAAATAGAAAAAAATGGTTTGTTACAATAAAATAGAAAACTAACTGGCCCTACGGAGTACGGATAATAATAAACGTACCTTACTCACTTACCTTCTTAAGTAGCGCCACAGTCTGGAATGAACCGGGGCCTCGACCAAAATGCCTCTGCAATTAGCCCGGTCATTAGCTAACTGCCTCCAGTTGCGCCCTCCAAGTTGGCTGAGGTTGGTTTCTACTTGTCCGCGCCACTTAAGGAAAGGTCTTCCTCTACTGTGTCCGACCGATCGACGTCTGGCTGGGAATCGAAGAATCTGCGAGCCGGAGTATAGGTCTCCATTCGTTCTACATGTCCTAGCTATCTTTAACGTCCAATATGAAGTATTTTGACTAGAGGTATGTCGCTGTACAGCCCGTATAGTTCGTGGTTGAATCTTCGTCTCCATAGCCCGTCAACGCAAACGGGACCTAAAATTTTTCGAAGAATTTTTGATAAGGTCCATGCTTCAGCGCCGTAGATGATTAGGGTATGGGATCTCCTTAGTCCGTTACCAGTTCGAGTGAGGGCATTACTACTGAATTGCCTTCTAAGTCCGAAGAAACAGCGGTTGGCAAGAGTAATTCTTCGTTTGATATCTGACGAGATGTTGTTGTCAGAGTTAATAGCGGAGCCGAGGTAGACAAAGTCCCATACTACCTCAAAGTTATATCTGTCAATGATGACGTTCTGTCCAATTCGTCGATGTTAGGTGTCCTTTCGTGTTGACAGCATATACATAGTCTTACCCTCATTTACTTCTAAACCAATTCCAGGCCTAAAACCACACTGATAATGGCCTATCAGGTTGTTGGTAAACGATGTCAGGCGTTCACATATTAAGGCAGATAGGGTCTTGTACGCGATGTAGACTTATACCTCTATAATTGGCGCATTTCAGAGGTCTCCTTTTTTGTGGATCCGGCAAACGATGTTGGGGTTCCATTCTTC
This sequence comes from Rhingia campestris, assembly GCA_932526625.1. Taxonomy (NCBI): domain Eukaryota; kingdom Metazoa; phylum Arthropoda; class Insecta; order Diptera; family Syrphidae; genus Rhingia; species Rhingia campestris. The sequence goes on from OW052182.1 coordinate 177,180,655, forward strand.
AGGGATACTTTCATCAGACTAAATATTGCGTATGAGTTGATGTTACTTATCAAGTCATCTCCGCCAGCTATAAAGCTATAAAGCTAAGCGGGAAGGCCATCATTTCCAGCAGCCTTGTTAAACCTAAGTTTAGATATTGCTATTCTCAGTTCACTTAGGTCGGGTGGTTGGTAGTTTTCACTGTCGTTGCCAATATTGAAAGGTTAATTCTGTCTGACAGCGGGATGTTTTTTGTAATCGCCGTTTAACAGTCTGCAGAAGTGGTCCTTCCATATCCTAAGCATCGACTGTGTCTCAGCTACGATATTTCCTTTTTCATCTGGAGAGGATTGCGTTCAAGACTTGTATCCCTGGAATTGACGTTCCAAACTTTGGTAAAACTTGCGAACATAATTCCTGGAGTGGCATCTCTCTATATCCGCAAACCCACGCTTTTCTTTCCTCCGGTGTTTTTTTAGCCGCTTTTCTTATCTCTTTCTGTGCCTATAGAGCTCAATCATCTGCACCTTAGCCTTGTAGGCCTCGTTCTTGGCTGCGAGAATCTGTCGGCATTCTTCATCAAACCCTTGCTTGTGGACGCTAGAAACCTAGCACATCAGTTGAGGCTGATCTAATGGCTTGTTGCCATTGTTCTTTGACATTAGATGCCGGTGGTAGGTATGGTGTTGATCGGGAGGTTATGGGATACGCGTTGCGCGAAGGTCTTGGCGGTCTCTTGCGATTGCAATCTGTCGACATTAAAAATTTTTCACAGTATTTCTGGTTTATTGCGGCGTAGTGGATATCCGCATTCTTACCTTACGGACATCCAAAATACTGGATGCGTTCCTTTTTTATATCGCAATGTGATCAAATTGGTCGATCTGGAGACCGCCATGTCCCCTTATGGATATCGAGGTGAGGAATCCATGTGCTGTCTTTAGTGGCATTTCGTTCCGCAGCGAAGTCAATCAGCCTAAGTCCGTTACGAGGCAGATTGTCGTTTAGGCTATGTTTTCCGACAAAACTGCTAAAGATGTCTTCTCTTCCTACCTTTGCGTTAAAACCTCCCAGCACGATTTTAACATCGTACTTCTGTAGTCACTCATAGCGGTTTTGTTAAGGAGCTAGTGAAACCAATCGTTTTCCTCCATCGGGGCGTGAGCGCATATAAACCTTATGTTGGCCAATTTGGTCTTGATGCGAATTGTTTCAATGCTTTCGCTTATGTCTAGGAAACATAAGACTTGATGCCTAAGTCTGGTGCTTATAACCAATCCGCATCCAGATAGTCGCTGTTTCCGCTTACTATAACAAAATCCATAGTAGATGTCACAGTTTTTCATCCTCGTTTTGCCTGACCCATCCCATCGGATTTCCTGGGTGGCAGTAATGTCTGGTTTGTAGCAGCTTAGAACTTCCGCTAGTTGTTCGCCTGCGCCTCTCCTGTTTAATGTTCTCACATTCCATGTGCAGATACGAACGTCGTTGTCCTTTTTTCTGCTTTACGTCTTGTTATCAACACTCGCACTTATCGTTTAGCAAGTCAAATCCGGTTGGATGAGACCAGTACCCGCTTTGATGTGTAGTCAGATTTGCAACTACCGGGCATTGCCAAATTGAAGCCAATCAGAGTCTACTCTCGTTCTACAACACCTTACCATGGTATGTGGCTGCATGCCTAATTTCATTCCGATCGCCAGGAGTATAAGTCTACGGTGGCTTTCTTAACGCGTTAAAACGGACCCTAATTTTCATCGAAACATCATCTTAAGCAATGAGGCCCATTTCTGGGTAAATGGGTACGTCAACGAACAAAGTTGTCGAATTTTGGATGAAACCAATCCACATGATATTCAAGACCCTCCAGAGCATTACGATAAAGTCACTGTTTTGGGTTTGGAGCGTCTTCGGTCCATATTTCTTCTCGAACGACATTGTCCAGGCCATCATCATCAAAGCGCTAAAAGTCGATGAGTATCAACTTATTTTGGCCTGGATTGGATGGTATGGTTTCAATATAACGGCGATACGTGCCACACTGCTCACGCATGGTCATCTCACGTGGAGATGATGTGATCTGGCCACCGAGGTCTTGCGATTTTACCCCGTTAGACTTTTTTTTGAAGTCGCAGGTCTATGCGTATAAGCCACAATCTACTGCGGCCCTTTATACCAACATAACTAATGGCATCGGTCAAATTCAGCCTGATTTTAGCCTTTGCGAGTCATAACATCTTCCAACGTTAAAACTCTGCAAAGTCTTAAGTCATTCGCCCTAGTGTTATTGAATGATTAGCTTTGCTAAGGCACCATTTTCAAATTTTTCCATTTTTCATTTGAAATCGCAGAAGGAAATCAATGAATGGTCGGTTCTTGTAAAACAAATGACGACAAGTACGGCGTAATTATTTTCTTTTAACCAGACCTGATAGCTTGGCACCTGTTTTACGCCCGGATTTTGCCACAAATTCCAACTGCCTACCAACGAGCAGCCGTTGAAACGTTTCCCTGGAATCGTTAGCATACCTCTGTCCAATAAACAATAATTATCCATGTGACAAACGGCTCAATCATATACCGCCATAATTTAGGCCCACACTATTCCTATAGCAAAACAGCCGACAACGCATACATTCGAACGAACGTATCTTGCATACGTAATCGATGGCCGTTCCAAGGTCCATCGTTGGCAAACGGCCAGCAGCACATAATCAATGAGTTCAGCAGCTCATACCAACGCAAAGGGTCTTTGGCACCGGTTTTCACCTTGAAGCGTTCACTTCGCGTCTCGTCTCTTGATTTCTTGATTATAAAATGGGGTTTCCATTGGCCGCACAAAATCGCTCTTCCAACTGTCTACTGTGTTCAGAACGAAGGACTGACCAAGAGTCCACCATCAATCAACGATGGCGATGAAGACGAAGACGACTTCTAATTGGAAACGGAGCCAGGTGAACCGACGACGAAGACGATGACGACCGACCGACGCGACGTCCACTTCTTGTTCTTTTCCCTTGCCGGGCTGGATATTATGTACAACCATGACCATCCTCGTGAATGTTTAGGTTGGTAGCCTTATCCTAGCACTCTATGACGGTCGGTTCGCGGTGCAAATGTGCATTTTTCTACAGCTTTGCATTGGAAGACTTCTTGTGCAGTGATTACAGGTTTCTAGATGCGCCTTCTGTGTTTGTTGACGCTCTTGCAAGTTACCACCAATACAAACCAACCGGTGGATGGAAGAAGAACAGCAAAAAGAAGGATAAAAGAACAACGAAAAGTATCTCAACCTTGATGTTATCTGACATTTTATGGGACCACAGGCAACATGTGTTCTCCTCCCCAACCCCCTTTCTGACCGGTCGGTGTTGTGTGTTTTTGACTTGAGGAAGCTTATATATGTGTGTTTGCCGGTTCTCGTAGCCAGCTCTTCGAGAGTGCTGGTTCTCAAGTGGTTTCACATTTAAAAGTCCTCCTCTTCTAGGCCGGACCTAAGGCATATTGTGAAGATGGCTCGAGTGTGTTTGTTTTGTTTTTGCTTGAACGCCCTCGCATCACTTATGTACGGGTATATGTGTTTCGTTTGCAGACGTTTTTCAAATGCCAAGCTATTAAGGGTTTAAGTTCTGAACAACTCGAAAAGGAAGGAGAGAGCGACCAATCGATATGGGGTCCTTTTGTTGTATGTTTGGGAATGTGTGCCTAATGCGATTGTTCCGCTTGAAGTTATTATAATGCTAACAGTTTGTTTTTTTAAGAGGGTGGGAGTTTAACGGTGAATGTTAAAAATTATTGGGAGAGATTTACTTTTTACATAGGGACTCAAGGACGCATTGAAGCTTTAAAGGTTATTCATGGCCTTGTTTTCAAAGGTTAGTTTGATAAAACTGTTCAAAGGAACTTACGCAAATCCTGGTTGGCTAACAGGGTTACCTATTGTAATTGGTAATTGCGGTAACTGCGGATTTCAAAATGAAGTCTGAAATTGTCAAGAAGTGGTCATTCTGTGTGATGCCCTATCATCTGCTCGTCATCCATCTCTATTAACCAGATGACCAAGCGAACTGTTATTAATTTTGGGGTAAGAAGGCGTGTGAATGATTCTTCAATGCTATCCTTCTAATCCGATGATAACTCGTTCACGTAAGTCACAAAAATGACGCTCGAATGACATGATTTATGACATAAGCTTGTCACTAGGGATGACCGATTTGGATAACCGTCTATAGATGGTTTGGTATACGACTGAATTCACTTTTATTTAAGAAAATGAGGAGCCTTACGATTGTACAGACGTTACTATCAACTCCTACTATCACCTCCGAGCTGGCGATTGGTGGGTGCCTAGAACCTCGACTGGAGATGGGGTAACAAACCCCTGTGGAAGTTCGTTAGTGGCAGCGAACCAGGGAGGGGGGGGGAGGGGAGTGTCCTCTCACGAAGGTACTCACTCTCAGGCGACAGCGGAGGAATTCTCTAGACGGAATCAACGGTGGCGCCTACAGCCCCAGTTAGATCGAACTGGTAAGTGTAATCCCTCTATGAGCTGATTCGAAACATTTGAAAAACAGGTCTTTAGGGATTTCCAATACTGAGCCAGGGTGTTGGAAAAGAGTTGGTGGAGGAGGAGCCCTCAATGTGGCAACGGCAGCACTCATATCCCAAAATGGGTTACTGACATCGGTATTTCCAGCCCGTTGTTCTATGGTCAAAACAAGGGCCTTGCACTCCAAGTTGGGGGTTGTGCCGTCAGGATAACTTCCCGACCATGGAGGTTATGAGAGAGACACAACCAGCCTCGGATAATGAAACTCCTCATATCGCAACAAGACCCCGAACGTCAATGGACTATGATATGAGAGTACGTACCTGGAATTTACGAACACTCTACATCCCGGGTGCTACTCAAAAACTTGAATCTGTCCTCACGCGGTACAAGGCAGATATAACCACAATCCAGGAGATACGATGGATAGGATCTGGTATAATGAAGAGAATAAGTTGCGACATTTGCAGCAAAAGATTGCATGTATTAGGATGCGGATTCGTTGTGGGAAATCGGCTAAGGACAAAAGTCATTGACTTCAAACCGATAAGTGATTACCTTTCTGTGATCCGCATCAAAGCTAAGTTCAATGTCATAAGCATAATATGTGCACACGTCCCTACCGACGAGGCTGAAGATCCCATCAAGGAGGAGCTTTATGACCTCCTGGGTGGAGCCAACGGAGCCTGTCCGGAGTATGATGTAAAAGTTGTGCTCGGGGATTTCAATGCTAAAGTCGGAAAGGAAAACATCTTTGTTAGTTGGTAAGCACAGAATCCAGCAGCTCGTATTACGGTGATAAGTAGCACTAGTTTCCCAAGGCTAATGATCCACACAGCAACCTGGCGCTCTTCAGACGGTCGAACCACCAACCAAATCGCATCCAACGTCCTCGACGTACACACATTCCGAGGGGCAAATGTCGACTCTGACCATTTTCTTGTCGCGGCTAAATTCAGAGCTCGACTGTCCAACGAGAAGAAGCTGCGAACGCCTTAGCACACCTGGAGTAGCCAGAACCTACAGCGAGCGCCTGAGTATGAAACTCTCCTCTGTGCACTCACCTACCACAGACGTCAACAATCAGTGGTGCCAGTATCACGACTGTAGGAAACCAGCCACCCCAGAGGAAGAGCCCGTGGTATGATGATGAACGCGTGAACAGAAAAAAGGTAACAGAAGATGCACACAAGAAAGCGAGCAGCTCAAAACAAGGGCAGCAAGAGAAGAGTATCCAGCGGGGAGGAAAGCTGCGTAAGCCCTGCGTAGAAATAAGAGGGCTTACGCAGCTTCCCAGCTCGAAGAGATCGAAATGTCGCGCGATCGTAACAACATCCGGAGGTTTTATAAAAAGGGCAAGGCTGGCTACAAAACCGGAACGCAGGCTCTTCGGAAGTAGCTCCTCCGAACTTTTGCAAACATGCACCAGATTTCGGTAAGGATACGCGCTATTATTCGACTTCTTCCATCTCGTACTGGAGCAGAGTGCGAAGGGCAGGTGTCTATACGTAAGCACTATTTTCAATATATCCTTCCAGCTGCTAGGCTATGCGGACGATATTGACATGATAGGTCGCTCCCAGCGTGCCGTGATAATAGCCTTCAGGATGATGGAAGAACAGGCGAAATCTGTTGGCCTTTGAAGTAAATGAGGACATGACTAAGTACATGCTATCAACAAGCAAACAAGCATCTGTCCACCGCCTAGAACAAAACGTCACTATTGATAGCAGCAATTTCGAGGTAGTTAAGGAGTTCACCTACCTCGGAGTAAACATAGACTCCACGAATGACCCCGTAGTGGAGATCCGGCGAAGAATTAACCTAGAAAACCGTTGCTACTTCGGTTTGGCGAAACAACTGGCTTCAAAACTCCTAACTAGAAGGACGAAATGTGTGCTCTACAAAACCCTTATCCTGCCAGTACTGCCTTATGGCGCAGAGTGCGATTGCTGGCCGATAAGCATGAAGGGAGAGCTTCGTCGGATTTTTGATCCTGCGCGCAAGGAGGGCAAATGGAGGAGAAGATACAACCGCGAACTCTATGAGCTGTACCAAGATGTGAATGTAGTCCAAAAAGCCAAAACACGTCGACTATATTGGCTCGGCCACATCGAGCCAATGGACAATAATGCTCCTGCTAAGAGGGTCTTCGAATCCCAGTCCCCAGGTTCGGGAAGGCAAGGAAGACCGAACCTTCGTTTCAAAGACCAAGCCATCGCGGAAGCCAGAGCGCTTGCCGTAGACAACTGGAAGCAGCAAGACCGGGATCGTAGAGGATGGAAGGCTGCAATGTCTCAGCCAGAGACATCGAATACCATAGAACTGTGATGAGATGAAACAATGTGATGCCGACAAAATTTTAATCTCAGATTTTGGCCAATTTCCATGCCAATAGATTTTATGAAATAGCAGACAGGAGTCTGTGATCATTATTATGTGACCTGATACTTCGGATATGTATGCTGCTAGTGATCATATAAAGTGTATTCGTATCTGTAACACCAGCTTTCGAAAAAGATTTAGCGAATTCGAATAGCACTAGAAAAACAGCGATTTCCCGAACAGTTAGTTCAAATACTCACCGGACTGAACCTGGGCCTCAACCAACATGCCTCACCAATTACTCTGGCCTATAGCTAACTAATCTAGTTTAGCATTTCAAGTTGGCTGAGGTCGGTTTTTACTTGTGGGCGCTACTTGTTGCGAGATCATGCCCAGTTTTGTTTGACGCCTGGCTGAGATTCTGAGATTCTGCGCCTATTAAATCCATAAATAGGGGGTGGGTTCCCAATTGGGTTTTTTTGTGTTTTTTCCAGGAACCGGCGAAGTGTGAAGATTTCATTAGTTGTGGATTTTCCTGGCCAATCAGGCGCCAATTTCAGGCGTTCACATATTACGGCAGATAGGATCTTGTAGGGGATGTTGAGGAGACTTATGCCTCTTTAGTAAGCGCAGTTCAGAGGGTCTCCTTTTTTGTAGATTGGGCATATGATGCTGTTGTTCAATTCTTCAGGCAAACTTTCATCTGACCAAATTGGGCTAATGAGTTGGTAAATTTCACTTACCAAGCCATCTCCGCAGGCTTTATTAAGCTCGGCAGGAGTGCGTCATTTCTGTCAGTTTTGTTTAGATATTGCTATCCTCTCTTCATTTAGGTTGGGTGGTGGGTTATGCCTGACAGTACTTTCTCCGTTAAACAGTCTGTAGAAGTGGTTCATTAATATCCACAGCTTTGATGGTGTTTTACCTACGATATTTCCTTGTTCGAGCCTTTTAAGCCAAGCCTTGACGTTTTACATTAAGTAAAAACTTGCGACCAGTATTCCTGGAGTAGCACCGCTCTTTACCATCGATAGCTCCATTTTCTTGGTTCTTGTTACTGAAAAGCTGGTGTTCATTCCCTCGAGCGAGCATCTGTCGGCACTCTTCATCACACCAAGGGTTTCTTGCTCGTCCTTCGTGGGCGCGAGAAACCTAGCACATCAGCTGGGGCTGATTGAATGGCTTGTTGACATCGTTGCCTATGTTTTCCGACATAAGATGCTGGTTGTATGGTGTTAATCGAGAGGTTAAGGCGAAGGACTTGGCGGTCTCTTACGATTGCAGTCTTTCGACATAAATTTTATTTTATTATTTAACATCCTACTCCGGTAGTCAAGCTCGTAGAAGCCATATTTCCCTATATCATATTTTTATTCCTTCGTAGCATGAGCGCATGTAAGGCTTATGTTGGCGAATTCGTCCTTGATGCGGATTGTAACAATGCGTTAAATTATGTCTTAGGAAGCCTTAAGAAGTCTTACGTTCTTTCCTTTGTCTGGCACTTATAACAAATCTGTAGAAATTACAGTTTTTCATCCTCTTTTTGTCCGGTCCATCTCATCGTATTTCCTGGATGGCAGTAATGTCTGATTTTAAGCACCTTAGGGCTTCTACTAGTTGTTCGGCTGCAGATATGAACGTCGTTGTCCATTTTTTGTTTAGCATGGTCGTCAACAATAAAATCAATCCTTTCCGATGGTCTTGGTTGCTTCGTAACAACAATTTATTCCTTGATTTGGTACCCCAAAACACAACCCCCAACCGAGAGGGCCAGTTCCAATTTGTTAAATACCCCTAGGATGCGAAACCATCAGCATCCACCACGGGATTGAGCGCTACCATTGGCCTCTCGTCTCTTCCGCCACCATATCTCTTCAAGGAACCTGACTAGCCCTTGATATTTCTAGATGACCTGTTGTCCGAATATGTCAGAGGAGCTCAAATATGCTGTTAACTTTGTCCATCCTAAATAGGACTGTATAAGCGACCGTTAACACCATCTTGGGAATTCTTCCGTATCCGTCTGGGGAGGTGTTTTTGATAACCCCTAGCTAGTTTTGGTCCTTAAGTGGTATTTTATTCCCCACCTTCCCCGCATATCAGCATAGGATTCCTCTATCCGCCACCTGAGGAACGTCCACACAGACGGTTTTATACGTTTTCCAAAATCAAAGCAAGCCTTAGACTGTTGCTTATAATAAATCCACAACCGAACATTCCGAGGGGCCAACATCGACTCGGACCACTACCTTGTTGTAGCCAAAGTAAGGATGCGGATATCCACCACGCCACAATAAAAACAGAAATACTGTGAAAAAATTTAATGTCAAGACTGCAATCGCCAGACACCGCCAAGACCTTCGCGCAACGCGTATCCCATAACCTCTCGACTCACAACACACCACCAGCATCTAATGTCGAAGAACAATGGCAACGATGCCAACAAGCCATTAGATCAGCCGCAGCTGATGTGCTAGGTTTCTTGCGGCCACCAGCAAGAAACCCCTGGTTTGATGAGGAATGCCGACAGATGCTCGCAGCCAAGAACGAGGCCTACAAGGCTAAGCTGCAGGTGAAGACGAGAGCTCTGTAGGCAAAGAAGAAGGGAAGAACATCGGCTTTTCAGAAAGATGAGAAAAGAGCAAGAAAAGCGCGCGATCGAGGATATAGAGAGGTGCCACTCCAGGAACGATGTTCGCAAGTTTTACCAAAGTGTAAAACGTCAGGTTATTCATGGCCTTGTTTTCAACGGTTAGTTTGATAAAACTGTTTAAAGGAACTTAGGCAAATCCTGGTTGGCTAACAGGGCTACCTATTGTAATGCTTCTATTAGACAGTCATCGGTGACTGCGGATTTCAAAATGAAGTCTGAAATTATCAAGAAGTGGTCATTCTGTGTGATGACCTATCATCTGCTCGTCATCCATCTCTATTAACCAGATGACCAAGCGATTTGTTACTAATTTTGGGGTAAGAAGGCGTGTGAATGATTTTCCAATGTGATCCTTGTAATCCGATAATAGCTCGTTCACGAAAGTCACAAAGATGACGCTCGAATGACATGATTTCTGATATAAGCTTGTCACTAGGGATGACCGATTTTGGATGACCGTCTATAGATGGTTTGGTATACGACTGAATTAACTTTTATTTATGAAAATCTCACCTCCGAGCTGGCGATTGGTGGGTGCCTAGTACCTCGACTGGAGATGGGGTAACAAACCCCTGTGGAAGTTCGTTAGTGGCAGCGAACCAGAGAGAGGGGGGGAGTGTCCAAAGGTACTCACTCTCAGGCGACAGCGGAGGAATTCTCTAAACGGAATCAACGGTGGCGTCTACAGCCCCCGTTACTTATCGAACTGGTAAGTGTAATCCCTATATGAGCTGATTCGACATATTTGAAAACCAGGTCTTAAGGGATTTCCAATATTGAGCCAGGGTGTTGGAAAAGAGGTGGTGGAGGAGGAGCCCTCAATGTGGCAACGGCAGCACTCATATCCCAAAATGGGTTACTGGCATCGGTATTTTCGGCCCGTTGTTCTGGGGTCAAAACAAGGGCCTGGCACTCCAAGTTGGGGGTTGTGCCGTTGGGATAACTTTCCGACCATGGAGGTTATGAGAGAGACACAACCAGCCTCGGATAATGAAACTCCTCATATCGCAACAAGACCCGGAACGTCAATGGACTATGATATGAGAGTACGTACCTGGAATTTACGAACACTCTACACCCCGGGTGCTACTCAAAAACTTGAATCTGTCCTCACGCGGTACAAGGCAGATATAACCGCAATCCAGGAGATATGATGGATAGGATCAGGTATAAGAGAAAAAGTTGCGACATATATTACAGTTTCAACAAAAGATTGCATGTATTAGGATGCGGATTCGTCTTGTGAAATCGGCTTAGGACAAAAGTCATTGCCTTCAAGCCGATAAGTGATCGCCTTTCTGTGATCCGCATCAAAGCTACGTTCCAAAACATAAGCTTAATATGTGTACACGCCCCTACCGAAGAGGCTGAAGATGTCATCAAGGAGGAGTTTCATGACCTCCTGGATGGAGCCTACGGAGCCTGTACGGAGTATGATGTAAAAGTTGTGCTCGGGGATTTCAATGCTAAAGTCGGAAAGGAAAACATCTTTGATGGTTTAGTTGGTAAGCATAGAATCCACGAAACGACAACAGACAACTGCTACCGACTAATCGATTTTGCAGCAGCTCGTATTACGGTGATAAGTAGCACTAGTTTCCCAAGGCTAAGGATCCACACAGCTACCTGGCGCTCTTCAGTCGGTCGAACCACCAACCAAATCGCAGCCAACATCCTCGACGTACACACATTCCGAGGGGCAAATGTCGACTCTGACCATTTTCTTGTCGCGACTAAATTCAGAGCTCGACTGTCCAACGAGAAGAAGCTGCGAACGCCTTAGCACACCTGGAGTAGCCAGAACCTACAGCGAGCGCCTGAGTATGAAACTCTCCTCTGTGCACTCACCTACCAAAGACGTCAACAATCAGTGGTGCCAGTATCGCGACATCATCAAAGACTAAGCCGAAACCACTGTAGGGTACCAGCCACTCCAGAGGAAGAACCCGTGGTATGATGATGAACGCGTGAACAGAAAAAAGGTGAAGATGCACACAAGAAAGCGCTGCAGCTCAAAACAAGGGCAGCAAGAGAAGAGTATCCAGCCAGGAGGAAAGATGCGTAAACCCTGCGTAGAAATAAGAGGGCTTACGCAGTTTCTCAGCTAGAAGAGATCGAAGAGTCGCGCGATCGTAACAACATCCGGATGTTTTATAAAAAGGCCAAGGCTGGCTACAAAAACCGGAACGCAGGCTCTTCGGAAGTAGCTCCTCCGAACTATTGCAAACATGCACCAGATTTCGGCAAGGATACGCGCTATTATTCGACTTCTTCCATCTCGTACTGGAGCAGATAGTGCGAAGGGCAGGTGTCTATACGTAAGCACTATTTTCAATATGTCCTTCCAGCTGCTAGGCTATGCAGACGATATTAACATCATCGGTCGCTCCCAGCGTGCCATGATAAAAGCCTTCAGGACGATGGAAGAACAGGCGAAATCTGTTGGCCTTTGAAGTAAATGAGGACATGACTAAGTACATGCTATCAACAAGCAAACAAGCATCTGTCCACCGCCTAGAACAAAACGTCACTATTGATAGCAGCAATTTCGAGGTAGTTAAGGAGTTCACCTACCTCGGAGTAAACATAGACTCCACGAATGACCCCGTAGTGGAGATCCGGCGAAGAATTAACCTAGAAAACCGTTGCTACTTCGGTTTGGCGAAACAACTGGCTTCAAAACTCCTAACTAGAAGGACGAAATGTGTGCTCTACAAAACCCTTATCCTGCCAGTACTGCCTTATGGCGCAGAGTGCGATTGCTGGCCGATAAGCATGAAGGGAGAGCTTCGTCGGATTTTTGATCCTGCGCGCAAGGAGGGCAAATGGAGGAGAAGATACAACCGCGAACTCTATGAGCTGTACCAAGATGTGAATGTAGTCCAAAAAGCCAAAACACGTCGACTATATTGGCTCGGCCACATCGAGCCAATGGACAATAATGCTCCTGCTAAGAGGGTCTTCGAATCCCAGTCCCCAGGTTCGGGAAGGCAAGGAAGACCGAACCTTCGTTTCAAAGACCAAGCCATCGCGGAAGCCAGAGCGCTTGCCGTAGACAACTGGAAGCAGCAAGACCGGGATCGTAGAGGATGGAAGGCTGCAATGTCTCAGCCAGAGACATCGAATACCATAGAACTGTGATGAGATGAAACAATGTGATGCCGACAAAATTTTAATCTCAGATTTTGGCCAATTTCCATGCCAATAGATTTTATGAAATAGCAGACAGGAGTCTGTGATCATTATTATGTGACCTGATACTTCGGATATGTATGCTGCTAGTGATCATATAAAGTGTATTCGTATCTGTAACACCAGCTTTCGAAAAAGATTTAGCGAATTCGAATAGCACTAGAAAAACAGCGATTTCCCGAACAGTTAGTTCAAATACTCACCGGACTGAACCTGGGCCTCAACCAACATGCCTCACCAATTACTCTGGCCTATAGCTAACTAATCTAGTTTAGCATTTCAAGTTGGCTGAGGTCGGTTTTTACTTGTGGGCGCTACTTGTTGCGAGATCATGCCCAGTTTTGTTTGACGCCTGGCTGAGATTCTGAGATTCTGCGCCTATTAAATCCATAAATAGGGGGTGGGTTCCCAATTGGGTTTTTTTGTGTTTTTTCCAGGAACCGGCGAAGTGTGAAGATTTCATTAGTTGTGGATTTTCCTGGCCAATCAGGCGCCAATTTCAGGCGTTCACATATTACGGCAGATAGGATCTTGTAGGGGATGTTGAGGAGACTTATGCCTCTTTAGTAAGCGCAGTTCAGAGGGTCTCCTTTTTTGTAGATTGGGCATATGATGCTGTTGTTCAATTCTTCAGGCAAACTTTCATCTGACCAAATTGGGCTAATGAGTTGGTAAATTTCACTTACCAAGCCATCTCCGCAGGCTTTATTAAGCTCGGCAGGAGTGCGTCATTTCTGTCAGTTTTGTTTAGATATTGCTATCCTCTCTTCATTTAGGTTGGGTGGTGGGTTATGCCTGACAGTACTTTCTCCGTTAAACAGTCTGTAGAAGTGGTTCATTAATATCCACAGCTTTGATGGTGTTTTACCTACGATATTTCCTTGTTCGAGCCTTTTAAGCCAAGCCTTGACGTTTTACATTAAGTAAAAACTTGCGACCAGTATTCCTGGAGTAGCACCGCTCTTTACCATCGATAGCTCCATTTTCTTGGTTCTTGTTACTGAAAAGCTGGTGTTCATTCCCTCGAGCGAGCATCTGTCGGCACTCTTCATCACACCAAGGGTTTCTTGCTCGTCCTTCGTGGGCGCGAGAAACCTAGCACATCAGCTGGGGCTGATTGAATGGCTTGTTGACATCGTTGCCTATGTTTTCCGACATAAGATGCTGGTTGTATGGTGTTAATCGAGAGGTTAAGGCGAAGGACTTGGCGGTCTCTTACGATTGCAGTCTTTCGACATAAATTTTATTTTATTATTTAACATCCTACTCCGGTAGTCAAGCTCGTAGAAGCCATATTTCCCTATATCATATTTTTATTCCTTCGTAGCATGAGCGCATGTAAGGCTTATGTTGGCGAATTCGTCCTTGATGCGGATTGTAACAATGCGTTAAATTATGTCTTAGGAAGCCTTAAGAAGTCTTACGTTCTTTCCTTTGTCTGGCACTTATAACAAATCTGTAGAAATTACAGTTTTTCATCCTCTTTTTGTCCGGTCCATCTCATCGTATTTCCTGGATGGCAGTAATGTCTGATTTTAAGCACCTTAGGGCTTCTACTAGTTGTTCGGCTGCAGATATGAACGTCGTTGTCCATTTTTTGTTTAGCATGGTCGTCAACAATAAAATCAATCCTTTCCGATGGTCTTGGTTGCTTCGTAACAACAATTTATTCCTTGATTTGGTACCCCAAAACACAACCCCCAACCGAGAGGGCCAGTTCCAATTTGTTAAATACCCCTAGGATGCGAAACCATCAGCATCCACCACGGGATTGAGCGCTACCATTGGCCTCTCGTCTCTTCCGCCACCATATCTCTTCAAGGAACCTGACTAGCCCTTGATATTTCTAGATGACCTGTTGTCCGAATATGTCAGAGGAGCTCAAATATGCTGTTAACTTTGTCCATCCTAAATAGGACTGTATAAGCGACCGTTAACACCATCTTGGGAATTCTTCCGTATCCGTCTGGGGAGGTGTTTTTGATAACCCCTAGCTAGTTTTGGTCCTTAAGTGGTATTTTATTCCCCACCTTCCCCGCATATCAGCATAGGATTCCTCTATCCGCCACCTGAGGAACGTCCACACAGACGGTTTTATACGTTTTCCAAAATCAAAGCAAGCCTTAGACTGTTGCTTATAATAAATCCACAACCGAACATTCCGAGGGGCCAACATCGACTCGGACCACTACCTTGTTGTAGCCAAAGTAAGGATGCGGATATCCACCACGCCACAATAAAAACAGAAATACTGTGAAAAAATTTAATGTCAAGACTGCAATCGCCAGACACCGCCAAGACCTTCGCGCAACGCGTATCCCATAACCTCTCGACTCACAACACACCACCAGCATCTAATGTCGAAGAACAATGGCAACGATGCCAACAAGCCATTAGATCAGCCGCAGCTGATGTGCTAGGTTTCTTGCGGCCACCAGCAAGAAACCCCTGGTTTGATGAGGAATGCCGACAGATGCTCGCAGCCAAGAACGAGGCCTACAAGGCTAAGCTGCAGGTGAAGACGAGAGCTCTGTAGGCAAAGAAGAAGGGAAGAACATCGGCTTTTCAGAAAGATGAGAAAAGAGCAAGAAAAGCGCGCGATCGAGGATATAGAGAGGTGCCACTCCAGGAACGATGTTCGCAAGTTTTACCAAAGTGTAAAACGTCAAAGCCAAGGCTACAAGGCTCGAACAGAATCCTGTCGAGATGAACAAGGAAATATTGTAGTTGAGACACAGTCGATGCTGAGGATATGGAAGAACCACTTCTGCAGACTGTTAAACGGCGATGACGAACAACATTCCGCTGTCAGGCAGAACGAAACATTCAATATTGGCAACGACAGCGAAAACTGCCAACCACCCGACCTGAGTGAAGTGAGGATAGCAGTATCTAAACTCAAGCTTAATAAGGCTGCCGGAAATGACGGCCTTCCCGCTGAGCTTTATAAGGCCGGCGGAGATGACTTGGTTAGTAACATCCACCAACTCATAAGCCAAATATGGTCGGATGAATATATGCCTGAAGAATGGAACCTCAGCATCGTTTGCCCGATCCACAAGAAAGGAGACCCTCTGAACTGCGCCAACTACAGAGGCATAAGTCTCCTCAACATCGCCTACAACATCCTATCTGCCGTAATATGTGAACGCCTGAAACCGTTTACCAACAACCTGATTGGCCCTTATCAGTGTGGTTTTAGGCCAGGAAAGTCCACAATCGATCAAAGGTTCACACTTCGGCAGGTCCTGGAAAAAACCCAAGAAGTCCAAATCGATACCCACCACCTATTTATCGATTTCAAAGCCGCATACGACAGCATTTATAGAGACGAACTATGCAGCGCCATGTCTAGTTTTGGTATTCCGCCCAAACTCGTCCGTTTGTGTAGTATGACGATAGAGAATTGTCGCTGCACCATCAGGGTCGGAAACGACCTTACCGACACATTCGATACCAAAAAAGGATTTAGGCAAGGCGATGCGCTGTCATGTGACTTCTTTAATCTGATTCTTGTGTGCAAATCTCCAAAGCCAACACCAGAGGCACAATTTTCCAAAATTTGGTGCAACTACTAGCATACGCTGACGATATTGACATCATTGGTAGGACTCAACGTGATGTCATAGCCACGTTTGCTAGTATAGAGAAGGAAGAGGCAAAAATGGGTTTAGCAGTAAATGAGGGTAAGACAAATTATATGCTGTCAACACGAAAGGACACACAACATCGACGAATTGGACAGAACGTCACCATTGACAGATATAACTTTTAGGTAGTACGGGACTTTGTCTACCTCGGCTCCGCTATTAACTCTGACAACAACATCTCGTCAGAAATCAAACGAAGAATTACTCTTGCCAATCGCTGTTTCTACGGGCTAAGAAGGCAATTTAGTAGTAAAGCCTTCAATCGAACTACTAAGGAGATCCTATATAAGACCCTGATCATCCCAGTCCTGCTCTACGGCGCTGAAGCATGGACCGTATCAAAAGCGGATGAAGAAATCCTTGGTCGATTAAAGCGAAAAATTCTTCGGAAAATCTTCGGTCCCGTTTGCGTTGACGGGCTATGGAGTCGAAGATTCAACCACGAACTATACGAGCAGGACAGCGACATACCCCTGGTCAAAAACTCCGCATTTGACGTTTAAGTTGGCTAGGACATGTAGAACGAATGGACACCAATACTCCAGCTCGCAGAGTCTTCGATTCCCAACTAGACGTCGGACGCAGTAGAGGAAGACCTCGCCTTAAGTGGCGCGCACAAGTAGAAACCGACTTGGAGTGCGCAACTGGAGGCAGTAAGCTAAGGACCGGGCTAATTGGAGAGTCATGTTGGTTGAGGCCCAGGTTCATCCCGGACTGTAGCGCCACTTAAGTAAGTATGTGAGTAACAGCTCCTACCAACATAAAAATTGAGGTTCTGTCATGCGGAATAAGTATCGTTGGTTTGGTTCCTGTCACTGTCACTGCGCACTGTTTTACGCATGTGACACATGGAAGTGCTCCGCCAACATCTCGAGCAGGTAACAAGCTCTTCTTAATCGTTTTCTTCGTTACATCCTAAAGACCAGGTTTCCAACAATGAAGTGTGGCTTAGGACTGGACAAACAAAAGTGGTTGTTGATATCAAGCTAAGAAAATGGAGTCGGATTGGCCATACACTGAGGCAACCAGATGACAACATAGCGAAGCAGTGCTTTGAATGGAACTCTCAAGGTGTATGCTTAGCTGGTAGGCCAAGAACAACATGGAAGTCAACTGTTCTGACAGAAGCTCAATCCGTAAATTTAAGATCGTGAATACATTTGAGGTATCAAGCTGCAAACAGAGAGAGATGAAAGGACCTCGCTGTCGCCCTATGCTCCAGCAGGAGTTAAATTGTTGCTGCAACAGCAGCTTTCGGAACCAAAAAAAGAAGAAGAAGATCAGTGACTTCCTCCTGTTGTCGCTTCTCGTTCGGATCTTGTACTCATCTCGTTTTTTTCAAGGATGAACAGCGGTGGTTTGACAGTTTTAAGACTCTGATGATATGTATTCCAGATCTATTGCTTGTCGTGACTTAGGAGACAATGGAGGCTTGAAGTCTTCACAACAGCGGCAAAATTTGAGGGTAGTGCTGGAAAATGCAATTTCATCGATTGGCACTGTTATCCACAAACCCCTGCAGTGATTTCTGCATATCTTAGCATTGTAAATTTTGGTCAGCTAGGGGTATGCAAAATATCAAAATAAAATGAAGAAAATGGTCGAACAGGCATAGCATTTCCTCACATATAGGTATTCATGTGTGCAAGTGTACTTTTGAACTTGGCAGGACGTTCAATACCGAATCCAAACAGTTGAGATAAGCTTCTCTTGACAGTTGAAACAGATTTGTCTGATCATCGCTAGTTAAGAAGGAAATGGCGGAGGGCACAGCATGCAGTGAAAACCGATGAATATACAAATTAATATTTCAACTAAAAAAGATTTATCATTCAAAATATCGAACCATTGTGAGTGGACATAACACGCATTTAAGCCCCTCACTGTTAATTTAAAATTGCAAATTCTCCGTAAATCTCCACCTGCAAACATGTATTAAGGCCGTTCTTTTTTTTAATCACAAATTCTCTTTCAGTCCCCTCGATAAAACCCAGCTCGCACTGTAGTATAAAACAAATTCAATTCAATCGGACAGACTCCTTCGGGAGGGAATCCGTGAAACCACTCTGTGGTCGTATTTTCAATTAAAACAAAAATTCATCCCCCGAAAACCATTCGACAAAACCCCAATGGAATGGAGCACACAAAGTTCGAAGAACAACTTCTTTCACTCCAAACAAAGTTATTCACTTTGGTTACCCAAACCGCATCACATGTGTGCGGCACGACGACTACGACCTCTCTATCTATACGTGAGGATGTTCCACCCGCACATACCTCCCCTTAACCCACCATACCATACAACCGCAAACTAATTAACATTCTTGTACGCACTCGAAGCACCAGAAGCCAGAACCAAGGAACAGCCGCTGCCACCGATGAAGCCAATGTTACCGCGGCCCTATCCAGCCACCGTGCTGCCTGATAAAGTCACACCGATTCGATTGCATTGTATCCGAAGGACCGCAACGTCACTTCTGAGCCACCATCCCTGAATCCTACCCGCAGTGCTGCAAAATCACAGAATACCCTCTCTTTGGACTGTCATCCAAACGGGGGAGCTTGACCAGGGCACAAGAAAAAAAAAAAAAAACGCAACATGCCGCCACCTTCACAAACACCAACAGAATTTGCTCGTTGATTCCGCATGGGGACCCTTGCAGCCAAAGCAAAGCAAGAGCAGCGGAGTAGAATAGCGCGACGCGAACACCAGTTCCAGCTGGGAATTGAATTGGCAGCAGGAAGACTGTGTGCCTTTGGCAGATACAAACGCAATGGGGTTGGGGGGAGTCTTGGGGCTCGGCAATATCCATACTTGTTTTGGGTAAGGTTTCATTCTACAGATCCATACGCCAGTAGCGGAGCAGTCGATATCTAGTTGGCAATACTTGCTTCCATAGTGTGCTTGCTGCAGCATGGTAATGTACGTGTATGGGTATTAATATTGTAAAACGAGTGTGTGCGGTTTGAGATACTTTTCAGCTATAGATCCAGCATGATACTTTGTCGAAGAAATCGTTAAAAGACTGAGAGATAGACAGACGTATGTCCATACGTAGCCAAAGCACTTGGGTCAGGCGACCGACACAACATCCACATAACTGGATATCCTGCAGGAGACCAAAAATCATAAAATTTCCGTAAAGGGTACCTATGCACAAATTGGATTGCAATGGTTTTTGGGAATAGATTTGCTTTGCAAAAACATGAAATTTTTTTTTTTTTTTTAAGAATTTTCTCTGTCCTTTGGTAATCCTTGTTTGGTGATGGCCAATTGCTCAATACAAATGTTTTGAAAGGAATACAAACCAACAACGTACGGTACCCAAGTAAAACCACTTCTGCATGGTTTTGTGTCACATTTTCGGGAAACATTTTATGATGTATCCTCGGGATGTCCTGGGTTAGTATTGAGAGGATATTTTGATACTGAGATAAATACTGAAAATGTTTTCAAAGGGCTAAAATGCGGTAAGGATCCCGTTTCTAGCAGTTTTCTCACAATCATTCACATTGCATCTGTTCTTCTTGCACAATGTGGTGCAGTGAACATGACCTAAATATTGGGTCTTTCATTAAGGGCTTCCTATCTTCAAATTTAATTACAATAAAGGGTGTGTGAGATACCATCGACATTTTTTATTAATTTGAAAGGCCTGTCGATGCCATTATGTTAAAAATATAACATCGTCCAAATATTTGTCCAAAAATTTGCACGCATACGAAATGTCCACCCATGACTCTGACTGAATTTGACCAATAGCATGGGTTATGTTGGCTTTGAAGACCGCTGTTGTTTCTGGCTTATTCGCATAGACTCGCGGCACAAAAAAAATTCCAAACGGGGTCAAATCGCACGATCTTGTTGGCCAGTTCACATCATCTCCATGTGAGATGATCATGCCCTCGAAACGCCCGTACAGAATTTCCAATATGGCATCAGTTGAGTGGCAAGTAGCGCCGCGTCGTCCTGTTGAAACCACATGTCGTTGGTGTCAATATCGTCCGATTCAGAACAAAATAAGTTGTTAATCATCGACCTATAGCACTCCCGTTGACGATGATGGCATAACAACGTATTTCTCAAAGAAATATGGACAGATCACGCTGACAGCTGAACATCCACACCAAAGAGTGACTTTTTCGACATAGGTTAGGTTAGGTTAGATGGGCTGTTGACGCTCGGGTGAGTCGTCAAACTCGCATAGGCCTACGTGGGCCCATAGTGATATCCTTCGATGAAGTATCCTGAAATAGAGAAAGAGGATACCTGGTTAAGTTCACTAGTGATACTTATGCGGTGCTGGTCTGTGTTGCTCCTTCAGCCTCAAAGAGGTAGTTGCTCCATCCTGATCTGCTACAAAAACGGACTATCAGCGCTATTGGGATAGTCGTTAGGTCACTTAGGTCATCGAAGTAAAGGCTGCCTAGTATTTTAAAATGACCGCCACTGATCGCAGGGCAGTGGCATAGCAGGTGTGAGACATCTTCTTCGACGTCAGGGTCGCTGCATTTCCTGCAAAGTTGGTTCGCACCAGTCAGTTTTATCTTATTAGAGTGCTTACCCAACAGGTTGTGACCTGTTATCACTCTCACCGCTATAGAAATGGAAGTTCTATTCAAAGCTAATAGCTTGTTTGATTTGCTAGCGCTTAATTCCGGCCAGAGAGATTTTGTGTATGTACTAGTTATTGTGTGCTTGGTTATTCAATGTTTTTTAGATGCTAGCGGGGGATTGACCCTTTTATCAGTTAGGGAAATGCAACTGGACGATCCTAGCCTGGCTAGCTTGTCTGCTTTCTCATTTCCTATATTGTCATTATGTCCTGGCACCCAGATAATTTGGACTTTGTTCTGGTTACAAAGAGCCTTCAGCTCTTCGCGGCAGCGTCCAACTACCCGTGATTTTACTATATTGGATGCCAGAGCTTTAATGGCCGCTTGACTATCCACGTAGATGGAGATATCCTCATGTGATATGTCCAATACCCTAGCCGATTCGGCAGCTTCGAGTTTGCTAATCTCAAGGATGTAGCTAGCCCGATCTTTTCAGAGTAGACACCAGAGCCCACTCCGACTTCCATTTTGGATCCGTCGGTATAGATTGCTATTTCTGTGTTAGATAACACATTGTTTGAAGACCATTCGTCTCTGCTTGGTATTCTGATGGAGTAATTAGTATCAAAGTCGTGATATGGGATCATGTAGTCAGATGCTACATCCGCATATGCCATTGAGTTTAATATTGAGCTATGGCCATAAGGCTTCGTAAGTAGATAGCCCGTTTCTTTGAGTCTTGCTGCGCTTTTTGCTGCTGTGTCATTGATTTGTAAGTCAATTGGTGTTATGTTTAGGATTGTTTCTAACCCTACTGTGGGGCTAGTGCGCATGGCTCCTGTCGTGAGTATGCATACTGTCCTTTGAACTTTCGTAAGCTTGGTCATATATTTTGCTTTTTTCATAGCATTCCACCAGACCAAGCAACCGTATGTTAGGATTGGTCTGACAATGGCTGTGTATAGCCATTTTGTGACCTTCGGATATGGGCCCCATTTTTTGCAGCAGATTCTGTTGCAGCTATAGAGGGCAATATTTGCTTTCTTTACTCTTTCTTCAACGTTTAGATTCCAGTTCAGTTTACTATCAAGTATCACCCCGAGTCGAATCTTCCAAAGACGGTGCCGGAAATACTGGGATCGATCTCCTGTTAGTAAAGAGAACCAGTTCTGTTTTGTTTGGGTTTACACCCAGCCCGAAAGACTTTGCCCACTTGCTGAGTATATTGAGACTTCTTTGCATAATTTCACTCAGTGTCGGTGGGAATTTTCCGCACGCCATGAGGACTACGTCATCAGTGTATGCCACTGTTTTTATTGCAGTGATAGCCAGCTTCTTAAGTGCCTCGTTGACTACTAATAGCCAGAGGAGTGGGGATAGTACGCCTCTCTGAGGGGTACCTCTTGACGTTGTGATCCTCTTGGTAAAATCGCTTAGTGTTGACGAAGTGATCCGGTTATTGAGCATGGTTAAGATCCAATTGCTAGAAACCGTTCCTATTTCAGCTTTGGTATGTACCTCAGCAATTGCTTCAGTTGTAACGTTGTTGAAGGCTCCTTCTATATCTAGAAAGGCTGCTTATGTATATTCTTTGTAGTGCAGTGAATTTTCTACTGTGAGAACTACTTCGTGTAGAGCCGTTTCCACCGATTTTCCCTTTATATAGGCGTGTTGGCTTACAGATAGGTAACCTGGATTCGGGTTGCTACGTATTTGGATGTCGATTAATCGTTCCATCGTTTTAAGTAGGAAGGAGGACAGGCTTATGGGTCTGAAATCTTTCGCTACGGTGTGGCTGCATTTACCTGCCTTCGGTATGAATATAACTTTAACTTCACGCCACACTTGTGGTATGTGGTTTAGTTTTAGACATCCACGAAAGATGGTAAGCAGTGTTGGCATTATGTGATTAACAGTTTTTGTAGCATGATACGGGTTATGCCGTCGTCAGGGCGGGCTGATTTATGGGGCTTGAATGAATTAATGGCCCATGCTATTTTTTCCTTGCATACTATCGTATTAATGAGGGAGTTGTCACACATGTTGTCCGATGTATGGTCTGTTTTTGTACTTACGATGGCATTTTCCTCTACAGTTTTGCAGTTCGGAAAGTGTGCGCTTAAAAGAAGGTTCAGGGTTTCAGCGGTTGATTCTGTCCATTCATTTGCTGAATTTTTGAGAAAACCTGGGCTGCTTGCTTCTTTCGATAGTATCTTCCTCAATCTGGCAGATTCATTGTTTTCCTCGATACTGCTGCAGAATTCTTTCCTTCTGGTCTCTTTTTTGAATTTACAGAGGCTGGTTCTATAAGAGTGCCAGTCTGTTTCTGCGTTTGATCTTTTTGCTATTTTGAAGAGTTCTCTCGTTGCGCTGTGTTGGCTGGCCAGCTCCCTAGACCACCAGTGGCTTTGTTTCCTTTTCTTTTTTGTATCTTTGCTACGCTTTTGAAAAAGCATTCTTAAACACCGAGATGAGTTCGTTGACGTTTGTGTCAACATCTGATTGGTTTCGTGCGACACTACTAAAGGTGTGCCCGGAGACTACGGAGATGAAGGTGTCCCAGTTTGTCTTTCTCGGATTACGAAACGGAGCGATGTTAGCTAGCGTTTCAAGTAGTGAGAACTGTATAATACTGTGATCTGAAAAGCTAGGTTGGTTTGATACCCTCCAGTCAGAGACTGATAGGGTGACAGAGTTAGAGGAAAGTGTTAGGTCTAAGACTTCCCTACGATTTTTAGTGATGAAAGTGGGTTCATTAACCCGACTATGAATTAATAAGCTATGTTTGATAATATATTGGAATAAGGACTCACCTCTAGTATTTGTATCACTACTGCCCCAGCTGGTGTTATGAGCGTTAGCGTCGCATCCTATAAGTAGGTCCCAATCTCTCGCTTTACTATGTCGGACGAGGTCTTTGATAGCAATGGGAGGAGGTGGAGCTTCCGAGTTGTATGGCATGTAAGCTGAGGAGAGAATCAATGGCTTTGAATCTTTCCTTTCCCACATGACTGCTGCTGGGTCATCGTTGCTGAGTTGGGGTAGAAAAAATACATTAATACTTTTCCTAGCAATGACGCAGCTACGACAATTGCCGTTGGTGCTTTTATTATAATAAATGTTATAATTATCGGATTTTAGTCCGCAAATTATCCAGGGTTCCTGAAGGAGTGCAATGTCGACTTGGTGCTTGGCTAGGTGGAGAAGTAGGTTGGCGCTGGCCGCCCGACTGTGATGGAGGTTTAGTTGAAGCACCTTCACTTTTTCAACATGCATCGGACCATCTTGGATCTCTCAAAATTCGCCAATTTTGTTTGTTGTAGATGATTTGTCGATGAAACTAAGGGTCAGTTTTCAACTACTCCTAGGCCCATTCAACGTCGTTCAGGTCGCTTACCTTCAGCTAGTGGGTCAGTTGAATTTTTTATGGGTGCAGGCCCAAGCCTGCCATGATGCAAAATTCATCATGTTTTAATCAGCGCATCACTGCCTCGGATGCCCCTGTTTGATGATGAGGTTTTCAGCAGATCTTGCATTTCGTGAAAGTACGGATGTAGATTTTCTCGAGGACGAGACCAGTATTGGACCAAGTTTGGCCAAGTCCTTCGGACAAAACTCAAAACCACAAAAGAAACAAACGCCCTTGTTATCGAAGAATTATAGGCAAAAGTGCAGACTTTTGAGAATGCGATGAACATTGCATACAAAGTCTGGTGTCCAGTTAAGCGAAGCAAAGAAACACTTCCCCCCGTGGTGGAATGAAGATCTCTCCAATCTCAGACAGATGACCAGATCGATCTTCAATATCTGCCACAAGCATAATTTCTGGCAGCCTTATAAGGACTGTTTAAGTCAGTCTGTATAAGAAAGCATTAAAAACATCCAAAAGGGAGGCCTGGATGAGTTATTGCTATTCTATTGAAACCCTCAAGGACTTCGCTAGGCTAAGCAAAATTCTATCTAAGGAACACTCCAACCCTTCTTTTTTGAGTAGGTCAGATGGAGGGTAGACAGAACCGTCTGCGGAGACCCTGGAACTCTTGTTATACACAAACTTTTCCGGATGCAGTCATACTAGTACGGAACCGGGGAGATTTGGGCAAGTACAAACTGCACCACACAGTAATAATTTCCGATGGAAAAATTTCCTGGCATTAACAGCTTCACTCCAAGTTTCCAGGACCTGACGGCATACTGCCAGTTATGTTACAGAGGAAGTGAGACCTAACAGTGCCATGGCTGGCGACAATTTTTAGAAGCTGCTTAATACCAAACCACGTACCTTACTCGTGGAGACGCGCTTGAGTGGGCCACGAGACCGCGAAGGACTTTAGACCAATCAATTTAACGTCCTTTGTACTAAAAACCCTGGAGCGCGTTCTAGACATCTACCGATGTTTTTTTTTTTTTTTTGTAAAAATCGTTGCTATCCAAATCACAGCACGCCTACCTCAAGGGCAGATCAAAGGCAAACAGCTCTCCACGAGGTAGTGCGGACAACCGAAAAATCCTTACACTATAAGGAATACACTCTAGCCGCCTTCTTAGATATAGAGGTAGCTTTCAACAACGTCCACATTGGAGCTATTATTGAATCTCTGAACGAGCTGGATGTAGAGGAATCTATTAGCCAATGGATAGTCTCTATGCTCGGAACAAAAATTATCCAGGCAAACACTGGGAAATAGCCACTTAATTAAATTTGCCCATAGAGGAACGCCACAGGGCGGCATCATCTCTCCTGTACTCTGGCTAATGGTTATGAATAAAATTCTACCTAAATTGGACGAGAACGGGTCAAAGTTGTCGCGTATGCGGATGACGTGGTGATACTAGTGTCAGGAAATTTCATGATAAGTGAAAATATGTGGGATACTCTAGACAAGGTAAGCACCTGGGCTGCAAGTTTTGGCCTCGTCCTAAACCCGAGCAAAACGGGGTTGGTGCAATTCACCAACAATACCAAAATACCCGACTTCACCCTCCCCTGTCTTGGGGCCAACCACTTGACCCAAAACTTAACTGGAAACACAACATCGAACATAGAGTAAGGATGGCGTGTGTTGCCTTCTATGCTTGCAGCAAAACCTTTGGAAAGAAGTGGGGACATCAACCAAAGATGACCTTGTGGATGCAGACAGCAGTGGTACGTCCAATTCTCACTTACGGCTCACTAGTATGGTGAACCGCATTGAGTTAAGTCTACAACCTCACAAAAGTAAAAAGGCTGCAAAGAACAGCCAGTATAGGCACCACGGACGCACTGTGGGCGGTGCCAACGGATGCCCCTTCTGTGCTATTGCATCTCTTGCCCCGCGACCTACACATTAAAGATGCCGCTTTATGCAGCTCAGTAACTCAAGGAGTCAGCATGCTGGAATGCAAGGCCGAATTGCCACAGTAATATCCTGGACTCTTGGCATGATCACGTTTCCAACAACATATACTAAGCTTCAAGAAAGGCTACCACGTAGGAATTCCTACCGTCTACACCGACGGATCTAAGATGAACTGTGGGGTGGGGTCCGTAGTCTATTCGGAATCACCGAAAATATCAGTATCATACCGCCTACCAGATTTTTCCAGCGTATTTCAGACGGAAGAACTGGCTATCCGAGAGGCTTTCACGCTACTGGGGCGTGACCCTACGGAAAATCTAAATATTGCTATTCTCATAGATAGCCAAGCGGCCATAAAGCGGCCATTAACTATACCATATCCTCCAAACTGGTACAGGAATGCCGGAACGAATTTGCTCACCTTAGCGAACGCTTCAGGGTTACACTTCTCTGGGTTCCAGAGAATGTTCCTTCAATGTCACTGTGCAGTGCAGACGAGCTGGCCAGGTAAGGCTCAGCTCTTCACGGCTCACTTGCGGTAAGTGTCCGTAATACACTCATACTTCCTGAAAAATTCAGACTCCAAATGGAGGATGTTAACAAATTGCGTCATATCGACGACGACATGGCCCTCTTACGACAAAAAAAGAACAAACGATCTACTAAATGAGAGAGAAACCCTCTCCCATTACATCTGCAAATGTCCGGCACTAGCAAGAGCCAGATGGCGTCCGTTAAACCAACCATTTTTCGACAACCTTAGCGACATCTTGGGTAAAAGGATACAAGATCTTATCAGTTTTCTAAATCTTACAGGCTGGATCTAGAGACCGCCTGTATTACATCCACAACAACAATCGTAATAAAGGTCACTCGAGTCGTGGTAACAAAAAGGCACATAAGTGCTACTTGGGTTCATGATGAACCGCAACTTCTAACTACCTACCCTAAGGGTGTAGATTTATTGTTTACTGAACCAGTGGACTCACATTTAATCCACCACACTGCGAATAGTTTTCAAGGTGGGACGATTATGGCGACCGTAAAATGGGCGAAGCGCGTTAGCAACGTTCCCCAAATAGAATACCTATTTCTGATAATTCGTCAATGATGATATGGCAAAACAGACTGAACAAATGACAGCCAATTTGACAGATGCATAGCTTCAACAATATGGCCGACATCAACTATCAAAGTTCGGAGGTCAATATTTGAAGACCCTTTATTATCGTATTCGGGATCACTTACAAAGAGAAAAATATATTGCTTTCGTGAACATTTTCGACATTTAATATGTCCCAAGTCTCAAGGCGGAATTCCATGGTTACTGTCCAAACCATTTCTGCAGACCTCCTAACTACAGTTAATCTACCTGTAGTATAGCTTATAACTAGGGAGGAGCATAAAACTCCGCAAGACTCAGGATGAAGCTGAAGTACTTCTTTGTCTAACTGCTTAGGTTGTACTCCAGATCTTCATCACTCGCGGTATACGAAAAAAGCTCATAAGGCATTCGTTCGAGTGACAAAAAAAACGCTCCTCAACTGACCCAAAGCATGATGGCGACTTATTGGATTATGGAAGAACTGCGTCCGATGTCTGAATGGGAATCGAAGACTCTGCGAGTTGAAGTATAGGCGTCCATTAGCTCTACGTGTTCTAACTTCTTCAACATCCGATGCGGTGTATTTTGACTACTGGTATCTCGCTGCACAGCTCGTATAGTTCTTGGTTGAATCTTCGTCTCCGTTATCGGCTTTTGAGGGGTCCATGCTTCAGCGCCGTAGAGCAGGATTGTGATGACAGACACAATCTTTCAATTTTGACTTCTTGGGTTTTTCCAGGATCTGCCGAAGCTTAAAAATTTGATCGGTTGTGGACTTTCCTGGCCTCAAATCGTCGACCAGGTTGTTGGTAACCGGTGTTCACATATTACGGCAGATCGGATTTTGTAGGCGATGTTAAGGAGACGTATGCCTCTGTAGTTGGTGCAGTTGCTGAGGTTCCATTCTTCAGGCATACTTTCATCCGACCAGATTTCGCTTATGAGTTGGTAGATATTACTTGTCAAGTCATCTCCGCCGGCTTTATTAAGCTTGGCGGGAAGGCCGTCATTTCCGGCGGCTTTGTTAAGCTAGATATCGCTATCCTCACTTCACTTAGGTCGGCTGATTGGCAGTTTTCGCTGTCGTTGCCAATATTCGTTCTGCCTGACAGCGGAATGCTGTTCGTCATCGCCGTTTAACAGTCTGCAGAAGTGGTTCTTCCATTTGCTCAGCATCGACTGTGTCTCAACTAAGATATTTCCTTGTTCATTTCGATAGGATTCTGTTCGGACCTTGTATCCTTGCTGTCACGTTTTACACTTTGGTATAACTTGTGAACATCATTCCTGGAGTGTCACCTCTCTATATCCACGATCGTGAGCTTTTCTTGTTCTTTTTTGTTTTCTTTTCTTCTCCTTTGCTTATACACCTCAATGGCAGCTTACGTCTTCACATGTAGCTCGTTCGTTTAGACTAAGGGCTTCTTACTGGTGGGTGCGAGAAACCTAGCACATCAGTTGCGGCTGTTGGCTTGTTGACATCGTTGCTATTGTTCTTCGATATTAGATGCTGCTGGTATGGTGTGATTCCAGAGGTTAAGGGATACGCGTTGCGTGAAAGTCTTGGCTGTCTCTTGCGATTGCAGTCTTTCGACATAACATTTTTTTCACAGTATTTCATGTTTGTTGTGGCGTGGTGGATATCCGCATCCTTATGTTGGCTGCAACAAGGTAGTGATCCGAGTCGATGGTAGCCTCTCGGAATGTTCGGACACCCAAAATACTGGATGCGTACCTCTTGTCTATCGCAATGTGATCAATTTGATTGGCCATTCGTTTATCTGGAGATCACGGTCCGTAGTACTGTTTGTCATAGTTTTTCATCTTCGTTTTGCCCGGTCTATCCCATCGTATTTCCTCGGTGGCAGTAATTTCTGCTTTGTACCAACTTAGGGGTTCGGATGAACCTCTTTTGTTCTCACAGGTGTGGTAAAAATTATGCAACCGTAGTTGTCCTTTTTTCGTTAAGCATGGTCGTCAGTATTAAAATCAATCCTTTCCGAGGCTCTTACTTGCTTCGTAATAATGATTTTTTTCTGTGGGTAGGTAGCTAGACCAAGTCACAACCCCCAACAGGGATTGCTTGTTCCAATTTATTGGATTCCCCTAGGACATGTTTGCCCTTCGGCTCATTCGCCACCACCTCTGCTCAAGGGGCCTGACTTGAGGCTTCCTAGACGACCTCTTGTCAGAATATGTCGAAGCCTATCATTTATGTTATTCACTTTGTACATCCTAACTGGGACCGTAGACGCCACCGTCGACTCCAGTTTGGGAGTTCTTCCGCTTCCACCAGGAAATGGAATATGTGCATAAGTGTGAGTACACATAGTCTTCCCACCGCTTTCATCTGCTGCCCTAACAGGGATCTCAGTCAAGGTGCTATGGACGCAGCTAGGAGACAACTCAAGGTTTCATATAATTGAATTGCCTACCATTTGATCAACGCTACGGGCCTGAAAAGCCCTCATTTCAATAAAAGGATGTTATTTTATATTAGTGCGTCATATGACCAATATAAAGAATCAGTACGGCATGGGACCCAGGTGAAATAAAACTCCTCGTAAACCGAGTAGCCAAATAGATGGGGTCCTTATGATTACCTAGCCTTATTTGTGTACTTCGGATCCCTGTATCGCTAGACACGTGGAATCAAGAAGAGCGAAAATGTATCTTCAATAAACTAAATCAAAAGAGAGCGGTCCTTACTTAAAAGCACCCAGCGGTAAGCCCTTGGAGTCTGCTCCCAAATTCTTCCCAGAAATGCAGAAAGGGCGAGTGTACCGTAAAGCTTGCAATTCCTTGGCCCAACCAATAGCCGCATCGTGATTCCCCAAGGCAGCTCTATGTTTCTTCAGAGGAAAGTCGAAATTTTTAAGCTCCCAGTTCAGCACGGTCCAATTAAAACCAAATACAGTTACTGATAGGTTTAGTATCAGTATTCGGGGTACCCAGAAAGAGACATCATATAACTTTTTTTCAATGCTCCATCTCTTGCGGAAGTCTGACAAACAGCAGGGAGTTCAGATTCGGTGTTAAAAGCGAGATCCTCTTTTTGTGGTAAAAATTATAACTTATCACACACAGAAATGAAGGGAGAAGCTTGAGGCCCTGATATTTTTTGTTTAGACTCTCGCAAGTAGAGCTGGAAAGTATCAAGCATTTATTTCTTGGCGGGCTCGTCCCAAGGTGTACTACAGGTATTACTATGTGGGAGGTAAACATCTGGAGATTTTTTTTGGAAACGACCCAGCAACATGTCAGGCAAGATTTGGAAACCAATGTCGATGCTGATGAATCTACTATGGACAGCAAGAATTCACATAAGAGCGCAAGAGACCGTAAGAGGGATGAACCACTTCGATTTAAAGGCTGACCAAAGTACTGAATCATTAAAACTTCTACATCCAAATCCTTCAGTAAAGTTCTCAAGAATTACCAGGCGGTGATAGTTTTAAGTGAGATCAACGAAGGGAAGTTACTACTCACATACTACTACTACTTAAGTGGCGCTACAGTCCGGAATGAACCTGGGCCTCAACCAACATGCCTCTCCAATTAGCCCGGTCCTTAGCTAACTGCCTCCAGTTGCGCACTCCAAGTTGGTTGAGGTCGGTTTCCACTTGTGTGCGCCACTTAAGGCGAGGTCTTCCTCTACTGCGTCCGACGTCTGGCTGGGAATCGAAGACTCTGCGAGCCGGAGTATTGGTGTCCATTCGTTCTACATGTCCTAGCCATCTTAAACGTCTAATGCGGAGTTTTTTGACTAGGGGTATGTCGCTGTACAGCTCGTATAGTTCGTGGTTGAATCTTCGTCTCCATAGCCCGTCAACGCAAACGGGACCGAAGATTTTTCGAAGAATTTTCCTCTCGAATCTACCAAGGATTTCTTCATCCGCTTTTGATACGGTCCATGCTTCAGCGCCGTAGAGCAGGACTGGGATGATCAGGGTCTTATATAGGGTCTCCTTAGTAGTTCGAGTGAGGGCTTTACTACTAAATTGCCTTCTTAGCCCGAAGAAACAGCGGTTGGCAAGAGTAATTCTTCGTTTAATTTCTGACGAGATGTTGTTGTCAGAGTTAATAGCGGAGCTGAGGTAGACAAAGTCCCGTACTACCTCAAAGTTATATCTGTCAATGGTGACGTTCTGTCCAATTCGTCGCTGATGTGATGTGATGTGTGTGTGTGTCTTACCCTCATTTACTGCTAAACCCATTTTCGCCGCTTCCTTCTCTATACTAGCAAACGTGGCTATGACATCACGTTGAGTCCTACCAATGATGTCAATATGCTAGTAGTTGCACCGACTTTTGGAAAATTGTGCCTCTGGTGTTGGCTTTGGAGTTTTGCACAATCCTCTCAAGAATCAGATTAAAGAAGTCACATGACAGCGCATCGCCTTGCCTAAATCCATTTTTGGTATCGAATGTGTCGGTGAGGTCGTTTCCGACCCTGATGGAGCAGCGAGAATTCTCTATCGTCATCCTACACAAACGGACGAGTTTGGGCGGTATACCAAAACTAGACATGGCTCTGTACAGTTCGTCTCTATAAATGCTGTCATATGCGGCTTTGAAATCGATGAATAGGTGGTGGGTATCGATTTGGACTTCTTGAGTTTTTTCCAGGATCTGCCGAAGTGTGAAAATTTGATCGGTTGTGGACTTTCCTGGCCTAAAACCACACTGATAAGGGCCAATCAGGCTGTTGGTAAACGGTTTCAGGCGTTCACATACGGCAGATAGGATCTTGTAGGCGATGTTGAGGAGACTTATGCCTCTGTAGTTTGCGCAGTTCAGAGGGTCTCCTTTTTTGTGGATCGGGCAAACGATGCTGAGGTTCCATTCTTCTGGCATATTTTCATCCGACCAGATTTGGCTTATGAGTTGGTGGATGTTACTTACCAAGTCATCTCCGCCGTCCTTATAAAGCTCAGCGGGAAGGCCGTCATTTCCGGCAGTCTTATTAAGCTTGAGTTTAGATATTGCTATCCTCACTTCACTCAGGTCGGGTGGTTGGCAGTTTTCGCTGTCGTTGCCAATATTGAATGGTTCGTTCTGCCTGACAGCGGAATATTGTTCGTCATCGCCGTTTAACAGTCTGCAGAAGTGGTTCTTCCATATCCTCAGCATCGACTGTGTCTCAACTACAATATTTCCTTGTTCATCTCGACTGGCTTCTGTTCGAGCCTTGTATCCTTGGCTTTGACGTTTTACACATTATTCCTCAAAATAATGGAGGTGATTCTAGAATCAGCTCGTGCCACTTCCTACCATTCGCGATGGCAGATGAAATGAGCGCCATTTAACATAGAGCTACATTACCCAACTTGATTTTTGTTAGAAATTAAGGAAATTGAATGGGACGTGCCTTAACATCAGCAGGATGGCACGTGCCAAACAAGGAATTAGCAATCGATATTCTGGGCTCAATTTTTTAACGTATAAATAGCTATTTTGGGGATAACCCTTGAACTTCGAGGAATATTGATCCAAAGGCTCTCTTAATTATTTCCGGGAATCTGTTAAATGTAAATGTTTTGCGGGCAATCCATCAGTATTTACGGATTTAAGGATGATTTTAGCTAAACTCCCTCGTAACATCGAATATGGATTGACAAGATGGGATAGGTTTCCGCCTTCTTTCAAAGCCAGCTACAATGATAAAATGCTGACTTTGCCTTAAGTTTTAACAAAAAAGTATTGAAGTGTCTATAATTAGAAAAGAAACCACAAGATGGCCCACCCAATAAGACAATTCCATTCCAAGAGTTGGGTGAACCATGTTGCAAAACGTAACCCATCTCTAATCGCTCTAAACACCACTAACAACAGCACAAATTCCCCTCCAGATACATGGATAATCCATCTTGTAACTGAAAATAAAGCACAAGACCGCATCACATTGGCGTATACTGATGGCGGCAAGCGGTACACCCCCTCACCTAACAACAAGCCGAAACCTATACCACACCGCCAACCATCACCATCAAGAGAAGATTTACGAGATCGATGGTTAATTTGCATACAAATTCAGGAGAAGGTGTGATTACACAACAACAAAACAATGGAACAGAGCTTATAGAAGAAATTGCGAACAAAGGTGTTCAAGAACAACACAAAGGCGAACAAAACGATAAAGCAGAGCTAAAATAACATGAAAATGAAAATGATGTGATGGAGGATTGATGGGTAAATTTATTATTTCATTTCGTCTTGGGTCTTTCGCTATGCCTCAGCCTCAGCCACATGTTGCATACAGCCAGCGGTTACCTACCTTACCCATTACCAAGCCAATAGCTGTGGTCTTGTATTCCTTCCTCCTTTTTTCAGCAAGAAAACCTTGTTTTCGTTGTATCTTGGCTGCGATTTTCTCCATTTGCGTATTCTGCCCTATAGGGTGTGTCCGGTTTGATGGGTAGTTTGTAACTTTTCAGCTATCTGACCGTGCATATGTCGGATGGTCCTTAAAAGTCAAACTGTAATGAAAGGATTTTGTATAAACGCTAAGATTGTCGAAAAATGTTTAGCTATTGTTCGCTGTTTTGACTTCGACATCGCAAATAGGAGAGAGGTTTTGGTAATCGTTACCAGAAACTTTCATCGGTTGCAACAGATGGTTTAAATTTCTGCTGCTCACTAGCAAGAAAGACCTGATTTGACGAAGAATATCGATAGATGGTAGCAGCCAAAAAATTAAGCCTACAAGGCATAGACGCAGACTGCTATTGAGCGACTTTTCAAAAAATTGGGGACTCGAAGATATAGATAGGTGCCACTCCGAGCCACGTCAATACTTACTTACTTAAGAGGCGCTACAGTCCGGAATGAACCTGGGCCTCAACCAACATGCCTCTCCAATTAGCCCGGTCCTTAACTTGTGCGTGCCACTTAAGGCGAGGTCTTCCTCTACTGCGTCCGACGTCTGGCTGGGAATCGAAGACTCTGCGAGCCGGAGTATTGGTGTCCATTCGTTCTACATGTCCTAGCCATCTTAAACGTCCAATGCGGAGTTTTTTGGCCAGGGGCATGTCGCTGTACAGCTCGTAAAGTTCTTGGTTGAATCTTCGTCTCCATTACGCACTCCTGTAGTTGTATACTCTTTGGCCGCAATCAATCTTTTGCTCGCCGAATTCACAAATTGTGTTACCAGCCGCCTTAACGATATCAATTGGTCG
Organism: Rhingia campestris; assembly: GCA_932526625.1. Lineage (NCBI taxonomy): Eukaryota > Metazoa > Arthropoda > Insecta > Diptera > Syrphidae > Rhingia > Rhingia campestris. Next base: position 177,215,182 of record OW052182.1, read on the forward strand.
ACTCGGAGCAGCGACTTGACACCTTTGGAGTTTTTTTTTGTGGAGAACAGTGAATGACCGATGGTTTATCAACAATCCGGAAACGATTCAAGCACTTGAGACATGGATTTGCAGAATAAGCTACTGCGAAGCCAGCCGAGGCAGTCATTTAAACGACGTGGTGTTCCCTAACTAATGGGAATGTTTGCTCTTACTAACAAAACCATAATACATCGAAAAAATTGAATTTTATTGCATTTTTAGAAAGAAACTTGTATTTGGCCCACCCGTTATCCACAGATGCTCGCAGCCAAGAACGAGGCCTACAAGGCTAAGCTGCAGGTGAAGACGAGAGCTGCCATTGAGTTCTATAGGCAAAGAAGAAGGGAAGAACATCGGCTTTTCAGAAAGAAGAAAAAAGAGCAAGAAAAGCGCGCGATCGAGGATATAGAGAGGTGCCACTCCAGGAACGATTTTCGCAAGTTTTACCAAAGTGTAAAACGTCAAAGCCAAGGATACAAGGCTCAAACAGAATCCTGTCGAGATGAACAAGGAACTATTGTAGTTGAGACACAGTCAATGCTGAGTATATGGAAGAACCACTTCTGCAGACTGTTAAACGGCGATGACGAACAACATTCCGCTGTCAGGCAGAACGAACCATTTAATATTGGCAACGACAGCGAAAACTGCCAACCACCCGACCTGAGTGAAGTGAGGATAGCTATATCTAAACTCAAGCTTAATAAGGCTGCCGGAAATGACGGCCTCCCCGCTGTGCTCTATAAAGCCGGCGGAGATGACTTGGTAAGTAACATCCACCAACTCATAAGCCAAATCTGGTGGGATGAAAATATGCCTGAAGAATGGAACCTCAGCGTCGTTTGCCCGATCCACAAAAAAGGAGACCATCTGAACTGCGCCAACTACAGAGGCATAAGTCTCCTCAACATCGCCTACAAGATCATATCATCCTATCTACCGTAATATGTGAACGCCTGAAACCGTTTACCAACAACCTGATTGGCCCTTATCAGTGTGGTTTTAGGCCAGGAAAGTCCACAACCGATCAAATTTTCACACTTCGGCAGATCCTGAAAAAAACCCAAGAAGTCCAAATCGATACCCACCACCTATTTATCGATTTCAAAGCCGAATACGACAGCATTTATAGAGACGAACTGTACAGAGCCATGTCTAGGATGACGATAGAGAATTCTCGCTGCTCCATCAGGGTCGGAAACGACCTCACCGACACATTCGATACCAAAAAAGGATTTAGGCAAGGCGATGCACTGTCATGTGACTTCTTTAATCTGATTCTTGAGAGGATTGTGCAAAACTCCAAAGCCAACACCAGAGGCACAATTTTGCAAAAGTCGGTGCAACTAATAGCATACGCTGACGATATTGACATCATTGGTAGGACACAACGTGATGTCATAGCCACGTTTGCTAGTATAGAGAAGGAAGCGGCGAAAATGGGTTTAGCAGTAGATGAGGGTAAGACTAAGTATATGCTGTCATCACGAAAGGACTCACAACATCGACGAATTGGACAGAACGTCACCATTGACAGATATAACTTTGAGGTAGTACGGGACTTTGTCTACCTCGGCTCCGCTATTAACTCTGACAACAACATCTCGTCAGAAATCAAACGAAGAAATACTCTTGCCAATCGCTGTTTCTTCGGGCTAAGAAGGTAATTTAGTAGTAAAGCCCTCACTCGAACTACTAAGGATATCCTATATAAGACCCTGATCATCCCAGTCCTGCTCTACGGCGCTGAAGCATGGACCGTATCAAAAGCGGATGAAGAAATCCTTGGTAGATTCGGGAGGAAAATTCTTCAAAAAATCTTCGGTCCCGTTTGCGTTGACGGGCTATGGAGACGAAGATTCAACCAAGAACTATACGAGCTGTACAGCGACATGCCCCTGGTCAAAAAACTCCGCATTGGACGATTAAGATGGCTAGGACATGTAGAACGAATGGACATTAATACTTCGGCTCGCAGAGTCTTCGATTCCCAGCCAGACGTCGGACGCAGTAGAGGAAGACTTCGCCTTAAGTGGCGCGCACAAGTGGAAACCGACCTCAACCAACTTGGAGTGCGCAACTGGAGGCAGTTAGCTAAGGACCGGGCTAATTGGAGAGGCATGTTGGTTGAGGCCCAGGTTCATCCCGGACTGTAGCGCCACTTAAGTAAGTTATCCACAAGCCACGCAGTTGCAGTGCGTAGACACAAAAACTCGTCTTGTTACACAACAAGCAAACATTGAAACGAACTTTGTATACGTCGCACTTCGACCAATATCTAGTCCACAACAATTCAAGGGCAGAATCAAGTCTCAGGGTGCCCTTTGAACGTTATGGACCTGAGAATAGTTTATAAAGAGAAAATCCATTCGGAAATTGTCATAAAAAAGTTAAAATCCAGGATAGGGTGCTTTACGATTCGCAAAGTAGATTGTAGCTTCGCGTTCATGTCTATCGCTGCTCTTCCTTAGTTTTCGTGACGTGCGCTAATAGCCACAAAGACCCCTGAAGCCACACTTATAACCGCATTCGCATTGGTATGCACGGTTAATATTTTATTGGGTTTGCACTGCGCGGCTTCCAAGAAGCCTAGAAGTTATAAACCACCACACAAACATCGTACAATGCTTCTAGAGAAGGAAATGCATTTCCACTGGGCGTAAGATAGATGCCGGGGAAAAAGAAAGAAACGAGTTGGGGGCCCTAATTGCAATCGTCGCTGGGTAAAGGGGTGGTGAGTTGGAGTGGTGCAGCTGGTTCTGGATGAAGTATGCGGTGGAAATCGTGTTTGTTGATGGTTTTCAGTTCGTTTTTCTTGTTCTTGTTCTTGTTTTATTTTTTGCGCGCTTTTATACTTAAGAGCCACATGCATGTTGGCAGCAGAAAAAGTTGCGTGACCTGTAAGCCTATACGAACGGCTTCCATCGTAAAATGAAATGTATCGCATAGTTTGCTGCAAGAAGCTGTAAAGTTTGACTCTACGACGGATTATTGCTAATTTCACACTGAAATTTAGCTTTACCTGTACCTCTTAACGATTTAATGGAGAGGAAGTCCTTTAACGAGGCCTTATTACCTACACATACACAGGTGGAACGAAATTTATTTAAATGTTAAGAAAAACTAAAATAAAAAAAAAACTTTAATCACTTTGAGTAAACATGAAGTTTTATGGGCGCCTATTTTCATTTTTTTATTAGACCTGTAAACTTAGGTAAGCTTGGAGGTAAGGAGTGAGTCAAGCCAAATGGTTGTGTAAATTTATTGAGGGTTTATAGTCGAAGTTTTATGAAAATCTAAATTTTAGTAACTTTCGGAAGGAAGTTGGCACATTTTAACGTTTGCTTACTTTTGCATTTTTACGTCCTTTTTGAAATTCTCACTCGGCAACCATTAAAACAATCAAGCTATAGAATAATTACGTTCATTAAATAGTTTGACTATAAAAATGTTAATTCATTTTACCGGGACCTTATAAAAATGGCGGCAAATGAAACTACATCGAGAGCTTTAATCAATTATGGGTGGATGGGTGGAATATGGTTCTTTAGCTCTATTCAATCGGTGCTATGAATGTTTTATGTTACATAAACTCATCCTAAATCTGATTACTTCCTTCTTAAATTCTTAATGACGTATTCCATACCTGCAGAGTCATGCTAGGTAAAAAATGAATGGTTGGCCTTGTGATGCACTTATGCTTCTGTAATGAAAGTTGGGACAGTAAATCGGGTCGGTGTAGCAGTTGGTGGTAAGAAAGGAACCGCGTGATATAAAAAAACAGACTCCAAAAAGTAGAAAAGGAGAACCTGTCGTTAGTAAACTCATCTGGTGTCGAGAAAAATTCGCAAGTTGACCATATTTGCAGCTAAGGAAGATTCAAAGAACCAATTCTATCGATTCCGTCAATATGGCAGATCTGTACTGCTGTTAAGCTAAATGTCATTGAAGGGGTCTGATCCAAAGATGAGAGACCTATTTCTGGTTAGAAGGACATCTTAAGTAGATGAAGAGAAAAATTCAAAAATTGGAAAAATTCTGAATAGGGTACTAATGATGTCAGCCATATGGCTTTACATATATGGATGCAAATAGATCTTCGGTAGACAAAATCATTTGATGACTGGGCATTCCACTGAAAATAATTTTGTAGATGATTTCTATGAAAGGCGTTTAGTTCATACACCAAAATTTATTAATTTTTATGAAGGGTTCATGCTTACTTACATATTTAAGTGGCGCTACAGTCCGGGATGAACCTGGGCCTCATCCAACATGCCTCTCCAATTAGCCCGGTCCTTAGCTAACTGCCTCCAGTTGCGCACTCCAAGTTGGTTGAGGTTGGTTTCTACTTATGCGCGCCACTTAAGGCGAGGTCTTCCTCTACTGCGTTCGACGTCTGGCTGGGAATCGAACACTCTGCGAGCCGGAGTATTGGTGTCCATTCGTTCTACATGTCCTAGCCATCTTAAACGTCCAATGCGGAGTTTTTTGACCAGGGGCATGTCGCTGTACAGCTCGTATAGTTCGTGGTTGAATCTTCGTCTCCATAGCCCGTCAACGCAAACGGGACCGAATATTTTTCGAAGAATTTTCCTCTCGAATCTACCAAGGATTTCTTCATCCGCCTTTGATACGGTCCATGCTTCAGCGCCGTAGAGCAGAACTGGGATGATCAGGGTCTTATATAGGATCTCCTTAGTAGTTCGAGTGAGGGCTTTGCTACTAAATTGCCTTCTTAGCCCGAAGAAACAGCGATTAGCAAGAGTAATTCTTCGTTTGAGTTAATAGCGGAGCCGAGGTAGACAAAGTCCCGTACTACCTCAAAGTTATATCTGTCAATGGTGACGTTCTGTGGAATTCGTCGATGTTGTGACTCCTTTCGTGATGACAGCATATACTTAGTCTTACCCTCATTTACTGCTAAACCCATTTTCGCCGCTTCCTTCTCTATACTAGCAAACGTGGCTATGACATCACGTTGAGTCCTACCAATGTTGTCAATATCGTCAGCGTATGCTAGTAGTTGCACCGACTTTTGGAAAATTGTGCCTCTAGTGTTGGCTTTGGAGTTTTGCACAATCCTCTCAAGAATCAGATTAAAGAAGTCACATGACAGCGCATCGCCTTGACTAAATCCTTTTTTGGTATCGAATGTGTCGGTGAGGTCGTTTCCGACCCTATCGTCATTCTACACAAACGGACGAGTTTGGGCGGTATACCAAAACTAGACATGGCTCTGTACAGTTCGTCTCTATAAATGCTGTCATATGCGGCTTTGAAATCGATGAATAGGTGGTGGGTATCGATTTGGACTTCTTGAGTTTTTTCCAGGATCTGCCGAAGTGTGAAAATTTGATCGGTTGTGGACTTTCCTGGCCTAAAACCACCCTGATAAGGGCCAATAAGGTTGTTGGCGTTCACATATTACGGCAGATAGGATCTTGTAGGCGATGTTGAGTAGACTTATGCCTGTAGTTGGCGCAGTTCAGAGGGTCTTCTTTTTTTGTGGATCGGGCAAACGATGCTGAGGTTCCATTCTTCAGTCATGCTTTCATCCGACCAGATTTGGCTTATGAGTTGGTGGATGTTACTTACCAAGTCATCTCCGCCAGCTTTATAAAGCTCAGCGGGAAAGCCGTCATTTCCGGCGGCCTAGATCGAGTTTAGATATTGCTAACCTCACATCACTTAGGTCGGGTGGTTGGCAGTTTTCCTGTCGTTGCCAATATTGAATGGCTCGTTCTGCCTGACAGCTGAATGTTGTTCGTCATCGCCGATTAACAGTCTGCAGAAGTGGTTCTTCCATATCCTCAGCATCGACTGTGTCTCAACTACAATAATTCCTTGTTCATCTCGACAGGATTCTGTTCGAGCCTTGTATCCTTGTTTTTGACGTTTTACACTTTGGTAAAACTTGCGAACATCGTTCCTGGAGTGGAACCTCTCTATATCCTCGATCGCGCGCTTTTCTTGCTCTTTTTTCTTCTTCCTGAAAAGCCGATGTTCTTCCCTTCTTCTTTGCCTATGGAGCTCAATGGCAGCTCTCGTCTTCACCTGCAGCTTAGCCTTATAGGCCTCGTTCTTGGCTGCGAGCATGTGTCGACATTCCTCATCAAACCATAGGTTTCTTGCTGGTGGGCGCAAGAAACCTAGCACATCAGTTGCGACTGATCTAATGGCCTGTTGGCATCGTTGCCATTGCTCTTCGACATTCGATGCTGGTGGAATGGTGTTAATCGAGAGGTTAAGGGATACGCATTGTGCGAAGGTCTTGGCGGTCTCTTGCTATTGCAGTCTTCCGACATTAAATTTTTTCACAGTATTTCTGGATTGTTGTGGCGTGGTGGATATCCGCATTCTTACAAGGTAGTGATCCGAGTCGATGTTAGCTCCTCGGAATGTTCGGACATCCAAAATACTGGATGCGTGCCTCTTATGAACTGTACTGGATGCTCGGAAAATATTCCGAAAATATTCAAAACGTAACCATGATAACAAGCTGCTATAGTACAAGTAAGTCCTAAAGCCTATTTGAACATATGGCTTACAACAATGGTGGTTGTACCAGTGGAAATTGTCTAAACACCCTTTATGAAATCCAAAAATTAAGATCATTCGTCAATACGCCGTAGTACATTTGAAACAAAGATCTTCATAGAGATCTGGGTACTCCCACGGTTAAATGTGAAACAACAAATTTTGCATAAAAATATAAAAAGAAAAACGCTTAGTTGGAAACTTTAAAAATATGGTCCTCTAAATTCTTAAAGAAACAAACTGCGGCTTCTTTAAAGAATGAAATCAAAACCGCCCTTAAAAATATTGTGGAAAAAGACGGAACTCTCACAGGATAGGTAACTTGCCAAATGTTTTTATAACCTCGAGATAAAAAAAATTCAATTCCAATACAAATAGAAAAATGGTGATGGTTTTAAGGAGTAAAAATATCCTCTCTGCAGTGTGCAGGGCCGTAGGTCGTAACGTCTATACAAAATGTCCACCAACAAACTGTCAAATACACGACTTTTTTAATCATCCTTGTACAGAAATAATTTAAAAGTTTAAATGAAAACCGCAATTTTATTGTTAAAGTAAATTCTAAAAGTCATGGCAACTAAGTTACGTTCTTACAATTAGAAGACTCCCAACAAGAATATAAAGCCCTATGAACCATCCACATTTGTTTGCAACTTTTAATGACATGGACTTCTATAGCTCTCTGCTCTAATCAAGCCATTTTACATATAAAAGGATTCATGTTGTCATGTTTCGTTCTTCAAATACCTAACCCTGAACTCGTTCAATCTTGAGAAAAAAAACAAAGTCTTGGATCTAAAACAAAACCCTTTATTTCTAAAAATATTTCTAGGTGCATTCTAGAATAAACTTTCCATGTCCAAAGACAGATTCAAGGTTTGAAATGTTTTTCTCTGAAAAAATGTTGGGTCGCCTCTATATTATTAAACACATCCTTCGAAAGAAAATGTAAGGTACCGTACATTTTAATCAAAACATGTCCATATTAATACATGACTTAGTACTAAATACATCGCCTGTCAATCACATACATTGAGGTAGGTCCACACACACTCACATTATGAGTGAAAGCCACCTTTTTCAATTTATAGTCACGCACCTTTTTTTTTGGGGAATATCAGACTTACCCCCACTCAAAAAGGATACAAATATGTCAAATTGTCTTTATTGAGACGTATGTTGCATGGCGCGCTACATGTTTTGACACAACATAAACAGCTGATTGTCAAAATGTTGAAGAACATGTTTCACAGGATGCGCTTAACATAACCATCCTCTCAACAGTGATGCTTATAAACATATAATCGGTACATCAAATGTCCAAAAGTTGCTTCTGCTTCCATGCAAAGGACATTATGTTCCCAACAAACAAATATTCATGCAACATGTAGCCCCACAACATTGTCTAGTCCTGCGCAAACCACCCCCGCATTTCTACAAAAAAATTCCCTCAGAGAGCAAGGTACAACCCACCGAAAAGTGGAGACCAAGAGAGTCGAATGAGCTCCAAAAAAGTTACCCTCATTAGGAGGACAATAAAATGAAAGCTCTTCTCTTTGTTTATACATTTTCTAGGTCGCTGAGGATGGCGATTGTGCTTGGGCATGCTGTGCCGTTTGCAGCCTATATCCTGTTTGCTATACTGACACAATATTCAATTCTATAGCAAAGGTCATGTACCTATTTTCTGTTCACAGATACGTACAAAGACAACAAAAAAAAAGCGGATACACACGGAGAAGGATACACCAGAGGTAGCTTACTTGCATGCATGGAGGACGATTAAATACAAAAAAACAACAACAACAAACAACATAAAAAAATGTCATCACATTCAGAGCAAATGGAGGCTACAGGATGGCATACTGGAGCATCAAGATGAAAGTAGAATAAAAAAAAAATACACCACCCAGACGAGGTTATGTTTACCACCCCATCATCTTTGCGCCAGGATAATGCCATTTCATTTGAGCTCCTGCCGCCTGGGTGAAAGAATAAAAATGACTCATTAACGACAGGTGACAATACGGTCCCAGAGCCTCGGCTCTTTATGCCATTGTCCTCACACCCCTACAGAGAACCGAGTCCCATCAGGACGACGTACATATCTTTTCATTATTAAATATTCTTATGACAGCAAAGGAGCGCCTCGCCGACCGTACCGCCCAAATGATCGGCGTCATAAAATGCATGTGGCCTGCAATAATAAAATCCTGTAAATACCATACGCGCGCCGCTTCTCAAAATACTATATCCCGGTGTCCCGGTGCTGGCAAGCTCTAAGGACGACAATGTCAGGAAGCATCCTGTAAATGGGGTGAAAACGGGTAAAACCGGAGAACAATGAAGGACACTTTATGAGGTGACATGTGTAATAGTTGTGTGTAGGCGGCGGTTCTTTTTTTTTTTTAATCCTTGCCCAAGTAGAGAGAGTCCTTGCAGGGTTTTCTTTCCCTGTCGAAAAATAAAATCCGTGTATTTAGCATGCCGACGTACGGCAAGAGAAGATGTCAAGTCAAGGCGAGAGTAAAATCAGGTCTGTGGACACATACGTGACGAGTTTTTCAATTGGCGACATAAGCAGGTGTTGTCAGAGATTTTCTTAACCTGACACCACCTACACACGCACACGTATATGGGTGGGGTGGGGGGACGGTATGACTTTTTCGATAACGTAAGTGGGCCCAGAGGTTGATGCCATGGAATGATAATAAAGTTCCAACTGCTTTCGGTGTCGCTGGCAGTGGCTCACAGCAATGATGATGATGATGATGATGATAGGGGATGAAGATGGCGGTGACGATGACGACGATGGCTGTGATAACAGCAATAATAATAATTATGTTGATTAGATCGATTTATGATTTCATAAGCATACGCCGAAGGAGCGGAACAAACACCCCTGCCATTGTGCATACATGTTTACCGATGTTTATCGAAGTAACCCAGGAGGCGGTGATGATGGGGAAGGGGTGGTTAATTAAATGTGTAACATCTTGTTCGGTTTGTGAGGCCGAGGGGGGATGGTATTTTATTATTAATTTCTGTGGGTTAGCTAGCCTAAATGAGATCGGAGATTATCCGCAAGGACTACCTACCTACCGGTGTTTGTGGAATTTTAGCGACTTGGATACATATTCTGTCAAACGGAATCAAGCCAACGGGGAAAATGTCAACCATCGACAGTGAGCCTTAAAATTATTATTTTTTTGTATAAGGCGGCGGGCCTGTATTAATAATCCTTATCGTTGATGATAGATATTTGTAAGATGGGATCCAATACTGTAATGGAATGCATACCCCCAGTTGGGGATCATCTGTTTGTTGACAAATTAAGGAAATTTAATGAAAATGAAAAACAATGGCTACAGGCAGTGTATTAGCGAAACGTGACATGTAATTAAGGCGCAAAGAACCGTCAGGTATCTAAGGGACGTTAATTATTTTTTTTCGTTAAAACAAACAGGAAGGTAGCTTGAAGGTGGGACTAGGATTAATAAAGGGTTCGCCAAATAACTTTTTTTCGAAAATGCTATAAAAAAACAAACTACTGAATATTTTCTCAAATTTCTTTTTTTATTTGAAAGTACAATCCTTCCGGTTAACAATGGAAAACAATTTCATTCAAATGGCTGCCTCGGCTGGCCATGCAGTAGCCTACACGATCGGTCCAATTTTTAAGCACATTATCGATTGTGTGCAGCTGTATTTCACCAATGGCTTCACGAATATTGTCCTTTAAAGCGTCAATTGTCTCTGGCTTGTCGGCGTAGCACTTATCTTTTACGGCACCCCACAAAATAATAGTCCAACGGTGTCAAATCGCAGCTCCGAGGTGGCCAAACGACATCAGCTCTGCGGCTGATAATGCGATCTTCAAAAACAGGGCGCAAAACATCGAGTGTGTTGCATGTAGCGCCGTCCTGTTGAAACCAAATGTTGCCAATATCCTCCTCTTCAATGTTTGTGAACAAAAATTCGTTCAACATGGCCCGATAACGATCGCCATTGACTGTAACGGCCACTCCTTGCTCATTTTCGAAGAAAAATGACCCAATTATGCCTCTGGACCAAAATCCGCACCAAACAGTGACTCGTTTCGGGTGTATCGGCTTTTCAATGTATGCTTGCGGGTTTTCTGTGCCCCAAATTCGACAATTTTGCTTGTTTACATACCCGCCAAGATCAAAATGAGCTTCACCTGAAAAGATGATTTTTTTGGCAAAATCGGCATCTTCTCTGAGTCGATCGTAGGCCCACTTAGCGAAGCGAAAACGCATTGGATGGCCAGTTGGCTTCAACTCCTGAACCAATTGGACTTTGTATGGCGTCATACCAAGATCTTTATGCCAAATTCGTCTCAATGATGTCTCCGAAATGTTCAATTGTTGAGAACGACGGTGAATTGATGTTGATGGCGCTTCACGCACACTTTCTGCCACAGCAGCAATATTCTCGGGTGAACGCACTGTTTTTGGCTTTTCACGCTTTGGTTTATTGATGAGGATGTCAATTTCTTTCACTTTTTTCACAAGATAACGAACATACGGAGCTGACGGTGCTTCTCTTCTTCCAAAATCCGTACGCAATTTTTGCACACATTCTGCAACATTACCATGATTTTCAAAGTAATGTCGCAATATTTCCTAGTGTTGTTCAAGCGTATACACAACCAAATTCGTTCAGCGGAAGGATAAAACTAATTATCTGTCAAATCAGACATGAGCTAAGTATTACCATTCACGAAATAAGCACTAGTTGAAAAAAAAACGTTAGATGGCGGACCCGTTATAAAACATAAAGGTACTTGAATTTTCCACAGTCCTTGAAGTATCCTAATTTATATCTTAGAAAACTCTGACATTTTTTAAGCCAACGAATGAATACATTTTCAATCAATTTTTCAGATTCTTTGAAAAAGGTAAAAATGGATCTTAGCGTTCTGTTTCAAGGTGAGATTCACACGGGTGGTCAAATGTGATCACATGAAACCTTGAGTTTTCACCTAGCTGATGCCTACCAACTCCCACTTTAAGCTTTCCCGTTGCGACCGCGACCGCTGAGTGCCTTATACATTGACCACAGATAAGTTAAAGCCTTGGTCGCCTGTATCATGTCTTGGTGGCACCAGATGAGAGCGGGGGAAGGACGTGTACTCACACTAATGTAGATATTCCATTCCAGACGGCAGCGAAGGAACTACCAAGATTGAGTCAATATCGGCGTCTACAGTTTCAGTCAGGATGGACAAAGTGAGAAACCTATTTTCAGCTGCTTCGACATATTCGGACAACATGTCATCTAGGACTCTCAAAAGTGTGTCAAGCCCCTTGAACAGAGACTGTGGCGGATGGTGACTATGAGCCGAAAGGCGAACGTTTTCGTAGTGAAAACTGATGGCCCCTTGTTCTAGGGGTATCTACTAAATTGGAACTGGCCCTCTAGGTTAAGGGTTTTGCCAAAAATAAAAAAAAGCAGTTGGTTATGAGAGATTTTTCGATAACGGATCCCCTCAAATACCAACCAGTCCCAAAACGTCCACGGGCAACATCTTACGAGTAAGCATCTGGAACGTACGCACGCTGTAAACCCCGGGTGATTCTCAGAAACTTGAATCTCTTGCCGTAAAGAGTAGACATTACTGCGATCCAGGAAATACCTTGGACATACGTGCGATATTTATTACAGCTGCCACCCAAGACTGCACATGTAAAGATTCATTGTGAAGAGCCGATTCGACTTTAGGTGGGTTAATGATCGCCTGACTGTGCTCCGCATCAGAGCAACGTTTTGACCTTGTCGATAAGATTGAAGACTCTATCAAGGAGTCTTCTGCACGGAGCCTTTTCAGAATATAATCTGAAAATTTCACTAGGGAATTTCAATCCGAAAATCGGTAAGTAAAACATCTTCGGCGGGTTATATTTGAAAAGCACAGCCTTCACGAAACGACAACTTCTGCCCTAGCGGCAGCATGTGTTATTGTTCTCGGAATACGATGTAAAAATTGGTAAGGAAAACATCTTCTTCGGGTTATAGTTGGAAAGCAAAGCCCTATGAAACGATAACTTCTGACTTCGCGGCAGCATGTGATATTGTTATCAGCACCACCAGGTTCCCACGACTTCGGCGATCTCTAGATGGTCGAACTGCAAACCAAATCGACCATGCGATCATAGATGCGAGGCACGCGTCCAACATTCTGGATGTACAGACATTCAGAGAGGCAAACGTCAACTCTGAACATTTTCTCGTCGCAGCCAAATTCAGAGCCCGACTGTCCAACGAGAAGAAGCTACGAATAGTGAAAAAAAGAAGACTTCACATTGGACGCTTTAGGAAGTTCAGATTTCCAGAGTCTACAAACAACAATTAAGTGTGAGACTCCCCGTTGTGCCCTCATCCTCAACCAATGTAAACACCCAGTGGATACAGTATCTCAAAATAATCAAAAAAGTAGCCGAAACCACCATAGGCTACCAGCCACCCCCGAAAGGATATCCGTGGTATGATGATATATTTGCAAGTACCAAAAGGAGGTGACAAAAGGTGGCCTATAAAGGCACTACAACTCAAAACACTCGGCGGGCAGGTAGAGTACCGAATGAGGAGATGGGAAGAGAAAAATATCTTGAGTAGGGAAAAAGAGAACACGAAGCCTTCCATCTCAGGAAAATCGAAGAGTCTCGCTATATGGAGAATATCCGTCAATTCTACAAGAAAGCTAAACAACTGATAGCCGGCTTTAAAGTAGGAACGCAGGCTCTACGAAATAAAAATGGCAACCTAGTCACTGACGTGCAGGTAATTTCCTGCAGCTGGACATAACGCCGAGAGGGTAATAGGGCAAGAAACTGGTCAATCTATAGTCAACGAAGAGGTAATGCTCAACTAAAGAAGTTAGAGCAGCCGTAAAAAAAGAAGAACAGCAGGATAGCCGGTTCTGATGGATAAATTTAGGTTGTAATGGCTGCACGCGATGTGCGTGCACACGTAGGCCATAAAGGTTAGTTGTGGTAGGCTTCTAAGAAGGAGGTTAGAGTGTATTCTCTAGAGTTTCGATTGTCCTTGTGAAGAGCCGTTTACGTGCTATGATTTGGATAACGAAGATTCTTCTAGAAAACTTTGCATGTGGATGTCTAGAACTAGCTCTAGAGTTTTTAGTACAAAGGAGGCTAGACTGATTTGCCTGAATTCCTTCGCGGTCTCGTGGCCGCGTTTGCCTAGTAGTGTACGTGGTTTAGTATTAAGCAGCTTCTAAAAATTGACGCCAGCCATGGCACTGTTAGGTCTCGCATTCTCTGTAACATAACCGCGGAGGATTCTGTCCACCCTCCATCTGACCTTCTCAGAAAAGAAGGGTTGGAGTGTTCCTTAGACAGAATTTTGCTTAACCTAGCGGAGTCCTTAAGGGTTCCAATAGAATGGGAATATTCCCTTTGAATGTTTTTATATCTTTCTTATACAGAAGTTGTGTTTGTGGCAGATATTGAAGATTGATCTGGTCGTCTGTCTTACATAGAAGAGATCTTCATTCCACCACGGGGGAAGTGTCTTTTTGCTTCGCTTAACTGGACACGAGACTTTGTGATTCCAATCCTACAACTATCATTGTTCTTTTTTTTAATGTGATATCCAGGACGTCTAGCTGACCTTGAATGGCCCATACATCAGTATTCTCTTCGGAATTGAACGCTGCCGTTGGCCTTCCGCCGCCATCACTATTTAAGAGTAAGTAAGTAACCCCTGTTGTCCCAATATGTCAGGACAGGTCATGTAGTTTTTTCACTTTGTCCAGCCTAACTGTAGTCGCCATAGTTGTTTCCATCTTAGGAATTTTTGCCCTGCCATCTTCGTAGGTTTTCTTTTTGATTAGAAACCTTAACCCTGGCTAATTCTTGTCCGCGATTGTTATTATTTTTCCATCCTCCCTGCATATCTACAAAGCGTTAGATTATCAGCCACCTAACTGGTCTTTCGATGGCTAACTAGCAACTACACTTACTTTACTTTACTTTCGATGACGCTTACAGTCCGGGGTGGACCACGGCCTCAACCAACACATGCCTCTCCAGCCAGCTCGGTCCCTGGCTAGCTGGCTCCAGTTTCCCACACCAAGTTGGTTGAGGTCACTCTTCACTTGTTGGTGGGGTATTCCTCTGCTGCGTTTTTCCTCCGGGGTGGACTCAAAGAATCGACGGGCTGGGGCGCTGGTGTCCAAACACTCCAAGTGTCCCAGTCCTTTGTGGTGGCGTGAGCGCATATCACCTAAATATATTTGAATTTGGCTCTGAAGCCATTTCTGAAGCCTTCCTCTAATCCACATCCACACTGACTATGCTCCTTGCGACACTCACCGTAGTAAATGTAACACTTTTTCATCATCCTTATGTCTTCTACATCTCATCGCACTTCCTGGATGGCTGTAATGCCTGAATTGTAGCAGTCCAGGGTCTCCGCAAGTTATGCAGATGGTCTGTTTAGAGTCCGGATATTCCACGTGCATATCCGAAGGTCAGGGGGGGGGGGGGGCTCAGGGCGCGATGGTTAGTGCGATGAACTGCCGCGCAGGAGGTCTGGGTTCGATTCCCAGCCGTAGCAACACCTAAATGATTTTTCACTGGCCCTCCTCTCGTGATGATCTGACAAATCATCCGAGTAGTATCAATTGTCAAGAATAGCTTATCTCAACTTAGCCGTTCGGAGTCGGCATAAAACAGGAGGTCCCGCCATCGTGCAAGAAGTACACACGCACACATGAATGGTTGTGAGAAAGCTAGGCCCTGGGTACTAACGAGCCTGTTGCGCCAAAAATTTGTATTTTTTTTATATCCGAAGGTCATTGCCCTTATTTCGTTTTCCGAGGGTTGTCAAAGCTGAAATCATCCATATCCGAGGCTTGTGGTTGTTTCGGAACTAATTTTTTCCGTGGTAAGGAAGTTGTCCCGACGCACAATCCCTTACCTAGAGGGATAGGTCCTTTGTTAAACCCATTGGACGAAAGGTCGAAAAAACCGATTCTTATTGGGATATGTCCAAGTATCCCATATAAGGTGTTCACTAAGTAGTTCGGCCTGACTAGAACTGGAGACGCCACCGTTGATTCCATCTACAGAATTCCTTCGCTGCCTCCACATTTGTGTGGAATACCTTTGTGGGAGCACTCTTTCGATCGTTGCGGGGTAATTAGTAGCGATTTTCACTTTGACCTGTCGAGTCGACCATGGGTTGCCCTTCTGCGGAAACGAGTTGCGCGATCGCATAGCTCTAGGTTTCATCGTAACAGTCACCGCGACAAGGCTTACCCCATGGAGGAGAGTAGCTACACTATTTAGACAATATTCGTGTTCACATTTAACCTGTCGACTATTTGGAGCCTGTCCACTTTTTCGGGGCGATTTCCAAGCAGTAAAAGCTCTAACGCTACCTTTTCAGATAGCTTCGATTCAGCAAAGGTGTAACTTCTTGTTGTTGATGGTTCTACGAGTAGAAGTTCTATAGAAGCTCTATACAAGCAACTGAAAAGTGTTTTGGTCGGGAGAAGCCAATATTAACTGGGATATAAGTCAAAAATAAGGTTGAAAATTTGACACAAATATTAAATGACTGCAAGGGCGCCTTGTTAAATCTGTATGACGATGTTCATTTAGAAAAAAAATAATCATCCTCGATACGATTGTAGCCTCATAACATCACTGACAAGTACAAGCACTTATTACTGATCTACATACCCCAATACCCTCTGAAGGGTACACTAATGGTTTCTGAGAATATTGTAACAAATCCACTACCGGTCCCATTTGTCTTGGTTAGCAGAAGCTGATTTTCCAGAAACAAAAAAACTCGAAAGATCTTTGCTCCATTGGCATCCCCAATTCACGTACACACATATACATATTTAATTCAAATTGTTATCCTTCCATTAAACAGTTTAACTCCCTATACTAAGACGGATCCTTTTGTCTGAGAGCAGAGCCCCCGAAATATTTTCCTTTTGCAATATTCAATATCCTGTCATTCGGCATTTTATTCACTCACATGTATAAATTGTGTATCTCCATATGCAAACCGGGAAAAAAACAGGACAAACAAACAATAACAAACCAATTAAATAATTCACCATACATGTAGTATGTCATTGGGTATACAGGACAATTTATGCATAGTCATTCGAATGAAAGGAACGCCAGGAGCAGCATTAGCGCAGATCACAGAGAACAACAAAAACCAAAATGAAGAAAGTACACAGACCAAATCGTCGAAATCCCCTAGTCAAACAATAAATTGTCATATATTATTCCGTCTTCCTTGGCACGGAGAGGACGAACGAAAGGACTTAATACGAGATCTCTTCGTTTGGCTTTTTAAGAGTCCCACGTGGCAAATATCTAATCACAAACACAAGCAACACGAAAACCACATTACATCGCACTAAACGTTAGGCTCCAACCAACCCATGTCCGTGTCCTTTAGTGGGGCAGCGTTGATTTCCTTTTTATCTGTTCCAATGTTTGGATCGGTTCATCCTATTTACGAGATTGGTTCGATGTTTTTGCTTCACAAAGGATATGTCGGTCAAACTGTTTTTTTTTATGTCGTCGGTAGGATGCGGTAGTTTGAGTGAGTGGGCAGGAGCCTACAATTATCATCTATTCGCCACCCTCGTTGATAGTGTTCAGTTACACTGATTGAGATAGTAGTTCGAGATGGAAAATAAGGATAATCTGTCGCCGCCGCATTTTTCCAACCAACACAGAGAGCGAGAGAGAGTATGAAGAAGACAACTTTGTCTAGTGAGTGGACGACTCTAGGCAATGTTGAGCAACAGTGCGGGGAAGCAGAATTTTCCTGCATAAGGACACTCGAATAGAGGTAAACATGTTTGGGATTAGTTGGTGGATTTCTGTCCACAGGGGTTGTGTGCTGTGGTGTTGACACGGGGATTGTTACAAATGAGTCTGAACGATGGGTGTTCCTCTGTCCTGTGTGTTCCAGCCGGTTGCCCGGCACGAGTGAAAGTGAATAGAAGGAGGATTGCTTTCGCTTTGTCCTGGTTCTCGGAGATAATTACATACTCGCATGGTCGGTGATCACTTAAGATAGTCATCGTATAGATGAGACCAAATGGTATTCTGGCTCTGAGGTTGTTTTCCAATTAAACTGACTGCCGAGTTGGATAGATATTGTTTACACTACCTTATCCACCCACTTCTTGTTGCATGGAAATTTCATATGTTATGGAGGAACCTTTCTCTGTTAACTCTTTTGTTAGAAGCTGCCCATTTAGAGATGCCATCGGGCGATTTAGAACGCGGTTGGTTAGCAGGAATGAACTGTGATCAATCATAGGCAAATTGGGTAAAATTCGTCCGTATATTCCGACCTTCCCTAGACGGGAGAAAACATGAAATCCTTCAAGCCAATGAAATCAAGAGTTATAGCCTGTTTCGGGATTTTGGGTTTTAAGGATAGGTATTATGTTTTCCTTCCAAGACACCATTTGTTGTATTTGTTATCGAACGTCTTTCGAAATCTACTGGGTGAATCTCATCCCAGCTAAATACCGTACGGTTAACCTTGAGGAGTATTTTTAAATTTACATTTTTCCCCGTTTTCCTGGGTTTATATCCTTGAAGACGAAATAACAACCCAATCACGGTAAAAAAAGGGGTCTTTGACACCGGCCATTGAAACTCCAATCAAGGCTATCTCATGTCCGGAGGTGGTTCAATAGAATTCGGCTACTACCCATACTGTTCAGGATACGATAAATAAATTCTTCCTGAAATATTTTACGTTGGGTGTTGCAGATGAAGGGTAGACACTGTGCGGTGTTAGTATGGACAACGCTTAATCGATGTTATTTCGACGACACATCAATTGCACTTATTTCACCATCTATGGTATCTGGTATCAAGGAATACCGGTCGGTTCCAACTGGATTTGACTTCAAGGAAAAACCTATTGTTACGAAGCAATCTATAGCTTCGGAAAGGAATGATTTAACTGTTGGCAAGGATGCTAAACGAACAAAGGACAACGATACTCATACCTCCATCTGTGTTCTAAGCTGAGATGAACTTAGAAAAATTGTTAGCTGTCTTGTAACAAAGCGTTACTTTTGGGAGTTTCTGATATGTGATGAATATCAGTATGGGTTCCCATGACTCGATATTTATTTCCAAATTGGAAAGAGCATGGATGCACTGGTTGCTTATGTCATGCAAGGATTTTAAACTTTCAGCAGACTCAAATTGAATCTTTTGCTGTTCTAATAGTATTTTTAATTGGGTGTTCACTAATTTCCTTTTATTTTGGAACCTATCAGTGATAATTTCCCAAGCCGATGCATAGCCTTTGTCATCGACTGGAAGATGTGATATCAAATCACCGGGTTTGTCACCCAACGATGATTTAAGAAATTGTAGTTTTTGAACGTCCGATAGATCGACGTTTTGATCTATTAAGTTTTCAAAAACGTTATAACGGGTGATTTTTTAAGAGGTTTAGAACTTTAAAAAAAAAAAACACAAAAAATTCGAAAAATTGAATGAAATATTTATTTGAATCGATAGTTTGAACCTTGCAATTTAATGTTTAAAGATAATTTCATGCAAATGTTGACCGCGGCTGCGTCTCAGGTAGCCCATCCGCTGAGTCCAATTTTGGCATACTCTTTCACACATATCGGCCGGTATCTCACGAATGAATGCATGGATGTTGGCTTCCAGTGCGTCAATCGAAGCGGGCTTGTCCCTATAGACATTAGCCTTGACATACCCCCACAAAAAATAATCTAATGGTGTCAAATCGCACGATCTAGGCGGCCAATTGACCGGCCCGAAACGTGAAATTAACTGTTCACCAAACTCGCCTCGCAATTGCGCCATTGTTTCGCGTGCTGTGTGGCATGTGGCACCGTCTTGTTGAAACCACATATCATGCAAGTCAAGAACTTCCATTTCGGGCAAAAAAAAGTTTGTTATCATCGCTCGGTAGCGTTCACCATTGACAGTAACGCTGCGATTCGCATCATCTTTGAAAAAATATGGCCCAATAATGCCACCGGCCCATAAACCGCACCAAACAGTGGCTTTTTCGGGATGCATTGGTAGCTGTTGCAATGCTTCTGGCTGATCTTCACTCCAAATGCGGCAATTTTGCTTATTTACGTACCCATTCAACCAAAAATGAGCCTCATCGCTGAACACAATTTTTCGATAAAAAAGCGGATCCTCGGCCAGCTTTCCAAGAGCCCATTCACCAAGAATTCGGCGTTGTGGTAGGTCGGCTGGCTTTAGTTCTTGCACCGGCTGTATCTTAAAAGGCTTTACGCCCAAATCCTTCCGCAAAATTTTCCACGTAGTGCTGTAACAAAGGCCTAACTGCTGGGAACGGCGCCGAATCGACATTTCGCGGTCTTCTGTCACACTAGCTGATACGGCCGCAATATTTTCTTCACTACGCACAGTACGTAAACGTGTTGGTGGTTTAATGTCCAACAAAGTAAATTTGGTGCGAAATTTGGTCACAATCTTCCGAATAGACTGCTCAGAAGGTCGAGAATGCCGATCATAAAATGGAAGCAGCGCGCGATGAACATTTCGAACCGAGCACGAATTTTGATAGTAAAATTCAATAATTTGCAAGCGTTGTTCATTTGTAAGACGATCCATGGTTAAATTGCAAACCAAACTGAAGCTGTTTGACAGTGACACAAGGTACTAAACACACGTCAGCTGTCAAAACCAGTGTTGCCAAAACCAAACCAGCTAAAAAATCACCCGTTATAACCCCTTGATTTACGCGATTCGGTCTGATTTTGGTATTCTGCAAAATCCGAGGATAATTCTTCGAGAATACGTTCTTGTCTTTCGATGGACTTGACCAGTTTCGACATGCTTATTCTTTTAAATCACTCTTTTTATTTCAATATTTGAATATATGTATTAGGTTTAAATATATTAGGTTTAGGTACTTAATTAATATGCGTAGATATTAAAATGTATTCAAATTGCAAAAAAGGATTGATAAAGGGAAATAAATTCCTACCTTAAATTGCTTTTGCAACCGTAACTTTAGTATCGGTAACTCTCAGTTACAGTTGCATAAGGCTTTGCGTTGCACAGTTCTCCTTGCTGTGATTGTTGGCCGTTGTAATTTGACTTGCTAGCGTTGTACCGCTTTCAGGCTGTTGGCTGGTTGTACCGCCTTCAGTTATACCGCTTGAAGACAGTTGTACCGCTTTCAGTTGTGCCGCTTGAAGAAATATGTACCGCTTGTATATCACTGTACCACTATGATGCCGTTTGGCAGAAATCGTTGACTCGTTGATATTGAGTATTTACGGCATGAAATAAATTGTTTCTTAGCAAAAGATAAAGGTACTAGAGGAAAAATTTCCTACCTTAATTTGCTTTTGCAACTGCAACTTCAGTATCGGTGACTATGAGTTACAGTTGCAGAAGGCTTTTTGTTGCACAGATTCTAGCTGTGTTTGATGATGTTGGTCACTTTCACTTTCACTTGCAGATTGCTGTACTGCTTTTAGACCGTTGTACCACTTGCGGATCGATGTACCACTATGAATTCATTGGATGCAGGATCGATGTAACATATGAATCCGTTGGATGCAGGATCGATGTACCACTATGAATCCGTTGGATGACTCGTTGTATTCCGAGTATTACGGCATAAAATGTGTTGGTCAATTACTAGAGCAAAGTTCGAAAGGACAAATTCCTACCTTAATTTGCTTTTGCAACTGCAACTTCAGTTTAAGAAACTATGAGTTACAGTTGCAGAAGTTGTTGCGTTGCACATTTTCTCACTGCGATTGATGACGATGAAATATCGTTTGAATCGTCCTAGGCACTCCGTTGATGATTGGGTATGCTTCACTTCACTTTTTTATTACAATTTTAATTGGCCGCGGTTGTTTAACAAAGCTCGAAGGACATGTTCTAAGCTGAGATGAACATAGAAAAATTGTTACATGATAGCTGTCTTGTAACAAAGCGTTATTGAAATTATGCGCGATTGAAAAACTCGACACTTGGATAACTCGTTATAAATTTATTATACTGATGTTAATCGTTTGTCTGTAAGATGACAAGTGTCGTAATTTGTTCACACTAGTTCCCATGAAGCATCGCCGTTGATCGCTACTGTACATGATACATTGTTTCATTTCAAAAATGATTCGGTCAGTGCACTTTAGCCTTGAACTTGAAAATTAGTTTATTTATTTACTAAACGTTATTTTGCTTATGAGAACTATGTATTATCACATGTGTGTGTGTGACCTATTTTAACATTAATGCCCCCTATGTGATGTGAGGGTTAGAGGTAGTGCATATACTATACAATGCATTCTCTCCTTGTCTCTTATTAACTTGGTTGTTAAAGGCAATTGTCCGACAACCAGTGTGACATTTTTGAATTTACATGTGAGGGTGAGAGAGTGCATTGTAATGCTTATTGTTATTGTACCTTTGACATTTAGTTTGTTTTTTATTTTTCCAGTGATTACAACGCTCGTTTTATTGTTTCTCCGAGTTTTACTTTAATAAAATTCGTAAACGCGCGAGTTTTTATCGTCGGCTTACCAATTGATCATATTTAAACTAGTCATCTGCGATATTCGTTACAATTATTTATACATATCTCGACGACTAGTTCAATATGCCGATTTGGCCTACATCAATGTCAAATGTGCAATTCCCATTTACATGTTTTTTTGTTTTACAATTTTTTTAATTTTTGTGTTTTTTGCTCTGGTGTTGATTGGTGTTGTATGGTGTTGTGTTGTCAAATTGCGTTGGGAACCAACAATCTGGAATATTTGAACGCTTAATAAGATGCATCAGACAGCACTAGTAAGGGGTGATCCAAGTAGAGATACTTTTTTCAATAGCCTTTTTTGACAGATCACGTGTGAGTCGTGTCATGCTGTCATGTTATTTTTGTTTAGTATTGTTTGGCATTTCATAATGGAAAGACTTACGCGTGAACAACGTTAACAAATTGTTCAACTTTATTATGAAAATTCACGTTCTGTGAGGAATGTGTTTCGTGCACTTCGCTCGACTTATGGTCAACATAATCGGCCTACTGAGCGTACTTTTCGCAACACCCATTTGAGACCCAGCATTCATTATTGGATAATATTCGACCGAATAGACCACGTCCAGCACGCTGTGAAGAAAATATAGCGGCCGTAGCTGAGAGTGTACACGAAGACCGTGGAGAGTCGATTCGGCGCCGTTCGCAGCAACTCGGACCATGATAACCGACTATTTGATGCTTGAAATTGAAGCTCGTGATCTCGGCGACATTTGGTTTCAGCAAGACGGCGCCACTTCCCACACATCGCATAAATCAATGGACTTATTGAGAGAACATTTCGGTGAGCACATAATTTCACGTTTTGGGCCGGTCGATTGGCCACCAAGATCGTGTGATATCACACCGTTAGACTTTTCCTGTGGGGATATGTAAAGTCAAAAGCTTATACCGACAAACCCGCTTCGATTCAGGCCTTGGAGGAAAACATCACGCGTGTCATTCGCCAGTTACCAGTCGAAATGCTCGAACGAGTGATCGAAAATTGGACTCAACGGATGGACCATCTGCGACGTAGCAACGGCCAACATTTGATAGACATAATCTTCAAAAAATAAATGCCAAAGAATGTTCTTTCAAATGATAACAAACATTCTCCATTAAATTTGAATTTTCTGAGTTTTTTTCTTTAAAAAAGTAGGGAACCTCGAAATGGATCACCCTTTAGAACTACTAAACTGCTACAAAGCAGACATTACTACCAGGCAAAAAGGAGTATGAAAACGGTGATTTATACTATACGGTTAGAGCGAGCAGGAACGACGATGATTCGGATAAGCATTTACTATATGCCACAGACCTTAGAAATAATTCTTATACTTCAAAGATACATAAGCCTTATATGAGCTCACGATCTGCCGAAGGAAAACGATGACATAGCAAAGGATTGTTTCTTAGAGCTGCTGGACAATACTTATTTTCGACTACCGTAGTTCGATATTAGGATCGTGGTTGGGGATTTTAACCTACAGGTAGTAAGAGAGCCATTTTTAGCAGTACTGTCGGAAAACACAGCCTACACAACACAAGGCTAATCTGCAGGTGAAGATGAGAGCCGCCATTGAGCTCTATAGGCAAAGAAAGAAGCTTGCTTTTCACAAAGAAGAACCAAGCTCAAGAAAAGCGCTCGATCGAAGATATAGAGAGGTCCCACACCAGAAATGATGTTCGCAAGTTTTACCAAAGTGTAAAACGTCAAAGCCAGTGATATAACAAGGCTCGAATAGAATCCTGTCAATAAAACAAAATAAATACATTTTTGGCGCAACAGGCTCGTTAGTTCCGAAGGCCTAGCTATTTCAGCCAATCATTTATGTGCGCGTTTGTAATTCTTGTATAATGACGGAACCTCCTGTTTTATGCCAACTCAGAACGGCTAAGTTGAGATAAGCGTTTCTTGACAATTGATACTTCTCGGATTATTTGTCAGTTCATCACGAGAGGAGGACGAGTAAAAAATCATTCAGGTGTTACTATGGCTGGGAATCGATCCAAGACCTACTGCGCGGATTTCATCGCACTAACCACTGAGATGATGAAAATGGAAAAATCGTAGTTGAGACACAGTCCATGCTGAAGATATGGAAGAACTACTTCTGCAGACTGTTTAACGGTAATGACGATCAATATTCAGCTGTCAGGCAGAACGAACCAACCACATACTATGGGGGACGACAGTGATAACTATCAACCACCCGACCTAAGTGAAGTGTGGATAGATCTATCAAACTCAAGCTTAACAATGCTACCGGAAATGATGGTCTTCCCGCAGATAAATTGGTATCACTCACCAGCACATAAGAAAAATTTAGTTGGATGAAAGTAAGCCTGCAGAATGGAACCTCAAAATTGTTTGCCCAATCCACAAAAAGGAACTGCGCCAACTATATAGAGTCTCCCCAACATCGCATACAATATCATATCTGACATAAAATGTGAACTCCTGAAACTGTTTACAAACAACCTGATCGGCCCTTATCAGTGCGGTTTAACGCCAGAAGAGTCAAGAACTGATCAAAACTTCACATTTCGGCAGATTCTGAAAAAAAACCCAAGAAGTAAAAATCGATACCCACCACCTATTCATCGATTTCAAAGCCGGATACGGTAGCATTTATAAAGACGATGTCATGATGGGGAAATCTCGCTGGTCCTTAAGGGTCGGGAATGACCACACTGACACATTCGATATAAAAAAAGGATTTAGGCAAGTCGATGCACTGCCATGTGACTTCTTTAATCTCATTCTTGAGAAAATTGTAAAAAAAAACTCCCGAGCTAATACGAGGGACAATATTCCATGAATCTGTGCAACTACTAGCATACGCCGACGATATTGACATCATTGGTAGGACTCAACGTGATGTCATAGCCACGTTTGCTAGTATAGAGTAGGGAGCGGTAAAAATGGGTTTAGCAGTAAATTAGGGTAAGACTAAGTATATGCTGTCAACACGAAAGGACACCTTACATCAACGAATTAGACAGAACTTCATCATTGACAGATAAAACTTTGAGGTAGTACGGGACTTTGTCTACCTCGGCTCCGCTATTAACTCTGACAACATCTCGTCAGAAATCAAACGAAGAATTACTCTTACCAATCGCTGTTTCTTCGGGCTAAGAAGACAATTTAGGAGATCCTATATAAGACCCTGATCATCCCAGTCCTGCTCTACGGCGCTGAAGCATGGACCGTATCAAAAGCGGATGAAGAAATCCTTGATAGATTCGAGAGGAAAATTCTTGGAAAAATCTTCGGGCCCGTTTGCGTTGACGGGCTATGGAGACGAAGATTCAACCAAGAACTATACGAGCTGTACAGCGACATGCCCCTGGTCAAAAAACTCCGCATTGGACGTCTAAGATGACTAGGACATGTAGAACGAATGGACACCAATACTCCGGCTCTCAGAGTCTTCGATTCCCAGCCAGACGCCGGACGCAGTAGAGGAAGACCTCGCCTTAAGTGGCGCGCACAAGTGGAAACCGACCTCAACCAACTTGGAGTGCGCAACTGGAGGCAGTTAGCTAAGGACCGGGCTAATTGGAGAGGCATGTTGGTTGAGGCCCAGGTTCATTCCAGACTGTAGCGCCACTTAAGAAGAAGAAGAAGAAGACTATGTCAACAAGCTAAATTGCCGGATTTGGAGTGAAGAGAATCCACATGAGACCTTGAGAGACGCCATTACATCCACAAAAACTATCTGTTTGGTGTGCTCTATGGGCTGGTGGAGTCATTGGGCCATACTTCTTCCGAAATGATGGTGGAGAGTCAGTTACCATTAATGGAGACCGGTATAGAGCGATGTTACCGACTATCTTGTTCCCGAATTGGATGGCATGAATGTGGATGAGATCTGGTTCCTACAAAACGGCGCTACATGCCACACAGCGCACGTCACAATCGATTTATTGAAGGAAACGATGAGCTCATAATTTCGCGGAATTGACCTGTCAATTGGCCACCAAGATCGTGTGATTTGACACCATTGGATTATTTTCTTTGGGGATATGTGAAGTCGCTCGTCTACGCCAACAAACCAACATTCGTGGCGTTATTGCCGACATACGGCCCCAAATGCTCGAAAAAGTGGTTGAAAGTTGAACCTCTAGACTTGGCTTTATTCGAACCAGCCGCGGCGGCCACATATTTACTTACTTAAGTGGCGCTACAGTCCGGGATGACCCTGGGCCTCAAACATTATGCCTCTCCAATTAGCCCGGTCCTTAGCTAACTGCCTCCAGTTGCGCACTCCAAGTTGTTTGAGGTCGATTTCTACTTGTGCGCGCCACTTAAGCGAGGTCTTCCTCTATTGCGTCCGACGTCTGGCTGGGAATCGAAGACTCTGCGAGCCGGAGTATTGGTGTCCATTCTTTCTACGTGTCCTAGCCATCTTAAACGTCCAATGCGGAGTTTTTTGACTAGGGGTATGTCGCTGTATAGCTTGTATAGTTCGTGGTTGAATATCCGTCTCCATAGCCCGTCAACGCAAACGAAGATTTTCCGAAGAATTTTTCTCTCGAATCGACCAATGATTTCTTCATCCGCTTTTGATACGGTCGATGCTTCAGCGCCGTAGAGCAGGACTTTGATAATCAGGGTCTTATATAGGATCTCTTTAGTAGTTCGAGTGAGGGCTTTACTACTAAATTGCAAGAGTAATTCTTCGTTTTATTTCTGACGAGATGTTGTTGTCAGAGTTAATAGCGGAGCCGAGGTAGACAAAGTCCCGTACTACCTCAAAGTTATATCTGTCAATGGTGACGTTCTGTCCAATTCGTCGATGTTGTGTGTCATTTCGTGTTGACAGCATATACTTTGTCTTACCCTCATTTACTGCTAAACCCATTTTTGCCGCTTCCTTCTCTATACTAGGAAACGTGGCTGTGACATCACGTTGAGTCCTACCAATGATGTCAATATCGTCGGCGTATGCTAGTAGTTGCACCGTTTTTTGGAAAATTGTGCCTCTGGTGTTGGCTCGGGAGTTTTGTACAATCCTCTCAAGAATCAAATTGAAAAAGTCACATGACAGCGCATTGGCTTTCCCAAATCCTTTTTTTGGTATCGAATGTGTCGGTGAGGTCGTTGCAGCGAGAATCCACCTTCATCCTATACAAACGGACGAGTTTTGGCGGCTTTGAAATCGATAAATAGGTGGTGGGTATCTTCAGGGAATTTTTAAGTCCCGAAGAACTGAGGAAATCTTCGGCTGAAAGTATTATCAGCTACATTAGGAAAGTAGAAGCGCTACTAACCTAAAAAAAACATCTGACGGCAAGCACAATAGATCTTTTAGGTCGATGTGTATATTACTGCTTAGGCAGGTCAGAACTTAGAAAAAAAAAAATAAAGCCAAATTCATGGACATTAAAACGATTTTCTTGTGTTTTATTTTAATTCGAAGTTCTATACCTCTAAAAAAAAAAACACCCTCTACCTACCTAAGAAATCGAATGTTTCAGTGAGGTCGTTGCCGATCTTGATGGAGCAGCGGTAATTCTTCTTCATCGTCATTCTGGACAGACGGTGGGTATACCAAAACTCGACATGGCCCTGCATAGTTATTTTCTTTGCATCAGTCAAACGATACCAAGGTTTAGTTCTTCAGCTATATGTATCTACTTTGATCCGACAAAATGTTGCTAATGAGTTGAAGTATGTTAATTACCAAATCATCCCCATCGCCACTGATACTAATTGTCATTGTACTCATTGTACCGAAGTCATAATATCCAACTTAAGGATAAATATATCCCAGTGTTTACAATCGCCTAAATGTGTATGCGTTTATTCCGAATGAAGTCATTTCCACAAATATCTACCCAACAATTTGTATCTAATTATCAATTAACCATGTCTAGATACACACTGCAGTTTTGCCCATTGCCCGTCACCAGCAGCAACATTTCTGCTTGAATCTTCATTTCCTACTATGTATCTTCTGAATTCGTATCAAAAAAAATCCATCTCCCCACAGCAACACTATTGCATTTCGCTTCACAAAGCTTCGTGTTCGAGGGAAACCTTCGCATCAGCTTGCTGCTGCAGTAAACCAAAAAAAAAATGTTTCCACAAACACACCCTCACAATC
This sequence comes from Rhingia campestris, assembly GCA_932526625.1. NCBI lineage: Eukaryota > Metazoa > Arthropoda > Insecta > Diptera > Syrphidae > Rhingia > Rhingia campestris. The sequence continues at coordinate 177,243,465 of OW052182.1, forward strand.
GCGAAACAACCTTTTCTCCGTTTTGTTGCCAGCTATGGCTTTGCTCATTGCTGCCTCTGCTGTGGGCCTGTGGCTGTGGCAGTGTGGCTATGCCTATGCTGAAGCTGAACCTGAACCTGTTAAACCAGTTGGACCGGTTCACGAAATAAGCACAGCACAAGTCAACATTCAACACACAACACTACAACAGCACAAGAAGCGAGAACATAATATTCCCAAACAACAAAATGTAAACATTCACTCACACATCCATCACCATCGCTAGCAACATTGATGCCCATCCATCGCACACTCGTAAAACCGCCTATCCGTACACATAACGAAAATGTTGCAATCGACCTACGTACACTTTCAACACTACTGTACAAATCAGTTCGGTGAAAGATCTCTGTTGCGGCGGAGCTACGTTGTGTTGTTTACGGGCGGACTTTATAAAGCGTGCTATTTACCACAAAAAACAACAAAAATACCAATAGAGCGTCTAAAATTCGACTTGACTCGAATCTCGGGTTTTGAAAAAAAAATATACGAAAACGAAAACTTGACGAATTTCGAGTGAGATGGGAATTAAATGAAATTAAAGTGCGTAAAGGAAATATCATAACAAGAAAAAAAAATCCTTTAAACGGTTGTGAGAGTGAATTAAACGTGTGCGTGAACATATCGAAGGAGTTGATTTCTTTCTTTCGTGGTGCAACATTATTTTTTTTTAATAAAAGAAAACTTGCCTCCATCAAGCGTTACTCCTAGAGGCCAAAGCATCATGGATAACCCGTCATCGGCATCCTCTTCGTCGTCGTCGTTTACGTTCTTGTTGTTGTTGTTTTCCACTGCACAATACAATTACGTTGATACCTGTTAGACGGGTTTTTTTCTTCATTTTCCCTTTGTCAAGTATTTCTTAACTTGCTTTACCTACACCTCCGTCTGCCATTACTGCTCGTTGTTGTTGTTGTTTCTCTTACACCTTTCAACAGATTTTTGTTCGTTATCTCGGTTTTCCCTTTATTTCGTCTTTCTGGTTTTTACCTCTTTGTGTATGCTGTTCTTGTGAAGATCTCTTCAAAGAAAAAAAAAATTAAATTCTCAAAAGAAGGTGAATTTGTGTGTGTGCAAAGAGTGAGAAAATAGCAGTAAAAGAAATACCGATAGCAGAAGTGTAACGTAAAAGAAGAGAGCAAAAGATCAGCGATCGTGCAAAAAAAAAAAAAATATTTCGTCGCGTATCCTTTTTATTTGTTTGTGCATCGGGCGTTCACGGGAATATTTTTTTTTTCGACAAACAGATTCGAAGGAGTCAAGACTTGGCTATCGAAAAGTGATAAGAAAAAAACGCGCGAAAAAGAATAATTTATCGGAATCTCCACCTTGCAACAAGGATACTCCACTGATTTTGAAATAACAATCCAACATCCATCCCTAACCCATTCACCACATAGCTACTACACTTTTATGTGTAAGGATTAAACAAGAAAAAAAGAAGAGAATTTTACTTTTCTTTCGGTTTCGATATCCTGATTCCTGATTTCAGTTTTTTTTATCGTACATCACATCAAAATCATCGCATTCCATCTATCTATCTACAGAAGGATCTTAGCAGAGAAATTCAACTCAATGGATACTTCAAAATTTATTTTTATCGGTAAGTTACCTTGCTATCGACTATTGTGGAAAGACCTGGGTATAGCATTGATATCCTTGTTCTTGAGTGTCATTCAATGGAAGGGGGATATTTTATTTTATTTTTATTATCATACTCAGTTTACGAGGATAATGTTGAGGTAGGAGAGGTGAGGGGGGGCGGCAAGATAATGTTCCGGCAGTATGTGGAGCAAAAATAGACTTGCTATCCACGTTGGAGTTTCACGATGGTGTGTGTTTATTTTTTTTTTTTGAGAAGTTAGTCCTTTCATGAATGGTTGGTTATTTTTGTTTGTTTTTGTACAGGACATGTCGACATCAAAAGATGTCATTAGGTGAACGAAGTTCGGCTATTCCTTTACTCTGTGGGTGTTCTGGTCCTGGAGTGTGGGATATGGGAAAATATTTTATTTATCATTCGAGGATGATAAGACAAAGTGTCAGAATAAATGTCCAATATGATTAGACAGTTGTTGAAGTTGGGCAGGTACCCATAGACTTGATATTGGGATGGAAGTAGGTAGGTACTTTCAGAAAAAGGACTTCGCAGGTGCTTATACATTTTTAATTGATTTTACCTACAGTCAAAGGTCTGTAGAATAGAAGGATCAGAATCCTCCTAATAATCCTTATACTGGTACGCCCGTGGGGTTGGCGGTTCGACTTCAAAAAGTCACATAAATATACCCGATTTCGGATCACTACAGACTACACCGAGGACAATCAAATGCTGGTGTTGATGCGTACAAGTGTAATGCAGGAGGTTGAAGGTCTAGCTCTCTTCCGCGGATAGATTAATTGATGGACCCTCTATCAGTTACACATTTGGGTTAGCAAGTTCAAAGGATTTTTTTTTTTTTTTGAAGTAACCCTCCATTTTGGCATAAAACAGAAAGTCCCGCCATCGTCATGCACACATGGATGATTGTGAGAAAAAGCTAGGCCCTGGCTACTTACCAGCCTGTAGCGCGTGGATTTTTAAGCCATCTACTTGGAACGGCATTTCCTGATCAGTTTATGTTTTTAAATATCCACAGGCCTAGTTATTTTTCTCAGCTTCGCGGAACCTATAAGGCTTAAAGTGCTCCGCAAAATGATGATTGCAGATTTTTATGGTTGGTATGAATGGTTATGGTTATGAATGGCTGTGGCTAGGCCCTGGCTACTTACCAGCCTGTAGCGCGTGTATTTTTAATCCCTCTACTTGGAACGGCATTTCCTGATTAGCTAATGTTTTTAAATGTCCACAGGCCTAATTATTTTTCTCAGCTTCGGGGAATCTTTAAGGTTTAAAGTGCTTCCAAAATGATGGTTGGGATGTTTTTGACCCTGCTACTGATTTTTCCCCTAGGGTAGGTGCAAACCTTCCATAGATGCTATGAGAGTGGTGCCAGATACTTACCGACTAAAATCACCACCCTTCGATATAAATTGTTAGTTACTGCAACTAAGATAAATCTTATCAAGCAGTTTGTCTTTCACGAAAACGTTTGGCAGGTTACATTCCATTGAAAGATCCTGCATGTTCCGCGATTTAGGCATGGTTAATCCTAATCTTGACAAGTCTAAAGGTTTCATTCTTTGTAGGGCTGTCATCCAACATTTGTGGGACTGTATTGTTGATATGTCTGATTAGTCGGTTTTTATGCTTTCGCGTGAAGCTTCGATTGTAGGAATGACGATAACCTCATCTTCCATGGTGCTTGGACAGTTCCCCTATGCACTTTATTTTGAAAAGTTTGTAAAATATTGGCATTTTTTTGTACAACTCCAAATATGTATACCGTAGGTTCAAACCCGCTTCGGTACTACGCTGGGAGTATTTTCCGAGTAGCCGGGACATTTGATTACGAGTTCTTTACGTTTGATTTTCACATGCGAATTCCATTTCAGCTTTGCGTCGAGCATCATTGCCAGTGTACTCATTCCGTAACCTTTTGCAGACGAAGCCAAATAGGTACCTGGGTACTGTTTCCGTAACGATGATCGTTGACGATAACTTTTAAAACGATTATCGTTGACGATAGTCAAGGAGACTTGGTAGGTACGTTGTGCGTTGTTTTTTAATTCTGTGTGTGCATATTTATACAAATTACGTAGGTACCCAGACATTTTTCGTCACTATCCTCAACGATAATCGTTTTAAAAGTGACCGAATGAGTACTCCGGTATTTGGCTTCGTCTGCAAAAGGTATTCGGCGCAAGTTCAGAAAAATCGTCAAGTCTTTAGTTTTCTTACAGATACAATTCATGTGAACAGAATTAGTTTTGTTGAGGGCAATCCGCCAGTCCCTGGTCAATTCATTCGCATTATTAAGTTCGTTTTACTCGAATATCGGGCTACAGTTTTCTTTCCCCGATCGTTTTATCTACTGCTAGGATAGCGGTGTCATTGGCAAACGTAGGAATGGTTTATTCCATCTCCTTTCGGTTGGTATTGCCGGTCGCACTGTAGTAAAACATTGAAAGGGTATTCCTAACCCCTTGAGTGCGCTAAAATTAAAAACAAAAATTAAAACAGGTAGAGAAGCGGCCCAAGAACACATCCTTATGGTACGCCGGCCGAACTTTCTTTAAGCTCCGAGTATTCGTTTCCATGACTAACACCGAAGAGTTTATTCCTGAGAAATGATACCAGGATATCGTATAGGCGTACTGGGAGAACTTGTCGTAATCTGCATTTTAAGCCTTCGTTGCACACCTTATCAAAGGTTTTCGAGAAGTCCAGGAATACGCTGAAGCATATCAATTGTTCATCGAATGCTTTCTCGATTATCTCCGTAATTCTATGCATCTGGACGATTGTCGTATGTTTGTTTCTGAATCAAAACTGGTGATCAGGGATAAGACAGGCGGATATGTTAGGTTGGTGGGTTGATGAGGCAGACGGTGTGTGTCTTCCCTCATCGCACTCAGGTCAATATAGACCCATTGTGATGCCCGTTGGTGGTCCACTTGTGTGGATGGTTCATTCATTGTCCCGTTACTGTCCATTGTTGTTAGACTCTTTCCAGCCATCCAGATGTTGATGCAAACCTGAAAAGATTAGGGAGAGGGATTTCGGATAGATCCGTGAGGTCATGGAAAAAGTATTTTCCTAAGGTTCTCATTCTTAATTGGCTGAGGCCTGGGCAGTGGCACAGAAAGTGTAGGGTGTCCTCGTGTATATCTTCATCACCGCAGCCTCTACAGAGGTCATCATCTATGAGATGCATTTTCAGTTTGTGGCTTTTAGTAAGTTGTGCCCAGTAAGAATCCCAACTAAAGTAGAGACAGATTTCCTGTTTATACCAAGTAGTTTATGGGTTCTGGCTTTGTCATACTCAGGCCACATCCTTTTGGAAGTTTCACAGGTGGGAAGGGAGTTCCACCTGTTTTTGGCAGTGTTTTCTGTCCCACCCGAGATTTGAGGTCACATAGTGGTGGTTTGACAGACTGGTCTGCTTGGTCAATGCTGGAGGCAGATCCTTTTCTTGACAGGCGGATAAGACGACTTGGTAATACCCCTTAAAAAATTGTGTATGTGACTGGAGGAATCGAAAATGGTCTAGAGTCTTCTAGACTGAATAAATGACAGCGAATTTGACAAATGTAGCTTCAACAATATGGCCGCTATCAACTGTCAAAGTTCGGAATTCCCTATTGGAAGACCCTTTAGTATCTTCCGCCATGGTACACGCCGAATAATTGAGTTTTCTTGTAACTGCTGACTACGAATAAGTAAAACTTGTGCCATGTAGCCTCATACGCTCACGCTTTGAAACTTCAATCATCGATTTGACGCTAGCTTTCCATAAGACTGCCGTCTTTCCCAAAAAAAAAAACAGAGGTTCAGAGAAATTTATAACTCGCATATATAAATGGTCGTGATTAAGACTTTAAGGCCGATTTATGGACATATAGGTCCATATTGGTTCTGGTTGAATGTGATAAACTATCAATTTTGTAAACTGCCCTTAACATCGATGGTGCGGTACCAACCGTTGACAGCTATGTTTAAATATTTCCAACCAATCAATTCTAAATGAAAACACAAACACCAACAACAGACACATCGTATGTACCCCAGCTTTGTTTAATCCAATGATGTCACTTAAGTCGACACCTTAAGATGACTAAGCGCCCACTTCTGAATGCAAAACGACTTTCAAGATTCGAATGGACTAGGGATTAGGCGATGTCACTCAAAGACGCACAGGTCATGTGTTATAAATCATATAAAGCTGCATATTCCAATTTAATCTAATAATCCAAACATTTCAAGCCCAACGTCATGTCCTTAATCTTGCTGACGTTGTTAACTAACAAAGTCAACAATTTGCAAATTTTTCTCACAAGATGCTGTCTGGTGAAGCCTTAAGTGCTTATAATTGAGTTTAATTAGGAAGTCTGGCAGATCTGTGACCAAGCTCTTTGTCAGATGCCACACATATGGCGTTTATTTTTTGTTCAAGATTAAGCGATACATTTTGGATGGATAATCATCTGCTAAATGCATGCAAAAGTTAACTGATTTGGAAAAATACTCCAATCTGCCTATTTATGATGCATTCCGACGTGCCTGAATCATTAAAAATTAACATCCAAATCTTAAACCCATTATACGAAATCAAATGATTGACAAGAAATGTATCTAAGTTGCACGAAAATACTCAATCATATTGTCAGATATCCCACTGTAGATACTATCGTTAACCAACATCAAAAGGACACGACTGCAATTAGAATTTCCAGTTGGAAAATTTAATTTCGACGCTTGTCGGCTTACAGCTATATATATCCACAAAAGAGTGCACCAAATCGTGTGGAAATAGATCCTTTTGAGGTTAAATCGGGAAACCCCACAAGAAGTGACGATTAAAAAAATCCCTTTTCGGGTCACTGTACACAGATTGTATCCCATTCCGAAGAAGAGTATCTACCTGTAACAATGTCAAACTTAAGTGCCATAATGAAGTGCAAAAATGTTTAACCAAACGAACGCGCTAAATAGAAAAGATAAACTAACACATCTGACAAGCCAATTACTTGTGAGGAAAATTTATCATACGCAACCATGCATCGACAAGGTTATGGCGAGTATCTCATGCAATTCGTGACATGGTAGGTATCCACAATAATTAATGACAAAAAAAAAAAAAAAAAAACAATGGAAAAAAAATTCCGTATGTCACAAAGAGTGTTTGGCACTCATTCGAATAATGACGGAGAGTTATGTCAAGTGCAACGTACAAAATTTTGAATTCCACGCAAGATACTTTTTTTTTGTTATGGTAACTCGATACCATAACAAAATGGGGTAAGCCAACAAACTGTAATCATAGTTTTGTATTTAATTACCAACATGATGACAGTTTTTTGTGGGAAACTCATCATGATGAGAGGTGATGAAATAGGCTTTGTAGATACCATTGTTGTATTTCCCATTACTCATTTGTGGGGGATTAATCAAACATTATGATACCTGATGCTGGAAATACATATCTATTCATGAAAGTATCTAGATAGGGATTACAATGTTTATTTTTTTTTTACTAAGAATTTATGTTTTGTTCATCAATAAGATTTAAGTATCTATAGGTGGCAATAATTGTAATTATTTCGTTTTCAAAAGCCTAATCTTTCGTTTTAAAAAAAAATATGTAAAGCCTTTATTGGAATTTGTTATTATTTCACGTCCAACACTACCAACTGTTGGATATATGTACTTGTGTATCTATATGATGATTCAGTCGGTTTATAGGCCGAAAGGTATAAGAATGAAATTGCTGTGATTTAATTTAGAGCGCCCGCTTGAGGGTTGACTTGAGGGTCCTCAATCGTCTCACGTTTTACTAAAATCTCGAGTATTTTTTTTAACGATTGCAATATATGCCCTCTAGGGTAACGTAAAAATATCTCTGCGAAGAACATTTACGACTGGATTAACTCTTAAGATAAACCATAGTTGAATATTTCTGAATTAAAAAAGAATCTGGAGTCAACATTTCTAAAATAACTAAATATCTTGACTGTTTAAACCACTTACTAAAAATTTTGTATTAAAATTTTCATCGAAGTCTATCTACGTCTAAAATTAAGCACAGTAAAATCGTATTACCTATAGATCCTAGGTTTGCGAAATTCACTCCATTTGCGTTGTTCTAAAGCTTAATGAAATTCCCCGAATCATCTCCAGAAATCGTTCATCAGTTAAAGGTATACTCAATAGTAATGCAGAAGCGGTGAGGAATATGTCCTATTCTGCGGATGCATTTGTTTAGAATCTCAGTATTCAGGTGTGTAATGCTTAAAAAAATTCCTCGAATCATCAGTCAGAAGGATAGTCAATAGAAATCCAGCAGCGGCGATGAAATTGTCATATTTTTCGCACGCTGTAATGTCATTATACAAGGTGGCGCAAAAGTTGTCACCCGTCGCAAAAGCTGTCACCCGATGTTTTTTGGTTGCAAATATTTTAATTCTTCAGCAAAAAAAGTAGAAAAATTTATTCCACGATTCATGTCCTATGCGCCACCTATAATAATTGTTTCGATTTTTTTTGCAAAACACTTCAAAAAATGACGGCCAAGAATCATAGGGTGACAACTTTTGCGCCACCTGTTATTTACAACCTCAGTCGTCAGTATGTTTTTTAAATGTTCATAGCCGTTAATCGAATCATCTCCAGAAATGGTTCATGAGGATCCTCAATGGTAATGCCGCAGCGGCGAAGATATTGTCATATTCTACGCACACAGTAACATCATTATATTAAGAATCTCAGTAGTCAGTGTAATGTTTCCAATTCTCAAGGCAATTCATCAAATCATCTCCAGAAATCGTTCATCAGCCAAAACAAAACTCAATAGGAATACAGCAGCGGTGAAGAAATTGCCATATTCTGCGCACGCAGTAACATTATTTTATTTAAAATCTCAGTCGTCAGTGTGTTGTGTTCTTTGTTTTGAACCACAAAAAAACAAAAATGGCCTACTGGTTGGTCACTAATTAAAATCCCGGAAGTCACAACACCTACGTTTTTCACTGCGCCATCTAAAGGCTGACAAGCAACCAAGAGTATAAAACTGTCCTGAGAAGCTTTGTCATTCTTTACAAAAATAAAACTTCACACCCACCAATGAATGGATAAGCTAGATTTGAGATCCTTTTAGGCCGTTAACGACAGATATTTCATTTCAAACAACAGAAAAACAACAGCCAGGAAATGAAATGAAAAAATTATATCACAAGCCAAAGAATGAGGATCATGTGACACAGGGTTGGGTACTGAGAAGAGTCGGTGATGTTAACATTTTCGTAAGTAGATGATGTGAACTCATAGAAAGGAACATACTGGGGCGGGTAATATGTTTGATAGGAAAGTCGTTCAAATGCGAAATAATAAGGCCCTAAGTAATGTTTAATATTGGATGAAGTTCAGGCGTCCGATCGGGTTTGGAAGACAAGTTCCAAAAAAGTTCATATCTTCCCTCGATTTTTTGGTTCTATACAGTCATTGGAGGGGAGAAATAAAAAAAGGTTGACAAATGGCCCACTATGGTCAAAAAGAGTGTGATGGCGGCGAGGAATCTTTCCTTGCTGCACCAAGGAATCCAAAAAAGTTCATATCTTCCCTCGATTTTTTGGTTCTATACAGTCATTGGAGGGGAGAAATAAAAAAATGGTTGACAAATGGCCCACTATGGTCAAAAAGAGTGTGATGGCGGCGAGGAATCTTTTTTTTTAATTGGACCGTGATTTTCCAATTTGTTTCCTCTGATGGTGCAAATCTTAAAAGTTATCTACTTGGTAGCTACCGATACCAGTGTTGAATTTATTGCACTAAAACGACCTGCCAATCAGAATAAATCTCCGCTCCATAGCCCGTTTACCCGAACGCTACCAAAGAAGCTGCTCAAAAAGCATATTTGACAATAGGTGTGTTTTGGAGGCAATTCTGAACCAAGCAATTTTTGGATCAAATAGCAGTGCTGGGGGTCGTTTGTTTTTTAACAATAGCCAATCCTGCATCATATACTGGGATAGTTAGTAGACCTTTGTTTGATTTTCGAAAACAGGTGCGTTTTGGAGGTAATCCGGCACCAAAGAATTTTTGGATCCAACAGCATTGAGATTCGTTTTATTTTTGACAATGTGTGCGGTTTTGGAAGAAATCCTGCAACAATCTGTTTTTAGATCAAAAAGCAGTACTGGGATAGTTAGTAGATCTTGGTTCGATTTTCGAAAATATGTGCGTTTTTGAGGCAATCGGATCAAAAAGCAGCACTGGGATTCGTTTGATTTTTCACAATAAGTGCGGCTTTGGAGACAATCATGCACCAAGGAATTTTTGGCTACAATGCTGGACTGGGATAGTCAGCAGTTTTTCGTTTGGTTATTGATAATAGGAGACAGTTCTGCACCAAGGAATTTTTGGAACAAAAACAGCACTGGGATTCGTTTGTTTTTTGACAATTGGTGCGGTTTTTGAGGTAATCCTGCACGAAGCAATTTTTTGGATCAAAAATTAGTACTGGGATAGTCAATCTTTCTAGGTTCGATGTTTGAAAATAGGTGCGTTTTGTAGGAAATGCTGCACCAAGGAATTTTGGACTTAAGATCCTGGTCTGGGTTAGTCAGTAGTTCTTCGTTTAGTTTTTGAAAATAGTTGCGTTTAAGAGGCTAATCTGCACCAAGCTGTTTTTGAATCAAAAAGCAGCACTGGGATTCGTTTGATTTTTCACGATAGATGCGGTTTTGGAGACAAACCGGCACCAAGGAATTTTTGGTAAAAAAATGCTGAAATGGGATAGTCAGTCGTTCTTCTTTTGGTTATTGACAATAGGAGACAATTCTGCACCAAGGAATTTTTGGAACAAAATCAGCACTGGGATTCATTTGTTTTTTGAAGCAATTTTTGGATCAGAAATGAGTAGTGGGTAAGTCAATAATTCTACGTTCGATGTTTGACAATAGGTGCGTTTTGGAGGCAATGGTGCACCAAGGAATTTATGGCTTCAAATCCTGGTCTGGGTTAGCCAGTAGTTCTTCGTTTAGTTTTTGAAAATAGTTGCGTTTAAGAGGCTAATCTGCACCAAGCTGTTTTTGAATCAAAAAGTAGCACTGGGATTCGTTTGATTTTTCACAATAGATGCGGTTTTGGAGACAAACCGGCACCAAGGAATTTTTGGTAAAAAAAATGCTTGAATGGGATAGTCAGTAGTAGTCATTTGATTTTTGACAGTGAGTCTGTTTTGGATACAATCTTGTAAATTAAAGTGAACTTTCACACATGTAGGTACTGCAACAACAAAGAATGAACACAAAGTGGGTTTTAAAAAATTGTTTGTTGTTGTAATATGACGTGTATGTGCTTTTAATTTCCTTAGCTTGATAGTCACCAAAATGCAGCTATTTTTTTATTTTTAGGATTTTTGGAGGATTTCTTGAAGAAAAAATCATCGAAGTACCTTTAAGAGGTGTTATCCTCTCGAAGACTGATTTTTTTTATGCTTTTAAGAAATCGCACTAATCGTTACACCAATAAGCAATGTCTTGGTCAGAACTCCCATAACTTTCTCATTTGTTATAGTTGCAGGTGAAATACTCAGGATGAAGTTAGAGTTCTCAACGATTCGGGCGTTCTTATAAATACTTAAAACAGCGGAAAGTAATCCTCAATGAATCAAAGTCATGCTAACACAATCCTCTAACACTCTTATCTATAAGATTACTTCGACACCGAACGTGACAAATTCGACATTTAATATATTACCACACTCTTAACTGATTGACAGCATAATAGGACATTGTTTTTAGTAGTTCAGTTCTTCGTTTTATACACACAAGTATAAATAGATACACACTATCATGTTTAGTTTAGTTATCCCTTGAACAAAAAAAAAATTGTTTTACTTGGGAGACAATTGTTTTTCTGATATTCTCGACTTGTGCCTTGTTATCTATCCCTCGAGCAGGCAATTCATCTTCTTTTCCACTTCCCAACTATTATTGTATACAACATTAAATTTTTTTTAACACAATCTATTTCATGGTCTAGATACTTCATGTTGGCATTCCAATAGAAAATCAAAATAAAAAAAAATCTTAAAGATTTATTCTCGTATAGTTTGTCTATTCTATTTGTCTTGCGACAAATTGGGTTTTTGGGTTTGCCCTCCCCCTCCTTACCCAAAGTCAATCCCGCAACAACCGCAGTTTTTATGTATCTCAAACAATAAACGCACATACTCCAAATCAATCTCCTCTCGTTGCGTCGTAAAAAAAAACGTTTAACGAATTTAAAAAAAAAAATCCCAAAAACTCACTCCGTCGATCTGCTCTCATTGTGCCATAAAAAAGACCATAAAATATATGTTTTTGTTAAATCTACAAAAAGCCATTTCATTAATCATCAACCGACATTTTTTTATCACATCCTTCACGCAACACAAATAAATGAGACATTCCTCCCAAAAACTATACAAATCGGGCGACATAAAGTTTTCCTTTTTAAACATTTTTCCTCGACCCCATTTTAAAGTGCAATGCAGCTGTGTTCAGCGGTATTTTCACATTTCATCCAATTAAACCGTTTAATTCTCCATAAATCACCCCGTAAACTGCTAAGGGAAATATACCAGAAAATCCGCTATCCGTTGCGACTCCTGTTCCCGTGTCAATTCAAAGGAAATTCGCTACGCACATTTTTCCATTCAACTGACAAAAGCAACCCTCTCCCTGCTCCTCCCCTAACCAAATTTAATACACATTTCCAATCATAAAAACGAATCCCAAAAAAAAAGGTCCTGGGACATCTGAACGATGATGATATGTGTACTTAAGCACGCTTTAGATTTCAGTAAAAAAAAAAATACAAAATCCCTTCTCACAGTGGAAAAGAAAATCCAACCCCACACCCCCTTTTGTGTCACATTAAACTTGATACGTATACATATCCATTCAAATTGACGTGTATTGGATTTTATTTGTCGTCCTTTTTTCCACAATTAAAAATGCAACCCTCTGTGAATCACATCTTCGACAACCCAAGTATCAATTACGCCTTGCAAATGTATGAATAAACAACCAAAGCGGAGGATATTATCTCTAATGTGACGCGGGTAAAGCTTATACACATTTAGGGGATGGCAAATGAATGACATTCACTTACGTTACGTTATTGATATAACCATACCCGGATAAGCCGGTGGAGTTGAATGAAAGTTCGAAACAGGAAATTTAAAAAAATAAATGCCAATCAAATTATTTATTCAAAAAATTAAACAGTGAGCACTAAAATTTATTGAACGTATACGTATCCGGCATTACCCAGGTTTGGGTAAAACTGTTGTCACATATTTTCCTTTCAGAATTTGTGTCCTTCAATCTAAATCCTAATACATCAATCAAGGACTTGTCAAAAGTATTGACTATACCCTAACCAAGGCAAGCCCGAGTGGAAACCTTGCCAAAGTATGCCATGCTCACAAGACAGACAGACAGACCTATGTGTTCCACCCTTAAACATTAAACCTAAACTACATAAACTATGCTCCAACTAAATAGGTGGGGGAGGACTTGTGTTTACTCCATTCAGGGGGGAGGCTTTATTCGGTTATCTTTGTTCGCCTTTGTGTCGAATCGGGTGATGTTGATGACTACGATGATGGGTGGTGGTTGGGAAAAATCACTTAACTACCACTTGTAGATATATATACATGTAGACTGTACCCTAGATTTTACAAATTCCATCGATGAGTATACGTAGGACGAGCACGACGATTAAGGTGCGATTTTTGCTTTCTTTGCTGAGATAAGTTCAAGTAAATTCCAGCTTGTTGCACAAAATTGTGTTTGTGTGCTTGTCTTCTGCCGATACCATACCTTTGATCATTTTGTTCTAACCACTCACTGGGGAAATTCGAGTGATTTCGGCCCACCATCCCTTGCTCAATCGATTGAGTTTAGATGGATTGCAGTGGCGTTACGCCTGATATAACCAGTTCCGAGGGGTTTACCTTTCGCAATGTCATCTTTCTGTGTTTATACATAATCGGCCCTATTGAGGTATCCGTCGGAGCGGAAAATTCTGCGATTTCGTACGATTCGGAGGATTTTTGCTTCGAGGTATTCCTCGGAAAAGATGTTCGGAATATTTCTCCGACATTTTGTAACCCACCCCGGCAAATTGCGTTGAGGTGCATTTTTCATGCGATTTTTGACAGCTAAGTGCCATTTTTTCTGCGATTTCCTCCGACACGAATTCTTCGCGGAATTTATTTACGAATTGTAGTGAAGTGAACCCGTCGCATTTGGGAAGATTTTTTTTCCGATGACACATACCTCGAATGGAATTTTAACCTCCGACGAAGTATGCGTTGCGGAAAATTGTCCGCTCCGACGGATACCTCGATAGGGCTGAATATAACGCTTCATATGAAAGGTGGCATAAGAGTCGTCACTCTACGGAAAATGTTATAATTTTTTTTAACTTTTGTGAAGTCAAGAATTGCCACCTGATTGTGTCTTGTTGGCGAATGCTGTATCTGAATTGATAACTCTCTCAATCAATGAGAAGAAAAGATTGGAGAGGCCTTAATATAAAAGTCATTTCCCTATCGGAAGATGCTATAATTTTTGCAAATGTCGGCAAGTGTCAATTTGACTTTGACGTGTGTGAAGTAAACAGATACAAATGACATGAATCGCTACATTCCGAAAGAACGCGGAATAATTGTTTCGATTTTTCTGCAGAATAATTCGTCGGTGATGTTGCCCCGGATTTTTTGGTGGTCTGATACCAACTGGGCAAACACTGACATTTAGTATGGGAGCTGTTTTCCAAGATATCTCAAAGGACCCCGAGTGCCAAGTAATTTAGCATCAATCGGCAGTCTTTACAGTGCTCTTATAAATTGCAGACAGTGCATCAATTGTTAGGTGTTGGGCGTCAAGCGCTTGTCTGAATCTCCACCATTAATGGATATTTCTTCATCGAAAATGGACATTAACGAGGCATTTTTCCGTCTCTGTGGATATGTGAAAAAGCAAAATGATCGCTTCTGGGCGTATCGGCGTATAATCCACGAAGAACCTTACATCCGCTCAAAGAACCTGCATGATGTGCTGTTTACGATGGAGGCTTCATCGGGCGTTTTTTTTTTCTTTTAAATAACTCTTGCCAAACGACTACTGTGGACAGCGATCGCTGCAGATCCATGCTCAACGAAGGACTGGAGAACATGTTGTTCCAAAAGGATGTAGCAACAGCGCCTATACTGCACGACCCACAACCGAAATTCTGACAGCCGCAGATCCGGGTAGTCTGATCTCTCATTTTGTCGACTTGCAGATCGCCAGATTAAACCGTTTTAGACTTATTTTTGTGTTTTTTTAAGTCTACTGCATGACCCACAACCGAAATTCGGACGGCTGCAGATTCGGGTCGTCTAATCTCTCATTTTGTCGACTTGCAGATCGCCAGATTAAACCGTTTTAAACTTATTTTTGTGGTTTTTTTTAAGTCTACTGCATAACCCACAACCGAAATTCTGACGGCTGCAGATTCGGGTCGTCTAATCTCTCATTTTGTCGACTTGCAGATCGCCAGATTAAACCGTTTTAGACTTATTTTTGTGTTTTTTTAAGTCTATGTCAACAAGTTTAAAAAAATCTGGTAAGAGTGATGGAACATGTCAATTATGGCCAATTCTGTAAGACCTCACGGTCTAAACATAATCCAATAGCATTACCAAAGCTTTTCATTCAGAAAAAAACTTAAGGGCCAAAGAACATCATGTGACAACTTTTGCACTACCTCACGATAAACCTGGCCCAACTATAAAAACCCGGGAGGATTAAAGGTTCGTTTATAACGTCGGGTAACAACGTTTGTGCCACCTTGTATATAGGAAAACTATATTATCATTTGTATCTCACGATCAACCTGGCCCTCCTAGAAATAGGAGGGAGGATATACGGCTTGTTTAGCTCCTGTCCGCTTAGTTGAATCCTTATTATCCATAAATGTGAGAAGCTTCTCACGGCAATTTATACTCTTTTTGTCAGAATTTTGGAAGATGTGATGCAGTGAAGTAGGCATAGGGCTTGTTACTATATAGATTTGAAGGAGGGACCCCGCGCTTAGCCCTGTTCCATTGCACTCACCCTATATCCATCTATTTTATCTCAAAATGGCGGACACGTAACGTGCATACGTACACTTCTTATAAAAAAATCAAATAATCCGTTTTTGGCTGGTATTCCAAAAATATAAAAACAAACGACAGGTTCCTAAGGATCTAGCTTCGCTAATCATCTATAATTGTCTATTTTTTGCACTGCATCGTGACTTTAAAGCATCGCGACGGATAAGCTGTGAAAATCTGTTCATCACAATTGCTACGCCTCCGATGATCAGTGAAATCATTCCAACAGTAGGGCACGTTGGTGTTTCCAAGACCGGGAATCAAATCAAAAACTTTTTCGCGGTTGCTCATTTTACTGAGCCTATAAACTTTCGTCACTGAGTATCGGCTTATGCAGTCTTGCAATTTTCACTACGGTGGGAAGGAGGGAATTAAGGCTCAACTATAACAGAAGAATGGTTTCGTCGCAGTACATTTCATTACATAACCTGTATAAAAAGATGAGATCTTGCTAAGTTTCGTCAAGTTTTCGTTCACTTTTGCTCACTAACGAGACCATTCGATCTTTTTGTACGATAATTTAACATAACAGCCCGTTGAGTGATATGCATTTTAAGTAGACTGACACTTCCGATCGCACACGTTCTCTCTGAAGAAAACTTAACGAAGAATTTGTATATTAGCCTCAAATTGGTTTTTTTCTATACCGGGTGGTGAAATAGTAAACAAAAACGTTGAGTGCGTGTGAGTTCTAAAGAAAACTTAACGAAGAATTTGTATACCCTCCTCAAATTGTTTTTTTTTTTTTGTTTTTCATACCGGGCTGTGAAGTAGTAAACAAAAACGTTTGTAGAGTTTTAGAAAACTTAACGAATCCTTTTAAAACTCGCGACCAATTGTTTTTTTTCCATCACAAATGGTGAATTGATAAATAAAAATGTTGGAGATGTTTTGGACGACCGGTCTGATTACATTTTCACAATTTTAATTGGCTAAGTCTCTTTGTGGTGTGATGCCACCTATGATAGAGACCTGTGTTCTCAGCCAGGGTCTTGAATTATTCCGTTACAGGTGGCGCCCAACGTGGGGCCCGAGGAAGGGGAAGCAGTAGAGATGATGATGATTAGGATGATATTGTCGGAGGTTAGAGATGATAATGCTGGTAAAGATGATGGTGGGGTAAAGACGGTGATGAGGAAGATATAAATGTTGTTAGAGAGATTGTGGTGTCGCTAAATAATGACGACTTTGGAGTCATTGGGGTCAAATATGACGATCACTTTGACTATGTCGTTGACGACGTTGGTATCGTTGGGGTCAAGTATGACGATTATCACCTTGACTATGTCGTTGATGGCTATGGCGAATAATTCGTCGCTACAAGAGCGGTCACTTCAAGGACACAGCAAGAGTCGTAGCAGCGCGGTAGGGTTTCTTATATGCCAGTGCGGGTACACTGCGACGATCACTTGGCCTGTTAAAAATTGTTACAATTTCATTGTTTCACTTTGCGCAGGCAACACTAATAGAATAATAGGTACACTTACCACGTCCTTGAGTATAAGTGCGACTGTATGAATAGTATAGTGCTAATAATGGCACTGAAGGCTCCAAAAGGCACTGGCCACCCAAATATTCTTGGGGTTTCTTGGCGTCGGTAATCACAGGCACCAAAAAGGGCACTATTTGCGACACCGAATTAGAAAAAAGAAAAAAAAATCACTCTCTGATTTCACTTTGAATTGACTTAACAAAAATCGATCGGGGTGGAATAGGCAATAGCGGCCGGCCTAGAACTGTCACTTCCGAATAGTTTTCGAGTTAAATGCTGAAGTCACAAAAAGAAACGGACTCAGATGGCACTACTCTTTATAACTTTCGTAGGATTTGACATTACTGTGATATGAGGTTCACCGTATTTTGAAATACATACACAATTACACCGAAACCTGTAGGTTGAAAATTGTGTACGTGACTTCTGATAGTCGAAGTTCTTCGTGATTTTCATTCTCTTTGAACAACAAGAGTTAAACTCTCCACTCAAATTGTTGCCACTCAAGCCGAGTACTTCTCACTCAATTCGCCTAAAATCCACCACGATGGAACTCAATTGTTTGATCTACAACAGGTCTTTGCAAACTGTCCTAAAAAAAATAAATGTTGATGGTTTATTTACATTAAACAAAAAATCGTTCCTCACAATAAGTGTTTGTCACAATCAACAATCAGATTTATGTGACAACTAAATAGATATTACAAGAAAATTGTGACTTCTCAAGGTGTGGCTGCTTCTTTAAGAATTTTTCCAAGGATTTCTTCATCCGCTTTTAATACCTTCAGCGCCGTAGAGCAGGAGTGGATCAGGCATTGATCAGGGATCTCCTTAGTAGTTCAAATCAAGGCTTTACTACTAAAGCTACGAAGGCATTGTTAGCCCGAAGAAACAACGATTGGTAAGAGTATTTCTTACTTTTAATTTTGGCGAGATGTAGTTGCCAGATATACTATATTCAGTTCTAACATAATTGAAAAAAAAAAAAAAAAAACTGAACAAAACTAGGAACTACAAAGTAGCTTCCGATGGCTTCCGACCTTATGTTTCATTTAAAAAAAAACCGCCTTCCCTGTACCAAAATTTCATCCCACGCCACTGATGAATTGAATATATGTCCAGAGCAGACGTTGAATTTTTTTAGATACCAGTTTCGTGGAATTTTCAAGTACGAAAACAAGAAAAAGTAAATAAGGGCGAAAACCAACTTTTCCAAGCACGTTCTTTTCTTTTTGGTCTTTTTTGTTGTTGTTGTTTTTTACAACGAAAATCAAGTGATAAGGATACCTACTACATGTAGATACCCTATATGTACGACATCTTTGAAGCTGGCCATAAAGGGACGTTGGTTTCCTTTTTAGGGCTATATTCTCGTGAGACTTTTTCCTTGTAATATCATCATTATGGGTGATGATTTGATTTTCGAAGCCAACCATTTCTTATTGTCTGTGATAACCTTGGTAGTTGCACGCGTTTATATGGTAGTTGAAGAGATGGATTAAATTTCCAGTAAAATTGAATCGATATTGCACACTTAGTTTAATAATCGTGAATTGAGTCGGTTTGGACATGACCAGCAAGGAGCTGCGACGAAATTGAACATTTTTTCTGTTTGTCGTGTGAGTCACATGTGAAATTAAAAAAAATTGGTGAATCTCTCTTCAATATGATTTGTTATATCATAGAAAAAATACGCTACATTGGTGTCAAAGACGGGAGCATTTTGTTACAACAACTACAAAGTGCGCCATATTTTATGTCGGTATGTGAATATTGAACAACATTTTAAAAAACGAACCGATTTCCATATATAAGGTATTTTTATTTAATTTGGTTCTTAACAATTTATTTTGTTTAGTTTTTGAAAAAGATATTAATCAAGAGGCCGATCTATTGACCAAAGCAAAATGTTCCCTTTGTGCTGCGGAAACAAATGCAAATCATCTTTCAAAATGCGCTGCAAGGTAGTTCCGCTGACGAAAGATGGTCAGTAAAATCTACGTTTCAAAAGTGAGATGTTTGTTAGCTAATATTTATTTATCGCACAAAATATGGAACTTAAATTTGTTTCCCGAATCTCTGTTTGGACAAAGCAAACCAAGTGTACGGAATTTTAAAATCCTCCAACTTAACTTGTGGGCCAAATACAAGTTTATTTTTAAAAATGCAATAAAATTAAGAAAATTAATTTTTTTTCCATTTATTATGGTAATAAACCGTAAGAGCAAACATTCCCATCAATTATGAAACACAACGTCGTTCAAGTGGCTGCTTCGGCTGGCTTTGCAGTAGCGCATTCTGACCTTTCGTTCGCTGTAGCTCACGGATTGCTTGGATGATATTGGCCTTAAGTGCTTAAATTTTTTCCGGATTGCTTGCATAACATCGGTCCTTTATTGTTTCCTACGAAAAAAAAGTCCAACGGGGTCAAATCGCAGCTCCGGGGAGGCCACTTGACGATTTGGGAATATGGTTCGCAAAAGATCGATTGTAACAATGGCTGTATGGCATGGCGCGCCATCCTGCATGAACCAGAGGTCGTCCAAATTCATGTCTTCAATTTCAGAAAAAATAAATTCGGTTAACATGGCTTTGGGGTTACAAAACGTTGCCCGAAACGTTGTTCCCAGTTTAATTTTCGAAGACAAAATGGATGCCACCACTCTACAATCCGCACCAAACTGTCACTCTCTGTCGATGCATCGGCTTCTCGACAATAATATGCGGGTTTTCCGAGTCCCAGATGTGGCAATTTTGTTTGTTAACGTAACCGCCGAGATAAAAAAGCGCCTCGTCAGAAAAGATGATTTTGCTCCCAAATTTGCTGCTCTAAGGCCTTAACTGCGAAGCGATAACGAAGGGGATGGTTGTGCGCTTTCAATTGCTGAGTCAATTGGACCTTTAAGCGAATAATACGAAATCTTTATGCAGAATTCTTCTCACGCTAGTGCTTGAAATTTTGAGATCAATGGTGAGTTGAAGTTCATGAATTGAGTCTCACACTCTCGGTTGTAATACCAAGACACGGTAGATGGGGGTAAAGAGCATTCTGGTGATTTTTTTTTTGAAGTGAAACT
Organism: Rhingia campestris; assembly: GCA_932526625.1. Classification (NCBI taxonomy): domain Eukaryota; kingdom Metazoa; phylum Arthropoda; class Insecta; order Diptera; family Syrphidae; genus Rhingia; species Rhingia campestris. Next base: position 177,263,867 of record OW052182.1, read on the forward strand.
CATTTTGGGACGGTGTGAAATCGATTTTATGAAACGAAAAAGTGTAACGAAAAAAAGATGAAAAATATCGGTTCTCGTCTGATTACCGAAATCAAGCATCGTTGGGCAAGATTAAACTGAAATCTTTGTGCAGAATTGTCCTTAGGCTAGTGCGTGAAATGTTAAACTGTTGAGAAAGATGGCAGTTGATGTTCGTGAATTGAATCTCAGATTCTCGGCCATATTCTCATTTGTGACGATGACGGGGACCATGAGTGTTTTCCACTAGCATACCAGTCTCAGCAGGTGCTTTACGCAAGTTTGTGCTTTTTTCAAGTTTTTTTCAGCCAAAATAGGCGCGTTTTCAAATAACGCAATGTTTGGGCAGCACAGCACTCACTTTGAAAATATGTTTTCAATATTTCCCAACGTTGTTCAAGCGTAAATCGACTCATTTCGTTCCGCAGGGGTATGAAACTGCCTTTCTGTCAAGATTTCGAGCGCAAAACAGCTGTCAGTGTCAAATTAAGCTATGATTTGTAAAAAAAAACTACTAGATGGCGACCCTGTATACCCTTATTCCTAGAAAAAAAAAATTAGTCAACCCATGAGGTAGGTATTTTGGAAAAGTATCTTAACAAAATGAAAATATCCAGCTTATCCCAATTTTTGTGGCCAAAAATCTCTTAACAAAGGCATTTTCAAAACTAGCCCATCAGAGTATCGTCGCTCTGCCGTTTAGTCTCACTGCTTAACCAAACGAAAAGGTTAAATTCTGCCGAATCGAAGCATCTCCTTTCCAACTAAAAATGGTTACATTTACCATTCATTTCAGGCATCAAACCCCCCTCAACCCATTCCCGTTTCTAGACCACGTTTCACCATCCAAAAAGAAAAATAAAACCTTTGGTCACTTGTTAACCTCCAAGTGCATGATGTCGTCCAATTAAGCCAACCAGAATCGAGGTCACTTCAACACTCTCTTTCTCCTCGCATCCGAGTCATTTCTTTCACTTGCATTTCGCGTAAGCCAGCACACATCATGTTCACCATTGCATCCGATAATTACCATCTGGAGCATTACAACAACAAAGACTGTATGTATATCCATCCAGCATCTGTTGATGCTTGAGCCATGTATGCAAAAAAAAAAAAAACTTTTTATAGCACTTGACATTCCATCAGGCTACGTGATTTCTTTTAGCTTTCTCTCTGCCATTGGTTTCCGTTTGATTAGCGGAAAAACGATATTACCAACGAAGATGACGACAAAGAGCAAGCAGATACATTTTCCATATCGAAGATACGAACAAATATATCCCGCAGGGTTCTTCGATGATTATGATGATCATTGCATCTGTACTGTACTAACCAACCACCACCACAACCACCCCCGGAGATGTGAAATCATGTCGCTCACAGTGATGAGCTTCAATTGTTTTCCCCCGGCTTGGGTACTTCCCTTTACATTTACATCTATGCTTGGCAAATTGAAAGACCATAATAAGCAGATACATGCATCGTTGCGGGGGAGTCAAAGGGTGATATTGGCTTAGCTTCCCCCTGGTGGTACTTTCAAATACTTGTATGATACACATTCTCCGTATCTATACGGCTTCCAAGTGGTCATATCTGCATCAAACTGGTTTGGATGAGGGGATAAGAATACAAAGAGAGGACGTAACGTCCATGTTTACCCAAACAGGAGGAAGATGAGAAAAAAAACCACCAAACAATACACACAATGTTTTGGTATAATAAATCAAAGTAAATGTTGCCCCCTTGCAAAATATTTATTAAAGGAAAACAATACACTTGACGCGGGGGTTGGGGCTGCAGAGGGATAAAAATTGAAAAATAATAACAAACGAGCAGAAAATAATATGCGTACTCCCCCTTAGTGTATGCAAGCACCCTTCGCGTGTAGGGTTTTGAATCAGAAACCGTCAGCCGTGTGCTCATCAAAATCGAAAAATCGCCAACACAAAAACCCATCATCATCAAGGACGACATCCCTTTCGAACATCAGACAATGTTATCCCGTATTATTATTTCTTGTACTATGTTAACAGCGGACAATATAATAATTGTGAGGGTAGAAAGAGCTAGAAATGCAACACGATGCAGGAGATGATGTTTGCGAATTTGTTTTAGATACATTCATACCGAAGGGTAGTTTGCCATTTCTTTTTGTTCGTGTTTGATGGTATTTGTATGTTGGTTGTTCGCTCATTGTTTTGAGTGTGTAATGCTTATTTTAACCCTCGCTATATTTTTTTTTGTTGTTCAAATTGGCGGAATAAAAGTTTATGTAACGGGAAATTGAAAATAAACACTGATAATGCGAGTGGGTGGGGGTGGATATCCTTTTTATTTCGTGGTTGTTGAAAATCAGAAAAGGAATTTATTCTGTAGGGATATGATGGTCCGATGGTCTATTAAGATTTGGAAACATAACACCAGGCATAGAGGAGTACAGTAGATGGGAGAAAAGTGCATTCTGTCGTTTAACTGTGATTTTTTTGAAGTGAAACTTTTTCTGGTGTAAATTGGATTTTATGAAACGAAAAAGTGTAACGAAAAAGAGAAAACAAAATTATCGGTTCTCCTCTGATCACCGAAATCAAGCAGCGTCGGGAGCGGTTAGTACTTTATCTTCTGACTATTGCTGCCTGACTTTCAAAGACCATTCTCCTCCATCTTTCTAAATAGAGTAGTGGGACAGGAACAAACTGGGCACCGAAACCATCTGTACTGGTGGTTTAAAAATGAACGTAGGCGTTGAAGCGGGAGTGCTCTCCGAAATATTAAAGCTTAACAGCACTTTTCGTCTTCCTGATCACAGCAGTGTCTTCCAAGCTGAGATATTGACAATAGCAGAGGCAGCCAAAGCGACCTCAATGCTGGCAATATCTTCAGATGATATCATATTCCAAATTGATAGTCAGGCTGTAATAAAAGCAATCTCTGTTATCTAAATAAAGTCTAAGCTTGTGAAGAGCTGAAGGTTCTTGGCGTCCAACATAATCTTAAGCTCTGCTAGACCCCCGGAAATAGAGGCATACGGGGCAATGAAATTGGCGAGAAAAGTATCTGCCATCAGCATTGATCAGGCGAGTCTGTTAAACCACTACTATGTGTCCTTAAATCACAAGTGGAACTGGAACCAGTGGGACATTCTTTTGGGACCGTTTTAATTGGATTTTAGGAAACGAAAATGTATAACGAAAAAGAGACCACTATAAATGTATTAGCTTAGGATGTTAGAGAATGAAATAAATCACGGGTGAAACACGAAACACTGGGACCTTCTTTTGGGATCGTTTGAATCGGATTTTGTGAAACGAAAATGTGTAACGAAAAAGAGAATGTGAGAGAATAAGATGAAACCTACTGTTTCACTTCTACCGCTTTTGAACGTACACTCGAATTTTTTTTTTGTTTGATGCATCATTTTTCATTGTAGATAGTGAGATTGCGCTGCCAAGTTTCCATCGCAAGACTTCCCTCAAATCAGACAAAGCTATAGGGTCTCAAAAAGTACATTTCCTTAGATGATGCTTGCAGATTTTTACTGGATTTTATCTCGAAATATTGTATTTGGTTTTCATATTCATTTTTACGACCATTTTTCGTTTTTGTTTATTTTTTTTTAGTTTGCTCAAAGGAGCCAAATTTTATGTCCAAAAAACTTACATTGGTGCCTCGCTTCACGAGTTAAAATAATTTCAACTGCCGACATAAATCTGGTGCACCATGTAAATTAAAAAAAAGGCCCTAAAATTGGTTGCAATAGATTATGAAAAATTCTTCGGAATCTGAAGTGGAAATAGCAATTGCAAGACTGCATATAGCCGGAAATTGGAAATTACTTCAGCTTTGAAAAATTACGCCTGAAAAAAGTTTCCGGCTTTATTTACAAAAACTAAGAATTTTCAATTTTCTCAAGTTTTTCAATTAGGCCTTATTTCGGCACCCATCCGAAGATAAGCTTAAGTGTAGCATGTCTATTTCGTTTGAGCATTTTCTGCATTAATAGCGGTAAAAAATTGTAAGGCTGGAGATATTCCTGCAATGTTCAAGCGAAACTATAGAGTTCGCTATGGTTGAGTCTCCTATCAGTTTTATTGCATGCGTTTGTGTCCTATCCTGTAGGTGCAATGGTATTTTTGCAGCACATGACCAGATGTGGTCGCTAAACTCAAGTTTGAGGCGCATATACGCTTTATTTATTGAGGCCAGATCAGAATGGGTGCAATATTTCTTGCATCGGTTAAGGAAATCTAGAAATTTTCGCTGCGTTTTTAGCGACAGGTAACTGGTCGTTCATGGCACATATATTGCAGATGGATTTTTTTTTCGATTTCGACTATGCAAGGGTCATTTATTGATATTGGCTGTAAATTTTGGTTTCGCTTTGATGCCAGAAGATATCATTAAAATTCCACTTTATTAGACAAGCCCACATGGCGTGGATTTGAGAACGAATATGAAAAGCTGAGGTTACTGAGGGTACTTTAGCAAAAGAATGGATTAGGTTAGAAGTTGAAGACAAGATTATATTAATAAAAATGAGGAAGACTGTCGGTGCCAAATCGGAGCCTCCAAACCAATTGGAATTAAATGTTTCGAGAGGTAGTTTCTAATCCATAGAAGAAGAATTTCATCCCTTCTAAAACACGCATTTTCGACAAAATTGCTTGATGCCAAACCTTGTCAAATGCCTTTGAAATACCAAGTGCAGTGATCGTTGGATTGATTGGTTCCATATGTCAGTAAGATGTGAGATAAATAACCAGTGGATCCGTTGGTAGGTACGAAAACCGTACCGTCATTGAGGAGTTTTCATGATTCAAGATATTTCAGATGCTGTTAATGTGTCATTTATGTAATAAAACACTGGAGTACCTACCTAGATACAGTCGATGGTAGGCATGGTGCTCTCTCAATGTATGCTTTTGTCTGGCCTTATTAAGACGTTCCTGTATAATGGTATACACCTCGTAAATCTCACTTGCAGTAAATAATCCATTTATTGGAATCCTTTAACAAAACTAATATTTATCCATTTTGTACAGTTCCACAAAATAAACTCCACTATTCCAAACAAACCGAAAATAGGCAGGTACCAACTACCTATCCACATTAATGCATCAAACACTCTCAAATACCACAGCGAGCATAATGATAAACACTCCTTAAAAGCAGCCATTTTATAAAACCCCATTGACAGGTAAAATGTTTACCCGACAAGTGTAAACTAGATCTCTCACCAATACACTGAAAAAAGCATCTGATGCTCAGGTAGTAATCACATTCCTTTCATCTGCCTAGGTTATGTGTTTTTAATAAACAAACCCGATTAGATATTTCCGCTGCGAAGGAACAACAAAAACTATCTACAGCCTGCTAAGAGTAAACAAAAACTGAGAAAAAAAAATCAAAAATAGCTAAAAAAGCAATACAGATACAGAAAGCAAAAAAAAAACCGAATGACTGTAATTTTAAAGATCCAAATGTAAACCGCACACCTTAACGCAGTCGATTATACAACGCCATGTGAAGTCAATATTTACTCGTTCCACTGTTCGGCGTGGATATAATAAGCGGGTTTATACGAAGGTATACATATACTAGGAAGCAATTAACATAACGATGATGCCGAGAAAAAAAAAACCTTATACATCCACACATCCATTTCCATCCTGGCAACAAAGCATAATTTTTTTTGTGCTGTCCCATCGTCATCAAGAAGAGAGCACTAACCGCCCTGCCCTGTGGTACCTCTGCTACCTATCCACTCTGTAATGACCCTGATCACCTGCATGATGGTGGGCCAAGCAAAAACAACAAAAATCTGTTGTTACTCTACACACATTCAAAAACTTAATTTTGTATCTTGAACTCTGTCTCGAGGTATCTTGAGCAGCAGATGTTTTTTTTCGTCGTCATCGTTTTTTTTTTTTTTTTTTTGTTATTACCCTTCTTGAATGTGTGCTGAGACTTGTTATTTGTCTTCTCTTTTGCACCTTCGTGTATCGTTTTTTTGTTTAAAAAAAAAAATCAAAAATGGCATCGGTTGGGTTTGGGTAAGTTGCCTCTGGACGCGGCCGATGCAGATGTTCGGCCATCGCGTTGTGTTTGTATTTTTATGCTGACGAACCCGATGAAGAAGTCAAAGTATCGCAACATGCTGTCATATGGATTTTTTTTAAGTTTTGCTGTTCATTTTTGCGCACCAATTGATTGACATTTCCGAATAAAAATTCTGGGTATGAATCTTTTGTGGTTATTCATATTGGGGTCAGCAACAAATCTAAATGGTTAAAAAAATCAGTTGATCATCAAGATGCTGTTATTTCCAGATGACGTCATTGTTTCTTTTATACAGATATCCACCACGTAGATACACGATACAGTCGATATTGTGTGGATGGAATCGAAGCATCTAAAAACCATCTCAAGAGAATGAAAACAAAAATGTAAATCATTTTATGAACAAACTAAGACGACAGATGGGACAGATAAAATAGGCACCCAACAAATGGAACTGCTGCGTTTCTATTTTTGGCAAAGGAAAAAATGATTAATCGAGTGATGGCGTTAGATGGGACGTTTTAATAGGTAACAATTATTTATTTGTTGTGTTTGTTAATTGACCGAAGGAAAAAGTATCTACCAAACGTGTGCGTAGGTATCCACTTAAGAAAAAGTCTATGAGCTAATAAATCGAGGTATAAGAAAGTCGGCACGATCTTATTTTGATATATTAGATACTTATTCTACCCCCATTTGGACTACCGGCAAAATGAATTGCTATTGATTTTCGGAAGTGAATATTGCCAAAGTCGTGGGCCCGAAGACTGTATCTATACGAATAATTCATGGCGTCTGAAACGGAATATGAATAGGTAACGATGACAGGGGTCACGTATAATATAAAAAGATTCGAAAAGCTTTACCTTTGACAGAAGAAATATTCAATTTAATCGAGCAATTCGTTCATCAGGGATTTACTGAAATCTTTTAAAATATAAATACATGGTGCGCCATATTTTATGTCGAATAACTTTGACATTTATCAACCGATTGACTTGACTAGACATGTTTTTCAAACGTCAATTCAAAACATTTTTAACCATGAGTCGTTTGGCGCCAAAATTGTGGCTCTTTATATTGAAAAAATCGTTTAGTTGTTCATGAGCATATCGGCAAAAATATCTGACAACATTATTCGTCATTTGGTCTCGAATTTTGTTAAGCTCGGGACAGTGGGAGATGGTCGATATGCCCAAGATGTGAAAATATCGTGGCCAACAAGCACTGTCTGATAACACTATTCGTCGGTTGGTGTCGAATTTTGAGTAGCATTGGACAGTTCGAGAAATGTCGACATGCCGTTCATCAACGACCAAAATGTCGAAAATATCTTGGCCAACAAGCGCCGTTTGATAACTCAATTCGTCGTTTGGTGTCAAATTTTGAGTATCACGGGATAGTGGGAGATCGACGGCATGCAGTTCACCAACGCCCAAGATGTGAAAATATCGTGGCCAACAAGCACTGTCTGACACCACTATTCGTAGTTTGGAGTCGATTTTTGAGTTGTACACGGGATAGTTGGAGAAATGTCGACATGCCGTTCATCAAAGCCCAAGATGTCGAAAATATCCTGGCCAACAAGCACTGTCTGACAACACTATTCGTAGTTTGGTGTCGATTTTTGAGTAGCACACGGGACAGTTGGAGAAATGTCGACATGCCGTTCTTCAAAGCCCAAGATATCGAAAATATCTTGGCCAACAAGAGCCGTTTGATAACTTTATTCGTCATTTGTTGTCGAATTTTGAGTATCACGGGATAGTGGGAGATCGACGGCATGCAGTTCACCAACGCCCAGGATGTGAAAATATCGTGGCCAACAAGCACTGTCCGACAACACTATTCGTCGTTTGGTGTCGATTTTTGAATAGTACACGGGATAGTTGGAGAAATGTCGACATGCCGTTCTTCAAAGCCCAAGATGTCGAAAATATCTTGGCCAACAAGAGCCGTTTGATAACTTTATTCCTCATTTGGTGTCAAATTTTGTTGAGCATGGGACAGTGGGTCATCGACAGCATGCCTTTCATCAACGCCCAAAAGAGATACCTAGTGTTGCGAGAACCCACATCTATCGTATCGTCACACAGCTCAGCATCTTGGCGTCGTATTTTGAAGGATGATTTGCATTTTTCTCCTTATAAAGTGCAATCAACTCAAAGAATATTGGCGACAGACCGTGCACGTAGTTTGGAATAATTACAATCAAACGCTCTAATGGTTGACACTGAACCTGATTTTTGGAAGCACATTTTGATGACGGACGTGTCCTATTTCATACTTCCTGGCGCCGTTAACAAGCAAATTGTCGCATTTGGGGGACGGAGAATCCACACGAGATCTCTGAAACACCATTACATGACCAAAAGGTGACTTTTTGGGCCGACGTTTGAGCCAAAATCAACTTTTGGACCGTTTTTCTTTAGAGAAGGGGAAATAGTGGATGCGAATCGATATAGCCAACGTCCACTCATTATGTCTGAATGGCTGGATAGTAACTGATTTCAATAAGACGGTGCGCCATGCCACACTGGGAATCAAACAATGCAGCTTCTGCAAGGAAAATTTACTGGACGTGTGCTGTAAACAATAGCGACATTGACTGGCCCCAAGATATTATGGTTTGACCGAGCTCCGGATTGATTTTCGTGAGGTTATTTGAGAGGTCAGCAAGCTTCAAACCATTGACTAGCTTAAGGTATATATTCGTATCGAAATCATCGATAAACCTCCCGAGACGCTCGAAAATGAAAGGCGAGCACCTTTTTCTGTGGTCAATACAGGCGGCCACTTGATTGATGTTGTATTCCAAATCTAGTCCATACAAATTGTAAAGAACCAAGTTAAATAAAAATAGCTTATATATGGTAATTGGTTGTTTTTCTAAAAAGTTATTCAATATTCACATAGCGACAGAAAATATGGCGCACCTTATATGTTGTCATCAACACTCCCCCAACTAATCAAAAAGAATCCAACGACTGATCAAATCGCACCCTCCCAGAAAATCTTCTCCAACTGCAGTTCAAACAGCATGCCACCTCATGTTTTCCAATCACAAGAACCTCATCAACCCTTCTGCTCCTGCATTGTCTTGTGCCGGCGCAAATCCTTATTGCAAGTTTTAATCTTCAAAATGAACTCGACAAACAAATAACAGTTTCCTTTGTAGGTAGTCGAGTGCAATAGCAAATATAGACACACCAAGACGATCGCCCCCACTGAGTGCGTTATAACAAAATAACTTGTCAACCCTAGAGATTGCTTCTACTCCCATTGGCACATCCAAACATCAGGTGTCGTCCTCAACATCTTAGTCAACCAATATATCCTAGCGTCTTCTTATTCCTATTCTCTCCATTCACTTCCTTTATTATCTGCGTTATACTCCCTTCTTTTGTTATCCCTACGGTATTCATCTCATCTCGTTCACTTTATTGTTCATTTGTTACTGCCGTGCATCGGGTGCATTATTGCAAGGACATTTCCTCCTGGTGTGCCTTGGCTCCACCAATACCACTACCACCACCATGCTGTGCATTTTCATTTTCGCCGTGATTACAATTAAAATGCCACCAAGCGCACACAAAATCTGAAAGACAAAACTAGAAAAACAAAAGGCGGGAGAAAAACTAACTAAAGGTGTGATGACAAAGTAATTGCTGCACATGGTGTTCCGCTAGACAGAAACCAGTGCGCAGCGGCTCCTTCCATCCAAGTAAAAACGGAAACATCACACAGCAGGAGATAAATTCAAGTGCAGTGGAAACATTTTCATTTTGTGAAAATTTCCCATTCTCTTGGTGGGTTTGTGTTTTTTTTTTCCTAGAGTCCTGTGAAAGATCGCACAAAACTGAAATATCTCTCCTTGACACCGTTGCAAATGTGCTCCTCGGTGCATACAACCCCCACCCGATGTGTATCGCAATCACTAAAACTCGAGCAACGTAACGCACAGTAGCATCGTCGTTGTCGTTGTCATTATTGTCATTGTGTCGTGTGATGTCGTTTATAGTTTCGCGATTTTACATTTCAAGGAGCAAGCACACAACAGAAGCAACTGCACAACGAAAAAGGACAAACCATACAATCAGAGGCCACCTGGTCTCCGCACAGGAGGGCTATACGTGAATAAAGGAATAAAAACCTCCAAGTAAACTATCTCCTGAGGATAACTGAAAAAAAAAAAAACTAACGGTGAAGGAAGAAGCTTTTGAAAAATCCTTGCATAGAAGAGGTGGCTTTGGTTGGCGGTAAATGATTGCAATTGAAGTGTGGCGGGGGCGGTATAATTGTTAGATGCAAATGCTAACCATGTGGCAGCGAAAATTCACAGTTAATGAAGGTAGATTGGCAAATATTTCATAAAAAACTGTTTAAAAAAAAACTGTCTTATATTTAGCTGTCTTTATCATTTATCTGAATTCTTTGCAAGAATGAATGAATTGGTGAAATTTTTGAACATATCAATGAGATAAATGAACGATTCATTGAGATTAATGAACAAATCTATGAGATTAATGAACAAATCTATGAGATTAATGAACAAATCAATGAGATTAATGAACAAATCTCTGAGATTAATGAACAAATCTATGAGACGAATGAACCAATCTATGAGATTAATGAACAAATCTTTGAGATTAATGAACAAATTGGTTGAATCACTTGACACATTCAACAAATCAATGAGGTAAATGAACAAATCAATGAGGCAAATGAACAAATCAATGAGGCAAATGAACAAATCAATGAAATTTATGAACAAATCAATTAAAATAATTGACATTGAACAAAATATTGAACAAATTATTGGTGTAAATGAACAAACCCATAAAATTTATGATCAAATGTAGGAACAAATCAATAAAAAACAAATCCATGAAAGTATTAAAGAAATCAATGAGATAAATGGACAAACCAATGAGAATAATGAACAAATTAATTAAATTTATTGACACATTCAACAAATTTATGCACAAATGCAAATCAATGAGATAAATGAACAAATCATTGCAAATTATGAAGAAATCAGTGACACAAATTAACGATCAATGAAAGTGCTGAACAAATCAATGAAATAATTGAACAAATCAATGAGAATAACGAACAAATGAATTAAATTAATTTACATTCAACAAATTTATGAACAATGAGATATATGAACAAATCAATGAAATTTATGAACAAATCCATGAAATGTATGAACATATCAATGGAAGTATTGAACATATCAATTAAATTCATAAACAAACCGACAAAAGTTATGAGTGATATGGGTAAAAAGGGTAAACTTGATCAAACAGTTTCAAGACTTTGTAGTCGTAGTTAGTATCTAGTTGTATTAAACAACTAAATTGATACATGATCTAGCAAAATGAATAGCCAAATCAATGAAGGCCGAATTCGATGGTATTGAGATCAGGAGATTGTGGTGGGAATTCAAAACATTAATCCTGCTTATAGAAAATCACTCTTTGACCACTTTGGGCGTGTGTTAATGATCGTTATTTCGCATATAGGTTTTTTAAGGTTTTACACTTAAATCGCAATATCTAGATACCCGGATTGATTTTCGCCATTGCAAATCTATCGCCTTCTTATGTTTTTTTTTTTATCGTAAAATGAGGTATGTTTCAGTTTCTGAAAGGTGATATTACGTGGTTGGGTCCAAAGACATAAGGATCACTCCCAACACAATGTAGATAAAATATTGATCAGGCATGCCATTACGTTTAGATCAATGGCTGGATATCTACTTGCTCGATTTGAGTTCTATACAACTCCAATCTTCGACGGAATGTAGATATCGTTTAGATCAATGGCTGGATATTTAATTCCTCGCTTTGAGATTTATACAACTCCATCTATCTATATATCACCGCAAATAGGGGCTTCCCCCTAACGAATATCTTAATAATGAAACCTTAATGGAGATACGATGAAAACTTACTTTAGGAAACCAATTACATAAATTGTTTACCGAAACACATGGGGTCATAACTCGAAAGTCCTACATTACACCGTCCTACATGACGCCGCTGAATGCTGGACAATAAGCTGGAAAGCTAATCAAATACAAGACACTTTTGAACGACTAATTCTTTGTCGAATTCTTGGTCCTGAATGGCAGGAAAGCGAATGCATACATGCATGCATAGTCCAAGAGATGAAAACACGTCGATTCCATTGTATCGGCCATCGAGCGAATGAACAATAATGCTCCAGCCAAGAGAATCTTCAAATTCCAGAATTCAGGCTTAGGAAGAACGAACTTTCGGTTTAAGGATCACGGCTGTCATAGCACTTGGACTAAATTAATTAAAGCAACGTGCCCAGGATTGAAGAGAATTGAAAAGTTCGGTATACACCAACTCACTCAACTCCCAAAATAAAAAGAACGTCGTTACCTTGCTTTCTTCCGTCCATGCAAACTTGCTTACCCATCAAATCAGGTTTCATTGTTTCTCCTTCTGGTAGAATATGCAACACTGACCTTCCACTATAATCGTCCTGATCTTCTAAAGCTCTCACAACCACGTGTGCTTTAAACAAAATTCATTAAAACACATCATCACCAGAATCCCCGCAATAAATATCCCCTGAACCGACACTAACTCCCTTATTTACCGCCAACCATACCAACATCTGTAAAATATGCATCTATATCAATTTATGAAAGCGATTTCGCAATATCTATATCTATTCCATTAAACGTACTATACCCCATTAACAGAACAAAAAAAAAAAATAACAAAATACCCAAATTCGCAACAACATACCTATCCAGCAACATGATTTGAATTCCAACACAAATTCCCATTTGGAATCCCCCCATTATTTATTCAAATCCCCAATTTAACCCTTTTAATAAACCACTGAAGCCCACAAAAGTCGTCCTGCCATCGTTACCCAATACCAGCGATACACAGATACAGATACCCTTTCAATCTAAATTTTAATTAATATCAAATCCATGTCAGACTATTAGTGAAACATTTTTTTTGTTATTAAATTGCTCAAAAGAAGCTCTAACCTTTTATTTCCTATAACAATTTACAACCAGAGCTAGGTTGCGACTCCTTCGATCCTGCATCGACCCATCAAGGGGACGCAAATAATATTTCCATTCAATGTATCTCATCGATGCATCTGCACACGAAATAAAAATAGCTAAACACGTATATTTATTGAAGCATTTCATTGGCGAATTCTCAAACTCGTATGTTCAATGTTCACAGAGGTGCATCCGTGTATCTATTGGATCTCTGTCCGAGTGCAAACGTTTAATGAAATATACGCCGTAAAATGATAATTGAAACACCAAATTGTCCACATGTATATGGATACCACCATAAAGTCCGTTTTTGTTTTATATTCACCATTTGTATTTTTTTTAATTGTTCGTTATCCTGTGCAAATCCTTTTTGCAAAACCATACCAAAACGAAGGCTAACCGCCATAGTTACATCGGGATTTTGTTTTTTTTTTGTATTTGTTTGCAATTTCTTTTATATTAAATTATTTCCGCTATTTGCCATTGCCATTGCCATCCCATCTTCCATACGTTATGGCTATTACTGCGCTGTCGCTATTCCTCCTAGAACACCTCCTCATCCTGCTGTTGCTGATGACGATGGTCGTTGGTAGCCTTGGTAAGCCAGATCAACAAGAGTCAACAAGGATATGAATATGCACGCGACTTACTGTGAGCAAATGTTAACATACAGAATGTGAAATGGGAAAATGAACCACATACCGCTATACCTTAAACCAGACATGGTAGGGTTGGAGGGATTGCATTCTGCAGGTATCTTCAAAGGGACAAACACTATGACTGTGTGCAAACAATTGGGGTTTTTAATTCAAACATGGAAAGAAAATAAAAGAAATTGAAAAAAAAAAACAGGAGATGTATCCTGTTACACGGGAAAGTATAAATTCATTTCAACATTGCTACGACACCACCAACAACGACGACGATGGTGGTGTGGTTCCTTGTGCAAAGAAAGCTGGTAGTTGTACAGTATCCTGTGATCCCTGTGTTATTACTAAAACCAAGGTTTATCACCGATTGTTACCTTTTCATGGTAGCTGTAGGTAGTACATTTGTTTGTATCCCAACATTGTCGTATTTGTGTCTCTCTGTCTGAAGGACTTCATGGACTGTATTCGCTGTTGAAAATGTCCCGATGAGGGTTTTTGGTTTGGCATAAGCATGGATGGCTTCGGCGTCCTTTCAGATTTGAAAAAAAAAGAAACATACATTTGCTGAATAGTTTAGTATAGGAGGACACTTTTTAAACAGGCAACTGTTCTATTGATTGGATCTGCACAGATTCAGAAAAGTTGAAGATCGGTGATCTTTCCACATACCAGTAACATCATGACGAAAATTCTTCTTTTTTTTGAAGTCAAACTTCCTTTGGGACGGTGTGAATTGGATTTTATGAAAAGAAAAAGTGTAACGAAAAAGATATCAACAAAAATATGATCACCGAAATCACGCAGCTTCGGGAGCGGTTAGTTCTTAAATGGGGCACCACTCTTTCTCTCTATGCTTAGCTACCACCTCCATAGCATATTCATCTCATTCTCTTACAAATTAAGCAGAATACAGTTTCACTTCCACCACGTCTGAACTCAGACTTGATTTATTTTTATTTTTCGTATCCTTTGCTATTTTCTATCTGACCTTCTTGGTGGCGGATCGAGTGATCATAACTCCCCAACTTTACTCAAAACCATACAGGATCGGATCAGCAGCTTGTCGTGATTTTTTCCTTTCGTCTTAATCAGGCTGAATTGGACCGTACGCTTTGAGGGTCGCTGTGGTTTGCGGCTTATTCACATAGAACTTCGACTTCAGTCTAACGGGGTCAATCGTACGATCTCGGTGGTCAGCTTACTTCACCTCCATGTATGATGGCCATGCCCTCGAATCGCTTGTCCATAATATCCAATAAGGCGTAGCTGTGTGGTACGTAGCACCGTCCTGTTGAAACCACTTGTCGGTGGTGTCCATATGATGCAATTCAGGCCAAAAGAAGTTGGTTATCAACGACTTATAACGCTCGCCGTAGACGCTGATTGCCTGGCTAACGACGTTCTCAAAGAAATAGGGACCGATGGCGCTGACAGCCAAAATTCACACTAAAGAGTGACTTTTTCAGGATGCATTGTACGCTCTTGGATCTCATGTGGATTGGTATCGTCCCAAGTTCCAAAAAAATTGTTTGTTGTTGTACCCATTCATCCAGAAGTCTGTCTCATCGCTGAGGATGATTTTTCGATTAAAATTGGGGTCAGTTTCAAAATGCTCCAGAGCCCACTCAGTGAACACACCTCGTTATCTATGGTCGTTTACGTACAGCTCCTGAGTCAGTTGAATTTTGTGCGGGTGCAGGCTCAAGTCACGACACAAAATTTGCCTAGTTGTGCGGTCTGCGAAATCGACTGCCTCGGATTCCCCTGAAAACACTCACGTAGAGTGCCGATTTTTTCGACATATCTTGCGTTTTATCGACAAACGGGTGTTGGTTTATGGTTTACTGAACCAGTGGACTAAAATTTATCCATGATAGCCAAATAGCCCCTCGGTAGTACGATTATGGTGACCGTAAAATCGGGAAGCGCATGGAACCTTACCTGAACTGAAGACCGATGTTTCTTTAACGATATGGCCGCTATCAACTGTCGAAGGTCGGAAGACCCTTTAGCAAATTTTCCACCGAGCCGAGACTCATCAGAACGCGTGATTTCTGATCTTCCCTTAATGACATAAATGATCTCTAGTCCAATATACCTTTCTACGAAGTGAAATGCGTCTAATTTGCCATGTGGATATTAAAAGCGCTCTTGTCGGGAGAGCTTGAATGGTTTTCCTTTACCTTTCATGTCATATATAGGGTGCGCCATTTTTATGTCGGTATGTGAATATAAAATAACTTTCAAACAGAACAACCGATTTCCATATATAAGGTAATTTTATTTAATATAGTACCTTGAAATATATTTGGACTAGTTTTTGCATCTAACATCAATCAAGTGGACGCTTCTATTTACCAAATCAAAATGAGGATTGCTGGCGTACCTACACTTCTTAAATAACCCCACAAATAGTAGTCCTTGAGGGGTCAAATATGGAGATCTGGGTGGTTAGTTAATGATGCCATTTGTTGACAGCACACGTCCAGGGAATATTCATTGCTGAAACTGCATTGTTTGATGTATAGTGTGACATCGTGCACTGTCTTCTTGACACTACATTACTCAATTATAAGGCATTTATATAAATTAAAAATCATATATAATCGTTAATCATAAACATCGTGTGCAATATAGCCTACCAATAATTTTTACCAATTTTTGTTTTTTCCTTCCGTAACTTTTTACGGTCCATTTTACAATAAAACTTAAAATCGCTTAAAAACTACTCAAGACCTACTCTACTTATATTCGTTTTATTTTATGAAAATGTTTTCATGATTTCGTTTGTCATTGAATTCTCAAACTTTTACTGAACAGTCAAACACATTTCGATACCAAAAAATGAATTCAAAGATGCAAAAGATACACAACCTAAAAGATAACCTCGTTCATTCGAAGCAAACATAAACTCGCAACGTATTTTATTCAATCATTCACGAATCAATTTAAACAATTTTATTTGTGTTCATCTTCATTAACAAAAAAAAAAAACATTTAATTATAAATGCACCACAAAAAAAACACACAGTTAAGTACACAACAACAGCAACGAACCGCTCGTAGATACATCGAGAATAATTAAGCAAATGGCACTGTGTAACCCGAAAAATTCACTTCTATTTGGAATTTTTGAAATGTTTCAACAATATTTCTCCAGCAGAAAACGAATACACAGATGGAGATGAATGCATACCATTAATCATTTCCAAAAGGATGCGGGAGTGTCTTGAAAGTTTGGTTGATTATTTTTGTTCTGTTTGTTATGGATTGCGTATGAAAATTTATCAAACAAATATACATCTATCCGATTCTTCAATTTCCTCTCTTGATAGGTTGGGAGAATAACATTTCAATTATTATCTCTGTATGTGTTTGTGGTGTATTTCCTTACCATATATTTTGATTCTGGGAATTTGATTCAATTATTTAGTTATGGGGGTTAGACTCGAACTCTCACCATCAGGATGGTAAGCAAAAAAAAAAAATTGGAATTTACGCTGATATAGGACCTCAAACCTAGCTTCTCCCTTGATTTGTGTGTGCGAAGTTATGGTGAACTATATTTCTATATAAAACTATTGCCCAAGGACATGTATTGTGAGGGTGTGGTAAAATTTATTTCATTTCCATGACCTATGGGGGTCTACAAGTCCAACCGAGTTTCAATATTTTATCAGATTTCGCGAACATGTCACACTATATGGGTGTTTTTTTTTAACAATACGTAACGTAAGCTTCTTAAGTTTGCTAGTATTTTTTTTTTTAAATTGAAAAGTATGTATGAGGTTAGTTTTGGGAACTAAGCAATCAAGAATTGGTGTGTTTCCATAACCAAGAAAGACTTTATTCATCCGTCAGAATTTGTGAAGATGTATTTGCAATTCACAGCTCTGCTAATGATACGTATAACTGTCAAAAAAGAAACTTCGTTGAATCATGAAA
The DNA here is from genome assembly GCA_932526625.1 of Rhingia campestris. Taxonomy (NCBI): domain Eukaryota; kingdom Metazoa; phylum Arthropoda; class Insecta; order Diptera; family Syrphidae; genus Rhingia; species Rhingia campestris. Next base: position 177,281,600 of record OW052182.1, read on the forward strand.
GACACTTGACAGCAGATGATAGTGCTTGTACAAGGTGACGCAAAAATAACCTTCCGATGTTTTTTGGCTGTAATTTAAAAAAAAGAATTAAAAACTTTGATTCTTCTTGTGGATTATTTTTATTTGGTCTTTTAATTTTTTTTACATCAAGTCGAGAATATGATGTCATGTAAATGGCCGCCGCCACAGTTGATTGTCATTTGAGCCCTTTTTATGGCATTTTCCATCACTTTGGCCAAAACTTCCGGCGATAGGTCCTCACATTCTTGACGGATATTGTCTTTAAGAGCTGCAGGAGTCTGAGGCTTGTTGACATAAACCCGCGACTTCAAAAATCCCCACAAAAAGAAGTCTGGAGCGGTCAAATCAGGCGATCTTGCTGGCCAGTGTAAATCGCCAAAACGGGAGAATAGGCGCCCGGGAAATGCATCCTTCAGCATATCGGTTGTGGCACGTGCAGTGTGTGCCGTTGCACCGTCCTGTTGGAACCACATGTTTTTCAATCCCAATTCATCAAGTTGCGGCAAAAAGAACTCGTTGATCATTGCTCTGTAGCGCTCACCATTCACAGTAACCGTTTGGCCCGCGACGTCTTCGAAGAAAAAAGGTCCGATAACTCCTCCATACAGTGACTTTGAGCGGGTGTAATGGCTCTTGGTGGGTTACACGCGGATTTTCAGTGCCCCAGAAGCGTAAATTTTGCTTATTTACGTACCCGCTAAGATGGAAATGGGCCTCATCACTCATGATTATTTTTGATGAAAAATCATCTTCCTCTTGGTGGTGATTAAGGATGGCTGATGCACCAAATGAAATCATGGAAAGTGAAATTTTTTATTGGTTTCGCGCAATCAATACCTACCTGTCGTCAAACACTTACTAACAGGAGACATTCGGAATGAAACGTTACCTTGGAATATGTTAAACTGGATTGCGTTACGTTCCTTAGATTTATAAAAGTTTTATTTTCCAAAACACGTAATATTACAAGTTAGTGATGAAATTCGTATTTGTATTACGTATTACGTTCCAAGTACTACGTTACGTTACAAGTATTACGTTACGTTACAAGTATTACGTTACGTTACAAGTATTACTTTACGTTACAAGTTTTACTTTACGTTACAAGTATTACTTTACGTTAAAAGTATTACTTTACGTTACAAGTATTACTTTACGTTACAAGTATTACTTTACGTTACATGTATTACTTTACGTTACAAGTATTACTTTACGTTACAAGTATTACTTTACGTTACAAGTATTACTTTACGTTACAAGTATTACTTTACGTTACAAGTATTATTTTACGTTACAAGTATTACTTTACGTTACAAGTATTACTTTACGTTACAAGTATTACTTTACGTTACAAGTATTACTTTACGTTACAAGTATTACGTTACGTTACATTAGTTACAAATCAATAAATGCTACAAAAACATCGCCAAACGATTTATACGTTTCCAACTTTGATTTGTCAAACTTTGCATCAGCAATCATCTCTAAAACCCCATCACTGGTATGCAATGTCACCATAATAAGTAAGCGAGTAAGTACCTAATTTAATACGGGATTTTAATACGCATTTGCTTTTAATTTTATTTTATTCTATTAAATTTCACCACACGATTATGTGGTTTTTATAATTTATTATTTTTATTTAATTTTTAAAACACCTACATACACAAAAAAATTTACTTAATTAAACAAGGAAGGAAGCTCAGCGGTTGTTGATGTAAACCTCAGGCTGGAGGCGTTCAAAAAAAAAACTCCCGCTGCTTGAAAAAAAGTCCTTTATGATATTCTTGATGTTCCTTTTTTTTTTGTCTTTTGTTTTTATTCTTCTTTACCACCTCATGATTTCTGTTATATCTTTTTTCGTCCTTTTTAGTATTTTTTGTTTTAATTCCTTTGGTTTGACGTCAAGGATTTGTGTGTCTACGAATTTCTTATGTATTGAGAGAACACTTTAAAAAGAAATTACCTCTGGAAATAGCCCTCGTAAATAGGGTTCATTTGGTTTGGGTCTGATAAAAAGGTTACAAAAAAAAGAATTGATGGTGCGGGATTATAATGAGAAAATAGGTCACAGCTGTAGTGAAAATTTTGAATAAACGTTTTAATATTTTTTTTAATATCCTGATGCATTGTCCCCTCTGTTTTGGTGTAGTGGTTGAAGAATATTCGATTTTATTTGATTTTAGGGTCCAGCTTTTCGGTCTGATTAGTATATATCATATCAAGATATGTTTTCATTTAAAAATTATAAAAAAAAAGATCGCAGGATCACTTTTTTTTGTTAAACGATAGATGTAATCATTAATCCTGGTATCAAAATAACCCTGTGAATATTAGATACACCCAATAACCATAACTGCAGTCGCTGACATTGAATATGATATCTAATGCGATCCAGCTTTAAGCGTCCTGGGCTAGTAATGATCAGTGATCTTCGCAGAAAAGAAATGCACACCTGAAAAAGGGAAACACATACCTATAAATAAAATCTTTTAAGAGTCAAAAGATCCATATCAGATCAAAATGTCTCTAAGATCAATGATCATTTTAAAAGAATAACATTAGCAGCATACAGTGATCTTGGCCCAAAAAGTGCACACCTTTGATCACTGAAAGCTACATATCAAGCAAATCTGTCATAAAGCCAATACATTCATCGCTATCAAGACTATTGATATATTCAAACACCGATGTATCTATCGACAACCTTTTACAGATTTTCAAGATCAGTGATCTTTTCAGAAACGGAATACTAAACTGGTCTCTTAAAGCCATTTAAAATGCTTGCCCTTACTTAGAGCTAATAGAACCCGACCTAGAGAATAAAACAATCAGGGATATTTTTATTGTCATCTAACGATCAGTGATCTTCGCATAAACGGAAAGGGATTCCTATAGTCAAAAGATTCATCGCTATTTAGATGATCGACATCTCGATCAATCAATTATGATTCTTAACTAAAATAATATTCGTTAGCATAAAACAATTTAGTGAATATACGATCGAAACTTTTCAGACTTCCAACAATTAGTTATCTTTGCGCAACAACTAGTGCTACTTATGGAGCAAATAATGATAGATTTGCTCCATAAGTAGCTTTGAGAGATCAAGCACTTGTTGTTGCGCAAAGATCACTAAAAAAGCAAAAGCCAATATTGTCATCGCTATCAAAAAGATGGAAATATCAATCTGCAGAAAAGCTGCAGCCTATTACAATTTAAATTTTCAAGATCAATGATCTTTTTCGAAACGAAACACTCAAATAGTCAAACAAAGCTTTTAAAAGCTTGTCCATGCTAAGCGCTAATAGATCAGGATCTAGAGGTGAAACAAACCAAGACCCTTTAGCCGACTCAATCTTTGGTCTACAATAAGTAAATTTTCGACCAATAATTCCAATGCAATCAGTGTTAATCTTTGGTGGTTACCAAAAAAAAGGAGGAAAACTACGTGTATAACCTTGAAGCGATCATTATCACAAAATTTCAGACTTTTAACGATCAGTGATCATGTTAATGATAGCAACATGCTCTTGGTATGTAAAGGATGGCGCAAAAGTTGTCGCCTGATATTCTTTGGAATGGAAAATCCACAGAAAATCGATTGAACTTTTAACGATCTGCAAATCAGTGGCGTTTGCCGTTTTTTATCATTAACTGGCCCTTAAGGGACTATTTTTACCTTTGAGGAGTTTGAACACAGCACTGACGAATATCACGGACGCTATAAAAATTCCCAGACTCTAGAGTAAAATCGCTAATTTCCCGTTGAAACATGTATGCATCGATCTCTTTGCTCGAACGCTTGATTATGAGTGATCGTTTTATCAACAGATGGCTCTGTTAATCGTCGTCTAGTTTGATTCGAATGTTTCGGAAGTATTAGACAAGATCACCATACAAATGCGTGAAGATCATTAATATTTTCATCGATACAAAGTCGATATGTGTTCCAAAATGTAAGTAGTATCAGCCGAGAGTATCTTCGTATCCCAGCCTTCAGATTCGAGCCGACAAATAAAACCGATCCTCCGGCATCAGGATCAAGCGATCAGGGATGTCTGGGCGAGAAAATAGCTGGAAGAAACGTGTCCAGGATCAAAGACGGCTGCTTTTTCTCAGACAGAGGCCCTCAGCAGGTCGGGAGCCTATTATGTAAGTAACTATCTAGAAGATACAAATCTTTGGGGATCAGTGATCGTAGCATCAAATGTAAATCAAACAAATCTTTGCGGATCAATGATTGTAGGGTTTAATAATGTTAACCGATCTCGTTGTAGGCGATCGCGTGCCAACTTTTTGATATTCATTTTTCTCTAATTGATGAAGTGTTCGTTTTTTTTCATTAAGTTCAGTACGCAACTAAATGCTTGTCGATTTTTTAACTAAAAATACTGAAAGCATACAAAAACCGGAATTTCTATCATTGCTATTTCCATCACATCCAAATCACCTGTAGGTATAGGGTGATTGAGCTATCAAAAAACCGAGTAAATATTTCCACTCCAGTTTCAATTTCTGTGAAAACCCCAAGCAAAAACCATCACAGATCCTTAGAAACTCAAATAAAGACTCTGCGTAATTAAAATGTGAAGTTTCTCCCCCTTTTTTCTAATTTCCGACTGGAAAAGTACACACCGATAGACAGCTAAACCTACACACTCTTAACCCAGTTCCTAAATTAGAACTCAACAATTGCATACGACTTCATACTGCACCCGCACAACTAAAGTAAGGCAACACCCTTCTAATTAAGATTGCAAATCCTCCTCCACATTTGTCTGCGACCGCATCCTTATGCAGATATGCATATATGCACCACCGCACGTAATCAATCAAAAAACTGACTAAAAAGTCAACCTCATAATTCAGAACAAAGCCTCAGCTGTATCTATGCCCCATCCCCCTTTGTACGTAAACTCCTAAATGGTGGAAAACAATTTTCCATTTTCGAAGGTAACGTAGGTATACGTACTGGTACCGAAAATGTTAAAAACACTCCTGGAGGCATGAGCTACAGCTACAGCTACAGCTCACCAACGTTCCTTATTAACCCTACCCAACCTACGGACTCCGATGTCGCTGCTTGCTGGAATGCTTGCCATTTCTGTCATAGAATCCCGAAAAAGCATCTGTGACAACCACTATATCAGTGCGCACACATGAGAGTCGAGAAATTACCCTCCGGCAGTTGGAACAGCAATAGTGGAATGGAGTACTAACACACGAATGCCTTGACTTGGCATTCATCAAAATCATTGCATACACTCACTTAAATTTCGCAACACAATGGCCGGGATAGGAGTAAGCGACACAGTGGTGGTGGTGGTGGTGTTGGTATGGTGTGCTGTGGCTCCACAGGGAATTAGTTTCTGTTTCAGTTAGAATCTCCATTGTCGTGAAGTTGCTGGGAATCTGGTAGCCAACCCACTGCCCCCCCCCATTCCGCCACACCCCTACGTAAGAACGTCCTTAATTAAAATGTCGCACACAAACAGGTAGTGAGATACATAAATGAGGTTGAGAATCGCACTCACCATCGTACATGTCCCAAATATGTCACAAAGAAGAAGAATGATACTCACTGCATTCATCAGTACAGTGAGATCCCACACCATTTGTACGGATATACATGATCAGCTTCATGCCATTACAAACACCAGCGAAAGTTCTTTACAGTTGGAATTAATCCTTTAGCCGACACGACCCCCACACCCACAACAATCTCTTAATAACGGAGAAGTGAGGAGCTACAGCTCCCATGTGACGCTCAGTTTACACTTGGCTTTGCCGAGTGGGTGGTGTTAGTTGCCGAAGTACTCCTTACTTTTAAAATTAAAAGGATCTCACCTGGCACACAATTAATTGTGGACAAATGAGAAGACGCCACCGAAATACACACACATATGTATTCTGGAGGCACATCGTGGTTGATGGTGTAACGTTAGAAAAGTGAATTAAGTCGACTAGTGCGAGGAAGAGATCGTTATTTAGGGCGGAGATATGGGCACATCAAGGATGAAGGCATCTGACAGCACATTTATTATGGCATTCTACACAAATACACACAGCAACAAAGCGAGCGTATTTTATGTAAGAGATTTCTTCAAGTTGCGCAGCATATATATCCTTTTAGTGGACTCGTATGTATAAATCTTTTTTTGCACTGGGTTCATTTTGAGAAGGACTCGTTGAGTCAAGTGGAATTCATCTCTACTAAATGAGTGTCACCCTAGAAAAATAAAAACACACACACACACAACAATCACAAAAGGAATTACAAGAACCTGTGATAAAATGAGTGTCCAATCTGACAGACAGGATGTGTACGTTTTAGGGACTGTACAAGGATGACAAGTGCATGCATTTACATTAGTTATTCTGCAAGAGAAAGAACTAGAACAATTGCTGTTGGGTAGTCCTTGTGGTGTTCTACATATTCTACGTCACGCATTATGGTTTAGTTACATTCTGAAGCGAGGAATAATTATTCGGACAGCTGTTGAAGGGATTAGTGCAACATTACATTACAATTTTGGCAGGACATTGTGATGTTTCAAGAACAAGGCACCAAGGACTATATTTTCCAGATGAAATTTTGTCGAAAATGTGTCCATTTGTGGGTTATTTTCTAATCTTTGAGTTCGAAAATTCGCATGATTCTTAAATGATGCATGATCTATCACCGATCGTGGCGAAGAGCACCAAGGACTACATTTTTCAGTTGAAATTTTGTTTTTCGTGGGCAGCACCAAGGACTACATCTTTCTGTTGAATTTTTTTTTTCGTGGGTCATAACCTTGTGTTGTTGTTATCTAGAAAACTTCAAATTTCAGGGATACCTACATGCTTCTTGTGTTCGAAAATTCGCATGATTCTAAAATGATGCGTGATCTATCACCGATCGTGGCGAAGAGCACCAAGGACTACATCTTTCAGTTGAAATTTTGTTTTTCGTGCGGTCATAACCGTGTGTTGTTGTTATCTAGAAAAGTTCGAATTTCAGGGGTACCTTCTTGTGTTCGAAAATTCGAGTGATTCTTAAAATGATGCATGATCTATCACTGATCGTGGAGAAGAGCACCAAGGACTACATTCGTGAAATTTTATTCGTAGGTCATATCCTTATGTTCGTGTTATCTAGAAAAGTTAGAATTTCAGGGTTACCTGCATTTTGTGTTCGAAAATTCGAGTGATTCCTAAATGATACGTGATCTATCACTTTTATTGACGAAGATAACCAAGGACTACATCTTTCAGTTGAAATTTTATCTAAAAATGTGTCAACTACTTCGTAAGTTCGAAAATTCGAATGATTCTAACGTGATGCTTGAAATATCACTGATCGTGGCGAAGAGCACCAAGGACTACATCTTTCTGTTGATTTTTTTTTCATGGGTCATATCCTTGTGTTCGTTTTATCTCGAAAAGTCCGAACTTCCTGGGTACCTGCTTCTTGTGTTCGAAAATTCGCATGATTCTAAAATGATGCGTGATCTATCACTGATCGTGGAGAAGAGCACCAAGGACTACATTCGTGAAATTTTATTCGTAGGTCATATCCTTATGTTCGTGTTATCTAGAAAAGTTAGAATTTCAGGGTTACCTGCATTTTGTGTTCGAAAATTCGAGTGATTCCTAAATGATACGTGATCTATCACTTTTATTGACGAAGATAACCAAGGACTACATCTTTCAGTTGAAATTTTATCTAAAAATGTGTCAACTACTTCGTAAGTTCGAAAATTCGAATGATTCTAACGTGATGCTTGAAATATCACTGATCGTGGCGAAGAGCACCAAGGACTACATCTTTCTGTTGATTTTTTTTTCATGGGTCATATCCTTGTGTTCTTTTTATCTCGAAAAGTCCGAACTTCCTGGGTACCTGCTCCTTGTGTTCGAAAATTCGCATGATTCTAAAATGATGCGTGATCTATCACTGATCGTGGCGAAGAGCACCAAGGACAACATCTTTCAGTTGAAATTTTGTTTTTCGTGGGTCATAACCGTGTGTTGTTGTTATCTAGAAAAGTTCGAATTTCAGGGGTTCCTTCTTGTGTTCGAAAATTCTCATGATCCTAAAATGATGCGTGATCTATCACTGATCTTAGCAAAGAGTACCAAGGACTGCATCTTCCTGTTGAAATTCGATTCGTGGATCATATCCGTGCATTCTTATTATCTAAAAAGTTCGAAGTTCTGGTTCGTGCATTTGGTGTTAGAAAATTCGCGTGATTCTTAAAAATTGTGATCTATCACTGATCGCGGAAGTTTTTTTTTGTCTTTGAAACATTTGAAATTGTTAACTTAAGTCGGAGGTTGTGCCAAAACTATAATTGGGCCATATTCCTTCTGACAGTGGATTGGAATCGATATCGGTGGATGCTGGCTCATTATGTCTGCCAACAAAGGTGTGAAAAAGGTCTGGGCTGTTACTGGTTCGAACAAATAATGAAATTTCTGCAACGACAATTCCCTGGACGTGTGGTGTCAAAAAAATCGTGACATTGACTGGCCACCCTGATCTCTAGATTTGGCCTCTACGGATTTATTTTTGGGAGGGCTCAGTGGCGCGATGGTTAGTGCGATGAACTGCCGCGCAGAAGGTCTGGGTTCAATTCCCAGCCTTAGCAACACCAAAATGATTTTTCACTGGCCCTCCTCTCGTGATGATCTGACAAATCATCCGAGTAGTATCAATTGTCAAGAATAGCTTATCTCAACTTAGCCGTTCGGAGTCGGCATAAAACAGGAGGTCTCGCCATCGTGCAAGTAGTACACACACACACATGAGGTTGTGAGAAAGCTAGGCCCTGGGTACTAACGAGCCTGTTGCGCCGAAAATTTGTTTTTTTTTGGATTTATTTTTGTGGGGTTATTTGAAAAGTAAAGTGTACGCCAACCAGGCTCAGACATTTGACGAGCTTAAGGGAAACATTCATGGGGAAATCGTAGCTATAACGTCCAAGACGGTCCAAAAGGTAGTAGAAAACGTAGCAAAAAGATTAAATTTTAACTTTGATCAATAGAGCCACCACTTGATTGATGTTGTATTCAAAAACCAGTCCAAATAACTGTAAAGGACCAAGTTAAGCAAAAATACCTCATATATGTAATATTTTTTTTTTTAGGGTTAAGTAATTCAATATTTAAAAGATGGCGCACTCTATCTTATTTTCAACTTCCTTTGCTGTTTATTTTTTAATGTCAGGTCTAGACCAAAAAAGCCACAAATATTTTCTGTCCTTTCGAAGAACCACTAAGGTGAAAGTCTCGAATGAAAAGCTGTTTCAAAGCCGACAATATATAATATTTACTCAATATACTTGGAATAGTTCCTCTTCTACGATGGTCTGGATTTGCTTCCCAGCCCGAAGCAAGACCTAGATGGAAGTTCCCTGAAATGTCACTATGCCCAGGCACCCTGCATAGGTGACTGTTATACATCTCTGACACTGATATCATTTGAAGAGATCTGCTGCAATCTAGGGTTATCTTTAAATTTGTGATACTAATTTCAGGAATTTGATGGCCGCTTGGCTATCCGAGAAGATGCTAATATCCTTGGCAGATATTACGTTCTCTTTTCACGAAGATGGGAAGATAGACTGAGGTTAGGTCTGATGTTTAGACTGACACCAGCACCCACTCCGTCCGAGAAGATGCTAATATCCTTGGCAGATATTACGTTCTCTTTTCACGAAGATTGGAAGATAGACTGCGGTTAGGTCTGATGTTTAGACTGACACCAGCACCCACTCCGTCCTTTGTTTTGGAGCCACCAGTATAAAAATTTATCGAGTCCGCCTGGAATACACTGCAATGATCACGAAGATTGAAAGATAGACTGCGGTTAGGTCTGATGTTTAGGAGCCACCAGTATACAAATTTATCGAGTCACTTTGCACATGTTCGTTACTTTCCCATGACGATCTGTCTGGGATCGTGACCTGGAAATTCTTATCCAAGTTTAACCTGGTAAGGGTGTAGTCGGTATTTTCAGGAATATTTGTATGTTCGTTTAGAATTTTTTAAGTGACCAGTTTCTCTTTCTACATTTGACCACTTTTAGAATATTAAGATACTGCCGTATAGTTTTCGCGAAGATCTCCAATATTACTTCTTCCAGTCTATCCCCTACAAATTCGCCAAGTGGATTCGATTAGCATAACAAGAAAATTAATTTCCAAAATGAGACAATTTTAAATAATCACAGCGCCAGTAAATCGATGGACATTAAGCAACTTTAAGTGCCGTAATCAATTCAAAATACACTCTCAGAGTTGTAATACAAAAAGACGCTGATCAACTCAATCCGAAAATATTCAAATTAGACCCAAAAACGTGCTCAGATACATCTTGTAAACAAATCTAACTACCTACCAACGTCTTTTCTCAGATTTCATAAGCCACGTGTGTGCTACTTCTATATTGACTTGGAACTAATTGAGCAAACATCTTCGGATGGCAAAAAGCAAAGTTTGGGGAAGGTAATTTATTTTAATTGGATTTCATACACAGAAATATGAGTCATTGCACAACATGACAGGATCTATATTAATGTGGATACATATCTACAAACATATGGTATAAGCCAATTTAATGTCACACAATCTGCGTTTGCTCCAATTTGATTTCCGGTCGTTTGGATCAATTTTGTTTACCTACGTCTTGGTTTGGATTATTTTATTTATTTGAATTTACCGCGCTCGACAAAACTAATTTTTTTTTTTAAAAAAACGTGATTTAGCACCACTGTGTATCTAACGGAGGAGAAACTTTCAACGTAACTTACTACGCCATAAGTGGCAGATACATTTCTATCCGCTTATTTCTTTTCTAATAGCCATGTACCCTACCACACCCATTGAAAGAGAGACAGTTTCTACCACTCCACACGCAAATTGATAATAAATGTGCGACTATACCTGCGACAGGCGACGACAAACCGTCGCGGTAAAGAGTGTGAAGCGCAAATAATTTGATAGTAAATCGATTCCATTCATTAAAAATGTATATAGATGGATGGGGACGGGGTTTATATGGTGCTCGAACAATGCCTTGGTTACTGATCACATCACACCAGTCATTTGAGTGCAGAGCGTGACTCAGCGAAAAGTATGCATAAAATGAACTACTAACTGTCGTAGTTGATACGATTTTAATTGTTAAGGAGTAACAGTTTTTTTTTTCTCTCTCTCTCTTTCTTCTCATTTTCATTTTTAACTTTACAAACTAAAAAAAAACTGGGATAATTGAAAAAAAAAAAATCGTCATAAAGATTGGAAAAATGCGAAGCAAGTGAGACGACGAAAATCCCATAGATGAAGAAAATGTGAAAGTTTTTATAATAACCATTTTTTTTCTATATAATTGCGGAAAGTTTTCCTATTAAAATAAGCCACGAAGAAACAAGCAAAAAAATGCTGAACAGGAGAATTCAATTGTACTATTGAATTGGCATTCCCGAGAGCAAAAAAAGAAAATGTATCTTGGACTACTGTGGTTATGGGAGGGGGCTTTGGAAAACCCTAGGAATGACAGGCAGCATCTATTGAAAAATATGTTTTAGTTTGAGAGACATGAACTATGATGAATTTCAAAAGAAATTTGAATATGTAGGGGTTAAGTATGGGTGATCTTCATGTGATCTTCATTTTTAAGGTTGATTTGGTAATACAACACTGGTATAGAAAAAATCGTCGAATCGTTGAACATCCTTTCTGATTTTTCTTTTGTTTTTATTGTTGAAAGTTTCTTCTTACAGACCAATATCGATTATACCAATTCTGGCAAAAGTTTTCGAAAAATTGCTACTGAAAAGACTTAGCAAAATTATAGATGAAAGAAGACTCATTCCGAATCACCAGTTTGGATTCAGGAATAAACATTCCACGATTGACCAAGTGCATCGTATTACGGATTTTATAGAAAAGGCACTGGAGGAAAAACAAGTCTGTTCGGCTCTATTTCTAGATGTTGCTCAAGCCTTTGACTAGGTTTGGCATGAGGGACTTGAGTATAAATTGCATAGGGATTTACCAAGACAGTATTATGAAATACTAAAATCATATATTTCAGACCGACTCTTTAGGGTTAGATATGAACAAGAATATTCAGAACTTAAGAAAGTCAAAGCAGGTGTTCCGCAAGGAAGTGTCCTAGGACCAACCCTGAATCTGTTATATACTAGGGATAGTCCAGTGGATAACAATGCTTTCATGGCTACCTTTGCTGATGATACAGCAATACTCGTGCCTGAAACTAACGTTCTGAAAGCAACAGAAAAACTGCAGAATGCAGTCAATAAAGTTCAAAATTGGACGGAACAATGGCGTATCAAACTCAATGAGACAAAATCCACTCATATAAACTTCACTAATAAGAAGATTAACAATGTTCCCTTATTCATTAACCACCAAGCTGTACCTTACGCAAATATGGCTAAGTACCTTGGAATGAATTTGGACGCGAAGTCAAAGTGGAAAGAGCACATCAAAAAGAAAAGAGAAGAACTGAACCTAAAATATAGAAAAATGTACTGGTTACTGGGAAGAAACACAGACCTTTCCATCCAGAATAAACTCATGCTATATAAGCAAGTGCTGAAGCCTGTTTGGACGTATGGCATCCAATTATGGGCCTGTTCTAAGAAAACAAATACAGAAACCATACAAAAATTCCAAAACATAGTCCTTCGTGGAATAGTAAATGCCCCTTGGTATATTAGAAATAGCGATTTGCACCGTGATCTACAAATCAACATGGTTACAGAAGAAATTAAAAAACACGCTATATCACATAATCAGCGTCTACAAAATCATGAAAACTCCGAGATGGAGAGAGTCCTAAATGTACGACACAACATAAGGAGATTAAGAAGAACCAAGCCTCATGAGCTTATGGCCTAATTATATGGGAAAATATTACATTTGTAAATCTTCCCCAAAGCGATTAAAAAACGAGTGGTGGGTGCACGACTGGGTCGTACGCAACTTTCTCTTTCACAGCGAGTTTGGCGTTATATCAAATAGTACGTATTTTGATTATTAATGCTTAAAATGATATAAATAATGTCGAAATGTGATTATACGAACGTTTACTCCGAAATTTGAGGGAATCGGTGTCTATGTGAATAATAATGATTTTACGTTATTGGCCAAAACTGATAGTTGACTCGCTCCGTTTAGTGATAGTTGGACTAAAACTAATTATGTGGAATTGCTTCAAACTGCAATTGTAGTATATATATTATATTTCATTAAATTTGACATAATAGTTTGCGAGAAATTAACAATTTTCTTTAGAAAGTTAAAAATAAGAAAATAAAATCTGTCGTCGATCTTTCATAGATTGGTACTGATTTTCGGGTGGTTTTTGTGCGGTAAAATCCTACACTACTTGATACCGAGAAGTGTGTCAAGTGTCTTTTTAAGATTTCCACCAACAAAAAAAATTGTTGAAAGCGAAATCCGAGACCTAAACGCGCAAATTTGAGAAGCCAGAATCAAAACAAAACTTATGGCGTTCCTAGTTGGTGAAGTCCTTTCCGTCGATCCTTCTCCCTTTACCGTTTTTCCGTGATCTGATATAGCTTGGATAGTTATCGAAAATATATCCGCAATTGAATCGATTCCTAAAGCGAAATGGATTTTTCATTCACGGCTGAAACCAAGCACGTCGGTTGACGATGTCATAAATCACTTGATATTAAGAAATCTTGTTCCAACAGGTCCTCAAATAAATGTAAAAAAAATCTGTAAGCCTTGTACCTTTCTTTCGTCATTTAAAATACTTCTTCCTGCTCGTCTCTTTGCAGCGGTGTGCTACACCCACTTCCTACTTCAAAAAATGTATAGACTGTCATAGAGAAAACAAATTTTTTCTTACAGAAAAATGGCTTAACGCCAGTATAATAGACTTGGAACTCTCTAAACACGAGTTCTCAGTATATAGAGGTATATGTTAACAAATTCGATCATCTTATATAAGATTGCATTACAAACATTCTAAAGATGCTCAAATCCAGCAATCCTAGTACACGAAAGAGCTTTAATTTCCTCGCAGTAGACATAACCGGGCCTGGAATAATTTTGTAAAAAGCCTTAATCATTACGACTACGATAAATACAAAAGATGACGCCACCCCGCAAATAAATTCTTTTGTTTACAGCCGAACATTTGGTCCTTCGAGCCGGATTCCTCCATGTAATGACCTTTTGTGAAATATGGTGGGGAGGTTCCAAAATTATTGGATGCTTTTGATCATATGGAATGTTTGCTTGGCTAAGTCTTCCGCCAATTCGGATGATTCCATGACCATCTACAAAACTATTCAGAGATCCCATACCTTTCGCCATCTGGAAACATTTCCTCTTGTGCAACCCAAATCATTGACGTGGTTGCTTCGTTGAGTTCCATTGGTGTAAGTAGACCATTGTATTGTGAGACAACTTCGTTTTTCATAGTAGAAATTTAAATGTTCTTGACGGGTATGGCTAATAAATCACTTACAATACGCAACTATCTACACTAATTTAGGAAACTGTAGTTAGTGTATTTGGTTTTCATCAGCGTCCAGCCTTAGACAACGTGTACGTTTTTGACCGTCCTCCGTTCTCAAACTAGCTGGCTGAGTTGGCATCTGAGAATCCCATGATTCCTGCAGAAATATTGGTTCATTCCACCATAGGCAGAAAAATAAATGCATACCCAGGCTACTTCAAAATCATCGAGCTGTTAAATTTTATCAAACTTATTCGCATCGAACTTCAGTATGAACATTATGTCCGTCATCTTAATGACTGCGTAAGTAAGTTCCAGTAGCGTTACATTTGCCGATGAGACACTACTTAAATAAATGGTCTTCCAATAGGAACTTGGGAACTTTGACAGTTGATAGCGGCCATACTGTTGAAGCTACATCTGTCAAATTAACTGTCATTTATTCAGTCTGTTTTGCCAAATCACCATTTACGTTAGCGTTTCAGCAAAATGGGTCTTTAGTTTGGACAAGGTTCCATACGCTTTATATGGTCACCATAATCTTGCTACAGAAAGATGGATAAATTCGAATCCACTGGTTCAATAAACGTTCAATCAACACCCAAAACGCAAAATCTGCAGATTTGATTCGCCACTGTCCGTGAGAGTGTACAGGAGAATCCGAGGCAGTCGATTACGCTCGCCGCCGACAAGAATTCGACCTTTCGCATACCACAATTTAGTGAATTTTGCGTCGTGACTTGAGCCTGCACCCGTACAAACTTCAACTGACCGGACAGTTGAAGGACCATAGACATCGACGTATGTTCGCTGAATTGGTTTAATAAACTGTTGAAAACTGACTCTCATTTTCATCAAAAAATCATCCTCAGCGATGATATCCATTTCTATGAATGATGGAAACGACCGCAAACAACAATTTTCGAATTTGGGACGATACTGATCCACACGAGATCTTTCTTTGAGAGCGGCGTTAGCAAGGCCATCACCGTCAACGGCGAGCGGTATAAGTCATACCTAAAGTATGTGTTCGAAAACTCCATTGCCACACACGTATTCCAAAATCAATGGGAAAATGCATTCATAATCAGCCCTATCGAGGTATCTGTCGGAGCGGACAATTTTCCGCAACGCATACTTCGTCGCAGGTTTAAATTTCATTCGAGGTATGTGTCATCGGAAGAAAATACAACACAAATGCGACGGCTTCACTTCACTACAATTCGTAAATAAATTCCGCGAAGAATTTGTGAAGGAGGAAATCGGTAAAAGAATGGCACTTAGCTGTCAAAAATTGCACGAAAAATGCACCTGAACCCACTTCAACGCAACGCGTTACCAAATGTCGGAAAAATATTCCGAAAAGCTTTTCGGAAAAATACCTTGAAGCAAAAATCCTCCGAATTGTACAAAATCGGAGAATTTTCCGCTCCGACGGATACCTCGATAGGGCAGAATACCTGCCCTTAAAAATAGTGAGCGAGTTAATGTCTCTAAGCGAGTTAATGTCTCTATTATAATTATAATCTGAAAACTGTCTTGAATTCCTAAGCTATTCGAGCATATTGTTTATGATAACTTGGTCTTCCTCTGTCTAAGCATCCTCTGTCTAAGCATCCTCTGTGAAGAACACAAATCTCTTAACTTTTCCGCATCATTGTTGCAATAGTTTGAGAAATAAAAATAAAGTTTGTATATATACACTGATTTCTCTAAAGCCTTTGATAAGTTATCACAGAACATAAAATTTTTAGACATAAAGGGTCCCTCCAGGGTATATTAATTGGGTTCAACATCTCTTGGAGAACTGATCAGGTAAAATTTGAGGTTCCAAGTCCAACCCTTTTGTTGCTCAATCTGGAGTACCCCGAGGAAGTCATTTAGGATCTATCTTATTTGTATACTTGCTATGAACGATGCTAGACCTTGTATTCGAGGGAACAAAATATTGATATATGCGGATAACTTGGACATTTTTTTTTAAATCCGTAGGATATCTTAACGATCTTCCACTACAAACGGATTTAGATACCATAATTGGTCTTTAAAACGTTTTGAATCTGAACCCTACAAAGTACCAGAATATGAAAACGTGTTTCCTTTGGTTTTATTTATACTCTGTCTGGACACACCCTCTGTTTTTTTATCGTCAACAAATCTAATTCTTAATTAGGATTTATGAAAAGTAAAAAAGTTATTAAATAACCCTTATGGCACTCTTTTACTATATGTGACAGCGTTCTATTTAAAATCAAAACTAAAACACCCCTATGGGAGATGGGGTATAAAAATTTAAATATTGTACTACACCTTATCGTTTGGTTTATTTTTTTTTATAAAAAATGTTTTTCAAATTTAAACTCGGAACCAAAACAAACAAAAAGCCTATAATTAGGGCTAGGATTTTTATGCAAGTATCTTGCATTTAAGGTTTAAATTTATGCAATATTCACACACCGAAATAAAATATGGCGCACCCTGTATATTTTCCCTTTCGAACGTGTGGTCTATATCATAAAAAGGGGTTGGGAACGATAACTCCAAAATCAACATTTTCAAATCAAAATCCAAAACAAAAATTCAAGCCTGCCTGGGATGTCATGCCTGTTTGAGGAGTTCCTGTTAATTTACCATAAGGTGGCTATATTAGGGTTCTTGAATTTTGCGCTTGGATGCTTAATTCTGTGTCGTGGGAGATTCCGTAGGTTTGGGGATATTGGGATTTAAGTGTTCATAGACTTGTAAAAAAATATCCATAAGGCGTGTTTATATGAGGATTTTGCACTTGAATATCAGTGGCGTGGATGAAATTTTTTTTTGGGAATTTTGTATCAGTGGCATGGGTGACCTTCTTTTCGAGGTTAAGCCGCTCAATTCTGTGTCGTGTAAGAATCCGTAGCTTACGTATTTTTGAATTCCAGTGCTTATAGAATTGTTAATTTTTCATAAGGTTTCGCTATATGAATCTGAAAATTTTGTACATGGGTATCAGTGGCGTAGGTGACGTTTTTTCGAAGGAAAGCCGCTCACTTCTGTGTCGTGTAAGAATCCGTAGCTTAGGATTTTTTTTTGAATTCCAGTGCTTATAGAATTGTTAATTTTCCATAAGGTTTCGCTATCTGCAAATTTTATACTTGGGTATCAGTGGCGTTGGTGACCTTTTTTTTTTTGAAGGAAAGCCGCTCACTTCTGTGTCGTGTAAGAGTCCGCAGCTTAGGTATTTTGGAATTCCAGTGCTCAAACAATTGTGAATTTTCCATAAGGTTTAGCTATTTAAACATTTTTTATTTGGGTACCAGTGGCGTAGGTGACCTTTTTTTGATGGAAAGCCGCTCACTTCTGTGTCGTGTAATAGTCCGTAGCTTAGGTATTTTGAAATTCCAGTGCCCATAGAATTGTTCATTTTCCATATGGTTTCTATCTGAAAATTTTGTATTTTGCATCAGCGGCGTGGGTGACCTTTTTTTCGTAGGCAAGCCACTCAATTCTATGTCGTGTAAGAATCCGTAGCTTGGGGATTTAAATATTCATTGACTTTAAAGGATTATAGGGGTATCAGTGTAGTGTAAGGTCCATATCGAGCATCTATTTATAGTAACTGAATGACTGACAAAAAAAAGACTGTCAACTTATAATCCACTGTTGACTGCGAAATCCATATCAAGCAACTATTAATAGTAACTGAATTACTGACAAACAAATTGATATGTACTTATAAGCCGTTGATAGATTTTCGTTGAACTTATAACCTTATTTGAAACTAAAAATTACTATTTCCTAGAAATGTTAGTCAAATCTACTTACATGATGGAATTTCCTTAGGTAAGCCAATCAGAATCAGCTTCTAAAGACGCACACCACTGGTGGGTATCCCAGCCTCATGTGTTTTTCTTGCGGCATTTGATCCCCATTCGAGTGGAAAATTTCGCGTCACCTTGCAATTTTCAAAAACAATACCACGACTCCTGATACATAATAACTCCCAAGCCTACCACACGGTCTGAGTCGGAATATAAAACGATTAGTCACATCAATCTCCCCCAACGACAAGACTATGCTCTGTCCCATGAGTTCAACTTCATTCGCTTCTCGTAAATCGCAACACCGCAGTTAAATTCAAATCTAAAATCAATATTTATCTATTCATTGGAATCAGTGATTTATTTCGTATTTCTCCAAGGCAATCCTCAATTTATTGGCATTTGCCATTAATCTTGCTTCCACTTAAACTCCTTCTATATACGTGTATCCGCAGTGAAACGACAGACGTTTACAATCGATCATTCAACAAACAAAAAACACATCCACCAAGTATACACCAAGCTCCCGCCACTCGAATAGCTTTGGATTTTTTTTTTATATTTTCGAATCTATTCCCCAAATGCAAGAACCGTTCGAGGAGCGAATAAAAAAAATCCTATGGCATCTATATCACTTTGGATAATTAAACATTCCACTCATGCAGCTGTCAAGTGGTAACACATGTAAAAATGTTAATATCGTTCTGCAGATAACACGCGAATGTATCTTTTCTCTCTCGTATGTCGTTTTGCCCTCTTATGGTTCCATCAATCCCCCTGAGAAAGCGGTAGGCGGTACGAGACGACAACGACGACATGAGCTTCTGTGGTGTGCCGTTTCAATAGTCCAAGCACGATTGTCATTTGGAATGTGCTACTAAAAAAAAAAAAAAAAGATTTTTTTTTCTGAAACCCGCGGAGAGGTCAGCGTAATATATGATTTTTAAATACCGGTAGTCATGTTCATAATTAAAAAAAAAAAAAGTGGTAGATAGATAATAAAAATGCTGGTAACACCACACCAAAAAAAAAGAAGAAAAAACAGCTTGGAGGGTCTAATGACTTTATGGGCGGTAGGCTTAATTTATTTAACCTGACATTCCTCAGTGGTTATTCGTTTTTTTTTGCATTTTAATATTTTTTTTAATTACAGTTTAAACATAATTAGAAATGTTCACACTTTTATTATCAGATCGCTGGATGTATCTATAGGATACAGCTGACTAATAGCAATTTAAAAAAACACAAAATATTGTAGTGTCACTCAGTGGGGAGTTGTGGTTTAATTAAAATTAAATTGAATGTGCCTAAGCACAATGTATCTATATATGTACACAATGATCCGAAGGGATACTGTATCCCAGCGCACCCATCACCCAGCGGAACCATAATACATTTGTTTTGATTTGAAAATTCCATCATTTGATTATGATTATGAATTTATTGAATTTGATTTGAATTTCGTGATTAAATTGTTTTAACATGCATCACCACCCCGGACACCGTCTATGTTAATTGACACAAATTGCTAAATTGTCGAAAACGGGATAATAAATGCGAAAAACGTTCATAATATAAATGTCATTTGACTATTAAGTCGATTTTTATTTTTTTGTTTTGCTTAATTCTCCATTATAATGGTTGGGAGGGCAAATGGCGAATTTCGACAATTTAGGGATACACAAGTGATGTTTGTAAGTGAATCGTGGGATTTTTAAGCCTGGCCACTAGTTGGTAATTGTTAGAGGGAATTTATTTAGTTATACCTTATACCGCACGAAAAATATGGTTTCTAGAAAAAAAACCCACAATATGACATCCAGGTCATCCTGACAGAAGGTGGTTATCTACGATATAAAAAGAGCGTAATATGGCTCAAAGATGCGTCATTATTGATAACAGTGCCATTAAAAAAAATCTTGGAATATCTAATGAACTTATGGGGGGAAGCCTTAATTTATTCAACCTCACATACCGCAGTCATTAATTAAGCCCGATACATCATTGGGTAAAACATGCTATAATTGAGGTATAACGGATTTCTATATAAAGGGTCCGCCAAATAACTTTTTTTTTTTTTTTGAAAATGCTATAAAAAATAGTACTGAATATTTTCTCAAATTTCTTTTTTTATTTGAAAGTACAATCCTTCCGGTTAATAATGAAAAATAATTTCATTCAAATAGCTGCCTCGGCTGGCCATGCAGTAGCCTACACGATCGGTCCAATTTTTAAGCACATTATCGATTGTGTGCAGCTGTATTTCACCAATGGCTTCACGAATATTGTCCTTTAAAGCGTCAATTGTCTCTGGCTTGTCGGCGTAACACTTATCTTTTACGGCACCCCACAAATAATAGTCCAACGGTGTCAAATCGCAGCTCCGAGGTGGCCAAACGACATCAGCTCTGCGGCTGATAATGCGATCTTCAAAAACAGGGCGCAAAACATCGAGTGTAGCTTCGGCTGTGTGGCACGTAGCGCCGTCCTGTTGAAACCAAATATTGGCAATATCCTCCTCTTCAATTTTTGTGAACAAAAATTCGTTCAACATTGCCCGATAACGATCGCCATTGACTGTAACGGCCACTCCTTGCTCATTTTCGAAGAAAAATGGCCCAATTATGCCTCTGGACAAAAATCCGCACCAAACAGTGACTCGTTTTGGGTGTATCGGCTTTTCAATATATGCGTGCGGGTTTTCTGTGCCCCAAATTCGACAATTTTGCTTGTTTACATACCCGCCAAGATCAAAATGAGCTTCATCTGAAAAGATGATTTTTTTGGCAAAATCGACATCTTCTCTAAGTCGATCGCAGGCCCACTTAGCGAAGCGAAAATGCATTGGATGGTCAGTTGGCTTCAACTCCTGAACCAATTGGACTTTGTATGGCGTCATACCAAGGTCTTTATGCAAAATTCGTCTCAATGATGTCTCCGAAATGTTCAATTGTTGAGAACGACGGTGAATTGATGTTGATGGCGCTTCACGCACACTTTCTGCCACAACAGCAATATTCTCGGGTTTTTTGGCTTTTCACGCTTTGGTTTATCGATGAGGATGCCAGTTCACTTTTTTCACAAGATAACGAACATACGGAGCTGACGGTGCTTCTCTTCTTCCAAAATGCAGATAAACATGTCCTTAAACATACAAGTCGGCTTCGATTTTGATTTGAGAAAATCTATGTGTCAGAACAATACCGACTTGTCTGGCTTTGCTTTGGCAATACGATTTTTCGCATTCAAAGTTTGTGGTATCAAACTCACCTCTCTCTGTACTCGATTACAATGCCAGACCTTCCACCTAATCAATGCATATCACCTGATATTTATTCGCACTACAATACTATCCCCTCGACCGTCTTCTATCGAATGGAAACATTTCTCCCATTTTCCTTGCGGAGCTTTCATTTATATCTATTCCGAAAATTGTCTTCCTCACCGATCGACTGTCACCGACTCTTCTCCCTACAAAACTCTTTTCACACCCGATTTACAAGGTGGCGCAAAAGTAATCCTCCTATCAGAAAATGCTATAAATTTTGCGATTGGCCCCTAATGTCAGTTCTGTTTTGACATTTGGCCATTTACATGACATCATATTCTCGACTTGATGTAAAAAAAATTAAAAGACCAAATAAAAATAATCCACAAGAAGAATCAAAGTTTTTCATTTTTTTTAAATTACAGCCAAAAAAAATCCGAAGGTTATTTTTGCGCCACCTTGTATTTTTTTTTGGTTTTTTTTTTCAAAATCTTTTATTAAAATTTAATTAACATCATCACTTTTTTTCTTCTCTTTCAGGTAAGCAAATCTAAGATATTTGTCTAATGTGGTAATTTGTGAGTATGTCTACAAATACATTCATGCAGTATAACATAAATCGTTTTTTACTAAACAAATTTAATAAAATAAAACTAAAATAAAGACTATAAATTAAAATACATATATGTAGATGTTTTATTATTAACAACATAAAAACCCTTCATCCAATCCAAAAGCATATCCTTATACATATCCTTTTCACTATTTTCAAATGAATGAGTGTTCGTTTATCTCTACAGCCATTCGTGGCCTCTATTCTCTGCATAGTTTCTGCATTCGCTTAACAAAAGACGGATGAACTAAATTAGCGTATGACCTAACAACCATTTGAACCACAAATACACCTGAAGACAAAACAGCAGGAATCCGCACAAAAAAGGATACAAACAAAAAATAGACTAAGGTTGCGACATGTTTCACTTTATGTATGCAAATTCCTTTAATCAAAACAATGTTGTCCTGCGGAATGTTTAATTTATTCTCATGCATGATTATGAGTATCTTTACCTATTTTCAAAAGTATCTCAGAATTACCTTACTGCTGATAAAAAAAATTGGAGTGCAGTTAATGTACTTTGAGAACCATTGTGAATAATTTAATTGGCGACAAATTGTGTTGAAAGGATTGTTCGAAAATACATCTGACAAATAAATTTCTTTATCAAAATAAACAGGCTCTTTCTGTTGAATAATTTTGCTTTGAGGATTTTCGTTTCACCATTTTTATTTGTGGAATCATCATACCCAACTCGGCAATACCTCGTTTGTTATAAAAAAAATATCTGCTCGTAGATTTAAAAAATCCTTTATCTCGTCCTCATCAACTGTTTATCAACTCCCGTAAATCCTTTATAATGACGCACATGAATCGACGAATAATATCGACGTTGTTGGCATATTCCAGTAAGTAGTAAGATTTGTTGAAGATTGTCCCTACTAGTGGCGGAGCGTCCGAATGATACGATTCCTACTGATTTGCCAAATGTAGTATTTATATAAAGGGAGCTTCATCTTTTATGTCGGTATGTCAATGTTGATTAACTTTAATAAAAACAAACAGATTTCCATATGTGAGGTATAATTTGGTTCATTACAATTTTTTTTGGCTAATTTTGGAATAAAACATATGAGAGGCTACAATCCGCTGTGCGGATCGTTGAATACCCTATCCCATCCCATCCTTATAATTAATATCCTCAAAATATAGGCCTTATGGCGATGAAATACAGAAAATGACATTTTCACAATATATTGCTCAGACAGTTTATAAAAATCTTTTGTTGTTCGACAAAAAACAACGTATTTCTAGTGCTAATGCCTTGGGATGGGGTATACAAATGGTTTTTGTAAGAAAACGCCCCAAAATGTAGGCGTAGGTGAAAATGAACTACGGACAAAATGTTTATATTACCATTGCGGAAGTATTTGCATCAAAAAATTTTTCGAAAGTTTTAAAATTTGGACAAAAAGCGTTGCTCAGACACTTTTTTGAAATTCCTTACGGTTTGGCTTAAAACTACGTTTTTCTAAAAGGGGGCGTGGCAGTGGGTGGATTTCAAAAATGTTTACACTTGTTCTGCTTCGTCGGCCGGAGAGTCTATATACCAAATTTCAACACTCTAGCTCAAAATTTAAGGCCCAAAAATCGGTGACACACAGACGGACGGACGGACGGACGGACAGACAGACATGGCTTAATCGACTCAGCTAGCGATTCTGAATCGATCCATATACTTTGAGGTATATGTATCGAAATTATTTCTCTATGTTACAAACTTAATGAAAAATGTCAAAACTAATATACCCCCCTATGGGATAGGGTATAAAAAGCCTTTAAGTGGTCGTCTAAATTGACGAAAAAAAAGTGGCTTTTTTTGCTGCGTTTTCATCCCTTTTCGAGCATCTCGGGGTATAGCGATAATTTTGACACGAATGTTTGGCTTGAGCTCGTCCAAACCCTGAGGATTGCTGGAGTATACTTTTTAAAAAAACACCACCAAAAGAAGTCTGTGGGGTCAAGTCTGGAGATTTGGGTGGCTAGTCAATTTTTCCATTTTTATTTTGATTTGTCAGTATGGCATGTTGATGCCAGTAACCGTCCAAAATAACTTTTTCACATGTTTGTGAGCAGACATACTAAGCCAACATCCAGCGATATCGTTTCCCATAAACTATTTCGGCTTCTCTGAAGAAAAATGGCCGAATGGTGGTGTTGGTACAAACGCCGGTCCAAACACAATTGAACGACACAACAGTCGACAAACAGAATCGCTTTTCGGGGGCGGTTTTTCGGTGTGAAGCGATGGTTAATAAAATTAACATTTTACTGATTTGATGTTTCAAAAACACGTGTACTCAAGTCAATCGGCTGATTAATGTCAAATTCATTCAATGCTTTCATACTAAAAAAAAAATGGCGCACCCTGTACCAATATCAATTTTGAGTTAGTTACCAGCTCAAACCGATTGCAGCCTTAGGAAGATTCATATTTTATAGGGGAAGAACAGCCATTCACCTGTTTTAAAGTTGGGCATATCCTCATTTGAAATAAGACAGTACTCCCCAAACAAGGTATGATAGTCGAGGTAACCTTTAATTTTTAAGTTCGAATTACTCTTTGCGTGAGTTTCGGATATTAAACAGATGTCTATATCTTTTTCCTGCATAAATAATTCAAGTTCTCCAAGTTTTTTCCAAAGGCCATTGGCATTCCACGTAAGAATTTTAAGCAATCTATTCATGTTAAAGGTGGGGTACTTCTATTGCGAATACTATTTTCGAGCTTAACGAGCCTGTCAAAAATAAGTTTTTTCGTTTTGCTTTGTTCCTCAAGTTTTGAAAGAATAATCGAAAATACATTTGAAACTGGGTCAGGTGAGATATTTTTTTGGGCGTTATTGGATACTGTAGCTTGAGCATACGTTTGTACATTTGGTTTTGGATGCACAAGATCCGAACGGATATCTGATGGCCGCGTAGTTTGTGAAAATTTAGGTTTTTCGATTATGGCCTGCTTTGTCTTCGACATATTTTTAATCGGAATTTTAGGCTTTTGCTTGTTTAAATTTAATTTCTGTGAATTAATATTTTTCAATTTCGTCCGTCTTTTTTGCAACTCTTTAGCTACTTCGCAGCCGCGATAATTTGCCGGATGATTGCCTTTACAGTTAATGCAGATAGCAAGAGTTTTCTAATCTGACATACAATCTACCGTCAGATGATTTCCGGCACATTTTACACACCGCGGTTCTTTTTGACAATAGCTTTGCGTATGATTGTATCCTTGGCAGCGCTTGCACTGGGGAACTAGTTTGGAATCCTTACGCATAGGCTCTATTTTTACAACAATATTATGTATTGTTTTTATATCATAAACAAGCTGGCCCGTCAAACGTTGTTTCGCCATTATCAAATGGAATGACCGCCTACAGCGCCACCTGTTGAGAATTTTTCAATTTTTCTTTTTTCCTAAACCTTCGCGGAGCAATTACGAAAAAATCCGCAGAAGGAAGTATCCAATTTGGTCCAGTCGTTTTCGAGTTTTAAGCATCCGAACAAACCAAGATCCATTTTTATATATATAGATAGATTTTGTTCTATCGAAAGTGAGTATAAATAAAGGAAGACCGCGTTTTATTACATTTCCTTCGCCATATTTTTGCTTTTGGTCTCGCTTGACAACGTTAACGGCATCTATTACTTTATATTGCCTGTTTTTCAGATCGTTTACAATATCATCCTTTAAGCACGACGCATGTAACCCTCTAGCTACAACGCGTAAAGGCCTTTCAGATTTATTTTCAAAGGAATACCATTCTATTTTGTCGGTATTAAGCTTGCGAGATAATAGACGGTAACTTTCAGGGTCTTTAACGCAGACTTTCCATGTATTTTTTCTTAGCGAAGTTACTTGGTAGCCCGATAATGGCAACGATTTTAGCAAGGTATGCAACTTGTTAAACTCGTCAATACCGATCACATTAATTGGCGGTGGGGGACGTTGTTTTAGCTGTTTCGCTTTGTTAATAATCTCTTTGTCGCGGTTTATTATTTCAGGAGAGGATACAGCTTTCCTCTTTTTTACTGGTCTTTTCTTTAAGATCCAGTCAGTTTCGCGACTGAGTTCTTCTTCATCCGTATGGTATTCCGAATTCACGGGGCCATTTGAACTTGGTTCTGGCTCATTAGGTATTTTAAATGAACTCTTCAGAGTCATATTTTCTTCCTTTAGATGGAGAATTTCTTTACGAAGCTCTTCGCAGAGCAGTTCGACATTGTTAAGCCTTGTTCGAAGAACGTCGTTTTCTTCCTTTAGGCTCTTATTTTTCATTGAGTCTAGTTTTTCGTGGGCTGACACTTCTGTGTTGTCGAGCTCCTTGAGACACATATATTTTTTTGAGATCCTGATTACCCTTGAACTTTTCCCGAAAGGGTTACACATTTGCAATAATTGGCTCTCCCCAGAATCCGTAGAGCCGACCTCCGTAGAGGGTGGATTTTCCAGTGAAACTGAATTGCCACCTGGGGTATTAAATCTTTTCGTTGTACTCATTGCATTTTTGTTGTTTGTATACGCTTTACACTCGGTATACGGGGAGTGGATTTTAGTCGCCTTCTACGACAGGCATGCCTTACCTCGGGTATATTCTGACCCCTAACCCGAAGGGGGTCCCAAACAAGGTATGCCCACAATGAACCAAGCCTATTGGTTTAGAAATATGCGCTGTAGCATTAACGCTAATTGCATTAACCTAACTTACTTACAAATCCCTATGAAACACTTTATAGTGCTAAAACTTTGTTTCAATTTTTTGGTACATACATCCAAAGTTTTGTACTCAGAGTGAAATCATCCAGAAAAGTGATCCTTGTTAACAAACGTTCATTCTGTTCACCCGCAGTCCTATTTTCACGACAAATATTCAACTGGTGGGTGGAAACTAAATAGCCAAAGGAATTGCCCGTTTGTTTACATCGATTCGTGGAAGGATTTTTATTTAATCAAATAACATCCTGCATGGTAAAATTATGCTGAACAATTATCATTTTTTACATGTTTTCATCCATTTTTGTGGTTTTACCTTTTACTTCACTGTGGAATATGCATCGACTAGGGGATCGATTTGTTCATAAAAATATTTTTTTTTGAGTTATACACGGCCAGCGGCCTCAAACCTAGCTTCTCTTTTGATTGTGTGTAGTTTTTCACAAATACTCAAAATCTCATCAAAAGTTGGTAGGACGTCAATTTAATTCTTCTGACTTAATTGACTTTTCACTTTGGATGATTCCTCCATAATGAACTCACTGTGATAAATGTAAAACCTCTTAAATGTGAAGGAGGATCTTAAGACAGAATGGTAAGTGTTTATCAACAGAGAAAAGTTATTCGAATCCTATCAATATTGTACACCCAAGTCCCCATCTCCACCTGAAGAGGATATCCATTTTTTAATGATTATTTACTTATAAATTATTTTTTATTTAGATGCAAAAAAACCTCTATCAAAACGAAGTTCTTCGGAATTTGCTAATTAAATAAACACTAGAGGACCTACAACACAACCCAGTAGCACTCCATCACAAGTCTGAGTCTCTAAAGTTCTCTTCCATCATCTGGCTGGGAATATACAAATTCAGCAAAAATCTCATTATTCCCATTCACAAAAAAAAAGCACTTCATTGCATTCCGCTCGATAACAATCTTCTGATGAAGCCTTACCTATCCACCAGGATAAAAAAAAAAACTCAAGAAAAAGCAAGCGAATCTCTGAATGCATCCGCATCGTGTAAGACCGATAGCGAAAATGGTTCTTCTTCTATTTAAAAAAAAAAAACTAATTCCGTGTAATTGCATCCCATTTATTCAATCGAGAATGCAAAAATCAGTCGAGTGTGCGTGAATATTTGTACACAGCCCTTACCAGGAAGTGCACGATTCTTTCCACATCTCCGACCTCGAGCCAGTCGTATTCTCCTGGCTATACCATGTACCGCTTTAGCTACATTCTATCTGGCTTTTGTATGTTTCCAAGCTTTTTGCTGAACGTGTCTTTCAGTCCTCCGTCCCCCGCTTGTCCCACTCCGTTCGAGTGAAACGTGATCTTTTACTTTAGTTTGGTTTATTTTACCCTCCCTAAAAAGTTCTATGAAACGGGGAAAAATAAGACCCCACCCTACAAAAAAAATCAAACATATCTGGAACCTCGTAATCTGATTTTGTGTTTACTTTGGAAATAGCTGAGTCAGTGAGAGGGAAGCCGAAATGAGGCGCCCATTCCAATTGAAGTGAAGTGATGTTCCAATATATATCCCCATCCCTCGCATTGAACCCACAAATCGTTTGACATTTGTGTGACAAATATAAGGGAGAACGGAAAAGCTGTGAAGTGTTGAAAAAACGAAATGAAATAAAAATTAAACCAGGTGAGGACAAACTTCGCTTTTAATGCGGTTCGATGGCGTTCGAATTTATCTCAGAGATTTGTAATTGATTGGTGGATAAGCTCTGCAAATGCGGGATGGTAAATGGGGATTAGGGAAGCAATCACCTAAATCAGGAGGTGGTAGTAAAAATATAAACAATTTTCTTTTAGAAAGGAACGTTTGGTTTTTACGATTTGTGGATGATTCTATGTGGTAGGGATTATTTGGAAGCCTTGAACCGGAGTTGTGGGGCAAGAGGTTGACAGTTTTATTATCCTCATTGATTTAGGAGGGGACAAATTTGTGCTATAAGTGGAACAATTAATCCACATGAGGTTTATTTTTTATGACCCCGTCAAGAAAAGAAAATGCCCAATACGGGTGCACTTTGGTAGAATATTTGTAATGGGCGTGCGGTCACATTCCAAAAATAAAATCCTTACTCTGAATGGACGTGGATTATGTGAATGATCTCGAAAATGGTTGCTATACTGAATGGATCGTGCATAGAAGTTGAAGGTGTTATGATGGGGGATTTAAGCGATGGACGACTTTAATCTTCCAGAATAAATTTATTCAACAAGACCTCGGGATGTGCTCTTTATTTCGTTTAGAAGATCATTCTCACTTTTTTGGAAGGACTCTGTAACACGTTCAAAAATCGAAAACTACCTTAGGATTGTGCTCTCTATATCGTTAAGAAGATCATTCCCATTTTTTTAGGACTCTGTAACACATTCAAAACTCGAAAACTGCTTTCGGATTTTCATATTCGAATGTGGTAGACTACATTCTGCTTTTGAAATAGAGTCACTTTCGAAACGAAATAAAGAATAGGCCCCAGTCCGGAATTGTCTGCAATCACTAAGTAATCCAAATCTAACAGCCCTATCGATAGTATAAAGATAGAATCGATAAACTTCACAGTCGCCCTATTTAGATTGGGGTAGGAATTAACGGGTGATCCAAGTAGAGATACTTTTTTCAAAAGCCTTTTTTGACAGATCACGTGTGAGTCGTGTCATGCTGTCATGTTATTTTTGTTTAGTATTGTTTGGCATTTCATAATGGAAAGACTTACGCGTGAACAACGTTAACAAATTGTTCAACTTTATTATGAAAATTCACGTTCTGTGAGGAATGTGTTTCGTGCACTTCGCTCAACTTATGGTCAACATAATCGGCCTACTGAGCGTATCTACTATTCGCAACACCATCACCCATTTTGAGACCCAGCATTCATTATTGGATAATATTCAACCGAATAGACCACGTCCAGCACGCTGTGAAGAAAATATAGCGGCCGTAGCTGAGAGTGTACACAAAGACCGTAGAGAGTCGATTCGGCGCCGTTCGCAGCAACTCGGACCATGATAACCGACTATTTGATGCCTGAAATTGAAGCTCGTGATCTCGGCGACATTTGGTTTCAGCAAGACGGCGCCACTTCCCACACATCGCATCAATCAATGGACTTATTGAGAGAACATTTCGGTGAGCACATAATTTCACGTTTTGGGCCGGTCGATTGGCCACCAAGATCGTGTGATATCACACCGTTAGACTTTTTCCTGTGGGGATATGTAAAGTCAAAAGCTTATGCCGACAAACCCGCTTCGATTCAGGCCTTGGAGGAAAACATCACGCGTGTCATTCGCCAGTTACCAGTCGAAATGCTCGAACGAGTGATCGAAAATTGGACTCAACGGATGGACCATCTGCGACGTAGCAACGGCCAACATTTGATAGACATAATCTGCAAAAAATAAATGCCAAAGAATGTTCTTTCAAATGATAATAAACATTCTCCATTAAATTTGAATTTTCTGTGTTTTTTTCTTTAAAAAAGTAGGGAACCTCGAAATGGATCACCCTTAAGTTTTAAACCCTATCCCATAGGGGTATATTAGTTTTGATACATAGTTTGTAACATAGACAAATAATTTTGCTACATAGCTATACCTCAAAATATATGGATCGACTCAGAATCGATAGCTGAGTCGATTAAGCCATGTCTGTCCGTCCGTCCGTACGTCACCAGTTTTTGTACCTTAAATGTTTAGTTAGAATGATGAAATTTGGTACACGTGCTCTTTGTTGCTCCCAGCAGAACAAGTGTACAATTTCTTGAAATCCGCCCACTGCCACGCCCCCTTTTTAGAAAATCGTAGTTTTTGGCCAAACCGTAAGGAATTTTAAAAAAGTGTCTGAAAAGCGTATTTAGAGAATCGTAATATCTATATTTCGTCACTACAAAGTTTTTTGCCACGCCCACCTTTTGGGGGCCTTTTTTGGTTTTTTTTTTTTATAAAAAAACGATGTTTGGCCAATTTTGAAAATTTTCGAAAATTTTTCGATGCACAATCGTTGGTAGTATTAATATGAACTTTTCGTCAATAGACCATTATAACCCACGCCCACTTTTTGGGGGCGTTTTCCTACAAAAACCATTTGTATGCCCTACCCCAAGGCATATGCAATACAAAAACATACAATTTTGAGGATATGATTTTAAAGATTGGATGGGATAGGTTATTCAACGATCCGCACAGCGGATTGTAGCCTTCTCATATGTTTATTTGCCTTTATAGCCTAAGCAAAAAAAAGACTATTGTTGAGGGGTCCCACAAGGAACGGTCTTGGATCCTCCCCCTTTTTTATGTTAATGAGTTTCCGGAAATTGTATTATCGACATCTATCCACAATCCACATGTATGCAGATGACGTTCAACTGTACAAAAGTTGTCCTCTTGGTATGTTCGAAGATTGTGCATCCAACATCAGTATTAACCATGAGAGAATATCCGTAATGGACTTCTCCTAAACCGTCTTAAAACTAAATGTATCGTTGTCAGTAAAAAGCCACTTGATGTTTCCTACTTTCCTGACCTTCTCCTCAACGGTTATAAAATCAAATTTGTCGACACAGTTAGGAATCTGGGTATGGTTTCTAAAAGGACCCCTGAATAAGCACATTAATGGATCCGTTGGGAAGGCGTATCAACTATGGTTGGGCTCAGTATTATACTCCTCTAAAACCATGTTGTTGGAATAACGCTTATCATTCCTATAATTACCTACGGGTGTGACTTTTTTGAAAGTTGTAGTGCTATTAGCAAAAGAAAGATTAATGTTGCATTTAACACCGTCGCACGTTTTTTTTTTAACTTAGGACGCTTTGATTATCTCGTTGTTTTTGAAACTTCACTACAACATGCCACTTGATCACCAACTCAGACATAGATCACTTACTCTACTTATTGTCTAATTTTTATCAAATTTAACATCCAAGTGATATCTATAATAAAATACGCATCAGTGTTTTAGAAAGGACCCTTCAACTTATACACCCTCGACTTTCTTGTCAGAACGACAGTTTTTCGTAAAAGTCATCGGCTTATGGAATTCCCTATCAAGGCGTGAGGATCAGGCGGCATAGGATGGTTAGCTTTTGTCCCTTTTTTGTAGTAAATCCGACTTTTATGAAAAAGGAATAAATGAGAATTAAAATTTATCTTATTTGTTGTCTTTGTCTTATTTTATTTTAAATCGCTAATTTTTATTATTAACTTTAATTATCTCTTCTTCTGGAAAAATCTTTTTTATTCTTTAACTTGAATTAGTGCTTTTTTTAATTTTCACAACATTATAACACAATTTGTGTCTCAATCTATATTTTGGTAATAAAATCAATCTGAATTTAAAAAAATCCACTGCCTCAAACGAAATTTGCCTTAAATTAAACTATGAAAAACTTTGTTTTTTTTTTTTAATAAAATCAAAAGCCCTGTCCAATTAATATGAATCTCCATGGCATATTGTTTCCTATTGTATTTACATTGAAATTGAAAAAAAAAAAAAAAAAACATTTCCAATAACCGCCAAACGGAAATGAAATCCTTCAAACATTTTTCATCTATCCAACCTGATATTGCATTCCTCGATAAAATAAACAAAAAAGAAGAAAAAAAAACCTAAATTCAAATCTACCCCTCTATCACAACCTTTCCACGAAAAAGTTCAAAATTTGAACTCTGCCCTGAAAAAAATGAACACCACAATAACTAAAACTCGCAACAAAATCGTTTGACACTATTCTGACCAATAAGATTGTATTTATGTTGCACAAAAAAAAACAGACCCCCCACCCTTAGCGCTTTTCTATTCCAACCCCTTCCAAAAAAAAATAAACTTTCCTCGTTTGGACTCCTGAAATGAAAGTTTTTTTTTTTTCAAAAATTTCTCATTTTTGGTGACATTTCTCGATGTCCCATCCCCAGGCACCGATACCGAATAAACAAATAAACGAATGTAGAAAAATGATGGTTCCCTTGTTGATTCAAAAGCAGAACAGAGTAGGGAGGGGTTTCCCACTTTTTGGACTTTTTTTTGGTTTCCTTTAGGGGGTGTTGGGAAGACTGATAGGCACAGAGCATAATACTTGCGGCATTCTGTTGCTATAGCCATTGCATCCGCTGATGATCATCATCTCTATTATGATGATGATGGTTGGTAAATATTCGGGGCGGTTTTTTTGGGGACTAGGCTAAAGGCTAGGGGCGCAATCTTTTTTCTAGCAAAATCAATAGGAAACAAAACGATTTTCATGATAATGAACAGCGTTATTTTTTTTTAGGGGCTACAAATGGGTGGAACTTTGGTGGTACATGAAATGCATATTAGTTCACCCCCCGAAAAAAAAAAAACAGGGGTTGATGGATGCAATCATTTAAAAATTTAAATAAAAACGTTTTTAAAACTATTTGCAACATAGAAATAGACAATGTTCATCATTCACTTTAGGGGATGCTGGGGGGATGTTTTTTTTTCCGTCAACCAAAAATTGAATCGAATTCGTGGACGCAGGAATGTGCTCTCGGTTCGTGACCCTCTGGAGCAATGCGCTTCCTCTTTGGGGAAAATTATTTAAAATAGAATAAAAGTAAACGTGACATGGATAGCATAGGATAACACAACACGGACCAGATACACACAGAGTATAGCTATAATGGATTCAAAAAAAAAATGTGTTCGCTTGTTCGTTTTTGTGGACGTGAGCCCGGGCACTGGGGGATGGTTATGTTGTTCGGAGGAAGATTTTTATATTTCCATGGACGATGATGAGGACGACCGAAGAGAGTGCATTTAATGCGATCTGAATGTTTTGTTTTGCATATCATTTTGGTGTCCTTTATTTTTTTGGTTCAGTTGTTTGAAAATGTATTTATTATGAAAGTGATTTGATTATATTTTCACTGTTCCAGTTGACACAAACAGATGCTGTAGGGTTGCCGTGTTGAGGGTAGTTCATGGGGGTGTGCTTTTTAAAATTATTTGATTATGGTTGTGATAATTTGGTGGGATAACTGCTCATTGTGGGTGTTGGCATATGGTTGCCATTTTTTTTTTTAAATGGAATGGGGTGATTTTAATTGAATGAAAGGGATATATGTGTGAAATGGTGTTATTAGTTAAATCAGATAAAATACACAGATTTTAGAAAAACGTGATGTGGAAATTAATTAATGGATTGAGTCGGTTATTCTTCGAATCTGGTTGTGCAGATGGTGCATGTTATATTAAGTTTAACCACCTGAATTGATATTTTTTTTTTTAACAAATGCTATCTAATTCAACGGAAAATTCTGAAAATTCAATTTTTCCTCGCCGATTGTTGATTTTACTATACAACGATACCGTATGTTTTCGAAATCACGTTCAAAATATTTAACAGATCCAAACTTATTGAAGTGCTCAATTTCATGGACTAAATAATCGCCAACCTGAAAAGATTTGGCACTAATTTAACAATACATGGTCTACCGACATCGACATCATGTTTTTTAAAAACAAAATCTGAGCGTTTTGAGGAATAAAATTGGTCTATTGGGAGGTAGGCATAATAGCCTGAAATAGCTTCTGCCCGTGCACAAGTTCGATGATTTTGCAAAAGTATCTTGTCAAATACATTATATGACTCAATAAGCCCATGAATGGACGCTAAGTTTCAGAGCATAAATTGATTTAAAAAAAAATGTGAGAAAGTGCTTTGAAGACCTGTAGATTGGCCTAGAAGATCATGCCATATAACGCTTATCGAACAGCGGTCCCCAAAAAATATCTCCCCAAAGCTGGATTTACTAAGGTCTACGAAATTGATCCCCTTTTGTAAGAGAATGAATTTTAAAGACCTATAGATTGGCCCAATAGATCATGATATCTAACGCCTATTAACCAGAGGTCACTGAAAACAATTCACATAAATCTAAGGTCTAAGAAATTGATCACGAAAAAAATGTCCCCAAAGATGTATTTAAATAGGCCTAAGAAATTGATCACGCTTAGTGAAAGAATAATTTGAAGACCGGAAGATTGGCCTGATAGATCATGCTATAATCATGCTAACCCTTATCGACCAGCGGTCTCCGAAAAAATGTCCCCAAATCTGGACTTACATAGGTCTAAAATATAAAACATAGGTGAAAAAATGTCCCCAAAGCTGGAAAAGAAATTCGTCCCGCTCTTTAGATCATCCATCAGCACCATCATATGTGTAATCACTTGACACTGTCAAATAGTCAATTAAACAACAAAAATTGTCTTTCATGCAAAGACTTCGGCAGGATCTGCACGAATGAAGAGCAGAAAGCGATCATTTTGTATTTTGTTTGTGTCTGATCGACACTCTCTAGCATTACCCTGGAGATGAATGCTTTCGAAACCTCTGAAATTAGTCAAACACGAAAATGAAAAAGTCTCTTACGTTTTATCAGAAACTCTGATTCTAGGAAACACCCATAAGATATTCGTCGCAGATCAGTGGAAAGAACCAAGTGTGATCTAAGTATCTGCATTTAACTGCCAGTCGAGGTGTTCAAATGTGCGAAATTTATTTTTAAATTCAATTTTAAGTTGACACTTTTAAGAAATCACGATCTTGGATGGTCACGATCGCGACTTTTCCTACTGGCCTGCAGTAGGAAAAGTTTGATCATTGCCGATCCTTCAAGAGGTTGATGTCATTAGAACCTTACCGATCGTGACTTCATTCGTAGGTTTGCAGTTGATAACGTCATCTTAAAAAAAGGACACTGATCTTTAGAAATCATTTGCAAGTTGATTGATGCCATTAACGATTAATAGATCGCGATTTCTTTCACTAATCTGCAGTGATCTTTAAAAAAAAGAACTTTAACTTATCCTGAACAATAGTTTTAAAGACGATTGATGTCCTAACTGATCGAGACTTTTTCCACTGATCTGCAGTCGTAAACGTCATCACAAGAAGAAAATATCTTATACTGATCACAAACGATTTTCCACGGATCTACAGTGGATGAAAAGATAAAGAAACTTTGCTGATCCTGAACAATATTTTGAAAGAGGATTGATGTCATTACTGTCCAAGACTTTTCCACTGATCTGCAGTCATTAACTTCATATATCTTATACTGATCATAAACGATGGTTTTAAAAGGGATTTACAGTAGAAAAAGTCACAAAAAAAACATTCACTGATCGTTTTGAAGAGCACTTAGGTTATCAGAACCTATTTGCAAGTTGCAATACCTCATAACGTCATCTAAAAAAAACCATGTCCTACATTTTGATGACGATTTCTAAGAGGACTGAGGTCATCAGAACTTAAGCGATCGCCACTTTTTCCAAATATCAGTAATCGATAAGGTCATCACAAAAAAAAGAGATCTTGTACTGATCATAGACGGTCGTTTGAAAGAGGATTTTCAGAAGATGCGTAATCTTAAAAAAAAAACATGCACTGATCTTCAACTATCGTTTTAAAGAGGACTTAGTCATCATAACTACTCGATCCTTTTTCCAGGGATCAGTAGTGATAATAAATAGTCCTGAAGAAGATCTTGTATTGATTTTTGATGAAATTATTGAGTGTGTTGATCAGAACCCAGTAAAATATTTTTCTATCGTGATTTTCTCTACTCGATCCTTTTCCAGGGATCAGTAGTGATAATAAATAGTCCTGAAGAAGATCTTGTATTGATCTTTGACGAAATTGTTGAGTAGGCTGATCACAATCCAGTAAAATATTTTTCTATCGTGATTTTCTCCACAAATGATTTATGGAACCCGCCACATTAAAAATGATCTTCCATTGTCCAGATTATCTGTTCCTATTGTGATTTTCCCCATAGAAACCGCTATTTTCAAAATGATATTGCATTGTGCAGATAAACCAATTTGTTTTTTTTTTATAATGAATTTCAATCGGAACTCAGTTTGCTTTTTGAGGTATCCGTTTCGAACAAATCATAGAATATTTTCTACCAAAAATTGGCTCAAGCAATAAGTGATATTTCTCTGGCCTTTACATGTACTAAATAAAAATGAAAGGGTTGTTCAATAGTCTTGGGCGATGATCGATGATCATCTTGTATGAATATTTAACAAAAAAAAATGTTTTAACTGATTATTTCTTTTGTATTTCTCACAGACATTAAAGTCGATCTGACAAGCCACAATTTTGGACAGTAACTGCACTTTTTGTGTTTTTTTTTTTTTTCGTTGAACTTGGATTCAACTAAATATATTTTTTACGCCCTATTAGGACCTTGGCAGAAACTCTTTCGGGAGGCATAAAAGAAACCCCTATTGGGAGAAGGCCCCAAACCCATCCGCATCTCTGGCTAGATTTAAGGGATCACTTAAGCTACCTAATATACGTGGACATTTTTTACGGACTACCCAAAACCAGTCGCCCAAAGCCCTCAGTACGACGTTAAGTATTAAGCAGCTCCAATAAGTGCTCACAAAGCACTTTCCTGAGACAACTAATGCTCTGTCAAAATGCGTTGTTAGCAGATCTGTAGGTCGTGTAAAAATTGTTTTTTTTTTTTTTTTTTTTTTTTGTAAATTTGCAGATCTGCTAGCCTAGTCCAAATTGGAGTCAGTGTAGAAATTGATTTGATGGCTAATTTAGGCTACCTTAGCTGAACAAAAATCGCCACAAAGCCTCCTGTTGAATTTAGCCGGCATTCGTCCTCAACAAAAATAGACACATCGACAAGCCTCCTGTTGAATTTAGCCGGCAGTCGTCCTTAACAAAAATCGACACATCGACAAGCCTCCTGTTGAATTTAGGCGCCATTCGTCCTCAACATGATTTTTCACTGGCCCTCACCTCGTGATGATCTGGCAAATCATCCAAGTATTATCAATTGTCGACTTAAGCTTATCTTTACTCGGATTCGGTATAAAACATGAGGTCCCGCCATCGTGCAAGAAGTAGACACGCACACATTATTGGTATAAGAAAAAGCTAGGCCTTGGGTAGTTACGAGCCTGCTGTGTCAAAAATTTGTATTTTTTAAAATAAGCAGATTTACAAAATTTCAGTATTCGGCTGATTTGACAGCAATAGTAATCAAAATAATTGTCATCTATCGCGGTGACGTGAAAATACTTTTCTAGTTATTAATTTACGTTACAAAATTTTTTAAAAGGGCTGACTTTTCTCAGGCAAATACACTCAAATGCTCGGGATCCTGTTAAGTCAAATTATTTGCCCACATCGATGATGCTTACATTAGTCTAGAACAGTGTCTAGTTGACCCAATAACTCCCTCTGAATTTCAATCTTTTCGTCATTGCTCATCACTACGGGCCGCATAAAATTAATACGGTCAAGCAAATTCTTTTCGCAAAAAAAAAAAAACACTTTCCTGCTGAAAACTTTAAGATCACCCCCCGTGCTCACAATTGTTTTATCATTTTCCCATCATCAACTTAAGACCAACATTCGGTTTGTATACAAACTTCTGAATTTTCTTGAACTAGTTCACAACTCATTCTACAATTGTCCTCAACCACTTCAACCCAATGACCACAAAATTGTCCCCATGCATGCATATTCATTCAATTTGCATACAAACTTCGTCTAACCCACACACCAGCTGTCATGTGCAGATTCCAGATACAATTGCTGTCTCTAATGCAGATACCATCACCCCGTATCAGTATCATTGGATATATATCTACATGTGTATGTGCAATGAAAATATTCTTTCTTGGTTGTGTATTGTCTTATTGTTTTACTGGTGAAAAACTTACAATCCAATGACAGAGCAAAACCAATACAAATAACAACAACAACAAAAAATAGCTCCAAACAGAAAATCTCCCCGGTATTGTTGGACCCAATACACACAGATATCTCTGGTTTACCTCAACCGCATTCATTTTGTATTCGTATTGTGTATCTTATTATTGAATAAATTTTCGCAACAGCATGAGTTTTAATTACGAACAGCAATGACCGAATGCATGACGACAATATTTTCGTTTTTCGTTAAAAAAATGTTTTTTCTTATATCACAATGGAGACGAAAAACAACACAAAAAAAAAGTGTATACCAAGTATCCATGCGATATAAAATTCGTTATGAAATTTCAATGGAATTGCAAATAATTGGAACGTATATTCGAGTTTATTTTAGGTCAGACAGCCGGTTAATAATGATAGAGCTGACGTTGCTTAAACACCAGAAACGGAAAGTTCAGAAAATGCTTATATGCGCTAAGACTTGTGTTGCTTTTTTAAGAAAAGTGTGAGTGAGTGAGTTTTTTTTTGTAAATGGAATAGGTATCACATTTTGTTTGTGTACTTAACGGAGTATGTTTATAAACAATTTGTCGGATGCTTGGAACTTAATAGTAGGGAGTGCAAGTTTTTTTTTTTTTTTGTTTTTTTTTCTCAAGGCAGTTGTTTATGAACATTTCCGCAAACAAATGAAAGGCCAGCAGATTCGAATAAACATTGTTCTTTTCATTTTTAGTACTGACGCATAGTTTGGAATGCATATATATAAACAGATGTTAGTATGTCAAGATGTACATACATGGAGGCAGTTGACGTTGTTTATGACTACTTGATCAGCGACCTTACAGAAAAAGTAGGGTTTTAGTACGCAATACTATATCTAACGTGCTTTGGAATGATTAAGTCAGCCGACGATTAATTTGTGCTTACTCGTTTTGATTTAAAAAAAAAAAAAGAAAACTCTATGACTAACAAACTTTTATACCCGAGAAACTTTAGTACCCGAGCAACTTTTATACCCGAGAAACTTTAGTATACAACACAGTTAGCTACGATTACAAAAATTTCAACATCAGCCACTTCGATTTTAGTGTTGATACCTACTCTTCTCATAATCACCTAGATACACATGATATCGCGATAATTTGGATAATTTGAGGATAAAAATGTGTTTCTGTGCCGCAACCTACTACAAAAAAAAAAAAAAATCGAGAAACTATAACGAGGAACACAGATACTCCAGCAATGAATTGAATAGAAAACCTTCAGAGACCTAAACGCGACTTACCTAATTACTTCCTTAGGTACTTACCCTAATAAGAATTTAACTTTTATAAAACTTACTTACTTAAGTGGCGCTACAGTCCGGAATGAACCTGGGCCTCAACCAACATGCCTCTCCAATTAGCCCGGTCCTTAGCTAAATGCCTCCAGTTGCGCACTCCAAGTTGGTTGAGGTCGGTTTCCACTTGTGCGCGCCACTTAAGGCGAGGTCTTCCTCTACTGCGTCCGACGTCTGGCTGGGAATCGAAGACTCTGCGAGTCTGAGTATTGGTGTCCATTCGTTCTACATGTCCTAGCCATCTTAAACGTCCAATGCGGAGTTTTTTGACCAGGGCATGTCGCTGTACAGCTCGTATAGTTCTTGGTTGAATCTTCGTCTCCATAGCCCGTAAACGCAAACGGGACCGAAGATTTTCCGAAGAATTTTTCGCTCGAATCGACCAAGGATTTCTTCATCCGCTTTTGATACGGTCCATGCTTCAGCGCCGTAGAGCAGGACTGGGATGATCAGGGTCTTATATAGGATCTCCTTAGTAGTTCCAGTGAGGGCTTTACAACTATACTTAAGCCTTCTTAACTTCGTTTAATTTCTGACGAGATGTTGTTGTCAGAGTTAATAGCGGAGCCGAGGTAGACAAAGTCCCGTACTACCTCAAAGTTATATCTGTCAATGGTGACGTTCTGTCCAATTCGTCGATGTTGTGAGTCCTTTCGTGATGACAGCATATACTTAGTCTTACCCTCATTTACTGCTGAACCCATTTTCACCGCTTCCTTCTCTATACTAGCAAACGTGGCTATGACATCACGTTGAGTCCTACCAATGATGTCAATATCGTCAGCGTATGCTAGTAGTTGCACCGAATTTTGGAAAATTGTGCCTCTGGTGTTGGCGTTGGAGTTTTGCACAATTCTCTCAAGAATCAGATTAAAGAAGTCACATGACAGCGCATCGCCTTGCCTAAATCCTTTTTTGGTTTCGAATGTGTCGGTGAGGTCGTTTCCGACCCTGATGGAGCAGCGAGAATTCTCTATCGTCATCCTACACAAACGGACGAGTTTGGGCGGTATACCAAAACTAGACATGGCTCTGTACAGTTCGTCTCTATAAATGCTGTCATATGCTGCTTTGAAATCGATGAATAGGTGGTGGGTATCGATTTGGACTTCTTGAGTTTTTTCCAGGATCTGCCGAAGTGTGAAAATTTGATCGGTTGTGGACTTTCCTGGCCTAAAACCACACTGATAAGGGCCAATCAGGTTGTTGGTAAACGGTTTCAGGCGTTCACATATTACGGCAGATAGTATCTTGTAAGCGATGTTAAGGAGACTTATGCCTCTGTAGTTGGCGCAGTTCAGAGGGTCTCCTTTTTTGTGGATCGGGCAAACGATGCTGAGGTTCCATTTTCCAGGCATATTTTCATCCGACCAGATTTGGCTTATGAGTTGGTGGATGTTACTAACCAAGTCATCTCCGCCGGCCTTATAAAGCTCAGCGGGAAGGCCGTCATTTCCGGCAGCCTTATTAAGCTTGAGTTTAGATATTGCTATCTTCACTTCACTCAGGTCGGGTGGTTGGCAATTTTCGCTGTCGTTGCCAATATTGAATGGTTCGTTCTGCCTGACAGCGGAATGTTGTTCGTCATCCCCGTTTAACAGTCTGCAGAAGTGGTTCTTTCATATCCTCAGCATCGACTGTGTCTCAACTACAATATTTCCTTGTTCATCTCGACAGGCTTCTGTTCGAGCCTTGTATCCTTGGCTTTGACGTTTTACACTTTGGTAAAAGTTGCGAACATCGTTCCTGGATTGGCACCTCTCTATATCCTCGATCGCGCGCTTTTCTTGCTCTTTTTTCTTCTTGCTGAAAAGCCGATGTTCTTCCCTTCTTCTTGCCTATAGAGCTCAATGGCAGCTCTCGTCTTCACCTGCAGCTTAGCCTTGTAGGACTCGTTCGAGTTGGCTCGCAGCCAACTTTTATAAAACGCTTTCGAAATAATTTCCCTACCAGCAATATTAACTGCACAAAGATGTATGGAAGCACATTTGGCGCACTCTATAAGACTTCCTTACCGAAGCCTTATCGAAACTCAAAAATAACTAAACATCTTAGTCATCAGTTATAGAAATCAGTAAATGGACTCCAAAATTGGGAAACACATATTTATTTCATTTGCAATGTGCATTTGAAGTGATTATACTAAGAAATGGGTGTCTGTTGCTCCGACTGCGAATCGAACCAAGACCTTTTGCGTAGTAGTTCATCGCAAAAAAAGGAGTAACAGCTGCTATAAGCCTTAAGTCAGCAGGTGTAAACATATTATGTTTCTATATTACTTCGGCGAAAGATCTACCAAAACACCTTCACAACTGTCAGATGTACACACATCCCTGGAAACTTTATAGAAGCCTTAAATGGATATACCATTTCATTTTCTATAAAGCATGAGAATTTACCCCCAAGAGCTATGAAACGGGCTCAACTGCTCCGAACAAGTACAAGAAAGCTTTAAAGAAGAAATTGCTTCTTGAAATTGGAAATTTGAACTTTTTAGAAGAAAAGTTGTTATTTGGGTATTTAAGTGGCGCTAAAGTCGCTAAAGTCAACCTACATTCCTTTCCAATTAGTCTAGTCCTTAGATAAATCCCTCCACCTGTGCACTTCAAGTTGGTTGAGGTCGGTTTCTACATTTTGAGCTCCACTTAAGGCGCGTTTCAGTAGTAGGTACCCATTGATGGCGATTTAACCAAATGCAACCACTCAGATACATTGAACAGAGTGTAGCTATAGCTCAGTTGGAAGTGTTTAGGAAGAATATGAACACTGCACACTCTTCCTTGGTGTTACAATATCGTGTTTATGTTCATGAGCTTCGTTGGCAGTTTTCTGAAATTCAAATTTCTAGTCACGTTTTGTATTTCATCCGCAGTTTCTCCAAGAAGTGATTACGCGCCACTTAAGGCGAGACCTGCCTCTACTGCGTCCGATGTATGGCCAGGAATCGAAGACTCTGAGAACCGGAATATTAGTGTCCATTCGCTCTACATGACATATCCATTTTAAACGTCTAATGCGGAGTTTTTGAAGTGAAACTTCTTTTGGGACAATTTAAATTGGATTTTATGAAACGAAAAAAGTGTAACAAAAAAGAGATAAAAAAATCGGCTCTCGTCTGCTAAAAATAATATCAGTTCTCGTCTGATGACCGGAATCAAGGAGCGTCGGCTGTGTATAGTACTTAGATGGGTGACCACTTGGTAACACCGCGTTTGTTGAACACGAGATGAGTTCAACTGGCTTAAAACCGGTTTTGTTGGTAAGGGGACTAAAGTTTGCGGTCAGAAATAGTTGAAATTCTTCAACCCAGTTTGTGCGGTAGAACAAGGTTAGAAACCTATCCAAACACATTTTTTTCAAAATTTTAGGTCTGAAAAAAAAAAACTTTATGTCATTTGGCTCTCAAACCCATTTTGTGAGTCGAACAGTCAACATCAATTAAGTTGCATATAACTCTCACACAAACCATCTCGTGTGCGCTTGGAGTATGGTATGAAACCGGTTTTATGCCAGTTGAACTCATCTCGTGTGCCGAAGACAATATAAGATGAATACAATATGGAAGTGGTAAACAGGGAGTGAGAGAGATAGAAATCAACCAGAATTCAGTTTCTCTTCTATCACGTGTGAACTCACACTCGATATTTTCTGAATGGGGGTATGTCACTGTACATCTTTTATAGCTCGTGGTTTAATATTCGTCTCAATAGTTCGTCTACGAAAATGGGACCGAAGATTTTTCGAAGAATTTTTCACTCAAAACCACCAAGGATTTCTTCAGCAACGCTTCAGCGCGTAGGATCTCCTTAGTAGTTCTAGTCAGGGCTTTACTAATAAATTGCCTTCCTAGCCCGAAGAAACAGCGGTTGGCAAGTGTATTTTCCGCTCAAAACCACCCAGGATTTCTTTATCCGCTTCCGATACGGTGAAGCATGGGACGTAGAATTAAGAGGAGTAGAGCAGGACTGGGATGATCCGGGCTTTGTATAGG
Organism: Rhingia campestris; assembly: GCA_932526625.1. NCBI lineage: Eukaryota > Metazoa > Arthropoda > Insecta > Diptera > Syrphidae > Rhingia > Rhingia campestris. The sequence continues at coordinate 177,325,593 of OW052182.1, forward strand.
ATCTTCTCAGTAGTTCGAGTGAGGGTTTTACTACTTAATTGCCTTATAAGCCCGAAGAACCAGCGGTTGACAAGAGTAATTCCTCGTTAAATTGTTGACGATATGTCAGAGTCAATATTGAATCCGAGCTAGACAAAGTCCCACACTACGTCAAATTTATATATGCATGTCAATGGTGACGTTCTGTCCAATTCGTCGATGTTGTATGTCTGTGTTGACAGCATATACTTGGCCTTACCCTCATTTACCGTGTGCCTTCGTTTTGGAGAAAAAACAAATGCGAAGACGGTCAGAATTCAGGTATCGCTTTCAATACGATCGGCCGTGTATTTGTGGATTAGACCCCCTAGGGAATTTTCAACTCTGGAAGCTTGATGTAGCTTAAATAGGATCTGCATTTTTGTAGATAATGCTGCAATCAAAACATTAGCATGTCCTGGAGACCATTTTCAGTCAGTGGCTTATAACTTTGACAACCTGGTGACATAAATACCATGGCATTGATACCATTGTTTTACCAATACCTTGGGTGTAGAGACACGCTTCATGTAGTATGAGGTGAGAAATGGAAATTGAAAAATATAGTTCCTAAACGTACCACTTAGGAAGTATGGCGCTGCGATCGGTAGAATTCTATGTATACCTTGGTAGTATTAACCCTAGATTCATAAACTATATTCATTGTTACATCATTCATAAACATAGGTCTGTGAGACCCCTTACCTTCAAAGTTATCTTATTTACTCTTCATAAAGATTTTTGCAAAAAAAAAAACACATAGGTTACTTTAAGAAACATTTATTATTAATAAATAAAAGAAAAAACTATTAAATTTGTTCACTCGGTGCAATCCTGACACCAGTTCCCGCGGTGCTCCCCGCACATGGGACGTTTACAGGAGGTGCAGCAAAATCTGGTCTTACGTTTTTTTTTGTAATCGCAGAAAACACAATTTTTTCTGGGTTGATTTTCGGAGTTGACTGAAACACATGGCAAAGTATCACCTAAAATGGCATCAATATTCCTTTTTAGGCATCGCCTCAAAGTTGGTACTTCACGACGATGACGCAACCAGGGCTCTATCAATTTCTGTGTTATTTCCTTAACAAATGCTCGCCTTGTCAAGGGTTTTTGTTTATTTCGGCTGCTATTATGTACGTGGATGACAAAAGAGTTTACTATAGACATATTTAGTATTCCAAAAAAGTAGCATAGTGGCCATCTTTGTGTCTTCCTACTGCAAGACATATTATGACACATTTGGTCAAATGTATCTACTGCGCCCTTGGTTGAATTATAAAATTCTATGATAGACGGTGCCAAAATTCCATTTTCGTGAGTTGTGGAAAGCAGAAGAACCTTTTTATTTTTTTTTGGCCTGAAAGATACTAATGTAGATTTGCCATCGAAACAAAACATTGAAGATCCTGTCGGTCTTGGTTGCAAAAGTTGTGGAGGGATCTCTCGCTTGTTAGATCGAATTGTACCAACAATTGTTAATTTGTATGGCTCCTGCAATGGATCTTTTGCTAATGGTACTGACGTGAACCAGTTATCCATGGTCACATTACGATTACTACCTCGCAGAGTTTCCGTAAGTTTCTTGACGAAAAAATATGCCAATGGTTCTCCGTTCGAATTTGTGCCCTTTCCCATATATGGTATCGACTCTATCATATAGTTTGTCTTCGAATCACAAATGATTACTATGTGCGCAATTTATAATATAACATATATGGATTAGTATATATAGTCCTTTCTATGAAATTCCCGCACATTCAGTTCAGTTTATAAGGTAAATATAAAACACGCAACTATAAAAAATTGTAACACTATTCATAAACATACGTACCTCAGACCCCTTGCATGTAAAATATCGAAAAATAAACAAAACTTAACGTCTATGCACCAACGAAACTTGCGCGACACTAAGCTCTCTTTGTTTTAGGAAGGTACTGAGGTCTGAGACTGAGATGCACGTGTTTATATCTCTTTCACGCCGCATGCTATGATTGATTAATCAACTGAGAGGGTCTGTGAGACCCATGTTTATGAATCTAGGGTTAAGAGACGCAAATTTTATGCTTCTCGCGTGGTATTTCCTGACACACAGGTGTCACATCCATATGCTATAGTATTGATACTACCAGAGTGTCAAAGTTATTACGTCAAAAAGAGTAAATGCTCATTGTCCGAAATCTTTTAATCATGTTACGAATAACCGACTTTCTTGGTCGATTTTTTCGATCGTAAAAGTTTCGTAGTGCTCTATTAATATAATTCACTGAACACTGGATTTGTAAATAATTTTCCACTTTGTTTGGACTGAAGTCCTTTCATGATAATTGGGTAGCAGCTACCAAAATCTGAAACCCCAAAACTCTTTTACTAAAAAACACAGAAAATGCCGTAACGATTTCCTTCTTTTTGTGAATGATAATTTCGAATTTTCAACACACGCAACGAGAGTTGATGGCAGTTTGCGATGGAAATTTATGTAAATTAAGAGAATATTACAATAACATTTCAATTTACATTTATTATGTTTTAATAAAGCATCATCATAAGGATTATACTGACAATTTTGTGTTGGACGTACTGAAGGCGGTTATCATAACCAAAAAAATGCCATTAAATCGAATCAGATCAATTCGCTGAAGCTTTATCTTAATAAAGATACATCTATACTCTCTGGATATATATTCTGTGTAAAAACAAATATCTCATTCGATGAACAGATACTACAAAAATAAATGTCACATTCTATGAACAGATACACAAAGCCTCCACCATGCAATACCATCCCTCCCAACATAACTTTTCGTGTAACTATCACTGTTCATCTGCATAAACAACATCGCCTTCCCTATCCTTCATTCAGTTAAGAACATTACACGGAAGAAATTAATTTAAAGTGAAGCCAAAACACTGACACTGAAAAGAACAAGAAAAATCCCGTTATTTTGTAGATGCGATGGGATCCCTAGACTTTCATTACATTGCATGCATCAAGGTGCTGTGCTTCGACTTCAACCATGCCACCCACAATTTCATTATGAAAACATTTTTTTTTGTTTCCTATCTTTGTATCTATTCCTGTGCTCATTTTGTGCATCTTGTGGCAAGAATAACAGTACACCATCCCACTGTGGATGTGTCTTTACAGAGAAAGTAATAAAAATTTGTTTTTAAGGAACACAGGCAAGCAACTTTGTAAACTTTCGAATACATCTCGCTGCAGCACCCGTCTTTTGTTTGCCCGCTCTCCCATATTCAAAAGCGCAACATAAAAAAGATACACAAAACACAACACACACACCCATGTATGTAGATAGGTATGCGTGCTGGCTCATAGTGTATCTTATGCTTGTGGTGTATCTTGCATAATCAAAATATTCCGTCTTTTGGCGTTGTTTGTTGTTTTTACGGCTTTGTGGATATATTTCTTCTGTTTGCAACATTTTTGCGCGAATGTTTGATTGTGAAAAAAGCCCGCTCAGGATGTTGTGATGAGGGGTTGGGTTATGACCAAGAAACATGGACACAGATAGCCAGCAGACAAAAGCGCGCGCCTTTCAAAAGTAGGTACCCATTGATGGCGATATAGCCAAATGCAACCACTCAGATGCATTGCACAGGGTGTAGCTATAGCTCAGTTGGGAGCGTGTAGGAGGAATCGGGACACTGCACACTCTCCCCTGGTGTTACTATGTCGTGGTTATGTTCATGAGCTTGGCTGGCAGTTTTCTGAAATTCAAATTTCTAGTCACGTTTTGTATTTCATCCGCAGTTTCTCCAAGAAGTGATTGCTATTTGGCTGCGTCGGTCGTATCGTATCGTGTAGTTGTGTATCTATCTGCACAATAAATGCAAACTGGTTGTTCCCATGTGTTAAGAGGGGGTGGAGGATACTAATTTTTCAATTTGAAAAAAAAAAACTTGCATTCTACTACTGTTTTGTTTTCTATTCGAAAATGTGTTTGTATGGTTGCGGTATGTTTGGGAGTGTGCGTGATTGTGAGATGATGTGTCTGGATTTTAAAGGTTTACTTTAGGGATTAACGTAGCATACTTCAAGTGGCACACTCTGTTAAATGGATGAATTTTCACTAAACTGTGCAGTTAGCGAGAGTGGTTTTGGGATCATCAGGAAATTGAAAAGGAACAATTGCGATGAAGAAGTAGCAACCATAATATGGTGTTGATTTGTTGGATAATCCGATCGATTTTTAGTTATCAAGGATTTAACGTGTGAATTTCGAATGGAATGCTTTAATTTGAAGAGAGTTTGGGGAGCGTTTTATGGACTGCTAGGTGGTTTGATTAATTCAATGTTTTGTATCGCCATACAGTGAGGAAGGATTTGTATCCATTAATTGGGTACTTAACTTGTAAACTGTCTACTGTTCCATCCCATCTAGGTTCAACCCACGCAGGTACTACATCTTGGGATTTATTTTTGTTTGGTAAAATGTTACATTTGTCCCAGAAATGGAACGTTATAGGTACAGAATTTCAGAAACTCCATTTGAAATTGCTAATTTCCCTCTGATATCTATTGTACAGGGATTCCCTTATGCTCATCTTAACAATTTGGCATTTCCAGATCTAAACAAAATGTTGTGTATGTGCATTGTGGAATGTTACATTGGTGTGTCAAACTGAAGGGATTCACAAAGTTACGTCGATTCCGAGTGACAATTTTGACAAACTTTAAGTGACGAATTTCTCGGTGTTGTTACCAGCTAGATTTGAACCAGAAATCATTTGCTAAATAGTTCAACGCACTAACAACTGAGACACTGCAGTCACAGCGTAGTACAACTGATAAATAAAGTTAAAATGTAGAACGAGTTCATCGAAAAGATGTTTAGATTGCAAAAATAACTCTATGTTCAAAGTATCCAAATAATCTTACTAAGGGTGACAGCTGCTATAGGCCATTTGTTTTGCAAATATTTATCTGGCAGGAAATGTCAACATTCAACATCAACTCTGTGAACAAGATGCGTATTATTAATTTTTTTAAAGCTTTCATCTATGAAAATAAAATATGTATCTATCTATCTAGGTATAAAGACTGTTGTTGTAATTTTCCTAAATGTGGCTGAATTTTATTAATACACCGCCCAATTTCCTTTTTCAAGGCGTTTGTGGTCGTGGAATTGTTTGCATAGATCTTTTACTTCAATAAAACTCAAAAAAAGGCCATTGGCGTTAAATCGCAAGATCTGGATGTCCAATTCTGATCGCAAAAATGGCCGAATACTCGATTGTCGGCTTGTTTACATAGACCTTTGACTTAAAAAAAATTCAATTTCGTCAAATCGCAAGATCTGGATGTCCAATTCTGATCGCAAAAATGGCCGAATACTCGATTGTCGGCTTGTTTACATAGACCTTTGACTTAAAAAAAAATTCAATTTCGTCAAATCGCAAGATCAGGATGTCCAATTCTGATCGCAAAAATGGCCGAATACTAGATGTCGGCTTGTTTACATAGACCTTTGACTTAAAAGAAGAAAAAAAGTCCAATTTCGTCAAATCGCAAGATCTGGATGTCCAATTCTGATCGCAAAAATGGCCGAATACTCGATGTCGGCTTGTTTACATAGACCTTTGACTTAAAAAAAAATTCAATTTCGTCAAATCGCAAGATCAGGATGTCCAATTCTGATCGCAAAAATGGCCGAATACTAGATGTCGGCTTGTTTACATAGACCTTTGACTTAAAAGAAGAAAAAAAGTCCAATTTCGTCAAATCGCAAGATCTGGATGTCCAATTCTGATCGCAAAAATGGCCGAATACTCGATGTCGGCTTGTTTACATAGACCTTTGACTTAAAAGAAAAAAAAAAGTCAAATTGCGTCAAATCGCAAGATCAGGATGTCCAATTCTGATCGCAAAAATGGCCGAATACTCGATTGTCGGCTTGTTTACATAGACCTTTGACTTAAAAGAAAAAAAAAAGTCCAATTGCGTCAAAGCGCAAGATCTGGATGTCCTATTCTGATCGCAAAAATGGCCGAATACACGATTATCGGCTTGTTTACATAGACCTTTGACTTAAAAAAAAATCCAATTGCGTCAAATCGCAAGATCTGGATATCCAATTCCGATCGCAAAAATGGCCGATTTACACGATAAGTAAACGACTCATGCAGTAATTGAATTGTTTCTCTGGATGTATGGCATGCAGTACCGTCCTGTTGAAATCAGAATTCGGTCACATCCATATCTTGTATTTCAGGCACTAAAGACTGGCAAGAACACCATTAATTGTGACTGCCTGACCAGCCGCATTTTAGAAGACTCCAAAATTCCTCCAGCTTTTAATCTGCACCAAACAGTCACGTGTTGCATTTGTTGTTTCAACAATTTCTGAACCCTAAACGCGACAATGTTGATGATTAACGACGTCATCAAAATGATCATCACTAAAGATGATTTTTTTTTCGAATAATCAGCATCCACTTGTTCCAAAATCCATTCAACGAACTGCCTTCGCGCTGTATGATCAGTAGTCTTCCGTTCTTAGGTCAATTTAACTTGGCCAGCATAAAGATTCAAGTCTTAAAGGGCTTCTCGAAATGCCCAATTTTTCCCTAAGGTGCCAAATTGATTTTCCTGGACTATCAGCAATACTCTTGCGAACTGCTTCGATGGATTTTGTTGAATGACTTGTGACCCCGAGAGTCTAAGATCGCTAATTGATCCTCTCCCCTCGAATTTTTCAACTATTCTCTTCACAGTTGATGGATTTAAATCACTATGACGGCCATATTTTGTACGAAAATTGCGGATGATAGCTGACAAACCTTCACTATTTGAAAAAAAGGCTAAACAATGAAAATGAGCTGTTCTTTCGTATAGTGCTCCATTTTTATGAACATCGAACTGTCAGCTGTCACAGTGTTATCTTTTTTTCCGTTGGCAACGCAGTAGTATTAAATGGCGCCAAATTCAAATTTTGCATGAATTATGGGACACCCTTTATATAAACACTACCAGTCGAATTAGACTACGTCCCAAAGGTCTGACTTGGGTGTAATTTTAATGCTATTGTTAATAATGTTTGGTATGTCAGAAGCACCTTGCGGATCACCCAAACATATCAGGATGACTAGTGGGATAAGAAAGGCCCATAAAGCTCTGAGTTGAAGGTGATTCTAATGCTGTTGTTATTGCATCTGTCAGAAATCAGATGCCAGAAACGCCTTGCGGATCGACCAAACAAACAGATGGACCACCAGTTTTCTTGGGCGTATATTGATCCTGTTGGATAACGTAGAAAACGATGTGAAAAATGATTTATACACGTTTATTTCAATAGACAATTCTTCTGCTCATGTCCTTAGCAAGAGGACAGGAATAAACTCACGAAAAAAAAATCGATAACAGATGGATCAAAAATAGAGTATGGATCGCAGCTATCATATCCTATTAGAACATGGTAATTCGATGTCCAATCAGGCTTCCTAATGATAGCAGTTTTTCCATCCTAAGGCGCTGAAAATCGCTGAAGTTGGCACTGATATGCCAAATTTAAGAAACAGCCCAAGCGGAGTTTCTAAAACATGAAATAAAATCCAAGCTAGTTCACAGCTGTTACAAAGAACTCGATACTCTTGGCTTACATTATAATTCCGATCTCCGGTTGGTTTCTGGTCAATGATGGATTGCTGGCAACAAAGGTCTGGAAAACTTGTAAGTAATCGATCTCCAAATGATCATCTTCACTCTGCTACCATTGCGAACAAATGGATGGCAAGCTTTGAGTGAAAACTTATCAGCACTATCGAGGTATCCGTTTGAAAGAATTTCAAAAACGTAAGTCAGAAAGTAACTTAACGCATTGTGCCGCTGCGCGATCATGTGCGATAAATTTCGTTGGAAGATCAGTTCGAATGGCAAGCTTTGAGTGAAAACTAATCAGCACTATCGAGGTATCCGTTTAAAAGAATTTCAAAAACGTAAGTCAGAAAGTAACTTAACGCATTATGCCGCTGCGCGATCATGTGCGATAAATTTCGTTTGAAGATCAGTTCGAAATGATAATCGAAAGGGAAACCTTTGTAGAGAATTATCCGAATTCTGAAAAATCGGAGATATTTTTTTCCCAACGGATACCTTGATAGGTCTGAAAATCAGATGAAAGGGTGTCGTGAAATAACGCCGAGCAAAATATCGCCTAATTTTGAAATTCGTTGGCAGGGATTCGTTTTTAAATACTCTCAACAAACACGTATTCAAAATGTTCATATTCCCAAAACTAGCACTCGGATGTATGCAAAGTGTGAACCCCTATGCTTGAGCTTAGTGTTGAATTTTGCATGGATGCGAAATTGGATGTAAGCAAAGTGAAATAAGGCCAATTGGCTTTATTTCACTCTAGCAAAGTGAAAAGAGCAATCATAGAAATTCGGCGTTATTACGCTCGGCATTATTCCACGGGACCGATGGAAGTCATGTGCGATATATACGTATTAGGAGCCATATCCAGACTATTGTAGAAACTCAACCGACAAACCTCCATGGTATACCAGAATCTCAATGACTGACATCAACTCAGACTTCGGCCTGATTCTGTCAATAAGTGGCACTGACTGTTCATAACTTTTTCAGAAAGCAAATCATGAAATTAATTCTCAAGAATGACATCTATAGGAGCTGCGGTAATGAAGGGGCCCACGAGAATACTTCTTTAATACTTTAAAAAACGATAATCGTTGACGATTGTGTGACTTTCTAGGTACGTAGCGTGTGTAGTGTATAGTGTGGGTGCACATGTTTACAAAGTACACGACAGTACCCATAATGTCTCCTTCACTATCGTCACGATTATCGTTTTAAAAGTTACGGAAGGAGTAACCTGATTTTTTCTGTCAGCTGAGGACATTACTGCGCAACAAATTCGTTAGGATCCGGTTTTTCTCTCATAACCATTCGTGTTTGCTTGTGTATTTCTTGCACGATCGTGGAACCTGCAGTTTAATGCCGATTCCAAACGATTGAATTCAGAAAAGCCTGGCTTTACATTTTTTTTTATAGTTTGCGTTCACTCAAGGGGTTATGAAAACCCTTTATAAATTTAGGACAGCGCGGGCATCGATACTACTCGGATGGTTATTTTCAGTTCATCACGGGAGAAGTATCAAGATATTTACGAAATTTTTAGTACCCTGTTACCTAAGTTATTGAAGATCTTTCCAATACCCAATAAGATAACTATAACACGCTTCTGAAGACGTCGATTTGCTGTACGGTTTAAAATAAGAAATAAGAACGAATGATAACCAATCGTACTCAGGTTTATAAGAAGGACGCTGATATGCTAAACAGTGTTAAGTTAGAAAGAAGACGAAGGAGCCCATATAATCGGCTATCCCGACTATAGGTTCTCGCAATGTCCCCATAGTGTAGCTAGGTATTCTACATTCAACATAAAGATCTGCAAACCTTAACCAAACCTTCTGTACGGTATAAAAAGGCTTCTTAGTTCAAAAAGGAATTCTGCGCATCACAAAACATAGCTCTTATGAACATTCCAACTGTTTCTTTGTGCATACAAAAAACCTTGAACAAAAAAAATCGCAATGATTCTTTGATTACTTCATGGACAGATTCCCTAATGCCTTCATGGCCACTCCAAAACGACTCCTCAAACTAAATAGATCTTCAGATATCCCGACACCTATAGAACCTAAAAAAAAACACCTCAAAATGCTATCGGTAGGTGTAAATCCACTTCCCACTTCATTTCAAGCATAAAACCAATCCGAATGCAAGAATGTGTGGTATAACCTGACAGGACGATAATCTATAATATAACACACGTCCCGGCATAAAAGCGATTTTACAAGTCAACAGCTTTGATAGACAACCAAAGGTCGAATCCTGGCATTATTTGTTCAGTGCCGGACAGAGCCTGAATATATCTGTCGACCTTGACTTTGATGTGTATTTGTTTACTTTTCTCTTCATATCTCACGATGTAATTCTCTTTTCGGGGGGGAAAAAAATATCTCCTAGGATTTATATTTCCTTTTATCCACATCAACTTCCGATCTATAAAGATTTCCGACACCCAAATCAAACCAAAATACCTATCAACCTACTCTCGTATGCCGTTATGAAGGTATTTTTCATGAAATTCCACAAATCATTCGAAATCCTGTAGGAAAGTTCGTATCCCGTAAAATCGCATTCTTTCCGCTTGACCCCATGGGACGCATCACATGCATTGGTTGGGTATTTGCTAGATCACTTAGCCGATATATGGGTATGTGTCTGTGTGTTTGGTTTTATCCTGTAATTGTGTCTTAAATTCAAAGAGCAAAGCGATACACAAAAATTGCAATCTAAACTTTGAGACAGCTACATCTCAAATAGTTTAACCTCAGAATGGTAGTGTGCGTGTGTTCGAGTGTGTACCCAGGATAACCCTGTATCTTAAGTTCATCTGCGGACTCCTGAAAACGAAGTGAAATTAATCCATATAATCCCCCGTCACCGTTGTGTGTACGTCGTACGGTATGTCCTGATCTCTTTGTCCCTCTGCGGTGCGATGGGGATTCCAAGGTTCACTACGCATCCCATTTTCCTGGTGGCATCGATAACCTCTTCATCCAATCTCATTCAAACTAAACCCACGTCTCTTCGTCGTCCTGTGGATTTTTATTGCTTGATATTGGATGAGGAGGATTTTCTAGATAAATATGTGCCGCCACCATGTCATTGCATACCCCCTCCTCCGGTTTTTCTAATAACAGATAAGATGTCCACTAATCCCACTTACACACACATAACACTGCGGGATATTAGGTGTGGTTATACAAGTGCTGGAGATTCTCACACCATTTGGCGATGACGGTACTAGTATCCGGTACCGGTACTCGTATCGGTACTGGTACCGGGGTGTGTAGCTTAGTTTTCTGCACGAGGACAAGAACCACTCCTCGTTTGCACAATCTATAATAAACATCTTCCTCTGTCGGGCTGTATTTCGCAAACTCCTATATCTATATCTGTCACTGTCTCTCTCTCTGTCTGTGTTTGTGTGGATGTCATTATTCCAGGAAGATTTGTTTTTGTGTGTAAATCTCTTCAATTGTCCTATAGCCGGGTGGTGGGTGGGTTGGTATAGTTGGGCGAACAATTGCTCCCATATCGTAATTATTTGATCTCGGTTTTTATCTCTACCCACACATTTCATTCTCACAGATTGGATAGATGTGTGCTGGGCCCTGCTGCTGCAGGACACAGGGTAATGAAAGGATATGCTCCATGGAATCGGACCATCTATTCAAAGTGCAGAGTTGAAGCTGTTCAATGTTATTATTTGAAACTTTTATTGGATAAATTTTAATTTTTTTTTTTTTTGCGAATTGAAAGAAAGGAAAGGAAAATTTGATTTTCCTCTTGAAAAGGATAAACAAATATGTACTGTTGTTTTTTTTTTGTTCTTCTCGCTGAAGTCCTTGGTGAATTCAAAAGTGTGCTTTAGGGAGGAGACCTCTATTAGGGGAGTATTAATTTATGAATGAGAGCGGGGCGGGGGATGCGAAAAATTGTTGAACTTGTTTAAAAAAAAAAAACAATAAAAGTTCAGGAGTAGGCACCAATCTCAAGGGGCTACTTTAAGGATTTAATTGGTTTATAAAGTTATTGAGCGGATGTATTTATACGCCTTAAGGCATGTTAGTAAGGGTGATAAATTGTTTAGTTTGTGAAATAACTGGGAGGCTCTGCATAAACAGGTTCTTCGATAACCTTTAGGTACGCTAGTAGCAAAGGCGTTAGCTCCATTGCCAGGACAATCCTTTCCCAATGGAGGGATGTAATTTATATGTATATACTGACAACATTTCGAAAAACTTTGTTTACTTCTTAAGGCCTGCGGTATTTTACTTCCAGTGACCTCCATTAGTTAACACATTTTCAGCGCCAAATTTTGTATCCTGCCAATCTTTTGCCTGATTGCGTTGTTTTGGCATGTAGTTAGAATTGTACGATATGGAAGGACCTTGATGGCGTAATGCTAAGTTTTTCTTTCGGCCAAAAGATCATCGTTATCTTACTGCGCTCAGAATCTGTATGTTGGCGATAGTCTCCTTTTGGTCTCTTCCGTCCTTAGTACATGCATCCAGAGAGGCATATAAAAGAACTGACGCGATGACTCTGGAAAGTAAAATCCTTCTGGTATTAGGCAATATGCTCGAGAGAGCTCCCTGCATTCTCGATGCCTGTTGGGATAACAAATCAACATGCATTTTGAATTGCAGTTTTTTGTCCAACGTTACTCCAGGGTATTTCACTACCTAACCAACCTGGAAAGTGGAGAATTCGACAGTTTTCCTACCGGTTATGGACTTACTTACTTACTTAAGTGGCGCCACAGTCCGGGATGAACCTGGGCCTCAACCAACATGCCTCTCCAATTAGCCCGGTCCTTAGCTAACTGCCTCCAGTTGCGCACTCCAAGTTGGTTGAGGTCGGTTTCTACTTGTGCGCGCCACTTAAGGCGGGAATCGAAGACTCTGCGAGCCGGAGTATTGGCGTCCATTCGTTCTACATATCCTAGCCATCTTAAACGCCCAATGCGGAGTTTTTTGACCAGGGGCATGTCGCTGTACAGCTCGTATAGTTCGTGGTTGAATCTTCGTCTCCATAGCCCGTCAACGCAAACGGGACCGAAGATTTTCCGAAGAATTTTTCGCTCGAATCGACCAAGGATTTCTTCATCCGCTTTTGATCCATGCTTCAGCACCGTAGAGCAGGACTGGGATGATCAAGGTCTTATATAGATCTCCTTAGTAGTTCAAGTGAGGGCTTTACTACTAAATTGCCTTCTTAGCCCGAAGAAACAGCGATTGGTAAGAGTAATTCTTCGTTTGATTTCTGACGAGATGTTGTTGTCAGAGTTAATAGCGGAGCCGAGGTAGACAAAGTCCCGTACTACCTCAAAGTTATATCTGTCAATGGTGATGTTCTGTCCAATTCGTCGATGTTGTGAGTCATTTCGTGATGACAGCATATACTTAGTCTTACCCTCATTTACTGCTAAACCCATTTTCGCCGCTTCCTTCTCTATACTAGCAAACGTGGCTATAACATCACGTTGAGTCCTACCAATGATGTCAATATCGTCAGCGTATGCTAGTAGTTGCACCGATTTTTGGAAAATTGTGCCTCTGGTGTTGGCTTCGGAGTTTTGCACAATCCTCTCAAGAATCAAATGGAAGAAGTGACAGCGCATCGCCTTGCCTAAATCCTTTTTTGGTATCGAATGTGTCGGTGAAGTCGTTTCCGACCATGATGGTGCAGCGAGAATTCTCCACCGTCATTCTACACAAACGGACGAGTTTGGGCGGTATACCAAAACTAGACATGGCTCTGTATAGTTCGTCTCTGTAAATGCTGTCGTATGCGGCTTCGAAATCGATAAATAGGTGGTGGGGATCGATTTGGACTTCTTGGTTTTTTTTCCGGATCTGCCGAAGTGTGAGAATTTTATCGAATGTGGACTTTCCTGGCCTAAAACCAGACTGATAAGGGCCGATCAGGTTGTTGGTAAACGGTTTCAAGCGTTCACATATTACGGCAGATAGGATCTTGTAGGCGATGTTGAGTAGACTTATGCCTCTGTAGTTGGCGCAGTTCAGAGGGTCTCCTTTTTTGTGGACCGGTTATGCACAGCTTCTGTTTTATGTTCAGCTTATTCTAGGGCTCTGTGGCACGATGATTGATGCGATGAACTGCCGCGCAGAAGGTCTGGGTTCGATTCCCAGCCGTAGCAACGCCATTTCAATGGCCCTCCTCTTGTGATGATCAGACAAATCTGAATGACAGTATCAATTGTCACGAAAAGCTTATTTCAACTTAGCCGTTCGGATTCGACAAAAAACAGGAAGTCCCGCCATCGTGCAAGAAGTACACACGCACACATTAGTGATAAGCTAGACCCTGGCTACTAAAGACCCTGTTGTGCCAAAAATTTGTATTTGTAGTTCTAGTTCTGCGGGTACTAGGCAATCTTTTATCTGGAAATTGCTTCGTTTGTGCTGATTCTACTGCTCCGATCTGTCTACTGCCACAACCGCAATATCATCGAAGATGATCCAATGATCGTAACTCCTTCTAGGTAAGGTTAATAGCAGAACTCCGTAGTAAATTATGTAACACAATAGTGGTCCTTAGACTGATCCCTGTGCGGCTCCTGCAGTGCCGTAATATTTTAACCCTCCATCGTTATAGTTCCTCAACCGTCTGTTGTTGAAAGAGTTCGTCATAAACCGCAGCAGGTTGTATGGCATGTCCATCCTGGCAAGAGTTCTTCTTATGGACAACAAGTTCGCAGAGTTAAAGGCGTTTTTAACGTTGTGACCTGTAGCCGTCTTTCTTCTCCGATGGCCCTTTCTGCGATATCGACTCACGCTTCACGCTTTTCTGATGCCAAGTTATTGATGATCTGAGAGGGCTGCTTTCTATTCTGCTAGAAATCTATCACAAAATATTATATCGAGTATGTTTGCCAAGGTGTCCAGTAGACATATTGACCGATAGGTTCGTCATTTGTAGCAGAACCATATGCTGTGTTTTCCATTATTTAGGCCTTCTTCGAGGCCCCATTGGTTTATTTCGGCTTCTTGACAGAGACCTTTGAAGCATGTGGTTTAGCTCTCTTTAATGGCTTTGCTTCAGTTGCGTCTCGCCAATCTGAGGTTGTCCAGGTGGTGTTGGAAGTTTGCCCTTCTTCTTGAACGCTGGACTTTACGCCGAGCTAGTAGACATCCTTTTCGCAGCGTTTCCTCGTTCCACCAACAACATGGTAGTGCTTCCCTGCTATTTGTTCTTCTAGGCATCGGTGCAATCACAGGCAGTGGTAATGGTGCCTATAAGACTTTAAATGAGTTCTCATCAAAAGATTTGTCATTCCATTTGGGAGCCGTAAGTTTTGGACTGTTAATTCACCAACAGTAGGATTATGGTTTGGAAAGAGGTCAGTTCTGAAGGTCTGACTAGGTTAAGTTACA
The DNA here is from genome assembly GCA_932526625.1 of Rhingia campestris. Taxonomy (NCBI): domain Eukaryota; kingdom Metazoa; phylum Arthropoda; class Insecta; order Diptera; family Syrphidae; genus Rhingia; species Rhingia campestris. The sequence continues at coordinate 177,340,629 of OW052182.1, forward strand.
TTATGTAGGTTGTTGACTCATCAACAGTCGGATTACGACTTAGATAGCCACCAGATTTTACTTATTTAAGGCCTAAATATTGTTGCTAATTAATTTATTTCCGATTTACAAGTTTATGTCTTGACTAATGCTCTCTTCTTTTTTTCAGGTAAGCTTGACGTACTAATCGAAGAACAGTGAGTAAATTACTGTAGGTAATTTGCCGGTGTGACGGAATTTGGCACCATTTTTCTTTATATGATCCGTTCATAAAAAGGAACTTTTCGTAAATAGGATCTGTAATGTGCGCAAAGAACAACTGCTCTTTATGGGTTTAACGATTAAGCAGGTTTTGGTATCGCTCACCTATACTCCTTATAACAATTAATCGATTACAGGGTATCTTAAGTTCTTCTTTTCAGATCGTAAGATAAAGCAGAATAATAAAACGTACACAGATATAGGCGCAAAAAGCGTCTTAGACTAGGCTAGCAATTGCTATTTTTTGAAGTGGAACTTCTTTTGTGAAATTGGATTTTATGAAACGAAAAGTGGAACGAAAAAGAGATAACTATAAATGTATTTATAGGGCCTAGGCTGTTAGAGAATGAGGTAACACGGGTTTATATATATATTCCGTATTCTTCGTCTCCCCCTTTGCAATGGTTCATGGCGTCCCCACTACTCTCGTATACAGTTTCACTTCTACCGCGTTTGAACTCACAGTCGCTTTTTTATAGCAGGAATGGTCTACATGATATGTAAACGTACAGCAGTGTGCACAACAAACCATTTGCGATTCTAGCTTAGCTCTAGTAATTCCTAATGGACCGTAAATTTTATCGGAATATGTAAACGCAGATCAATTATTCCGATGCCATGAGTAAGGAAAAGCTTCATAAGGCCAAATGCGAAAATTTAGCTTCATGTCACGTTTTTGATCTGGCCTGATGTCGCTAAGGCCATAAGGTCATAAGGGCGAACGAGAGAATTTGGCCTTATATCTCCTTCAAAGTGATATTAGGCTAAATTTAGAGATTTTATTTTTGAGGCTTGACCTTATGTCACGGCATCTATTCTCTAAATTTGGCCATGTATCGATGCATGAAAGTGACATAAGGCCAAATGTAAAATTTTCGCTTCATGTCACTTTCCCGATTTGGTCTAATGTCGCTCTTTCATAGTATGGTAAGGCCGAATGCTTGAATTTGGATTTATACCATTTTTACCCACCGAAATGGGGCTAAATTTAGATACCTATTCTGCCATCTGACGCTTGGTGTTATGTCAGGGCATGTATTCTCTAAATTTGGGCATATATCGCTTCATGAAAGTGACATACGGCCAAATGGTAAATTTTCGCTTTATGTCACTTTCCCGATTTTGGCCAAATGTCGCTCTTTCATAGTATGGTAAGGCCGAACGCTTTAATTTGGCGTTATGTCGCGGCATATATTCTATAAATTTGGCTATATATCGCTTTATGACATAATGCCAAATGCGAAAGTTTAGCTTCATGTCACGTTCTCAATCTGGCCCTATGTCGAATTATCATAAGGCCGAACGCTAGATGTTGGCCTTATATCTCTTTAACAAAGCGAAATTATGCCAAATTTAGAGGTTTTATTTTTTAACGCTTGGCCTTATGTCAAGGCATCTATTCTCTAAATTTGGCCATACATCGCTTCAAGAAAGTGACATAAGACCGAAAATTTAGCTTCATGTCAAGCTATCGATCTTTCTTTGGTCGCTTAATTGAAGTGTCATAAGGCAAAACGCTAGAATTTGGCCTTATATCTCTTTCACAGAGCGACATGAGGCTAAGTTTAGAAATTTTGCCTTCTAACGATTGGCTTTATGTCACGGCATCTAGAATTTGGCATTATATCTCTTTCACATCGAACCGGATACTGAGTTTTCGCTGAAGTTTTTTTTGTTTTTGAAAACTTCTAGGTCACAACAAAACAGCCTCGAAACGCCTTCGCAGATGTAAATTTGTTAGAACCGGATACTTAGTTTTCGCTGAACTATCGAAAACTGAAGTTTTTTTTATTTTTGAAAACTTCTAGGTCACAACAAAACAGCCTCGAAACGCCTTCGCAGATGTAATTTTGTTAGAGCGAACATAGTTTTGAATACAATCCACACGTCCCGCGGAACATCTGACATAGAAGCTATCAACACATTTTAGTTTGAAAAATTAATTAGAAAAATAATTCTTTTTAAGCCATGGAGGTTTTCAACAGTCACTTCCTGATTATGCCCTAAAATGGAATTTGGGTGCATACAACTTTTTGAACTCAGTGCAACATTTATTTTTTAGACGTCAACGATACCTGGTGGATGATTGGTGTGCGTCTAGTATACTTTTCGAAAACGTTTTGTCAAAAACTCAGTACAACGTCAAAATAGTGTTAAAAACGGTTCAATAATCAGTATGTAAACCCACTCCATTCTGCGCAACAAATGTTTTGCGGTTGTTATCCTGTGCAAATATTCTTAAAGTCCAGCTGCCTTAAAAAAGTTCCTACTTTGTGTAATCAGCGGTAACCAACCTCACATTAAAGTCCCCCAAATATAATATCTCATCCCTTTCATAGCAATTGCTCATCTATTCCAAACCACAATATAAAAATCTTAAATCGAATACAAGCTCCGAAAAAAAAAAAAACAATCCCCCAGGCCTGCAATCAAAAAAAAGTGTCACCTCTTACTACCAGACTCCAAAAATTCTGCCCAGTCACTCCACATATCCAATTCCTCCACTTTAAAGAAAGAAATAAAAAAAAAAAACACTTTTCATCTCTTAAGGACTCAAACATGAAATATGTCAATTTGTCTCATTCTTACGTCAAATGTCCACCCATATGTGTTCACATTGCAATCAAGTATCAAAATGTCTTACACACATCGCAACATGTACACAGGTCCTTTCAAAAGGACCAAATTCCTCAAAACAAAACAAGTGAACCCATCGGCGGACGACAGGACTACTCGGACAAAAGTCGAAACATCATCGCACCCTTAGGTCTATTGCAAGGACAATTTCGATCAAATCGACATTTAAAAGTCGCCATTTACCGTGCTTAGAAGTTCATTTTGTTTTTCGTATTCTCCTTTGCACAGCCTTTTCCGCTTTTTACGAGTCGCTTCGTTTCGCACATGAAAAACGAAAATGGAAGTGTACTGCTTCGGTTAAAAAAAAAATTTAAAACACCAACAACAACAGAAAAATTGGCGCAAAAAATCGATTGATTCGGATAAATGTGATTTTCCATCACAAGGGCCAAGCGTCGGAGGATTGTTCATCCTAGAAAACTCCCGTTGCGTGCTACGTTGAGATATGTTGTCCATCCATTTCGGGTGAAGTTTTCGTCCTTGGCAAGCATCCACTTTCATTTGATGATAGTGATGACCTCAGATTCGAGGAAAAATTCCTTTCGACTCTATATCCTCAATCGTAAATAGAAATTACTATGTTCAAAGGCAAAACGAAATTGGATAAAGTTCGACTCGGTCCTTTTTTTCTTTTGTTGTTGTAATGAAGTCGAAGAGCCCCATTTTTGTATATTCTCACCCCCTCCGACTCCCTGAGGAAATTTGATTAAAATTTTTACCGAGAAGTGCATTTTAAAACGCTCCAGGATAACTAAGAAAAAAAAACTTCAACGAGACGAGAAGAAAAAATCCTTCTTGGTTGAAGCTCAAACTGAATCTGAAGCATGTGACTTGCTGATACTTAACCTTTGAAGTGCTTAATGCAGTGACTACACTTACCACCGGAGCCGTCGGTCGTCGGCATCATCAGGACGCACGACAGTGTGTAACAAGGGGGGATAAAAATTGTCGCTAAGTGAGATAATTCCCAAGAGGGAAATTATCTTTCACTCTCTCATCCTGGCTCATCTTCATCTGCTGACAAGTGGCTTCCCTTGGCATGGTATAGTTTGAACGATGTTGCGGGAAGCCTTGTGCATATGCAGTTGCATTAAGCAAAAAAAAAAAAATGGCGACAAAAAAAAAATGGTTTAACGTTTCTAACCATTAGACTGCGGGCTGTGTACGACTTTGACTGGAAATGGCGGCATTAGAAGGGATTTTTTTTTTTAAATTACTTAGCTCCCTTTAATTGCGCGCTACACGGTCGGTCCTAAGTAATGCGGCGCACACAAGTGCGGTGATGGTGTGGAAAGCGAGTGGAATGACGTGAGATTAACCTGCTATAACCTGCACAAAAAGGGATAATCGTAGAGATGGTGTTTGTCTAATTTGTGCAACCATAGCACGCAAGGACCCTGAGGGGGGAAATTATTATATGTAAATTTTTCTATATTATGGTGGGAAATAATTTTTATGCGGACGTTGTCCTTGTTTGTAGTCGGACGTGGTTATTGGTTTTTTTTGTAGCTAATTGCAGAACCTTTCCTTGTGGTTGTTTAGTGCTTACATGAATAAATTAATTTTGTTTTCATGTTGAGAGGAATCGAATGTAGCGACAATTTGAAGAGTTCTTCATTATTTCAAGTGATTATGTGATTAACCTTGTTCATAGGTTAATTATTTTAGATTCCAAGAAATAATGCCAGGAGGTTTTTTTTTTTAAAGCTAATTGTTTATTGGCACAACATGCAAATAATTTAACACAAGTAGGGGGATGCATTTGGGCATACATTCAAGCCTTGAATAGAGCTAACTCTACATAGACATGCAATTAAGCAGTCAAAGGTGCATTTGAGCATACAGATTAGCAAACATCTTTTGTAAATTTCAAGTATGCAGATGCAGAGACGTGAGTACTGCCCAGCATAAATCTTATTGTGGTATAGGATAATACAGGTGGTCAAATAGTGGCAACCGCTGAATACCTAGTACCTTGATCGTAGATAGGGTACATCCGATCACATAATCACGAATGCACCTTGATAAAATTAATAAATTCGAGCATACGTTTGGTCTTAGAATAAATAAATACGCCAACAATATGCAAGTAATTAGATACAAGTACGTCAATCCATATATTTGATTACACAGGTGATCACAGACCTCATAGCTCAATTCCATAATATTCACTCATAAATCGCACACGGATGAAAATGCTACCAAATACTCAAACGAATACTTATGTGCCCAAAGTTGTTCATATTTATTCAGGCTGTTTAATGATTTTTAAACAACAGTTTATTTTATTAGATTAATTTTTTTTAAAATCTGATGATTTACTCTCTAGGTACTCAAAGAACTTAAATTGCATCAAAACTCATAATCGCACACATATGTGCGCAAGGGTGATACTAATGCCGACACTGTGTGCTACCCCAATGGATTTTACGTTTATTTCATCAGAATAGCTCTTCAAATTGTATATGTTGGCGCAGATACACCCCAATGTCACAACCATCATCTTTATCATCGAATTTTATTTAACAAAATTACTCGCTTGTTTTTATACCAAAATTGTTAATTTTAAATCTGGCGCCTTGTTTGGACCATAAGCCATAATTTTTTGTATAATAAATTCGCCACGAAAAACATGTATAAATAGCTATTCGCCTTAATAAAAGACACAGTTTGTTACACAAACCCTTAGGGGAATCGCTGCTCGTTCTGCTCTAGCAATTTCGTCGTTTTCGCTCGCTACTTTTTTGAATTCTTCTTTCGGTTTACTAAAGTTTCGAAAGTTTGCAATTTGATAGAAATTTATCAACGCATCAACCAGGATCGTTCTATCCTTTCGAAAAAGGACGTCATAGAGATCCTAAGGTTGACGATCTAATTCAAGTGATCGTCCAGTATAGTTAAAGGACAATTTATAAACGCACATTTTTGTGCGCAATTTGATATTTATGCCCACACTGGGTGCGAACCAATAAATTGCATTGAAATTCATAAACCCATACCTCTGTGCGCAAAGTGATAAAGGATTTTACGTTAATTCCATCCGAAAAGATCTCCAAATTTATACAATTTGGAGATCTTATTATAGGGGAATTCATAAACGCACATCTTTGTATGCAAAGTGATATTTATGCGATCCAATAAATTGCATTAAAATACATAAACCAACACCTCTGTATTTATTCCAAGACTGTGTCCAGCCCAAGACATTTAATGGTTTTTATCAGAATAATTCTGCAAACGTAAATAAATGAGACGCTGACTAAAGCAAGAAATAAAATAAACGCACACTTATGTGCGCAACTTAAATTATTATCAAGTTCACAATAATAAAGGGAACACGAGCGTATAATTTAATTTAATCGAAAAATCTAAACGAACACAAACTGTGGCCAAAGTTATCCTAAAGGAAATAAATCGCACACACTGTTTTTGCGTTTTTTTTTTTTAAAATAAACTAAAAATTTCATACAAACGTTCATATTGTCATCTTGGTTTTGAAATTTGTAAGATAAACTTGCCGTCTGTTGGATATACGTTGAAGCAAACTGCCAATACGCACACTTATGTGCCCAATCGGTGACTCCTACAATATCTTTTCGTTTATTCTTTAGATTTGTGGTGAAGGTAGTATGACAATCATGTATTCACTTGATAGTGTGTTCCAGGCTGAGGTGCTAGCAATCGCTGCAGCGGCTCATTTGGTGTCAATAATGAAAATACCACACAGTGACATCACCATATTCATTGACAGCCAAGCGGCTATAAAATCAGTATCTGCTGTCGAAATTAAATCAAAGCGAATTCGCCGCTGTCGCGAACAGCTCAAGGTTCTCTGCTCACAGCATAATGCTGATCCCTGCTGGGTTCCTGGTCACAGGGACATAGACGGCAACGAGATGGCCGACGAACTGGCAAGAAATGGATCTGCTACAGATCATGACCAGGCACTACAAACGGTCGAACCACCACTCTGTAACCTCAGAGAACGAGTGGAATACAAGACCCGAATGAAAGCCAATACCAGGTGGAAGTCATTGACTACGTGCGAAATATCTCGGAAGCTCTTACCAGAATACAACGGTAACCGGACCAACAAACTTTTGCGATACGACAGAATCTCCTTATCTAAACTGGTAGGAGTTCTCACTGGTCACAACTTTCTAAGAACCATACTAAATCTCAAGGATGCCGATTTCAGTAGAGGCTGCGGTGATGAAGAAACACACGAGGATACACCTCATTTCCTCTGTCACTGCCCGAGTCTCTGTCACCTGAGGAACAGAACACTTGGATGCTACTACTTCCAAGACATCCAAAAATTTTGTTTTCCAAATTTTGCATAAACCTTCTTAGATTGCCCAACAAGTTTGAAAGGACTACTTTCTGGGTGGTAAATATAAACCGGATGTGATAACGCACATTCATGTGCTCATTATATTTACTTAACCTGGGCCTCCACCAGCATTCCTCTCTAATTAGTTCGTTCATTAGCTAATTGACTCCAGTTGCGCAGTTGAACTTGTTTAGGGTGGATTTCACTTGTGTCAATATCTCAGCAAGTGGGCAAAGTCTTGCGGGCTGGGAGTAAATCCAAACAAAACAGAACTGGTTCTCTTTACTAACAGGAGATCGATTCCAGCATTTCCGGCACCGTCTTTGGAAGATTCGACTCTCTCTTTGCCAGCAAGCGCGAAATATCTGGGGGTGATACTTGATAGTAAACTGAACTGGAATCTAAACGTTGCAGAAAGAGTAAAGAAAGCAAATATTGCCCTCTATAGCTGCAACAGAATCTGCGGCAAAAAATGGGGCCCATCCCCGAAGGTCACAAAATGGCTATACACAGCCATTGTCAGACCAATCCTAACATACGGTTGCTTGGTCTGGTGGAATGCTATGAAAAAAGCAAAACATATGACCAAGCTTACGAAAGTTCAAAGGACAGCGTGCATACTCACGACAGGAGCCATGCGCACTAGCCTCACAGTAGGGTTAGAAACAATTCTAAACATAACACCAATTGACTTACAAATCAATGACACTGCAGCAAAAAGCGCACCAAGACTCAAAGAAACGGGCAATCTACTTACGAAGCCTTTTGGCCATAGCTCAATATTAAACTCAATGGCATATGCGGATGTAGCATCTGACTACATTATCACATACCACGACTTTGATACTCTGATAGAGTAATCAGAATACTAAGCAGAGACGAATGGTCTTCAAACAATGTGTTATCTAACACTGAAATAGCAATCTATACCGACGGATCCAAAATGGAAGTCGGAGTGGGCTCTGGTGTCTACTCTGAAAAGATCGGGCTAGCTACATCCTTGAGATTAGCAAACTCGTGTAGTGTATCTGGTGTCTACTCTGAAAAGATCGGGCTAGCTACATCCTTGAGATTAGCAAACTCGTGTAGTGTATTCCAAGCTGAGATCCTGGTCATACTCGAAGCTGCCGAATCGGCTAGGGTATTGGACATATCACATGAGGATATCTCCATCTACGTGGATAGTCAAGCGGCCATTAAAGCTCTGGCATCCAATATAGTAAAATCACGGGTAGTTGGACGCTGCCGCGAAGAGCTGAAGGCTCTTTGTAACCAGAACAAAGTCCAAATTATCTGGGTGCCAGGACAGGATCAGGGTGGAGCAACTACCTCTTTGAGGCTGAAGGAGCAACACAGACCAGCACCGCATAAGTATCACTAGCGAACTTAACCAGGTATCGTCTTTCTCTATTTCAGGATACTTTCTTCGAAGGGTATCGCTATGGGCCCACTATGCGAGCTTGACGACTCACCCGAGCGTCAACAGCCCATCTAACCTAAGCTAACCTAACCTACTTGTGTGCCACTTAAAACTAAAACAAAAAACAAATTTTCGGCGCAACAGGCTCGTTAGTACCCAGGGCCTAGCTTCCTCACACCATTCATGTGTGCGTGTGTACTTCTTGCACGATGGCGGGACCTCCTGTTTTATGCCGACTCCGAACGGCTAAGTTGAGATAAGCTATTCTTGACAATTGATACTACTCGGACGATTTGTCAGATCATCACGAGAGGAGGGCCAGTGAAAAATCATTTAGGTGTTGCCACTTAAAACTAGGTCCTCCTTTACTGTGTTCGACGTCCTACGGTTTTTCTAAGCAAGATTCGAGTTTAAAACTCGGAATTATGTTATATTGGCAGGTGGTATCATGTTTGGAGGTATCTTCTCAAATTTTGCAAAACGCACGTTGAATGTGCGTTTAAAAAAAAATCACTTTTTATTGGTAAATTGGCGTGTAAATATTTTATTGATGTTAATGTCACTGGAGTGCCTTTTGAATTCAATAACATACCTTCTGACCCCTAAATTTAAGCATAATGTGAAATCGCACATTAATGTGCGCAAGTAAAATAAAAAGACCTGGCAAGCTCTGCGGCTAAAAAAATCACCATTTCACATTTTTTGGGTCCATATTTCATATTCTCATAAGACCTTGGATTCTGCTTGGTTTGGTAGAACCATTCTCGTTTGTGCGAGTACTTTTTGCACGAATACCGAGACCTGTGACTTTATGCCAACTCTCAGGGACTATATATACTAAAAATGTCGCAACAAGCTTATTAGGACCCTTGATCCTTCTTGTTTCTTTTTTCAAGCAGCTATTTTATGCCAACACGAAATGGCTGATTTGAGGTAGGTTTTTTTTATAACAGGCTATACTACAAAAGAAGATGGCGAATCGAACATGGCAAAGCTAATTAACTTCGTTGTTGAACATGTGCGGTTGTTAAATCCTTGCTATATCGGACTTTTTGATACGCGCATTTTCTCAAGGATTGTTAGAAACTGTGTATGCATTTAAGTAACCTCCTACCTCTGTAATACATTCAAAAGATATCCCATACCCAACTCATTTCCGGTCAATTGCCAATACAACATCTCACACTTTATTGTTTCCTGAAGCACAAAGTAATTGGATTGCCTTGATTACCCCCGCTATTTACTCAACGCATCTACTGCTGTGACATCATGAAATCTACCCATCCAATACTCTGTTCTACTATTTTAATGTATCAAAGGACGATTAATTCCGGTAGACAGCTTCTTTTGAGATGTTCGTTCATTCTTTCGCCGATATTTCCCTCGCCACGCGAAAATACACTCGTGCGCTACAAATTGAATAGCACATACTCTCTCATTCTCTTCAAGCAGCTCCACGATGACAATAATGATGAACGTACAAAATCCACAGACACATGCACCAAATGGAAAAAAATCAACCACACTCGATATACAGCATCCTGAGTGCCGACACATGGAGCCGAAAAAAAAAAAAAAACTCCCACTCACACAATCCACAGAATCTAAAGTTCGACTTACCCTCAAACATGTCTTCCCACAACATCATCAGCTCACTCGAACGACCCCCCACCCCCATACACACATTTTTAGGGAAGAAAAATTGTGTCACGCTTGAGCGAACAAATTTGAAGTATGCAATGCACAATGCCACCCTATAAGGACTCCACATAGAATTGCAGATACACCCTCGAAGTAGGTGGCTTGGATTGAATACATGCATATAGATACAAGCTTGGAAAAGACAGTGAAAAATTTCCAATTTAAAGATAAGTGCAGTTAAAAAAGAACTCTCCACAGGACGAAAAAAAGGAAAGAAAAGTTCTTCAAAAATATAACCAAACCCATTAATCACAGGAAGCGATTTTTAGAGTTCCAATCCCTAGTTCACTGCAGAACATTTATCTGCACAAAAAATTTGCTGAGAGGGTTATGCAGGCAGCACCATTCAAAATCCATCGCCCGTATCTATGGCACTCTTTAGCCTCAAGTAGCAATATATGTCATATGGATCAGCTCGAAGGATCATTGTGTATCACATTGGGGGCAGGATGCAGAATCATAATTTTTGAGTAGCTTAATGGACATTTTATGTTGCAGACATTATGAAGAGCTATTCCAGCATTTGAATTTGAATTCGAATTGAACAAGACAAAAAGTATTGGGGGCCAATAAAATATTTCCTTCCGAGATTTTACTGGCGCCATTTATTCACCAACAACCATCCCGGACTTCAAGCGACGACGATATAGGGATCACCCCGAAAAGGTTGTGCCTGTGAAATGTGACCCATGACGGTTGTTTGGTGAAGTGTGTAGAATGAATCTCCACTTTCTAAAGAGTCAAGGATATTCAGATTTTCACTGAATTTCCGATAATCGGGGTCACACACAACGACACGGAATGAGTGAACAGCATCCGGGCATACAGAAATCGCAGAAGGCACTTAAGAGAGTGAGTCTATGACTAAAGTGCTAGGAACAACTGAACAGAGTGGAAAACTTAAGCAATTAGCGAGGTTGGTTGAGAGAAAATTTGCATTTTCTTTTCCAATTTCTGAGAAAAAAAAAAACACGGAATAGCAACGTTCCACAGAGAAGTGCAAGTCTACGTCGAAGTCATCGTCGTCATTGTCGATTATCCCTGAAGTTAATCGGAGCACAAGTTTCGTGTGCAAAACTTTTCACTCCGCATCATTATTCTTTTCGAAGGTATAGCTGCAGCAGGACTACTGCGTGCATGTAGTTTATTGTCTGTTTGTGTTCTGTGCATATGTGTTTTTGGGATAATTATCCAAGTCGGAGAAGGTACTTTAAAGCCTTAAGTGCTCCCTGGATGAGAAATTAGTTTCGCGTTTCTATGGCTGTTGGCTGTGCTGTGTCGGTCGGTGCTATAAGTTTATTTGGTGGTGAAAAACTTTCCACTACGAGTGGTATTTTTGTGGTTCCTTCGTACTATTCTAAATGTTAGCTCATATGTGGTTGCACGGATGCGTTAATATTTGAAATGCCAACCGTTGGAGAAAACTTTTGCAAAAGAAATGTCCTCATGAATACTTTTCATTACATCGGAATTTATTGGCAGCCTTATGATGATATGTAGCAGTCTTATATTTATGTGCATAAAGTGTTTCCATTTATTTTTAATACTTTCTGCTTTAAGACGGAAACGCATATTGATGTGCGCAATGCCAAACCCCCAAACTCGTAAAACGCGTTACTTACAATGGCAATAGTGTTCACTCCAAAAGAGTCTTGTTATATTCAAGGATACCTATCGCAATTAACAACCTTCTTTGAGAACCCAAGCAGTAATTTTTAAAACGCACACTTGTGTGCGCAATTTCTAATTATTTATGCGTTACTAGGTGTTACTTACAAAACCAATAGTGATCACTCCAAAGAGTCTTATTACATTCAGGGATATCTATCATTTGAAACGACCTTCTTTGGACATATTACTAGGGGTTTTATAACCGCACAATTGTGTGCGCAATGTGAAAAGTTGATTTAACAAAAAAGCTTTACTTACAACACCCATAGTGATCACTCCAACAGAGTCTTGTTATATTCAAGGATATCTATCGCAATTAACAACCTTCTTTGAGAATCCAACCAGTAAGTTTTAAAACGCACACTTGTGCGCAATTTCTAATTATTTCTGCGTTACTAGGTGTTACTTACAAAACCAATAGTGATCAATCCAAAGAGTCTTATTATATTCAGGGATATCTATCATTTGAAACGACCTTCTTTGGACATCTAACTAGGGGTTTTCTAAACGCACAATTGTGTGCGCAATGTGAAAAGTTGATTTAACAAAAAAGCTTTACTTACAACACCCATAGTGATCACTCCAACAGAGTCTTGTTATATTCAAGGATATCTATCGCAATTTACAACCTTCTTTGAGAATCCAACCAGTAATTTTTAAAACGCACACTTGTGTGCGCTATTTCTAATTATTTCTGCGTTACTAGGTGCTACTTACAAAACGAATAGTGATCACTCCAAAGAAGTCTTATTATATTCAGGGATATCTATCATTTGAAACGACCTTCTTTGGACATCTAACTAGGGGTTTTCTAAACGCACATTTGGGTGAGCATTGTAAAAAAAGTTGTTATAACACAGAAGGTGTTACTTATAACACCAACAGTAATCACTTTAATAGTCTTTTTGTGTTCAAGGATACCTATTACTCCTCTTTTTAACATTGAAGCAGGAATTTTCTAAACGCACACTTGTGTGCGCAATGCGAATAACATGATTTCTAATAATTTGTTACTTACACACAACACCAACAACGAACACTCCAATAGAATCTTCCTATTTCCAAGAATATTATCACATTTTACAACTTTCGTTGTACATCCAGCCCAGAATTTTCGAAACGCACACTTGTGTGCCCAATCTTGAAAACATTAGTAAATTTTGACAATTTTGTACTTCAAAATGTATGTTAAAGGTTTGTTAAGCATTGTACAACGCATTTAGCAATTTCGTTTGCATATCTGAACTGAATTATTAAAAACGCACACTTTTGTGCGCACATGAAAATTTCGCCTATTGACTTAACAAACAATTGTAGTTGGTTTTCGAAAAGTTTGGAGAGTAGTTTTGTCTATTTTTTGTTTCGAAATATTGTACGCACATAGCTGAAATTGTTAAACGGACATAAATTTCGAAACACCAAAAATTCGTTGTTTCACTTTCAACGAGTGTGAACTCACACTCGATTAATTTGTGTGAAGGATTGCTTTGTCTATTTTTCGACAACAAGTTTTGTTCCGTTTTTTCGCACATCTAATCTAAAATATAGAAAAAAACGCACACATATGTGCGCAACGCCCTAAACCTTTGCTTTACTTAGTTCACTTTTGAAAGAATATAAGGTGTTGTGTAGTTTATGGTTACTAACATGCTTTAAAATAGTTTTACCATATACGAGTCAGCATATGATTAGCGGACATTTATGTGCGCATTTTGTTTATTTTTAACCAAAAATGTTGGTAATTTTTTTGGTTCACAAAAGTGCACACTTTTGTGTGGAACGCCTAAAATATGTCGTTCGACTTGATTAACATTTCAAATTCCTTTTAAGTGTGCAACAACAAGTTCTACAAATTATTGTGTACATCCAAACTTAAATACAGTAAACGCACATTTATGTGCGCAATGTCTAAATTTGTCATTTGACTTGGTTCACCCTCAGATCTTTTTTTAAGAGTGTTCAAACATGTTTGGCAATTTTGTTCGCACATCCAGACTAAAATCAGGTAAACGCACACTTATGTGCGCACTGCCAACACTATGTTACATTTTGTGTACGTTAAGTCAAACTGATCGCTAAACACATTCTTCATCCTTGCAGAATGTATTCTGCAACTCTATTCACCCATTCAAATCGAACTTTGACAAACGAACAATTATGTGCGCAATTTCAAAACCACCTTGTTGCATTGAGAATATTTGCATTTTGAATATATTTGATGCCAAAAATGCTATCTGTGTTTCTCTAATCATATACAGCCCTTATAAAGGGCGGAACTCCACTTTGTCCTTGTCGTTTCAATCAAATTCAGGAACCTTAGGATGGTGTTTTCCTTCTACCAAAGTCCTACATGCAAAGTAGCACTTAGGTGTGAATAAACGAATGTTTTGCTCCAAAAATATATCAAAAGATTTTTTTTTTAAATTGAAAAGCAACCATCTGTTGGTGGATGTTAGTTTTCAGCTTTGCACTTTTGGCCATGGGATCACACATCGATTAGGCAGCACCAAAACCTCACAGATAGTTACACTTGTGCCATAAATACTTTGAGCACCTTTAAGTCTTTAACTACAGAGACTAACAGATATAACTTTGCGAATCTCCTAACCCAAAACGACAGTTCCACTAAGTAGGTCATTAAGCCATTAAAAAGGTGGTAGTGGTAGTGGTAATGGTGTTGGTGGTTGATGGTGGTGGTGACAAAGTGCACATTTTGTGCATTTAAATTTCAGTCAGGTACAACTGGCGGCATCAGGAAGGAGAAGTGTCACACCTAGAGGTAGCCACAAAATTATCCTCTTCCAACGGGTACGTTTTGGTCGGTTTTTGGTTACAACCGCATTATCCTGGCTACGGGATACGGTATGACAAAACCAATCCCGAATTTTACCAGACATTTTGCTCCCATAAAATATTATTCATCAACGTTGTTAAGTCCCACACTTCACCATCGACAGGGGGGTGGGTTTGTTTTACCCCCAGGGTGGATGGTTTTGGTTAGTTTGGACGCCCAACATTATCCCTTTGGTTGGATAGATCCTTTTTCAGAGAACCTCCACGCACAATTGCAATGACCAACGGCAATTCCTTAATTACGGATTTCACTACAATCCTCCACCACCATCCCTGCAACAAGGGATCAGCAAATCTAACTTAATGAGATCTTTAATTTTAACGTTCCCCATTTGAACATTTTGCACTCCCCCGTTGCCACGTCGTCCGTGCTCTATCCTTGACTTGTGCTCCAACTTGGCCATGACTTCTTCTTCTCGTCGTGCCATTTGCTTGAAAGTGTGTTGTACATTCACGCTAAAACTACCCCGAAGAAAGGATTCACCAGGGAAAGGAGTTACACGGTCAGTAATGGTGAGAAAAAAGCTGGGAATTTTTTTTTCACTTCACTCGCCCCTTCCGGATGGTGATTCCATTAGTGTAGGTACAGCTCAGGTATACTAATACTACTTCGGTGTAATAAATTTTAAAATTAAGTCCACGATGAATGTTTACGATGCCTTGGATGGTGTGATGGTGGTTTCTTCCAACCCACGGTTACAACAAAAAAAAAAAAAGAATGGCAAACGTATTGCTTCGGGCGGGCACGGAGTAAGTGCTTGTATCTCTTGTTTCACGAATTATGAAGGTCGGGGCGGTTGAAAGGGACAAAATATGCTAAATAATGGAGAAAATTAGTGCGGAAATATTCGTGCTATTAAGTACGGTTCGAGTGAAGATTTGCGGTTTGCTTTGGAATCGGGAATGTTTTTGTTGTGTGTGCAAATAAAGCTAAGCAATCAATCAGGAAAGCAAAGGAGTAGATACCCTTTGACAATTTCGAGAAAATGCTGACATAGATTGTAACCACCAGATAGTGACAAGGATTGTAACCGCACGCATAAGTTGGCGTTGGAATTCTCCTGAGTGTGGGTTTTGTCTTAATAGTTGGTGTGTTGTGGAATTTTGTCCCATAACAATGATATTTCAAATAAAATTGTTAAAAATAAATTTAGACTTGAAAAAAAAAAAAATCAACTTAACGAATGGTTTTTCGATGAACTTGTCGAAATTACCTTCAAGTGGCTATTGGTGATTGAACATAAAAAAAGGCTTTAACTTGTAGCAGACTCAAATTAAAGTAAAACTCAATGTAAATAAACATTTCTAAAACTTAACGAAACTTTGAAATGTAAAAAAAAACCGATAACCTCATCTTTGCTACATATTGCATTTCTATAGCAATTTGTTCGAATCGATTTGGGTAAGATAAAGCCAAAAACAAAACTTAACGAAACCGACAAATCTTAGAAGAATCTGTTACTCAACCTTTTTCTGTTCAAACAAAAGTAACGATTGTAAACTGTAAATTGGGTTAAAATGGTTATGATTGTTGTCTAAATGGCTGAACGCCTTGTAGCCTGAACGACGAATGACAGTTGTAAAATAGATTAAGTCTGGCATTTAAGAAAATAAAAGAGAGCATTGAAATATAGCCGTAAAGAAGATAAGCCGTGTTTTACTAAGCAAAACGAAAAGTAAATTATGAAAAGTAAATACAACTGAAGGCAAACAAACAAAAAAACTTTACGAAACAAAAAAATCTTAGCGAAATGTGTTACTTAACCTTTGTCTGTTAAAACAAATGTAACAATGGAGGTTAATTACGAAAACAAAATTAAATATACAGAAAACAAACGAAAAAATTAAACTTAACGAAACAAAAAATTCTTAGAAAAATGTGTTAATTGTTTAAACAAATGTAACGAAGAAAGTTAATCAAAACAGAAAGCAAACAGACAGCAAACAAACAAAAAATAAAACTTAACGAAACAAAGAAATCTTAGAGAAATTTGTTACTCAACCTTTATCTGTTAAAAAAATGTCTCTCACGAACTAAACTCGTTAGCATATCTTTTGAATCGAATAAATTTTTTAAACTTGGCGAGCTTTATCAATATTTACTAAAGTTTCTTTCATTGAGCGCTTCATATCTTTAAATTTAAAGAAAACCGAGTGTGTGTGAGCTATCATCGAAATTTTGTATTTATTTGAAAGGCCTGTCGATGCTGTTTAGACCTATCGAGGTATCCGTCAGAGCGGACAATTTTCCGCAACGCATAATTCGTCGGAGGTTCAAATTCCATTCGAAACATGTGTCATCGAAAAAAACAAATATACACAGACGCGACGGCTTCACTTCACTACAATTCGTAAATAAATTCCACAAAGGATTTGTGTCGGAGGAAATCGGAAAAAAATTTGGCACTTCGCTGTCAAAAATTGCACGAAAAATGCATCTGAACGCACTTTAACGCAACTCACCGGCATGCGTTACAAAATGTCGGAGAAATATTCCGAACAGCTTTTCGAAAGAATACCTCGAAGCAAAAATCCTTCGAATCGTACAAAATCGGAGAATTTTCCGCTTTGACGGATACCTCGATAGGGCCGATTATGAATGGAATATAAAATCGTTCAAATGTCCACCGCGGCTTCTCTGGCTGGCGGGCATTCTCATCTGGCGCATAAACTACGCGAATTAGACCCATGGAATGGGTTATATTGGCGTTCAAGGCCGCTGTGGTTTGTGCCTTATTCGCATAGACCTGCGGCTTCAGAAAACCCCACAAAAAAAGTCCAACGGGGTCAAATCGCACAATCTCGGTGACCAGTTCACATCACCTCCACGTGAGGTGACCATTCCCTTGAATAGCTCGTGCAGAAATTCCAATAGGGCGTGAGTTGTGTTGCAAGTAGCGCCGTCCTGTTGAAACCACATGTCGTTGGTGTCCATATAATCCAATTCAGGCCAAAAAAGTTGGTAATCATCGACTTATAGCGCTCGCCGTTGACGGTGATGGGCTGACTTGCTCGTCTTTCTTAAAGAAATATGGACTGATGACGCTGTCAGCCCAAAATCCACACCAAACAGTGACTTTTTTGGAATGCATTGGACACTCTTGGATCCCACGTGGATTGGTATCGTCCCTAAATTTGCCAATTTTGTTTGTTGACGGACCCATTCATCAGAAGATGATTTTTCGACGAATATTGGGGTCAGTTTCCAACTGCTCCTGAGCCCATTTTTCAGCTTCAGCTCCTGGGTCAGTTGAATTTTGTACGGGTGCAGGCTTGAGTCACGATTCAAAATTCGCCGAGTTGTGTTCTTCGAAAGTCCGATTATGTTGTGAGCGATGCACGGAACCGGCTGCCAGGGATTCTCCTGCACACTATCACGGACAGCAGCGGCGTTTTCCGCAGATCTTGTGTTTCGTTGACCTACATGTGTTGGTAAATCGTTTACCAGTGGACTCAAATTTATCATTCACGCTACAAATAGTCCTCTCAACAGGATGATTATTGCGACCCTAAAATGGACGAACTGCGCGAAACTTTGCCCGAATAGAAAGCCCATTTTGATGTCACAATTTTATCATTTGCACGTGCTGTTTAACGCAATGTCCGCCTATGATGATTTTTCAAAGCATACTGAATAAATGACAACCAACTTGACAGACGTACCTTCAATAATATCACCTGTCAAAGTTCGAAAGTCTCTACTGGAAGACCCTTTACACAATCCTTATGGGTTACATGTATGCAATGCGCCATCTTTATTGTATAGGGTGCGCCATCTCTAATGTCAGTATGTGAATATTGAATAACATTCAAAAAATACATCCGACTTCCATATATAAGGTATTTTTATTGAATATAGTCTTTCACAATTTATAAGCACTAGTTTTTCTATACAATGTCAATCAAGTGGCCGCCTCAATTGGCGGCCATCTTCCATCACTTTTTCGAGCATCTCTCGTGGTATAACGATGATTTTTCCACAAAGGTTTGCCTTGAGTTCGTCAATGATCTGTGGCGTTCACTTTGCTTTCGCCCACGACTTTTTCGACGATATGCACGCCGATTTTACACAACTGAACGACAATTTTTAATGCACACCGTCAGTATTTGGGGATTTGTTTCAGTATGAAGCGATTTATTTGTAGATACTGAGTACTCATTCCGTAACTTTCAAAACGATAATCGTTGACAATAGTGAAGGGAATTTCTTGGTAATATCATTAACGATTATCGTTTTGAATGCTTCGAATTGACGTTTTAAAAACATGTCTACTGAACGTTTTATAAGATGGCGCACTTTGAAGTGTTACCAAATCCAATGCTTCTTTGTCCCTTAAAAAAATTCCTTATGAGTCCAACTGTAGATGTCCATAATCAAAAGCTGAAACCTCTGTTATTGTCAATTTTTTTTTTAACTTTTACAACACTTTTGAAATCGTTTTACATCTAAAGTTCAAAGCACTTTAGGTGGTATTTTTTTTTTTAAATCAAAACCCTTTTGAAAACGTAACATCAACACATTATAACTTAGTGCAAACAAAAATAAAACCTAAGCGAACAAAACCTTAATATTCGGGCAATAAAGCGCCTACATAAAACGTGACATCAAGCTTCAAAGGGACGCCTTAAAAATAACTCTCTTGGCTTGCTGGGTGCTCAAAAACGTACACAACATTATGACACTCTATGGTAGTTCACTTCAATTGCACACGCATGTAAGACATATGAGAGCAACGGAAATGCTAACGTAACAGCGCAAACAAAACCAAAAAAAAAATCCTTTCCACTTACTGGAACGCATTCGGCAAGGATTTATCAACAATAAAACTCATTTTTATAGCCTTCCACTGAGCTCACTTATGTATTCATTGAATCCATCCAATAGTAAACTGGGTTAGAGTACACTACGGAAATCTTAAGGCTCATAAAGGATACATTTCTGACATAACACTTCTGTTAGATGATGAAATCATAGAATAACGTTTCTATCCTTATGTATGTGCCACCCAATCCCCCCTTTGAAGAAGAAACAGAGGAAGAAGCACTCACATCATAAACACTTATTTTGTTTGTCAATGTGGCGAACAGAGTGCGGGAGCATAAAGGACATTCGAATATACATAAACATACACTCAAACTATATAATATGACAACGACAAGGCATAACTCAGAGAAAGTTCTACTTTTTGCTGGTATGTCTGCCTGTGTGTGTGTGTGTGTGTGTTAGAGTTCCCTTTTAATTTTCGATGAACATATCCTTCTTCGTGGGATGCGCTTAAATATATTCATGGACTATAAAACTATTAATGGGATGTGACATGAAGTGAGATGAATGATGGAAGCAACAGGATCAGGTGTGCCTCTTGCCAACCATAACGTATTGGAGTTATGAGTTACGAGATACGATCATATTAGGATGTGGCATGATGAATTGGATAATTTTAGGGAACTTTTTTTTTTTTTTTGTCATTCAAAAGGCTACAAGGACTTTGATGAACAAATCACTAGTGATAAGGACTTTGTCATTTGATGGCGGTTTTAGTTAAGGGAGATATTTGACTAGGCAGGTAATTTATATTAAGGGTAGATAAGGGTGATGTTTCGTTGAATTTGTACGTAGTTAGCTATGGACTGGAGTGCGAGCTTTTCGGTGCGTAAAATCCGAGTTAACACGAGGACATGAGTTTCTCGGAGTAAGCCCAACTTCGGTTATGAGTCTTGATGAAATATTCTGGGTTAACTCAGGGCAAAAAGTGCAAGCTCTACTAGAAAATAATTCGTATGGTTATGTCACTTTCCCAAGACTCTATTCTTGTATTCGTAGGTTATTACGTCCAAAAAGTCGCAAGGTCAATGTTTTCTAGATTTATTTCATGAAATTCTTGCCAGAATCCCTTAACACCACGTCTAGTATGACCATATATGTCTACCACTTTAATCAATTTAACCGTCCCTCTGGCAGTCTCGGAAATCATCTAAGTCAAACTTCTGAACAAACAAAAAACATACACAGTCAAAGGAGGTCCAAATTGAAATACATAAGAGAAGGATATACACTCTCACTATTGTTGGTCCTTAACCATTACTGCTGCTCTTAACAAAGAATTGATGAGAGAAACCTTTTATGTAAAAGGTCTAATGAAACCTGGCAGACGTTGTCTTGGCTGCATAAATTTGTATTGCATAGCAATCCAAACGAAAACTTAACCCCAGCGCCACCTATCGGATCCATTAATACAGGCCAAGTTTTTTTTATATCAAAACATGCAAACGATTTAAATTGCAGTCAATTCGTACTGAAAATAAGAAATTTCCTAATAACTTGAGTCCAACGCCATCTACCGGGTCCAAACTTTACAATACCAAAGATTGTCTGAAGATTTGAGCTCAATCGGCTTCGTTAGTTTTGAGCCCATAGCACACAATCACATACACCGACGTCCCTTCGTATATTATTCAGATTTCAGACACAGGTTAGGACCTTAGATGAGATTTAGTTAGGTTAGGTTGGGTAAGGTTAGGTTGGGTAAGGTTAGGTTGGGTAAGGTTAGTTAGTTAGTTAGGTTAGGTAAGGTTAAGTAAGGTTAGGTAATGTTAGGTAAGGTTAGGTAAGGTTAGGTAAGGTTAGGTTTAGTTAGGTTATGTTAGGTTACTTCAAGCTCTTTGCCAGATCGCATAAAGAACACTTAAGTCCACTTCGATGTTGGCTATAGTTTGGGGCATTCTTGAATTCGAATAAATGGAAATGGCGTGCTCCAAAATGAAGCTTTTTTTATTTGAAAAGTCCCAACAGGTACTAAGAATTAAATTTATAAGAAACCGCCTAAAATTAAAAAGGCATTTAAGGAAATGACTCTTAGAAAAGATTTATTTATTTTTTAAAGATGAAGTCTTGGATTTTCAAATAGTAGAAAGCGTGGAAAAGGAGGCTAATAATTAGCCACAAGAATGAAATCTCCGAGTCCTTATACCATAATCTTTGGGATTTTATCGAAATTGGTGGAAAGCATACAAAGAATGTCAGAAGTTTCCTAAGCATACCCAATGTTCAAGGACATAGTTCGAATCGAACTCGACTTTGGCAGTTGAATATCGACATATAGGGCTGCATTTGGACAGCTTTAACCAGAAAAAAAAATGTTATAATCTTCCTAGACTTGGAAGGTGACCATCCCTATAGCGTACGAGCTGCTACCGAAATGCATTTCAAAACACTTCTATATGAGTACAAGACACGATTTTTTAGGCATCCTAATAAGACTAGGAAGGCGATAACAATGGATTGGTCATATGCTCTTTGATGATCATTTCATTTTGAAAGATGGCGTGAAATGTAATCTTCTCACCCAATATGGAAGAAAGATGGACCGCTTAATACGTATCGAATCTCGAACAATGAACCCCTATATGAAAGGAGTAAATGCGGGAATCACATTCCGAATAATGTGAATCCAATCTTGGAAAAAAATGTCGATCATTCAGTTAAGCTGGATTATCAAGCCGAATCGGGTTTCACAGAATGAACATATGACACCAGTCCAATCCAATAACTCATTTGTTTGCCCAATGTACAAGATGCGCCATGTTTAATGTCGGTATGTAAACTTTGAATAACTCTGACATTTATCAACCGATTGACTCTAGTTGACATATTTTAAAATTTAGTAAAATTTTTACCACGAATCTCTTCAAACTGAAATCACTCGCCAAAATACTGAGTGATGCTACACATTGAAATGATGATAGTCGTTCAGTTAAATTTTAATTGTTCATCAAAAATTTTAAGATTCTCAAATATTTACAAGACCCAAGCGTTACTCAAATGTTTATTTTTAATCACAACTCGATAATAACGATAGTTTTTCATTTTTTATCAACATTGTGTAAGATTTTCAAATTTTTTCACGACCCCACGGTTACTATAATTTTTATCAAAATTTCTTATTTTTACACGACCGCTTTTCATAATTTTTTTTAAGATTTTCAAAGTTTTACACGACCCCACGGTCATGATATTTTATCACGACATATACATTATCATCAACATTTTTAAGATTTTAAAATTTTTAAGTTTCAAAATTTTTTATCCCTTTTGACCGCACGGATGTTGCGCATCCATAATGCATGTGCGAAAGTATTGGGTATATCCCGACTTCCGTTTTCAACATTTTTAAGATTTTAAAATTTTTTATCCCTTTTGACCGCACGGATGTTGCGCGTCCATAATGCATGTGCGAAAGTTTTGGGTATATCCCGACTTCCGTTTTCAACATTTTTAAGATTTTAAAATTTTTAAGTTTTAAACATTTTTACACGGTCTTGATGAATTTTCATTTTTCATCAAAAATTT
This sequence comes from Rhingia campestris, assembly GCA_932526625.1. Classification (NCBI taxonomy): domain Eukaryota; kingdom Metazoa; phylum Arthropoda; class Insecta; order Diptera; family Syrphidae; genus Rhingia; species Rhingia campestris. Next base: position 177,363,834 of record OW052182.1, read on the forward strand.
TTAAGATTTTAGGTTAACATGGAATAAAAATTGCGTCATTTGAGGAACGGATGATCCACGGGAAATCAATGAAACGCCATTGCATAACCAAAAAGTGACTGTTTGTGGTGTTCAGAGGTGTTCGCGCAAAGATTGGCCCATTCGGAGAATTCGAAACGGTCGATTGGAATCCATATCGGTGGATGTTGCGTGTACTGTATGCCCAGAAATGTGTGAAAATGGTCTGCACGGTTATTGGTTTCCGACGCGGTCTGTATGTCACATTTTTTTTTGCCTTCAATTTTGAGCTTGGAGGATGAAATTTGGTATATGCATTATACATATTCCAAATCAGGCTATTTCCACGCCCACTTTTCAGAAAGTAGAATGCTTACAGTTTGGCTGAAAACAAAGTTTGTAAAAATATCTGAAACACATTTAAACAACATTTTGGTCTATATTTCAACCATACAAAGTGTAGCACAGTTTTTGAGTGCAGGATTTTAGCCACGTCCACTTTTTGGAGGTCTTCGTTTAAAGAATTGAATAGGGTTAGGTATAAAACGATTCACATAGCGGTTAGAAGTCGTTTTTTGTAAATAATGGGACTCGTACCAATCTTATTCTAGTGAGTTCCAAGTAAAAAACGCCTCCACTGACCTAATCAATTGGTTGAATAAAAAAAGACACTTGATCACTTTTTTAAAACTTAATAAAACTTTGAAATAAACTAAATGAAACATTTTCCAAACTGGAGCTCGAACAGTACCCAAAATTTATTTTTTTTAAATTAATTTTGAGTTGAATTCAAAAAAAAAAAAAAATCGGTACTAGAACGTCATCTCCATTCTTCAAGGAGACGCATATATCAGTCACTAAATCTATTCTTCCCCATTCCTAACAGTACCTCATCCTCGTAACTTCTTAAATTTAAAATATTAATCAAATCAATGACGTTGACGTCTGGCAACCAAATCAATTAATCAAACGCATCAAGTACCATCCCCACAGCAAACAGAATCACCAACCTCCACCTCTAAGCAGTCCTTACAACAGAGAATCTTCTCTAGAAAGCAATCCTTGTCACCCCTTCACCGTCATTCTTAGGTATCACAAACAAGCAGAATTCACGGGGAAAAAAGGATATCACTCCTTCATGCTGCTCTGCTGCAGGAAATTATCTCGAACTCTGCGAAGAACTTAATTAATTACATTCCTGACTTTTTCAGTCATCGCATTAACATCTTCCACGTGCTTGACCTGCTCCTCATTTTAGTAAAAACAAATATACACAGTACACACGTATAATAAGCAAAAATAAGCATTTCATCAACAACAATAGCTAAAGGGTCCTGAGCACGACATACTCTACTGTTCCGCATTTATAAACCTCTCAGTGCGCGAAAACTACACGAGGACGAACGACAATACAAATGAACGAACAACACTTGACAAAGTTTCCAACTGTATTTGGATTTTTTTTTTAATTGCCACTCGAGATTTATGCACTCTTCGGTGGAGGGCAACGAGTACTTGCAGAAAAAATGCCTGGACCCACTTGCTTTTGCCGTTCTCGAAAATTCGCAGGACAATGGTTAATTATCCACTTGGCTTGTCACTTACCTCCTCCAAAGTGGGCAGGCAGGCAGGCAGTAGTACCAGCTAGACAACAACGACCCAACAACCAGTCATGACGATGACAACAATAATGATGATGAAGATTCTAACAGAGTCCTGTTGATCCTGATTGCCAAGTTGCGTCTGTGTGGATGTTAATATTCTGATTGCAGGTCTTAAACAACACGAAAACTATCTTGCAATGCAAATAGTTCAAGTTGCTGCAGATATGAATCGAGCTAAGGGAAAAAGGATTTCTCGAACTGCAGGGATGTACATATTCCCATCGCATCTGTATCCTAATCCTTATCCGTTTTGCATTTCTCTATCTGTCTCGGGCTACCCGGTCGAACAGATGTTTGGCCAAACAATTAAGTGCGAGACTGATGATCACCATTACCCATAACCAGTGTTTGGATCATATTTCATCATCAGGACAATCAGGACGACAGGCACAACACGACACAACATTTAACTTGATTTGAGAGTATCTATAGTCTGCCTTGTGCGTTTACCTTCTCAATCTTTCTCACATGTTGAATCCTAGATATAGTTTGCGAAATCCTTGAGCAAATTCGTTTTCATTTTAATTTATGTAAAGGTATGCCAAGGATAAATTTGCAATGAGGATTGGGTCTGTTTTCACTACAGGGTACACCGGCAGCTTTCACTACTCACCACCGACTAGTTACTATCTACCGCTGAAGGAAAAGTTTATTTATTTGTTAATTTTATGGTTTTGCGGATCATAGAGCGGTCCTGATGTGATGTTTGGAAAGCACCGTCCTCAGGTATATTTTCTCCCTTTTGACCGCACGGATGTTGCGCATCCATAATGCATGTGCGAAAGTTTTGGGTATATCCCGACTTCCGTTTTCAACTTTAATTTTTTTTTGTCCTTATAGACAGGAACAAATAGAAAACAGGATACATATGAAAGGACAATGGGTTATTATATTTTTGATCTGAAACTGAGTTAGATAAAGTTTTGCCAATTAGATAGTCGTATTTGTGTGGTGGTTGTCCGTGGTTAGCTGGAGGGCTGCACTTGTTCTCCTTAATGAACGGTCAGTTGAGGTTTAATAAGGTACTTGAAAATTTCCAGGGCAATTTTTAATGAGTGATAAATTATGAAGGAGTTAGTTTTTGTTGGTTAGTCTACAGTCTGGATGGAATTCATAAGGATGGTACATGAAATTGATTTTGTTTGTATTTTAGGATGAAAAACTAATCAAGCTTATCCCGACACACCTTTCGAACTCAGAGCTAAGCTGTGATTCCAATTGCAAATCCTCTTGCGAGAAGAGGCGATAAAATCGAAAATTTAGCCAATACTAGTGCAAGAAAAGGACAGGCTAGACCTTCAAATTATAACTTAGTTTTAGGTTTGAGATTTGAATTTGACTCTTGAGTTAAAGTAAGAATAATGTACCCAACAGCGGATTAATGAATTCTTCTCATACTCGATTCCACTGTCGGGTGCCCCAAAAACGTCATTGCACCTATTCGACATGAACTAAACAAATTTCAAATGATCTTATAGAAGATATAATCATACCGAACTCTCTAGTTTCGCTCAAACACCGTAGAATATATCATACCTAGGTTTGTTGTTTCACATCTTCTGATCTGACCTCAATATAAAAAGTGCATACCCGCCCAGTATTTGAGTTTAGTGCTTCCTTATGGTCTGGTGTACCTATTCGACATGAACTAAACGAAACCAAACGAACTTATAGGAGACATAATCATAGCGAACTCACTAGTTTCGCTCAAACATTATAACAATATGTCATCCCTAGGTTTGTTGGTTCCATACAACCATTGCATTATCCCTATTCAACCACAATACCCTGTGAATGTAAATTCGTTTGGCAATGAACACTAATGCAGGACAACATTAGTGTTCATTGGCTCGATGTCCAAATAATGTCCAAGTAGCTCAAGTAGGTTCAGTTTGTGACTGTAGATGCGAATTAATGAAGTCTTCTTATACTCGATTGTCGAATCTAAATTTTCGAAGTAAGGACAAACTGACGATTGATAGTGAACTGAATATGACACATGACGCCATCTTTTTATTTGGAAAATCATTCGGTAAAGACACGTATAAGTCTACCGAATGATTTTCCAAGTGACATGTACAAATCGTCAAAATCAGTATCAAGACGAGGATGCGCATTTTACGGATTTTCACGATTTTTGCGAAAAGATAAAAAACATCGCCATTGAAGTTAGTGCTGAGGAAGATCCTTATTCATAATGGTGCGCAAACATAATGGTATGTGTCCACCAGCTTACAAAATAAAAATACAAATTATTGGCGCAACAGGCTCGTTAGTACCCAGGGCCTAGCTTTCTCACAACCATTCATGTGTGCGTGTGTACTTCTTGCACGATGGCGGGACCTCCTGTTTTATGCCGACTCCGAACGGCTAACTTGAGATAAGCTATTCTTGACAATTGATACTACTCGGATGATTTGTCAGTTCATCACGAGAGGAGGGCCAGTGAAAAATCGTTTAGGTGTTGCTACGGCTGGGAATCGAACCCAGACCTTCTGCGCGGCAGTTCATCGCACTAACCATCGCGCCACTGAGCCCCTCACCAGCTTACAAGTCATGATTAAATACAGATCATCATTGTTTAAGTTTAACATTAGACGCTTGTACTGTTGGAAGTCGATCCAATTTCGTCCTGTTCAAAATTGTTAAGTTATACAGTTTGGACACTTGCACATTTGGAAGAAGATCCACTGTTGTCCTGTCAAAAAGAAATGGCTTCGTAAATCAGAAGAGTTAATTAATTAGGAGCTTGAGAAATTCATATCTTCTTTCAATTTTTGTTGCGGTCGAGTCGTACTTCTTGAAATTAAATGCCACTTTCAATGATTTCAAAACTACCATTTCCACATGCCACACTAAAGACCAAATCGTCGTTTGATTACTAAGCGCGGGATCCCTGGTTTAAATATCGAAAGTGACAACAACTAAGTTTTTTTCACATCTGACAAACAGACAAACATCCAATAGTAACACTATCATGAGAAGCATCTCAAATTTTCCGTTCGAATTAGGCGTTCAACAGAAGGTGAACACAAATGAACGTTGGAGCTAAGGTTGAGGCTGTACATGGCAGATATTTAAATTTTGTTCTCTACGATGACGTTATCCCTAGAAATAAACATGTGGCGTTGCCTCCAATATCGTCTGAATGGTCGCGACTGTTCTATTTTCCTTGGCGATAGAATTTCGGTATTCGATAAAAAAAACCGAAACCAAACCTTCCAAATGCTCTGGATTTTTATTGGTAAGGAGCTTCTTGACATCAACAGGTCTATGTCGCTAATTCAATCTAACATCATCACGGCACACTACATTATAGGTAGGCATGCTCATGCACAGTGTTTTGCTGTATCGATTTTTAGAAGCTCCTGTGACAGCATTCCATCTACTCGAAATGAACTTAAATAGTGCTTATGAACTCATAGGGGGCATAGTCATAGCGAACTCACTAGTTTCGTTCAAACATCCTAGAATTGTGTCGAACCTAGGTAGGAGTTGAAAGTATAATTCTAGTCGGGTGCACCAAAGACATCATTCCACCTACTCGAGACATGAAATTAACGAGTTCTAATGAACTCATAGGAGGCTTAATCATAGCGAACTCATTAGTTTCGCTCAAACATCGTAGAATTGTGTCGAACCTAGGTAGGAGTTGAAAGTATAATTCTAGTCGGGTGCACCAAAGACATCATTCCACCTACTCGAGACATGAAATTAACGAGTTCTAATGAACTCATAGGAGGCGTAATCATAGCGAACTCACTAGTTTCGCTCAAACATCGTAGAATTGTGTCTTACCTAGGTTTGTTATTTCACATCTTCTGATCTGTCGTCCATATATAATATAAAAGTCATACTAGCCACACATTTGAGTTGAACGTATAATTCTAGTCGGGTGGGGTGCACCAATGACATCATTCCACCTACTCGGGACATGAAATTAACGAGTTCTAATGAACTTATAGGAGACAAAATCATAGCGAATTATATAACGATCTGCAAATTAAAAAAATGGAGTCGATAAACATTTCCGTAAAATAGTTTTTAACCTTTTTTTAGCCACCCTGTATAATTGCATTGTCTACAATTTGTCCGTACCTACTTAATTGGCGCTATAGTCCGGAATGAACCTAGGCCTCGTATACACAAAATTTGACCGAATAAATATTTTTTTCTAATGCCAACCCATGTAAAGTGGGCGGAATTGAAAAACATGTAGGTCTCGATAGAGAATTCGAAAGCCAGCCTTACGTGCTGTTTATTAAATACATTTCCTGTCTGGACTAATAAAAAAAGGACCTCTCTAAATTCAAAACCAACATTCATCATATCATGGAAATAATTATCAGACCTATAAAATTCAAAGCCACACTTGTGGTCCAACTTCCACACCAGTAGGCTTCTAAATAAAAACTCACCAACAAAATTAATAAATTAAATCGTTTTTAATACCAGCTTGTATATCATATGATAAACATTAAAAAAATTTAATTAAAACACACCAAGGACCAAAACCACTATTCCCAGGATACAAAAAAATAAAGCTCAACAAATTTAATTGGATTTACAGCATCAATAATTAAAAGTCAATTACATATTTGCAAACATATTTTAAGGACATTGAAACGTTATTTAGTTATCAGAAAACTTGTAAAAAAAAAAATTTATAAAATCGATTAGCTGTCCTTTATAGGTGCATAATGCTACTACTGACCCTAATATCCTTAAATTATAGACTTCAGGCAAGCGAATGTCCAGAAATTTAACATTGTCCTCGTATATTGTATGTATTTGCAAAACCAATATTTTAAATCGATTTATTTTGAATATCCTTTTTTTAATTTACGAGTATAAAGAGCTTTTGTGCAATATCACAATAAATTTGATTACATATACACATTCCATGTTTGTGAATGTGATTCTGGTAGTAATTTTAAAAATGACAAAAATATTGAAAATAAATACACACGTGTTAAGGGTGGGTGAGCTTTGACATTTTTTTTCCACTATAAGATGGTCCTGATAAGGATTTATTTTTTTTTCGTATTTTCCGGTCCGTTGAAATGAAATTCATGTTGGAATTTAATTTCATTTTTTTTTGTTGCTGTGATCGTTGTATTGAGCGAACATATAAGGTTGTCTAACTATTGACAGCGATTACACACCATATGGAACAGGACTGAGGGTGTTTGTCACAGGATTTGTGTGTTGTGCGATTTTTGCTTGTATTTTTTTTTTTGTAATCTAAAATGGAATTTACTTTATGAAAGAGGTTATTTTACGAGCATATGTTGTCCGCGTGTGTGTTTGGGTTTTTTTTATATGAATAGGGTAACAGGTGTGATGGCAGATATATTTGCATTGCTTTTGCAGACTTTACATAGATGTTTCCATTTTTTTTTGGGATTTATTTTGTTTAGCTCGGGAGGAAAGGTGACTTTGGGCCACAAATGGTGTTACACTCGATTCGATTAAATGATGCGATTTTTTTGAAAAATACTTTCATGACCTAAATTGGTTATGTTGGGGGGTATTTTATGGTGTCAAAAAAGCAAGGACTAAGTGTGAGGATGTAGTTCACACATTAACATTCCATGTCATTTCCATTGAGTCTGTGACTGTACATTTCCATGGTACTTTATCGAATTAACAATACTTTTTCCAGAAAAAGTTGATTTTATTTTTGAAATCTGGATGGTGTTCAGTTGGAATTGCTATTTTACTAAATTTTTTCTTCAAAAATCCATATTTATTTGACATAGGGATGGTTTTTCAGCACTAAGCTAACAATGAGTAAGGCTAGATCACATAACAAAAACGCACTTAAGTTGTTGAGTTAAAAAAAATATATATCTTGATGGTATGTGAATATTGAGGTATGTTTCATATTTTCATTTAAGAAGTATTTTTATTTAGCTTGGACCCTTATAATTTATTGTGACTGGTTTTTGAATACAACATTTGTCAAGTGAACTCCGCTCTTCACCAAAGCATATTCAACTAGTGTTTGAAACCCCATGTTTTCGAATTGCTTACTTTTATAACTACAGTCCACCTGGAAAGGAACCAAGATTTTTCCAAAAATGGTAAACAATTAGCTTGTTGTTGGAGATTCATATTTACGAATTTCTTTCCCAAGAAAATAATGATTTTTCGAAATTAGAACATTTTTTATGACTCGTTTTTGAATCCTATGTGAGTTTCTTTAATATAAAACCCAAACGACGGAAATCATGAATTTATTCTAAAATGCCATCCGATATCACGATAATCGACGCTCAAAAGTTTTATAAGGATGTTTCCCTACAGATCATCAGAAAGTCAGCTCGAAATTTTAAGTATGGCAACGAAAGATCTTTTTTGGTCGAAATTGTGAGGAAATCGATTGATTCTTCAAAGCCCATATATTCGAATTGAATAATCGACTTTCGAAAAAAATGGTTATGCTTAGGATTTAACCTGAACCAAAGTGTTCAGCTACCATCTTGTAAGTATAGCTATCTTAGATTTTTGGATCATGTTGACTTATTTTCGAATTCCACAATCGACTTTCGAAAATGGTTCTGCTCAGGATTAAGCCTATCCTTCAGTGTTCAACTATCATATTTAAGTATAGCGATGTTATATCTTTCGAACATGTTGACTTATTCTCGAATTCTATAACCGACTTTCGAAAAAAATGATTTTTCTCAGTATTTAGCTTATCCTTCAGGGTTCAGCTACCATATTGAAATATAGCGATGTTAGATTTTTTGAACAAGTTGAAAACTCGAATTAATTTCAAATTTTATACTCGACTTTCGAAAATAGTTGTTATCAGGATTTAACCTACCTTCGAAAAAATGATTTTGCTCAGGATTTAGCTTATCCTTCAGTGTTCAGCTACCATATTGAAATATAGCGATGTTAAATTTTTTGAATAAGTTGAAAACTCGACTTAATTTCAAATTTTATACTCGACTTTCCAAAAATAGTTATGTTCAGGATTTGACCTACTTTCGAAAAAATGATTTTTCTCAGGATTTAGCTTATCCTTCACGGTTCAGCTACCATATTGAAATATAGCGATGTTAGATTTTTTGAATAAGTTGAAAACTCGACTTAATTTCAAATTTTTTACTCGACTTTCGAAAAATAGTTATGTTCAGGATTTGACCTACTTTCGAAAAAATGATTTTTCTCAGGATTTAGCTTATCCTTCAGGGTTCAGCTACCATATTGAAATATAGCGATGTTAGATTTTTTGAACAAGTTGAAAACTCGACTTAATTTCAAATTTTATACTCGACTTTCGAAAAATAGTTAAGTTCAGGATTTAACCTACTTTCGAAAAAATGATTTGCTCAGGATTTAGCTTATCCTTCTATGTTCAGCTACCATATTGAAATATAGCGATGTTAGATTTTTTGTATAAGTTGAAAACTCGACTTAATTTAAAATTTTATACTCGACTTTCGAAAAATAGCTATGTTCAGGATTTAACCTACTTTCGAAAAAATGATTTTTCTCAGGATTTAGCTTATCCTTCAGGGTTCAGCTACCATATTGAAATATAGCGATGTTAGATTTTTTGAACAAGTTGAAAACTCGACTTAATTTCAAATTTTATACTCGACTTTCCAAAAATAGTTGTGTTCAGTATATAACCTACTTTCGAAAAAATGATTTGCTCAGGATTTAGCTTATCCTTCTATGTTCAGCTACCATATTGAAATATAGCGATGTTAGATTGATTTTTTGAATAAGTTGAAAACTCGACTTAATTTCAAATTTTAATCTCGACTTTCGTTCAGGATTTAGCCTGAATCACAGTGTTCAGCTACCATATTTGAATACAACGATGTAAGATTTTTCGAATATGTTCACCTATTTCCAAACTCTTTGATCGACTTTCAAAAAAATGATTATGCTTGGGATTTCCCCTAATCTTCTGTGTTGTGTTGGTCTCTATATTGACCAAAGCAAAATGCGTCTTTTTAACCGCGTTTTTCGTCACTTTTTTGAGCATCCGAGCATTTGATAATTGCCTGGGCTCATCAATCATCTGATGGTAGGTGTCGTACACATTTTTTTTTCAAATAACCCCACAAAAATAAGTCCGGAGGGTCAAATCTGGAGATTGTTGTGGTGTCAATGTCGCTATTTTTTGACATCACACATGAAATTGTTGAAACGGTTGAATTTGATGTAAGATTATACTGCTTTCACACCGAACCGAAACCTGTGTTTTGGACAAAAAGTTATTAAAAACTATTTTACGCATTCAAAGGGTCGACAACCAACCAAGTTTCATTAAAGTTTCACAAAAAAAAAAGCTCCAGTAATTGAATTTTCTAAACCTTTTTAAAAAAATTAGGCTGTGGTGCATAGGATGTTGGCTTTTTGGGCAGGGATCTTCGCATAAATGCATCCCGAAGATTTATTGCTCTAGCATTTCAGGCCGTATCTCGCGAAAGGTGCATAAAATGTTACTCTCCTCCTAGGCAGGAATCGTTGTTGGCTTGTGCTCAAAAACCCCTTAAAGTAGCCTCGAACAAAATAGTTCAACAGCTTTAAATTAGAATAAAATTATTTGAATGTTTATATTCCCATCTAAAACTGCCACTTTGAATATCACAAAACAGACTGCCTAAATCATATTCATCGGCGATATAAACCTGTTTATAAAAGTATGCTAAAAACTTTTTCCTTTTCCATAACATTTATTTAGACACATACAGACATAAACCTATCCAAGCTGTCACTAAAAATTCGCCGGACAAAGACGAAAAATAAATAAAACAGGGAAACTTTCCCTGAGAGGCCACTTTAAATTGTTGAATTAAAATCTCCTTCGCATTTATCTACTCCATACATAACCCAAAACACATACCAACTAAGCACTGACACAGAGATACAACGACAAAAGGATCGGATTGTAATAATGAAGTTGAGCCGTATGCCGACTGAGTCAGTTATTTTTTTAACCATACTATACTGCTTGCTAGTTTGTCTGCAGATCTACAAAAGGATACTTTCATATTTTATTTAGTTTATCTAGAGTCCTGGTTCTTAGTCTTGATTCATATTTTTTTCTTTGTCTATATATTTACATGAACCAAACTCGTATTTTGTTTCGTCCAGTGCAAACAAGGATAAGCCTCGTTTTTATATGAATATTTGTATAATATTTCTTGGGTTCGAGGATAAATGGAAAAAGGATTGGCCTTGTAAAGTGTTGTCTCGTAAAAAAATGAGGTAGACAGACACTCCATGGAGCGAATAAAAATGGTGGTCAAACCCATTTTCTGACATTGTTATGATGATCCTTGTGGGGAGTATTCGTTTATTTTTTGTATGTAAAACAGTAGAATTGTTCAATTATCCACATTCAAAGATATAAGGGTGTACAAAGCAATCTTTGGTTTTTGAAGCGTCTTAACCCTTTTCGCTTCGGTGATATCATTCGTAGGCAATTGGACATTTGATGCTGTCCCAACCCACATCAAACGGGTTTTCCTAATTGCCTAGAGGGTATATCTCTTTTCGAATCACTAAATCATGTTCAATATCCTTGGTCCCCCCCAATCGATTATATTCCCATAAAAGAAACAATCAGGTAATTCCTTCCAAGGCATTCCATTCTCGTTTATGTAAACTGGAGCGATTATATTAAATAAATAATATTTTGCGTGTTTCCTTTGGAAATTTAATTTTCCTTAAACGTGAAAATATTGGTCCCTTGAAACAGAATGGTCCAACAAAAAAAAATCCCCATCCTTTCATAGCCAGTTCAGTTGAATGAACTTGCGTCATCACAAGGAAGTAAAAAGCCTCCCCAAAACGTATTTTAAATCACAAGAGAGAACATCTTTTGAACTTTGGAAACGGTGGACTCCCACACACATTTCGTCAATGAGCATAATTGCTAAAAACATCCTACATGTATAGAGATATCTGTATTTTATTCCCCTGTCCTTCCCCATACATCATCGACTTATCCAGTTCTCCTTTGCTCTCAATTTTCGAATAATTGAGGCGAAAGAAAATCGATTACCGCTGGCAGGTTGTTTGTAGTCCCTATATAGGGTGTTGCATATCGTTGAGGAAGCACACTGGGCTCGGGATGGATTAAAATTATACCTCACCAGACCGAACCGCTTTGTCATCAGTTACCGTTGAATGAAAGGGAACAATGCAAACGAAGCATGTATGCGGTAAAATTCATTTTAAAATGGCACACACACACAATAAAGGCATTCCTTGCTGGTGTTTCCCAACGCACTCTAAGACCCTCAACTATACACTGCGCTCCCACCTGAGCATTTCCAAGCGCGGTATTATAGTGCAACCTATAATCCGAAAAGCAGTTTTAATAGTCAAGTGTTTTCTACTGCATAATGATTTGGCACTAAAATGCATTTCTTTCGGAGTGTCCTGGATGCGAGGAAAAGGAGATCACTGGTAAATGTACAAGGCGGTGGGAGAGGGTCTTTGTTTAAGGCGCTTCTGCCAAACTCGCACTGGAAAACGTTTTTTTTTTTCTTTTTTTTTTATAGAATACAGTGACTACTATTGAAGGATGAGGGAAGTAGTAAATCCTGTGTCAAGTTAAACGGTTTTTAGATTTTTCTCCCACTCGGTAGGATATTTTCTTTTTTTAGTGGGAACAAAATTCTTTACTTACCTACAGTGGTCGTGAAAAGAAAGCTTGAACTTGAATACAGTGACTACTGTTGAAGGATGAGGGAAGTAGTAAATCCTGTGTCAAGTTAAACGGTTTTTAGATTTTTCTCCCACTCGGTAGGATATTTTTTTTTTTTTTTAGTGGGAACAAAATTCTTTACTTACCTACAGTGGTCGTGAAAAGAAAGCTTGAACTTGAATACAGTGACAACTGTTGAAGGATGAGGGAAGTAGTAAATCCTGTGTCAAGTTAAACGGTTTTTAGATTTTTCTCCCACTCTGAAGGATATTTTCTTTTTTTTTAGTGGGAACAAAATTCTTTACTTATCTACAGTGGTCGAGAAAAGAAAGCTTGAAGTTGTAATTCGTTCTTGAAAAGCCATGTTTTTAAATTTCCAACAACAGTGGACAAAAGTCAGATTTTTCGAAATTGAAATGCAATCGGCACGTTTTTGAAAATCCATTTTTTTAAATCCCAACAGGGGTGGATTTTTCAAAATTAATAAGTAATCGACTGTAAACCCATGCCTTCGAAATTGGTTAACAATCAAGTAGTTTCTAAAAAAACGCACACGTTTTTTTTTAATTTCCAACAATGGTAGACGGAAATGTAGGTTAGAATTGTCAAAATTTACAAACAATCGACTCGTTTCTGGAAAGTCATGTTTTTAAATATTTTATTTGAAATTAGTAACTGATCAACTAGTTGCTAAAAAATCCACGTTTTTTTTTAATTTCGAATAAGGAGAGATGTAAACAAATGTTAAATTTTTAAAAATTTATAAAAAATCTACATACGAGTATCTGAAAACCCATGCTGTCGAACATTTTTTTGGAAATTATTGAACAATCAACTAGTTTCTAAAAAAAACCGACGTTTTTTTTTTAATTTCGAGAAAGGGAAGACGTAAGTCAGAGTTAAATTTTTCAAAATTTATGTTTTAAAACATTTCTTTTCGAAATTGGTTATTAATCCACTCTTGGTTGAAAACCCATAACTGACAAGATCTTTCGAAATTGATAAAATTTCAACTTGTTTTTAAAAATCCAATTTTTTTAATTTTTAACTTTAATTTAATCCATCCCAATATTTTTGAATAATGGACATGAAAAATGATTTTTGAAAATAACTAAACAGTCGCATCGTGTTTGAAAACTAGATGCAGAAGACACAGCAAAAAATCTAACTTTGTCTAAATTGGGAAACAATCGACTATTCTTTGAAAAGAATGATTTTTGAATTGCCTACTATTGTGCACCTACGTCCTACATACATGAAAATTTGATTTTTGAAAATTAGTAAATAATCGTCTCGTTTATGATAACCCATGCTTTTGAACATTTTGTTCGAATTCATTTATTAATCAACTCGTTTCTGAAAAGAAACCAAGGACAGACGTACATGAAACTTAGATATTCCAAAATGTACAAACAGTCGACTTGTTTCTGAAAACCCGTGTATTCGAATATTTGTTCTCAAAATTGGTTAACAGTGGACTCGTTTATGAAAATCCATGACTGTAAATTAGATTTTTCGATATGTTTTGGTAAAACTTAAACTTTTCTTGAAAATTCAAAAATTTGTGACGAGAAATCCCACGCATTACAAGAAATCTAGATGTTTCGAAAATGGTATAGTGGTCAGGTCACGAAAAAAGTGATTTTTGATTTTTTTTTTAAATTTTTAACAAGATGCAGTGGACATGAAAAAAAACGAGTGGTGGGTGCACGACTGGGTCGTACGCAACTTTCTCTTTCACAGCGAGTTAGGCGTTAGATCAAATAGTACGCATTTTGATTAATGATATAAATAATGTCGAAATGAGTTTATACGAACGTTTACTCCGATATTTGAAGAAATCGATGTCAATGTGAATAATAATGATTTTTCGTTATTGGCCAAAACTGAAAATTCCGTTTAGTGATATTTGGGCTAAAACTAATTATGTGGAATTGCTTCAAGCTGTAATAGTAGTATATTTATTGAATTTCATTCAATTTGACATAATAGTTTGCGAGAAATTATCAATTTTCCTTATATGGCCTAAATGACAAAATCCGTTATATGGATTTTCTCGAATAAACTGGGTATGCAGTTTTGTTGAAGCTAATATGGTTATAGTATATATAAAGTTTAATCAAAATCGTTAGAGCCGTTTTCGAGAAAATTGAGGTTATGTGTAATTTTTATATGGCAGGTACCATTATTAACATGGCTAAAAGCAAACAAAAAAATGGCCTAGAATTATGACTAAAACTAGCTTGTATACGAAGTTTGAAGAAAATCGGTCTAGCCGTTTAGGCTGGGGAGACCATCACGGACAGACGGACCGACGGACGGAATTCCAAAAACCACTTTTTTAGGCTCCGCTATCATCGTAATGTTAGAATCAATCAAAATCTCGAGGTCGAAAATTTTCACGAAAACAATATCTTTCTCTTTGTAAGAGAAAGTTAAAAACACAATTGTTATAAATGGATAAATAATTAACTTGTTTCTGGAAACGCATGATTTTGAGTTTCCTACTTTGTGGGCGTACATGAAACTTAGATTTTTCAAAACGAATCGACTTGTATTTGGAATCCCATGTTGTTGTCGAAATCGGTTAACAATAGACCTTTTCTTTAAAACCCTTGTTTTCGAATTTCCAAGGAAGTGGAAGTGACAAACAATTTTTTTTTTAAATTGATAAAACCTGTTTTTGAAATCCCATATTTTCGAATTTCTTACTTTACCTCAACACAGTAGACGTGATAAGAAACTTAGATTTTTCGAAAATGTTTATCAATTCACCCGTTCCTAAAGGCCGATATTTTCAAATAGGAAATATGAAATGGAGGATTTTTGAAATTCATATATCAAATGACTCGTTTTTGAAAGCTTGTAGTTTTTCTTCGAATTGCGAAATAGATTCAGATAGTTATTCAACAATAGACTGTTTTTCCAAAAACGTATAGGTATGTTTTCAAAAAAATGCATTTTTTCGAAATGTTAGTTTCGACAAAAATAGAAAATATTTTTTTTTAAATCGGAAAACAATCATTTCGTTTTTCGTATTTCACTGGTAAAACCATTTGGAAACTAAATTGTTGTAAAATAAATTACCAGGTTAATATATTACACGTTGAAAACAAAAGTTGCGCTATAAACCATTTTGTATTTTTGAGTTAGAGCTACATAAAGGTTCCGATATATACCATGCGTCTTAAAATTCCATTTTACAAAAACATAGTGACCAAGTAACATAAATTTAACAATTTTTTTCTCAGATCTATCAACCATTGAAGTAAATACAAATTTTAATCGGACATATTCGAAAATGAAGTGTTTTGTTCAGTGTCACTTTGATATATACCTCAAAACACTCAATTCATTTCATTGCTAAGTTTTGACATTAAAGCCAAACTCCAACATTTGTTCATTTGCACACAATCTCCAGTTTGACACCCATTTCGTGGATACAATTAGCGTTCTCTCTATATCAATAGATTCCACATGCGTTATCCAAGTAAGATTTAAATAAATATTTGTTTGTGTATGTCATGTTCAGGTGTATCAACACATAAACGCAGTGGTCAGATTTCAATATTGGAATTGAATTCCATGGATACAAAACTATTATATTATGTGTCGGTTATGGGTGGATAATGCAACTATGATGCACCTATCAGGTTACACAATCACGTTTCAATAATTACACCGCCCGCCTCCCAAAGTACATTTCAAAACAGCATCCTTATTCGCAGAAAGGAAACCGTATTGTCAATTAATTATAATCTAAAGCCATGCGGGGTGGCTTTTGTGTACGTAAATCCAGGTATCCTGGTATGTTATATTAAACCTAAGATGAATGTAAACACAAGGACGTTACATTGTCATCATCCAATTCACGAATTGATATCCATTGTATTATTTTCTTTTTGAAATAGAAGGGATACGATTGTTTACCAATTTATTTCTATTAATTGGTAAACAATCGTATCGATCTTGAAAACCCTTGTTTTCGAATATTTTTTAATATTGTAGAAGTGGAAACAATAAAGGATTTTTCGAAATTGATAAAAATTCAACTAGTTCTTGAAAACCCATGTCTTCGAATTTATCACTATTTTTATCTACAGCAGACGTGGAAAAAAACCAATATTTTCTAAAAATTCTAAATTGGCTCGTTAACGAGAACTCATACTTGCGAGTTACTAACTTTACTTGATACGAAATTAATCATTTTTCGAAATTGGTAAAGAAATGACTAGTTTTTGTGAATTTCTTTTATATATTTAAAAAAAAATCGAAACAGAAATTCATGAATGTGTAATCGACGCTCAAAAGGTTCATAAGGATGTTCCGCCACAGCTCATTAGAACTTAGAAATTCAGGTAGAAACTTTTAGTTTGGCAACCAAAGAGTTTTTTTTTCGAAATTTTGAGGAAATCGGTTGATTCTTCAAAACCCATATATTCGAATTGAATAATCGACTTTCGAAAAAAATAGTTATGCTTAGGATTTAGCCTGAACCAAAGTGTCCAGCTACCATCTTGTAAGTATAGCTATCGAATATGTTGACTTATTTTCGAATTCCACAATCGACTTTCGAAAATGGTTCTGCTCAGTAATAAGCCTATCCTTCAGTGTTCAGCTATCATATTTAAGTATAGCGATGTTATATCTTTCGAACATGTTGACTTATTTTCGAATTCTATAACCGACTTTCGAAAAAAGGATTTTTCTCAGGATTTAGCTTATCCTTCAGGGTTCAGCTACCATATTGAAATATAGCGATGTTAGATTTTTTGAACAAGTTGAAAACTCGACTTAATTTCAAATTTTATACTCGACTTTCGAAAAATAATTATGTTCAGGATTTAACCTACTTTCGAAAAAATGATTTTTCTCAGGATTAAGCCTATCCTTCAGTGTTCAGCTTAAATAGCAATGTTATATTCTTCGAATATGTTAAGAACTGGACTTACGTTCGTATTTTAAAATCGACTTTCGGAAAAAAATGTTTACGCTCAGGATATTCCCTTAATTTCTGTGTTCATTTACCCTCTTTATGTACAGCGGTGTTTGATTTTTTTCGAATATGTTATGAACTCGACTTATTTGCTTATTTCTATAATCGACTTTCGAAAAAAAAGTTTACGCCTAGGATATCCCCCCTGTGTTAAGCTACCATCTTTAAGTACAGCGATGTTAGATTTTTCGAATATGTTGAAAACTCGACTTATTTTCGAATAGTATAATCGATTTTTGCAAAAAACTCAGGATTTAGCGTAAACCTTAGTATTCAGCTATCACCTACAAGTATACCGATGTTAGATTTGTTGAATGTTTTGAAATCTAGACTTTTTTTTCGAAAACCATATTTTATAATTTTTTTAAACCTCTTTCTTGAACCACTGACAGAAAGTGCCTTAATTTCGACCAAAAACCTTACTTGCATTGTAAACCCAAACCCGACCAATCCCATTCCAACTCCCTTCGTCTACCTTTTTCTCGCACAGATTGTATCGTCTGGTCCAAAAAAAACGTTAGACTTACTTTGGCATACCCTACTGCTCCATTTGTGTTAGCCTCTTATCCTGTATCTACTTGAAAAGTAAACACCGAAACAAAAGCAAATATGAAGAACCTACTCCAACCTTTGGGTAAGAGCTTTATTACTCGAAGCTCTTTAGTCCGTGATTTCCTCAACCACCCTCACGGTAATGTTGACACTGTCAATATATACGCATATGACAATATGAATATGTATGTATGTGTCTAGAAGGTGGGTACATTCACAACTTAAAAAAAAAAAAATTCTGCAACATCTCTGTCTTCTCCATTTGGTTTGGTCCTCTTCCTTGCCTACTAATCTGATGGTTGTCCCTTTTCCTGTCATGTTTTGTGGATACGTTTGATGTCTTTGTCATGCAATCCTATTAATATGCATACAGGCCTCTTTTCATACAGCAAAAACTTTGCATAATATATAAATAACGGTGTGCGCGCATTACTCACCCATTCATCCCACGATTGCTTATTTCAAGTATCCTTTGCGACAGTATGTATCTACATGGGTGTGAGTAAAAGCTTCAACCCTTATGATTGATGATAATATAATTGCGTTGCGATTTTTATCATATCCTTTCATTTCCCAACGTAAGGATATTACAATAAAGGACACTTTCAATTTAATGCAGTGATTCAGTGAATTTAATGTCTTTCTTACTATCGCCTACCGAGTATCTATCCAACACAGTGAAGCAACAAATAGGTTTAGATACTATTGCGTGGTTGTAGTCGGAGTTATAAAAATAAAATAAAGGATTGGAAGGACAGGAAAAATGGGAAATTAAGAAATTTTGTTTCCGTTTTTGTATCTACGTATTTTATTTTTATTTTTTTTTCAACAGGAAAACATAATAAATGTGATAAAGGTCATTTATAACGGGGTAATTGCTTTTGTGATTGTGATCTCGAACGATTATTGGGAATAAGACCAAGCTGGAAGCTTAATCGCACTAAACCATGATTGGTTTTTGTGTTCTTTTAAGGGACGGAAGGAAAAAAATTGACATAAATTTTCCATAGCGGTAATTAGCATTACTGACTAATTAACTTGTCTATTGATGTAAATCTGAGATAGGAGGGTTTTTTTTGTGAGGATTAAGGGAATGGATTGGGTGGCACTGAAATTGTATTTAGGTAATTGAGTGACGGTGGGCATGAGGTGGGGTCTTAAGTACTAATCGGTTTTTGAAACTTTTTGGGTCACTGGGATGAAGGTTATTGTATCTTTTATAAATATCTCTGCATAACCGTAACCGTTTCGAAATATCATTACCTAACCATTGAGAGTTCTTTTTTTTATCCATCGGGTCGGTGAAATCGGTGGGGGTTATGAATTATACTTCATAACCCTGTAATTGTACTGTATTTAGAGTGGACTACATGGGTAACCGTAGTATACGTCATGATAATAGCAAACGTTGCATAAGTATAAAGCGCTCCATGGAATAGAAGAAAGGGAATTTGAAGGCATACTCAGATTGATACAAACGCCGTGGAGATACATCAGCTTAATCCATATCTTATGCCGACTGCAAAACGCTCCACGAGGACCAGTTCTCAGTTGTTGTCGAATTCCATTAAAAGAATAATACGTCTATGGTAACCATTGCTGTCGTGCAAGTCGAAATCGTCGCTCAGAACAATCCTGAACGGAAGCTGTCTACTTTCCAAATAGTATCTAAATAAAGTAAACACTCTAACTGAATCAACTGATTTTAGAACCATCGGTTTTCTTACGACCGACATTTTTTTATTTATTGTTTTGAACAAAAATAATTTTAAAACTTTGTGTATTTTTGTTTTGAAAAAAAAAAAAAAAATTTAATAATTTTCATACTTTGAAAAAATATTTTTAACTTTAATTAAAATAATTTTGGTTTCTTTTATTTCAGGTAAGCGAATAACAAATCCTTAAATATATTGTAAGGCATATAGTGAGTATCATAATTTTTTTATTTAACACTAAAGACCGCCTATTTTGAAATGAAAAATACTCGAGTTTAATTGAGGAGATTTTTCTTTTCCTTTTACTAAAGATTGTATAAATCAAAGCTATGTATGGAACCCAATACCTGATAAATGGCCACCTAGTGATTTATGGAACTGGTTGGTCTTTTTAAAGAAATTTTAAAACAGATGTTGGCATATTCCATACAGATGACGCACTCTATATAAGAAAAATTGTTCTATGGCGGGTCGTGCTGTCACAGCCCGCCATATGTTTTTGTTCTTGTTTTTCATGTGTTTTCATTCATACCGGCCGCCCGTACCATGAAGCTACTAAAATGAATTCATAGTCTTTGATACGGCTTAAGTTCATCAATGACGGGTCATGCCAACTAGCGATGTTGAAATTCTCGAAAAAGATCTTTCAAATCACTCCGCAAGCATTTTCAACGATTTAAGAATGCACCGGGCTCATAGGTACGTCAGTAAGTGCGATGATCTGCTGGGCAGAAGGTCTGGGTTCAATTCCCAATTCATTTTTTACTGGCACTCCTCTCGAGTTTATATGTTAAATCCTCCAAGTAGTACCAAATATCAAGAAGACCCGTTCGGATTTGGCATAAAAAAGGAGGTCCCGCCATCATGGACACGCTCATGTGAATGGTTGTGAGTTACGCCTTGGGTACTAACGATACAGTTCCGCCAAAAATTATTCTTTATAAACTGTGGCCGGTGATTAAATTTTACGATGAAAAGGCTGCAAGTAGCTGTTTGAATCGTTTAATACCCTATCCCATCCCAGTTTTACAATAATTATCCCCAAAAATTGGGTGTGCTAAAAAATTATCAAAATGAAATTTAGAGGATGCGTCAGTACCACTTCAACCTTTTCAATGGACCGTTTTGGGCGTTGATGAACGTAATGTTGACGATCTAACACCGTGCATCGCCGGTCGTGGGCTCAATAAAATTCGACACCAAATTTCAATCATTCAATTCACAAAAATTGTTGCTGGCTATGATATTTTTGCACATTGAGTTTACACAACTGAACAACTAATTTCAATATTTCGGAGCGTTGATTCAATGCAAGCCAATGCATTGTTAAAATTGACTGAATTGACGTTTCAAATATATCTCGACTTAAGTTAATCGGTTCACAAATGTCAATGTGATTCAATATTCACATACGTACCGACATAAAAGATGGTGCACCTTATATAAATGAAATATAGAAAAGGACATTGTCTAAATATTTTGTTTCGACACTTTTTCAAAATTCCTTACACCTGACTTAAAATAAAAAAAGTCTATCGGTTGATAAATGCCAACGGTTTCCAATAATCACATACCGACATAAAAGGTTGCGCACCCTATTAGGGAATTTTCGAAATAACGTGTTAAGACGTTTTTTTTTCAAAATTCCTTACGCTTTGACTAAAAATGACGCTTTTCTGAAAAGTAGGTGGCTACTCAAGTCAAATGTCAAAGGTATCCAATAATCACATACCGGCATAAAAGATGGCACACACTATTAGGGCATTTTCGAAATACCTTGTTCAGACGTTTTTTTTTTTCAAAATTCCTTACGCTCTGACTAAAAATGACGCTTTTCTGAAAAGTAGAGGTGTCTACTCAAGTCAATCGGTAGATAAATGTCAAAGGTATCCAATAATCATATACCGGCATAAAAGATGACGCACCCTATTATAGCATTGTCGAATTATTTTGTTCAGACGTTTTTTTTTTCAAAATTTCCTAAGCTTTGACTAAAAATTACGGTTTTCTGAAAAGTAGGTGTCTACTCAAGTCAATCGGTTGATAAATGTCAAAGGTATCCAATAATCACCGGAATAAAAGATGGCACACCCTATTAGGGCATATTCGAAATACCTTGTTCAGACGTTTTTTTTTTTTCAAAATTCCTTACGCTCTGACTAAAAATTACGCTTTTCTGAAAAGTAGAATCTGAAAATAATCACATGTAATCACATACCGACATAATAGATGGTGCACCTTATTAAAGCATTGTTGAAATATCTTATTTAGACGATTTTTTCTGAAAAGTGAGCGCATAAATTTCATTATTTTAACTCGAAACAGGGATAAAATATAAAAATCGTTTTTTTTTACGAAAACGACCCAAATATTGGACCTATCTCTAATATTTTTATGGATCAAATGAAGACAATGTCTTAATATCTTGACCAAAACCGACGTTTTCTGAAAAGCGGTTGTGACAGTGGGCAGATTTCAAAAATTTTTGCACTTGTACTGTAGGCGTACACAAAATGGGGATAGGATTTAATTTTTCAGGAAAATACTCTAAAAAAGTGAGCGTATCCCTAATAGACGGAATGTAGATAAAGTCTATGGATCTGGTTCGACACTTTTTCGATATTTCATTTGGTTTGACCGAGCTGGGCTTGGCAAAGGGCGAATTTTAAAACTGTTTGTAGTTATTCTTCTCTGTCGAACAGGGAGTTCATGTAACAATTTTCATTATCCTAGCTCACAATTTAAGGCCCAAATATCGATGACAGAACGGCGTATCGACAGAGAAACATGGCTCCGTATAGGTACTTTCCGACATGGCTGTCTTAATTACTTTTCCATTTTAAAAACTATGTGTCAAAACAAACATACCCCTATGTCATGGGGTAGCAAAATAAAAATATCCCTAAAAACACACCAATTTGTGGGAAATATAATGAAAACCCCACGTTTTGACACTAAACCAATCTCTAACATTTGCACACAATCCCAAGTTTGATACCCATATCATGGATACAATTAGCATTCTCTCTATGTCAATAATTTCCACATGTGCTATCCGATTAACATTCAAACAAATATTTATGTACATGTCATGTTCAGGTGTTTCAACACATACACACAGTGGTCAGATTTCAATATTGGAATTGAAGTCCAAGGATACAAAGTTCCACCTAACCTAAACGCATTATATAATGTGTCGGTTATGGGTGGATAATGCAACAATGACGCGATGAATACACGTATCAGGTTACACAATCACGTTTCAATAATTATATCCTGCCATGCCCGTCCCTCAAAAGTGCATTTCATAAAACATCCCTATTCGCAGAAAGGATAGCGTATTATTAATTAATTATAATCTGAAACATAACACCATGCGGGTTAGGTCTGGTGTGTAGATATCTCCTGGTATCCTGACGTGTCATATCCCACTTAAGATGAATGTACGAGGACGTTACATTGTCATCATCCAATTCATCAATTGATATCTGTTTTGATATCTTTTTAGTACTTTTCAGGACTTTAAGTGTAAAAGTTTCCAGAATCGACTTAAGTAAAAAAAAAAAAGTAAACTTTTCCCATCCAACACCCATATAATATCCCTAGCTAGGATGATAAGTGTTACAAAGTCACTTCGACTTTATTAGATCATAAATTCCCCGTCAGAGTACCCGTATGTGGGCCTTGAGAGTGTATGACTGTTAGACGCTTCAGCTCTGTTTGGATTATACGACTAGATTCACGACACGTCTTCGTTCCTTTTTTTTTGTCTTTTTTTCTGGCTACCACACATATGTTATTTTTTTTTACTAAAATAAAAAACAACCATACAATAGCAAATGATTTATATCACTATGGAGCGCAGGGAATACAGAAAACAGGAATGCGATGCGATGTCCTGAAACGTTTCCACAATAATCGCCAAGGGAAGAAGCCATTTGTTCTTTAGGTGTACACACTTGAAAATGCAATAAAGCGCCACAATGCAATCAAAATGAAGGAATTGTGTGCACTTTTCGGAAAAAAAAAAATCCAAGGACATAGACATAACTACTCGTCTGCAAGGATGCAGGAAACAGCTAAATGAAAGGCAAAAAAATAATCGTTGGTAACAATTTGCAATAAGTGAACGAAATGCGCTTCATTCAGTGTTTCATAATACTCGATATCCTGTAGCAAGCCTTTATCCTTGTTTCAGATCCTTTTTTCTGTTTCTTTTGCTTTTTCTGTTTTTTTTTTTTTTGCATTTTCCTCTGAAGGCAAACGATGATGTCGATGCCGATGATGATTATGATGGTGATGGTGATGGTGAATGGTGATGTTCATGTTGATGATGGTAGTTTTGAGAGAGGGTTTCTCCAGATGGGCTTCTGTGCATCAGATATGTAACAAGTCGACACAAGGAGAGTATTTGTTTCAGGAGAGGCTTTCGTAGAATTGAGTTATGAAATGATTCAGCTGGAAGCGTATCCTTTTTGAGGTGTATTTATTGAGGATAGATATCAGCTGTTGTGATGCAGAGGTCTAGGTCGATGAGTTATTGAGAACGATTGGAAAACTATTTCTGGCTTGAGATTGTGGCCTTAAGGATTGTATGTTATTTGGTTATAGCATAACCAAATGTCAAAATCATATATTTCTACAGTCTGAAGGATATTGGATTTTAGAAGCGGTTCGTATGGGGCTTAACGTTTAACAGAATTTCATAAATTGTTTTTTACTAATTTGGCAACAAATGCCATTAGACACTCAATGAAACTGGAGTCAATGTAACACATAACCCAACTTAAGCTTGCTGAAGATAGTATATTGGTGAAAAAATGGGTCCTAATAGTGTACATGGTAAAAATCCTTATATAAGGGTGAATCGTAGTTTTGTTACCCGCCTGTCCAATGTATTTAAAGTGGTACAGTTTTTGAATTGTTTTGTCAAAATCCTTTCATTTCTAGAGATGAACAGTTCCTTCAATGATGACCGAAGATAGATTGCAAAAAAAAAAATGCACCAAAATCGATTCTAGTTATCATATTCTATAAGAGTTCTTGCTGTCTCAGGACAAAAACTATCCCTAATACTGACCCTGTTTAAAAAAAAAATAACGTTTAGTACTTTTTGCGTGATACGCGCACAAACTCGATCACGCTTTGCAAAAGGTCTTGCATATGTTGGGGAAAAAAATTAACTTACTGCTGACCCATTTTCACAAAAATCCGTTCAGATATTGGTTTAAGTATCAGATTTCAGAACATCTCTAGGTTACAGGCTATAACTTAACCAAGTTTCACAAAAACCTATCTATTAGTTTTTCGTGATACGCGCAAATCGGTTCTGGTTATCATGTTTTGTATCTTGAACTTATTTTTTTTTTTTCATTTCTTGGGGTATGACTTTTTTCTTAACCTTAGTGCTAAGCCAGGTTATAAGCTCTCACGATTTCCAGTAGTTTTTGGGCCTATCCACATAGACATGTAATCTGTATGCCAAGGTAAAAATCGTTTCTTAATACTTTAGGCATTCTGTCTCTAAAAAATCATTAATTTGAAATTATAAAACATATTGGCAGAAAGAATTCAACCTTGAGGTACTCCATTATTTATAGTGATCATCAAGCCTAATGAACTCTTTTTAGTATGAGTATGTAGGTATCACCCAACACTGCTCCAATTCTTATAACTTTACACCTCTCCACCCATTTTTATATCAAATTTTGGAATTTTCAGCCAATAAGAAGTTGCTGTTGAAAATTGCATTCTTCTACACCTCAGTGGAGAAATATTGATTGCCTGACATTGACACATCATGTGCCTTATGCCAGGCCAGGATCGTAGTAACGCTACGTCTAAACTTGTTATCACTATTAATGCTATTAAGATAGAATATCTTTTTAGAGATATTAGCATGGTTGATTTACAGCCTCAAATAAGAAGCAAGAGCA
The DNA here is from genome assembly GCA_932526625.1 of Rhingia campestris. Taxonomy (NCBI): domain Eukaryota; kingdom Metazoa; phylum Arthropoda; class Insecta; order Diptera; family Syrphidae; genus Rhingia; species Rhingia campestris. The sequence goes on from OW052182.1 coordinate 177,389,378, forward strand.
TGCTTATTTTACAAGCGTATGTCATACCATCTTACTCGTCTCTTGTATGTGTACGCATAAATCTGATGACGGCTGAAGATACGACTGATTTTAGTTTACTGGCCTTTTGTGCATGCACACACACAATTTGTTGACGGCTAAAGAGACACAGAGTGAAGATCCTAGTTTGGAATGTTCGTACGTTTCTTCGTTTCCTCTTGTTTCATTGTCTCCATTTATGTTGACAAATGTTGACCTTCTTCTGTGTACACAAATCTACGAGGTTTGTTCGGCAGAGTCAAACAAAGGAAGCTTATCTAACAATGTTTAGTTAATCCATCTTAATTCTTCCCAGATGCCAGTACAACTTGACCTCCTGCTTGGTGCCACTTAAATGTTCGTAAAATCAAAAACAATTCCAGATACTAGTGAAAAAATCCTAATGTAGGTGCATATCAATGATAAAATAAATTTCTGGTTACTTCAGTCCAATTCTTCTGCACTTGACCTCATGTTGGGCGCCACTTATATTTCCATTAACACTGATCTCATTTGTATAAAATCGAAAGACACAGTTTTTAGTTTTTTTTTTTAGAAAAAATTGGTGCCTTAGGTTATTTGTACTATTCGTGTATAATTCTCCTTTATTATGCCACATGTTCCCTCATATTGGGCGCCACATAAAGGTTTCACATCAACACACTTCAGATAGTCGACTAATTCCGTTAGCTTTGTCCCAACTAACATCCAACACTCATACTAAAAGCAAAAAAAAAAACAAAAAAAAACTCAAACTACACAGCGACCTTGACTTATCGCCCAGTTTATGTATCTAACAAAACAAAAGTGCCATATAGTGCCACTCTGCCATCCATTTGCCAATCCTACACCATGTCAGTGATCACAAATGACATCAGCTGTATGTCACTGTATCTTTTTTATACGCCGCGATTATTTGCCAAAAAGCTTTCATCACTCATAGTCGCATCCAATGAGAGTGGACACATTTCGGTGCACTAATCGATCCTAATCCCGAATGACTGTCAACATTCATTTGTGTAGTGTATCTCCTATTCAAATGGCCAATTTCAGAACAGCATCTCCATGCCAACAACATTCAAATCCATTAGCCTGTCGATCGCTTCTCATCGTCGTCGCTAAATTAATTACGTTCACTCTGGTCGCTCTAAATGGGTTCTCCAACTACTTCACCGATGATTTCCCCATTTTCATCCTCTCTCGCTCTCTGTATGTGTTAAAATTCCAAAATAAAAGCAAATCCTAGAAAATAAAAAAAAAACATAAAAACGTACGAGAGTCCTTTGAAACAAAAATGTCGACGACAAAACTCATTCGTTCGTTCGATTTCGATTGCCACCACCTGCACAAGTCGTTATAGAATTTTTTTTTCTCAATAAAATCTTGCTCAACTCAGTTTTTTTGATTGCAAAGAGGATTTCGCTGTGAAGGCAAGCAACAGCAGAAGCTTCACAAAAAAAAAAATTGCAGAAATGAAAAAAGGTGCATAAACATAATTTCCTATTCCCGTGCTTAACAGGAAGATAGAGAGATGCATCCTTGACGCATGGTATGGTACAAGCAAAAGGCGAAACTACTTGGAATTGTAAAAAGGGTGGTGCAGAGAAAAAAAAAAATATCCACTCCCTGAAAGGAACTCACACATGTGGAATAAGTCAATATCTAGGACTTGAACAAAATTATAAAAAAAAAAAAACAGCTCTTAAGAGTTGTACTAGAGCAGATGAGAAGGATGTATGCCGGCAATTGGATAACACGACAAATTCAAGGAAGTGAAGTGAAAATATTGTACCTGATGGACTTGATGTGAAAAAATGTCTCGATATAAGAGTATATAGATATACGAATATAAGAAAAAAAAAAAGTTTAGGAGATGACGACATACAGGTCGACTAACAAGATTAAGGTAACGTGGTGATTAAAGCTGAATACGTTTTAAAGAAACGGAATAGTCCGACGAGAAGGTCATGGTTTTGAGTGCCAAAACTGGATGATGCTGGTATTGCTAATGGTTACCATTCAAAGGTAATCAGGGACCTCGCTAAGAACATTTCATTTATTTGTCAAATAAAAAATAAGTATGGTGGTCTGTAGGTTGGTATTCACCTAGTTTGTAGAATTCTTCAATATTCGGGGTTTTCGCCACTTAAATTCAAGCATTGGAAATGGGTCAAAAATTTGAAGTTTTCTATCGTTGTTCGTGTTGTACCATTCTAACACTAGCAGCAATTTTTCTTATTTGCGACATTTTTTTCGATAAAATTGCAATAAATTGGTTTGTTATCACATTTTCTGTCCAGGCGAAGGGTGTAAGGTAATCTAACTAAAATGTAGTTGTATTTTGCACGTGAATTATTTTCTAAGTCTCTATAGATTAGCCAAACCGAGATACTTAAATACTCAACATGAGAGCTTAGTATTGTGTCACCACGTTACTGAAAACTTTAAGGTGGCGCCCAACGTAGGACCATTGAAAATGTTGACAAACAAAAAACTACCCCCACGTGTCAGTCCAATTATTCTCATCAGACTTCTATACTTATTTAGATTAGCAAAAGAAACGTAAGAAAATTAGATAAAAGAAAATTCATGAAAATCAATATCATGAGTTTTTACCTACGTAAATTTAATTAACGCACTTAATTATGATCTCCTTGGAACCTAAAGTAAACAACGTTATATTCTTATAGATATGGCCTTAAATTACAAATAAATTTAATGTCGTCTATCATGAGTGAAAATCGTTTCTAGAAAGTATTAAATTGGCGCCCAACGTTTTCCCTCATTAATTTGTCGCCGAATAAAAATAAAATCTACCATCATAGAAAAGCGAACATTTTTTTGCATTATTTTGTATTAACATTTATTTATTTAAACATGCTAATTATTGAGTTTCCACTTGAACCCCCTGCTAATAGCAAAACTAAACTCCTAAACTTCCATCAACATGACAACATAAAAATGGCACCCAACGCTAGGCCTAGTATGGTCTCTTGGCACCAAAAACTCTCAACAATAAACCGCATCAAGAGATACTCAACAGCTCAACGAGCTAATTATTGAGTATCCACTTGAATCCCCCTTCTACTAGCAAAACTAAATTCCTAAACTTCCAGCAACAGGTCAACAGAAAAATGGCGCCCAACGCGAGACCAAGTATGCTCTCTTGGCACCTAAAAACCACAAATCCTCAACCATCTGCCATGAAATTAGGCCTCTATTTATTATCTTCATAATCCACTCATTAAACTCAAAAGGATGTCAAATAAAATGCAAAAAAAACAGCAAATTTGTCGAAGCAAAAACCATTTGCCTATCCTTTAGTTCGCAAACAAATCGCACCAACGATTCAGTAATTTGAAGCAAGAAAAAAACAAAAAAAAAAAAAAAAACTCCAACTCTTCCCAACTGTGATTTTATTCGTTTGCCATCATCGTCATCTTAACAAACACAACATAAATAATGAAACAAACAACAAGAGGGCTATAGTTGAATACAAAAGAGCAAAACCGTTGAAAAAAAAAATAACTGAAACACAAATTCATCTCAAACTTCCAAACAGAAAGTAGAAAATTGCTTTTTCATTTTCATCAGTTTGAACTTCATGTTTATTCATAGCTTTGGTTGTGTTGCTCCTGGTACATTTGTTGCTGTGTGTTATTTTCATAATTTGCCCTCCTGCACTCACACACATACAGTGAAAACAGGCGCCCGCGTTTTCCCATCATCGCGGTATGGCAAACAGCAGGAGCAATTAAATCATCCCTTTGATTTAGGGAGCTGAAAGACGTCTATGATTTAGCCTCCCGAAATGAATGATGGTAGGCGGTTTTTGCTAAATTACTTGCCACTCGGCGTGGAAGTCGAGAAGGACTCTGTTCGCTTAAAATTGTTCCCCAAAATGTGCTTCATATTTCTAAAGCTCTGAAGTAAAAATTGTTTGAAGGACCCCAACGAAATTGCGCCTTTCCAACGTCTGTATGTGGGTGTGTGCAGGACGATGATAGGCTTTGTTGTTTGCACATTTCTCAGCGAGGATTGGTCTACGAGAATGAAAATTTCTTAAGAACCATGAGACTAACAAAGGGTTAATAGATCCTTAAATATACATGTATATGTATAGAATATTTTTTTTTTAATTTAATTTTTTTTCATTGCAAGTGGCGCCCAACGAAGGGAACAAGAATGTTTCATCCCAACGGTTTTATTATTTTTTTTATTTCAGTTCCATCTTTTGTCGTGTTGGATGTTGTTGATTTGATGGGAGGATTCACCCTGAATAGGTGACCGGCTGTGTGATGGGGTAGGCGGGATGGCAAATGCAAAGAGCCGGAATGAACCTGGTCCCAGTGTTGTTTTTCACAACCATGAGCGAGAACTCAACAAAAGTTTTCGCGAACAAGGATTTTTCTATTTTCAGATTTATATATGTGCGATTTTTTTTCCTTCATTGTAGGATGAAGAGCAAACGAAGGAAATTAAAATTCAAAATTAATTTAGTCAACTAGGTAGAGATGTTTTTGCCTAAGAGGTGTATGAAGGGGCTTCTGCAAGACCGCTAGGATGGTTTTTATTGCCTTTAAATTTTCTCTATTCAATTAAAAGATTTTTTTTTAAATTTTTTCCGCCACTCTTTGTCATTCTGATTTTTTTTAAATCATTTTTCTAACTACCAATGTGTTGGTGGAATGGAATAAAGGACTTGCCTGCGTTAGAATTAGCTTTTCGTTTTTCACCTAGAGTCAATTGGCCGTGTGCATGACCTATATCCTTTTTTTATGTTTTTTTTTTTTGCTCGTTAAAATACCTTATGGCTTTAAAAAGTTTTAAGTGGGTTAGGGATTTTGGGTTTAGGAAAGTAAATGACAAATTCATGGCATACTCCTGGTAGTTTGTAACCTGGGGGATAGTAACAGTCTGTCAAACAGGTAAATGGTTTGAAATTAATTGAGTAATATACAATAATTTGTTGGATGAGGTTGAAGGCATTTTAAAAGCCCATTTTTTCTTTAATATGAATCAAATGCAGGGGATAACATTGTCGAAGTTTTTTTTATTTACTGCCTCATCTACGTCGAAAAAATACGGCAATAGAAACCTGTCATATACAGCTTCTTAAATTTGTCGTTCGAATTCGGCCGTAAATTCTAGATCGCTCCCGTCTTTGACACAAATGTAACATGGTACACAAAGATGAATGTGGACTCTGTTTTTTTTTACATCATATCTCTGCTAGCATGAAGGGAATTATTTTATGTTACTTACCGCCAAACCCTTAATAGGTGTGTTATTCGTCTTTGAAGCCCAACAATTGGCGGATTTAGTTTCCCTTATGTTGTATCGCTTAAATCTCTAAAGAACCCTTGAACTGCTCCAACTACAGAAGCATAAGTTTCCTCAAAATCGCCTACAAGATCTAATCTGTCAATCCATGGACATTATTCCGGCTAGGCCCAGTGACCTTCCTCTAAAGTCGGAAATCGTTCTCAAAGCATTAAAAAAGCATTTCCACCAAGGCTGACTGCCTGTGAGTCCTCTAAGTCCTGCGGCAGAATACTTGCAAGCGGTGATTTCAGGATCGCTGCTTTCTGTCCAACAAAGTCTACGTGCGCCTTAAAGTTAAATCTGTTGTTGATCATTTATTATTAGAACAACTTCGGTTTTCTGTTCTGCTAAGTCAAGGCCAACAGTCTCCAAGCATACTTTGGTTAAAGATATCGCTTCGTTTGATTTTCGTATGGTCTCATGGATATGCTTCGCCACTGTTACGATGGCCATAAAATCCACAAAGCCTACAACTTTTACCCTTCCAATGCCAATGTTACATAGCCGCAAACACCATCATGCATAATATTCAACAGATGAGGGCCTGGAACGTAAGCCTGCTGACACCTTGTAGTATTCTGTGCCTTTGTCGCTGTCGTAGCTTAACCTTCTGTCTTTGAAGTAGCTAGAGAGTATCCTGAGAATATGCAGGTCATATGCTGTCATTTTGTGTATTTCAGCACAGAGAAGCTGACTTTTTCTGTACTGTTCAGTCATTGAGTCGATCTCTATTCAACCGCTTCAAACTTAATGAACTAGCTAAAAATGCGTTCACTGTTTTTTTTTAATTAATCGTTAATCATTAATTTCTGTTCATTGATTGGGTGCCTTTAAATTAAAATTACCTACCTTTAGGAACTTGTGCTTTGTAATCATTTACTTGAAGAATTGCATGACAAAATTTGTTCATTAATTTCCTTATAATGTTCATTAGTGAGGTCGCTCTAATGTAGGAATTAACTTTTGTGTGCTGTTGAATCATAGAGTTGCCCTCTATTACAAATCCGGTTGAAACATAAAGAACTATCAACAAAAAATACGTTCATTAATTTCGTTGATATGTTCACTAATCTCTTACCTTTGTTCAGTCACTGCCTTCATTCATCATATAATTTTGCAGTAAAAGACAAGGTCCTTTTAACTTCTCAGCAATTACTTATCCTCTGCCCTTGATAATACTCTAGGTCCACAAAAACTGTCTCATTAATTATTTTTCGCAAAAAAAAAAAAAATAATTCCACACCACCATCTTGGGGTTGTTAGCCCTGTCACTCTTCTAACACAATTCCCGTGTTGCTGCTGATTGTACTTCATGGGCCAATAATTCTCTCACAATCTTAAACAATCTCTAACGCCATCGTACCTTTTTTTTTTTTTTGGGCGGTGTAAAACTTTACTTAAACCCTTGCCCTACTGTTGGTTAATATTGGATACATCCTTAAGGAACCCGCTAACAGATGTTTCTTACAACTTTACGCTGCGTATGATATGGGGCGTGGGAGGTCTAATTTTTATTTTCGTACAACAAGTATATAGTAGTTCCTCTTGAGGTTAATAACGTCCATGGGAAAAGCTGCCTTCCTTTTGGTAAAAAAAAGGATATCCTGAGAGCAACGTGTATCAAATAAAAAATGTGTACCGTCTTGTCCTACTTACCCTACTGGACTATTAAGGGTGATTCACCCACGGGGAATAAGAAATTCCATTACATTGGACAAGCTCACTTAAAGGGGTGATAACTTCTAGCCGGAACTCGCGTCCATTCAAAGGACTTTTTCGCTTGGTAATTGCTTGGACTTGGAATTTTTTTCCACCGTATTAAGCAAGGAGGGATTTTTTATGAAATTGAAACTTTTCTGTGGCGGTTTTTTTTTTTTTTTTTAATTTTCTAGCGGTTTTGCCTAACTATATTGGATGACATAAAGTTGGTCATTTGGATAGTTGAAAGAGAGCAAGAGAGAGAGAGAGAGAGAGAAAAAAAGTACAGTTCGCAGCTGTGGTAATAGTCGAACAGAACACTGCTGGTTGTGTGGTAATAGCATTGTGGTCGTGCTGAACGGATAGAAAACATTTAACCGACTCAACTGTATATGTGTGGAGTTGAGTAAAAAGTTTGTCGTTGTCGACAATCGTCTGTCACATTCGACCGCAGAAAATCAAAATTATTAACATAATTATGAACTTTGGAAAAGTTATGTTAAAAGTGGATGTGGGTCGTGGATACCTCTGAAAATAGTGATTTCTGGTTAAACTGAACGATTATTATATCCCTGCAGGCATTAGTGTCCAGGAATTATATTCTTTTCGATTTTTTCTATATCCGGATTGAATTTGATTGTGAACATGAGAGATATTTTACTGCGAAAGATACAAGTTAAATGCTCGTACAACAGTTACGAACATTTATGAAAGTTCAGATTTAAAGTTTTAATTCAACTTGTAGATCGATTAAAACATTTTTTTTTGAAATCAATGTTCTGAACATTGTATCTCTGCAGACATGAGAAAACTTTTTGTAATTTCAAAATATCCAATCAGTTATTGTATATTTCATTGATTGAGTTTTAGGTTTATCCACACCAAAGTTGATATTTTATGCGGAGAGTTGCAAAGTTGTGCAAAGTCCTGTGCCTGCCTACCTCTGACAGGCGCAAGGCTGATATACAAGTATTGTATTTTTTGTTGTATTCCGTTTTTTACGAAGGTACAAACATCTGTCTGTTTAAGGCTAAATTCTGTAAAGTCAAAGAACCATATTGGCAACTTTTATGGCAATATTTATGGTCCCTTGCCATGCCACACTGCAAATCAGAAAATGCAGTTTCTGCAGCGAAAATAGCCTGAAACTGTGCTGTCAAAAAAATGATTACATTGACATATCTCTAGAGTTGACCCCTCAGGACTTATTTTTGTGTGGTTATTTGAAAAGCAAAGTGTACACCAGCAAGCCTCAGACAATTGACGAGCTCAAGGCAAATATTTTTGACGAAATCATTATTATACCGCCCGAGATCCTTGAAGAAGTGAGCAGCAAATCTTTGGTCAATAGAGGTCATTCAAAAACTACTCAAAATATGGCGCAACTTATATCCCTCAAGGATATTTTTGATGTAATAGCTAGAGCTCATCTGTACATCTTATATGATGCACAGCTTGGTTTTTTTTCTTGCGAAGATATTCCTGACCACACCATTACTGAAGCTCTCCTCAGAAATTTTCCAGCTAGGCAACTATTACCGAAAAGTACCTATCTCTCACCCGATCCTCTACGCACTCTGCAGCGTCCATATGGTGAGTTCAGAAAAAATCTAATCCCATCAGTAAAGAGAACTCTACCTCAATCATCCTCGGCCCTATATTGTAAAAAGAGCGGTCAAATACTACGTGTATCTTTAGACCTGCTTATCCATTTTATAAATTTTTTGATTAAGGATTTCTTAAACCGATGAAATTAATTTCTTTTTGACCTGCACCTAAACTTATTCAGTCATTCTATCGATATGGGAATTTTCAAACTTTGAAGCTTGTACCAACGAGTATTATATCGATCTTCGTTGTTTTTTATATGCCTTCACGTTCCTCGATCTTGACATGTCCAACTTCGAAGGGCAATAAGTATCTGGAAACAATTTCTCAACCCAATAAACAGTCACTACCCTATCTACCCTATTTGTGTCATTGATCATATAGATGATCGTCATAATACAGGGTGGCGCACCAATTGTGCTACAATAAGAAATTCAAATAACTTTTTTTTAATCGATGTATTTCATTTATTTTTTTTATTGGTTAGAAAATTAAATTTTATTTTAAATAGTTAGTTGTTTTTAAAGATTTTAGATCGCAAATGACCTCCACGCTCTCCCACGCATATGCGGCACCTGATCAAAAAATTATTCATTGCGGCCTGAAGAGTTGAAGTTGGGATCGCCTCAATTATTGTCGTTATGGACTGCTTTAATTCAGTTAAATTCCTGGGCTTCGTTTTATACACCTCTTGCTTGACATAACCCCATAAAAAGAAGTCTGGTGCAGTCAGGTCAGGTGACCTTGGGGGCCAGCGAAGAGTGGAGTTCCTAGAAATTAATTTGTTTGCGAATTTGTTGTTTAGCTCCGCCATAACTGATCTGGCTATATGTGCAGTTGCTCCATCTTGCTGAAACCAAACGCTGTTGAATGGTATACGTCTTCGGCGCAGTTCTGGGTAAAAAAAACTCCTTCAACATCTTTAAATAACGGTCCCCATTGACAGTAACGGTTACACCGTTTTCTTCAAAGAAGTACGGCCCGACAATACACCTTGATGAAACTGCGCACCACACAGTGACTCGTTCTGGGTGCAGTTCCGTCTCATGGAGCATTTCTGGATTAGACTCTTTCCATATACGGCAATTTTTCTTGTTTACATTGCCGTTAAGATCAAAATGAGCCTCATCAGACATGAACAAACAATTGATCAATGTGTTGTCTTCTTCGGCCATTGATATCATTTTTTTGCAAAATTCCAGGCGAACAGGCAAATCCTGAGGGTTTAACTTGCTAGTAATTTGGACTTTGTACGGAAACAAGTTTAAATCGTCATGAAGTATCCGTCTACTAACTCCAATTTGCCCCGATAAGTTTCGGGTCGAAACGCTTGGATTGGCCTGTATTGCAGATGCTACTGCTCCGATTGTATCCTGAACCCGAACATTGGCATCTCGATGGTACGGCCTTCGTGCGATGCTTCCAGATTCGGCAAACATGTTTACAAACCTCATAATGGTCCATCTACTCGGGGGATTACCGCCAAACTCCCGCCTAAATTCCCTTTGGAAGGAAATGACGGACTGCAAAGCATGGTACCGTTGCACTATCCAAATTCTTTTCTCCGTATCCCAAGCATCCATTCTTATAAATCTAAATAGTAACCTACAAAATAAAAAAAAAAATAAGCCGATTACTCACACAGAAAAAAGTTATTACGTTTTATTTTTGTAGCACGATTCGTGCGCCACCCTGTACTTTCTTGGTCTCAATCTTAGGAAGACTTGATTTTCTTTTTTTCTTTCGTTCTATTTTATATGAATGTCCTATATATATATATATTTCTGTATATATAGTTATTTGAGTTTTTTCCACTATCTAAATAATGTGACGTCAAAGTATACCTTTAAAAAAATATGTGGTCATAAATCTACCGTATGCGTTCATTCATCAAATGGGTTTGGTCATTAACACACTAAACTTAAGAAAAGCCACGGTTTATACAGCACGTTAATGGGTAGATCAGTACTGTTTTTTTTAATGTACTTCTAAGCTCAAATTGTTTTCATTAATTTGCTATGTTCAGTCATTAAGTAGGTTTGATCATTAAAGTGGGCGTCAACAAACCACTTTAATCTGAATAAATAAGTGGAATAGTACATAATATGTATTAACATTTCTTAATTATTGAATTTGTTCATTGTTCATTGATTCAGTGCGTTTTATCATTAAAAATAAAATATCATCCTTTTATATTCAATGTGAGGACTCGGAGTACGTTAGTTGAAGTGTCAGGGTTGGGAAAGGTCAGCAGCGGAGCATGTCACAAGTGTGTTGACATAACGTTTGCGTCTCTGCGCACCACTTTTGAGACCAGCACACGAGCCTTTGTATTTAAGTCCCTGACTGTGCTTCTCCCGGCCAAACAGCTGACATTCAACAACTAGAAACACCTCAACGGCTTGGACTTAGCGGACCCTATGTTTTACAAGCCGGCTACTGTGGATCTGCTACTAGGAAGTGACGTATTTCTGGCCTTCATCCTTCCGGAGATTATTCACGGCGAAATCCACCCAAGAGGATCGAAGAGTTTGGCGATAGTAGACATCATCGTTCTTTTTGTTGGACCTTTAGAGTCCACCGAGACATTCTGGAAAGAAAAGGAATCATCAGAGGGGCACCATCGTATACCTAGCGTCTTTATTTGTGTATTAGCAGACTGCTCAAAAGTCATAGAAAATACCAACTCTCTTTGGTCCTCTTAGTAGTCCACTTCCGCAGATTAAAGCCAGCAGATGCCAGCAAATGTCTTGCTTCATCGCGTATTCGTCGCGCCTCTTCCGGTGTATCGGCTATTTTTAATAATTTATTGATTATAAAAAATAGTATTAGAATTAGTAATAACCGCAACACAATGATAGATGAGAATAAGTTTTTGGAATGTATTTCGAACCTCATATTGGTTTCAATATTTTTTGTACTTGTTCATAATAAGGAAGTTTGATCATGAAGAGAAGCACCAGGAGATCACTATAGTCCTTATAAATCGGATGTGTAAAAATAATCATTAATATTTTTGTTTGATCATATCTAACCTCATCATCCCAATCACACTTGCAGTTCTGATTGTAAGGACAGAAAATTTTCTAAGTGTCCGGTTATTAAAAAAACATCATTGGAACAAAAAAAAAAACGTGATGGAACTAAAATTTTACTGGAGAACTTGGTTATATCAATCATTCAGTAATTCACTCAGGTTAGGTATGATCATAGAAACAAACTAATGACTGATTGGAACAAATGAAAAGTGAAAACACATCGTTGGAACGAAAGTTTTGGGTTATTGAAAAACATAAAATTATTTTCTGTGAAAATTTAAATTGAAATATATTTGGACACACTTGTTATAAAATTCATAAATTTCATTTTAACACGAACTCGCCCTCAGTGGCGCAAGTGGTAAGCACTTGGCTCACTAGGCACGGGATTACAAGTTCGGAATAAAAAAAACCGCAAAAAGGAAAGGGGAATTTCTAATTAGGCTTCTAAATGAAAGCTATAACTATACCCTAAATGATTGCTATAACCATGTTGTCAAATAAATTGTCATATCCATCATGTTTTGCGTTGAAATGATGCTTTTCAATGAAAGATATATCTGGATCCTTATTTGTTCATTGATTTAGTGGGTTTGATCATTAAAAAAAAACAATATATATTACTTTTGATGTACGTCTATATTGGGAATTTATCAAAAATTAATAGGGGGTTGTATATTACCAAATGAAACAAAAATGAAAGGCAATAAAACACTTTGGATGACTCCTCGAAGATGAACATTCAAAGTGATAAATAAAATTTACATTTGAATAGTTCGATACCTCAAAACGTGTATAGACAATTCATACTCGAACTGAATAAACCAACAACAGTCAACTCAACGCAGTAGACTCCTTGCTTTATTCAATTTCGCTCCTTGCTACATCGATTTGGTACTTTTCATTCGCCTTGAAGTCCTTTTACCAACAATTTACGTGGCTGATATGATATCTATTACTCTTGATGTTATGGTTAGGTATGGAAGGAGTTGATATAACCTGTAAACGGGTTTGAAGGAGCATCTCCAAAAGTAACTGAAAATTTAACGTACCATCTCTTATTTTGTTCATCGATATACTTTACAACATTATGTGTAACATATTGGTTTTGTTGAGTGATATACACTCGTAATTTGCTTCGCTTTGGTGTCATCAGAGGACCTGTTTTGAAAGGAATCTGGCTTGGTTCAATATCAAGGATTTTTAAGGTTTATAACAATTTTGTTATGTTTTTGAGTAGTTAAGAGGATTCTGGCGGGACATCTTTTGATCAATTTTTTTTTGTGTGTTATTCGTTGAAATCCCTGCTCTTTTGAATTAAACGTTAAAAGCAAACCTTTGTGCGCCCAGCTTTATCATTAATATTTCCCTTTGAATGGATTATTTAATTTTTTTTTTGATATTTTTCAGACGCTTTTAGCTTAGAAAACGTGTCATCGGTAGGTGGGATAAAAAATGTATATAGGGATTGAAATTTTGGGTAAATTTAACGCATGCAGGATAGTTGCTTTGTGTAACAGTTTAATGATGACATGTGTTTGTTTGTACTTTCCGATTGACCCATTGTTCTGCCGAATCACGAAATTACATCAAAGTAGATATATCCCTTCTCGTCGATGGAAAAGATACAATTTCATTCACATTCCCATTAGCAACACCAGGCCCCCCACCTCACACCAGCAAGAGGATTTTCGTTGCTGTGTGATTTATGCCGATGATTTATATAGGTAGGACAATGGACAAATGGATTTCCTTTTTATTTTAGTCCCCTGCCATATCCCCGCCAAATTCAGTCTATCGTTTAGTATTAGCTTCCTTCCTCAATGGAGCCCTCACAATTGCCCAGAGTGACCTTTTTGAGCCTTGTGTTGATCTTTAACAAATTTCTCTTCGCTTTTATTTGATTTTTTTTTTCTTCCTTTCGTCCTATTTTAGTTGGGTGTCCTACATCACATATATACCGAATCGAATCCTTTCCACTATCCTATGCTTGTGTATTTCTGTCGTTTTATTTTCAGCTTCTGTCAGCTTAATGCCTTCGATAATAAATCAATGAGAATGAAACACAAAAGCAGCACAGCACACGACTCCTGGCTGAAACGTGAGGTGGTTGAAAAGGATAAATAGGAGGCCAGTGGCAGGTTAATTCGCACACAGCATTGTCATCTCAGTTGATTCATCTGATAAATCAGCATTTTTCGTTCGAGTATATTGGCATTATAGCGATTGGTTGTGTGTATCCTTTTTTTTTTTTGGTTGTTTTCTTATTTGATAGAGAGACGGTTTATCAAGGAGCTATGCGAAGGACTTTACTAATTTTCCGGCCTAAATTGGAGTTTGGATTTACAGGCAAGGGAATGTATGTATTCCACCATTGCTTTGGTTTGGTCGATTTCGCATATGTTAAGGGGGTTGGTATCGACGTTTTCGATGTAATTGATAGACGTGGTAAATTCATTGGCAATTTACGTGACGTCCTGAATTAGGGATTTTTTTTTGTCTTTGCTCACGAAAGTGGGCGATGTCATTTGGGATACTGTGAAGGATGGCTAACAAGGTTTTTCATTTGGTATCTAAAAATAAGTTAACAGATTTAAAAGCAACAAGTTACACCTCTCGAAGGACTGTTTTGACAGATATAAATTGCTTTTGTTTTGTCAGGTGTCGCTGGCCGGTCGTCCATCTAGAGAGGCTCAAAATATTGCTTGTGTCTTGGGATCCAGAGATTTCTGCTCTCAAATTTATAAAATGACTGATAATGGATTAGTATCCTGCTGTCAAAGCGTCATTCTCTAAATTACATTTCCACATACACATTTTATAAAATTAGCCAGCTTCAATCATTTAGTAAGTTCGAGGGTTTTTTTTTTTCATTTTCGATGATTTTGTTGAAGTCCACAGGTTTTGCGGATGTAATGGCGTCTCAAGGGTCTTATCTTCACTCTAAATGCGGCAATTTTGCTTGTTCAACCAAAAATGAGCCCCATCACTGAACAAAATTTTGCGATGAAAATCAGCATCGAGATCAATCTCATTTTCGGCCCATTCACCAAAATCACGACGCATTGCATGGTCTCGCGGCTTTAATTCTTGCACAAGGTGGATCTTGTAAGATCGTAATGGCGTCTCAAGGGTCTAATGTGGATTCTCTTCACTCTGAATGCGTCAATTTTGCTTGTTGACTTAGCCATTCAACCAAAAATGAGCCTCATCACTGAACAAAATTTTGCGATGAAAATAAGCATCGAGATCAATCTCATTTTCGGCCCATTCACCAAAATCGCATGGTCTCGCGGCTTTAAATCTTGCACAAGCTGCACAAGCTCTTGTAAGATCGTAAGCCAAGATCTTTGCGCCAAATCTTCCATAAAGTTGATGGACAAGCTCCAATTGCTGTGCACGGTGGCGAATCGATTCATTCGGGTCGTCTTTAACACTTTGCTCTACAGCGGCAATAGTTTCCTTCGGTGCGAACTGCTCGACGTCTCTGCGGATGCGTATTATCACAGAGAGTAAACGTATTGCGAAAACGATCCATGGTTAGCCGAATTAATTGCTCTGATGGACGATTATGTCGACCATAAAATGCGGTAAACTTCGCGAACTGAACCATTATTTTCGAAATAAATTTGCACGATTTGAAAGCATTGTTCATTTGTCAACCTGTTCATGATTAAATGGCAAACCAATCTGAACATAAATGACATCAGAGTTGCCCGATTTAACCACAAAATGTCAGTTTTATCTCTGTTCGAAAAACCACCTAAAACATCCGGTACATAGATTAAGGCCAGCTAACCATTGGTTATTTGAATATGTGCTTTGGTACAAGTGTCAATTGATGATGTATTCAAAGAAAAAACTGCACATCACCCTTCCGAAATCGACTGCATCTTAAAAAAAAAACAGATATTCCTTTCATTCATTAATTGCTTGCGATTGTTCATTACTTCAGTGGATAAAGTCATTATTCTCGTTTAACTTTCTCTTATTTATGGACATTGATGAACATTGTGAATATGTCAAATCTATTCAGTCAATTCATTCATTGGAATTTGCTTTTACACGATAATTTTGTTTCATTGTGATTCAATTCCAGTGATACATAAAATATACTTATCTATTCAATAAAGGCATCAATACAGTTAAACATTAAACCGTTCATTGAGTATGTGTGCTTCTTTAAAAAAAAAAACAGACTTTCAATTCATTCAATAAATCAATGTGAATGTTCATCCATCCATTTCATCTGCCATTTTGATTATAATATTTCTCAACTTTCGTTTAGTAAGGAAAGGAAAATTATGAATTTGAAAATATCAGGCTTATTCATTAAAAACATTCATTGAATTTTGGTTTGATATTGTTTTATATCGCTTATATCAATCATCATCTATCAGCATCTATTCAACAAAATCATGATTAGAATTAAATATTTGATCTTTCATTTAAATTGTTACTATCCATGAAAATATAGACCCGCCCTTCGTTCATTATTTTCTTACGATTTTTCATAACATCAGAACTTTTGGTAATTTTGTAAAATTTGGACCTCGTTTCTTAAATTGTTTTTCTTCCATGTGATGAAGGAACTTAAGACGATTGCTGAATTATGCAGTTGCCTAGTGGTGTTAGTTCGTAGGACTACTAAGCTTGGGATCTCTGGTTCAAATTCCAAAAGTGACAAAACTTAGGTTTTGTAACTCCAGCTCCAGCTCTTTCCAAAATCTGACAAACATCCAAGAGTAACATTGTTATAAGAAGCTGCTCAAATTTGCCGATTGTAGTCAGCGTTAAACAGGAGGTCATCTTCTTTGTGGCAAAAATAATAACTTCGAACCCACAAATGAAGGTAGACGATAGGTTTGAAACCCTGTATTGGCCGTTAATGCCGAATTTATTCTGGCGAAGCGTTTAGTGTGATGTCGATCACGAACTATTTTATTTATTATGATTGTAGCAATACAAATATGTCATCTCATTAGTAATTTACAAATAAACTAAACAAATTGATCTTTCATTAATTATATCCCTAGAATTTTGCATTCATTAATTCCATATGATTGTTCATTAACTCAGTTTTTTTTATATATGTTATAAATTTTCGATGCAAGTTCAAAACATCCCAACTAATGTACGGTTGCCAAAAATATCGCCGTGACGTGCAAGTAAGCTCATGCAAGTCTTTCATTAGGATTTGCTTTACCATTTTTTAACACATCCGAGCTTCTGAATGCTTCGCATCCCTTTAACTATGTCAGCGATGTTGTAAAATATTTGTTCACAAATTCAATCCTGTGTAAGACATCTTATCCATTCATTCATTAATTGCTTGTAAATGAAGGATGCAAGTAAATTCATGCAGGTCGGTCATTAGGATTTTCTTTATCATTGTTTTACACATCCTAATCGTATCTATTCATGAATGCCTCGCATCCATATAACTATTTCAAGGATATTGTTAAATATTTGGTTACAAATTTAATCCTGAACATTTTATCCGTTCATTCATTAATTACTTGTAAATGTTCGATGCAAGTAAAAGGTCGTTCATTAAGATTTTCTTTACAATTATTTTACACATCCTCCTTGTTTCTATTTAGGAATGCCTCCCATGTTCTTAACTACGTCGGGGGTATTGCAAAATATTTGGTCACATATTTAATCCTCAATAATACAGCTTATCCATGCATTCATTAATTGCTTGTAAGTGTTCATTGTTTCAGTGATTTTGATCACGGTATTTCAAAAATATCAAACGAATATTTGTTTGCCCGAAAAAAACAATGATTCTGAAGCGTCATTATTCATTTAATATGTAAGGAAAGGAGTGTCATTGGCAGATCATATTTTCAGTGCTATATTCTGGGAATCTGGGATGTATGTTTTTTTTTCAGGACAGGTCCATAGATGTTGCTGTTTGGTTTCGTTAAATGCTACCAATATCTGTGATACGGAAAAGTCATCAATCGCAAGAAACTGAACTAAATATTACCCAATGGATGCAACAATTTTCAAGACGTCAAACCTTATCCTGTTGGGGATACGACGCATAGATTGTTACATAGACAACTAATTTCGATACTCATATCGTTAAGTGTATGGATCGACTAAGAATCGCTTTGTGAGTCGATTAAACCATGTCAGTCCGTCCGCCCGTCACCATTTTTGGGATTTACATTTTTAACTAGTTTTGTCTCGAATCAGCTAGTATTCTCCATTATCACGAATATGAGAGGTGCACCAAAACAAGACATGCTTCTGTATAGTACTCTTAATTCGTGAGCAGATAAGGAGTATCTTTTCTAGGTCTTGTCGTTTTGTCTTCAGGTTTTACTTTGGTATGAGTTTTTTGTATGCATACCTATAACCTTATTTCTATATCCCTAATCCCTATATCTCCATGACATTAGACGATCATAATTCAATTCTATATGAATCTAAATTGAGCGGGTAGAAAGTGATTCTCAGATCGACAAAATTATTGCAAATCCCTTAAATCCAAAAAAAAATACAAAAGAAACCTCACAAATTCATTGATTTACATAAAGGCTTCAGTGCGTATGGCGTCACATTTTTATGTTCATTGCCATGTTGTTGCCATGTCATGACAAATCCTCAAACATCTACCATCATCAGCCCATCAAACTTACATACTTAGAATTAATTCCCCTAATATGGTTTCTCCCAAATTGAGAAATTTCTCTTTTAGAGCACATCATTCTTCGAGTGTCAGTGGCAACAAAAAAAAATGGCGGCTTCGTCAGTTCTTTCCCCTAACTATGTGTGAGTCGATTTTATGCCATTTTGCTTTGGTCATCAAAAAACTGTAAAAGAAAACAGTTTCAAACATAAAAAAAATATTTTCTCAAAAGGAACCGACACAAAAAAAAATAGCATCCAAATCAAAAAGGAAGTCGTACATCTTCCGTGCTCTAAAGTCGAAAGAGGGAGAGAGGGAGCGATGGAGCAAAAAAGCAGCATCAACTTTGGCACGCAGTATTAAATTGAGGCCATCAGAAGGCAATGGATTAGCTACTACAGCATAAGGGCAAGTCTGTGAAGCTGGAAAAAAAGGACACAGACACTAGCTAACACTAAATTTTTTACCCTGCGGATATTTTCCTTTTGAAGGATTTACTTTTTTTTTTTTGGATATAGATACATTTTTTGTTTTTGTTGGGTATTGCCTTGTGCTCGCCGGTAGATATCGATATTTTATGGAGATGAATATAAATTTGATGTTTGGCGATCCCAATAGGAAGAAAAAAAAAAAATGAGGATACTCCCTAGGGAGGGCAGGCCAGTGACTACTATATAGACTTGCAAATATTTTTAAATCATTTTTTTTGGGGATTTTTTTTATTGTCGTCCTAAAATTTGTTGAGGATTTTTATGGGAATAAAAGGAGGAAGAAATATAATTTCAAGTTAAATGGGTACATGCAGTACTGAATGCGGCAGATTATGCGAAACCACACACAAACAAAACGGGATCAATATTTATGCAAATTCGATTGTTTAATGTGCAATTCAAGGATGTGAATGGGAGCAAACTCATCGTGACGTTGGTGTAGGGTCAATTGAATTATTTGATAGCATGTTCACAAATGTGATTGAAGTATCTCAATTTGAATAAATTGTGGTTCAGGCCAGCAGGTGTATTATTTTCAAAACCAATTTTTTTTTAGGAATATCTATACACGGGTAGAACAGAATAAAAAAAACGGAATTCATTGAATTGCATTGTTTTTTCAATCCGACAATGAACAAATTAATTTTCTTTCTCTGTTTGAAAGGGAATACCTATCTATTATTTGAATTTGAAAGTGTTTATAAATTTTGTATACATTTTCAGTTTTTCCGTTGATTTGTTTATTTATTTTAGC
The DNA here is from genome assembly GCA_932526625.1 of Rhingia campestris. Classification (NCBI taxonomy): domain Eukaryota; kingdom Metazoa; phylum Arthropoda; class Insecta; order Diptera; family Syrphidae; genus Rhingia; species Rhingia campestris. Next base: position 177,408,953 of record OW052182.1, read on the forward strand.
ATCAGGACAACATTACATTAATAGGCAACACCTTTTTTTTTTTTGTTGTGATACCGATTACGGGATTAGGTATATCAAATCCGATTTTATAAAATATTCGCATTGTTTTACATCAATTTAAAATTTCACTAGAATGTGATCAAATGTTGGCGTGTCTGTTTTTCACAGCTTAGATTAAATACTCCCAACAAGTTCATTAATTTTATGCATTTATTCAGTCATTTAGTGACTTTAAATGATTGCTTTTCTAACATGAATGGTTTTTTGACTGAAAAATAAATTTAAACATTTAATGAACTCAAAAACATGTTTTTCATTTGTAGATTGATTATGAACTAGACAAGATTCAGCTTTTAAAATGCTACTCTGTAAATGTAACTTTTGTTTGTTCAAATCTATGAATGCATATATTTTCAGATTTTTATTTATTGAACGATGAAAACCCACAAAATATGTATCACTACATAATTTCTCAATTTAATGTCTATTCAGTCGATATTAGTAGATATAGGTATTCACAATTCTTAACAGCGGTTGAAGATAGTTTGTACAAGGTGGCGCAAAAATAACCTTCCGATGTTTTTTGGCTGTAATTTAAAAAAAAAAATTAAAAGCTTTGATTCTTCTTGTGAATTATTTTTATTTGGTCTTTTTTTTACATCAAGTCGAGAATATGATGTCATGTAAATGGCCGCCGCCACAGTTGATTGTCATTTGAGCCCTTTTTATGGCATTTTCCATCACTTTGGCCAAAACTTCCGGCGATAGGTCCTCACATTCTTGACGGATATTGTCTTTAAGAGCTGCAAGAGTCTGAGGCTTGCTGACATAAACCCGCGACTTCAAAAAGCCCCACAAAAAGAAGTCTGGAGCGGTCAAATCAGGCGATCTTGCTGGCCAGTGCAAATCGCCAAAACGGGAGATTAGGCGCCCGGGAAATACATCCTTCAGCATATCGGTTGTGGCACGTGCAGTGTGTGCCGTTGCACCGTCCTGTTGGAACCACATGTTTTCCAATCCCAATTCATCAAGTTGCGGCAAAAAGAACTCGTTGATCATTGCTCTGTAGCGCTCACCATTCACAGTAACCGTTTGGCCCGCGACGTCTTCGAAGAAAAAAGGTCCGATGACTCCTCCAGAGAAAACAGCACACCATACAGTGACTTTGAGCGGGTGTAATGGCTCTTCGTGGGTTACACGCGGATTTTCAGTGCCCCAGAAGCGTAAATTTTGCTTATTTACGTACCCGCTAAGATGGAACTGGGCCTCGTCCCTCATGATTATTTTTGATGAAAAATCATCTTCCTCTTGGTGGTGATTAAGGATGGCTTGAGCGTATGTTAGACGCGATTGGCGGTCAGCAGCTAACAGCTGATGCACCGTCTGGACTTTGTACGGAAACATCTTCAAATCTTGTACCAAAATTCGCTGTAAAGACCGTCGACTGATACCCATTTGCGTGGCACGTCGTCTGGTCGATGTCGACGGCGCTTCCATGACATCTTTGGCTACAGCAGCAATATTCTCTGCAGAACGGCTTCTCCGGGGTCTGCCACGCCTGGCAGCGTCTCGTGTTGTGCCAGTCTCTTCGAGGCGAGCGGCTAAACGTCGCATTGTTTCACCAGTAGGCGTTGAACGGCTAGGAAATCTGCGACGAAATTCACGTTGTGCCAAAGTCACCGACCGATTATTGCTCAAATAAATAGTCACCAATATTCCGCGTTCTGGATCAGTGTAGCGTAACGTTAGTTATTAACGTGTATTTCGCATGTGTTTACTACACAAATGTCAAAACAGAACTGACATTAGGGGCCAATCGCAAAATTTATAGCATTTTCTGATAGGAGGATTACTTTTTCGCCACCTTGTATGTAGAATCGCACGCAAAATCAGTTACGGTCCTATTTGTGACAACAACGGGTGAATTTTTAAGAGTTAAGTTTTTCAGTTTGGCAGTACTGGCTAGTAATGGCGTCCAAACGTCATCTGTCAAAGTGGAAAGTTTTCAGTATACTCTGCCATATAATCATGGAAATACCTAAAAACGAGCAACGATTGCAAATTATTGAAATTTTTTTATCAAAATTCGTGCTCTGAAAATCCATGAAAATCCGCTGTTTTATTGAAAAATTGTGTTCAGCGATGAGGCTCATTTCTGTCTCAACGGATACGTAAATAAGCAAAACTATCGCATCTGGAGTGATGAACAGCCATATGCCATACAAGAATTACCGATGCATCCCGAAAAAAAACGACAGTTGGGTGTGGTTTATGGGCTCGTGGCATCATCGGTCCATTTTTCTCCAAAGACGACCGTGGAAGAAACCACGTGTCAACGGCGAACGATATCGAGTCATGATAAGCGACTTTTTTTTGGCCCCAGTTGGCTGAGTTGAACTTGGTTGACAAGTGGTTTCATCAAGACGGTGCCATATGCTACACAGTACGTGAAGCAATGGAAATGTTGAAGGATGAATTTGGTGAGCAGCTTATCTCTAGAAATGGGCCTGTGAGTTGGCCGCCAAGATCATGCGATTTAACGCCTCTTGATTATTTCTTGTAGGGTTATGTAAAGTCGTTAGTCCATGTGGACAAGCCGAAAACGATTGAAGCCTTACAGGATAACATAACACGCGTAATTCGTTTAATATGATGCTGTACCTCCGCAGAAATGCATTTTTCTATCACGTCTAAAACCTGATACAACCTGCGAAATTCTAATGGAATATATCAAAACAAGAATCTCTATCCATAATATGCCTGTTATAGTTATTAAATTAAATTTTGCATACGAACGGCGTATATCTTCTTTTAAAATATTTGCTCCTGATTATATAGGGGAATCCATGTTAGCTGACGGAATTTGGCCTAAATTCACCGTATATCATGAGTTCAAAAATATCCGCAGAAATAATTATAATATTGCTCAAATTTCGGGTGGTACTGTAGAGAGTTGCAATAAAGACTCAAAAAACGGTTAATGTATTACCAAAACGTTGGAGGAATGAAATCGAAATTACGGAACTTTTACATCAATTCAATTGAAGGAACATATGATGTAATACTTCTCAGTGAAACTTGGCTAAATTCTTCAATACTTGATAATGAAATTGTGGCACCTTTATACTTCATATATCGTCTCGATAGAAACCCATGTTTAAAAATGGAGGCGGAGTAGCCATTGCTTATTATATATTCAATTTTATTGTCAACCCATCATTACCCAAGAGCAACATGGATTCCGTGTAAAAAAATCGACTAGAACTAATCTTCTTGAGTTCACTTCCCAAACTAATAAAAATATGGTGAATGGCCTGCAAACTGATGTATTTTACGCAGACCTAAGTAAAGCATTTGACCGAGTCAATCACCGTACACTGCTTAGTAAATTGAAAGGGTTTGGTTTTCCAACCTGGTTATTATCATGGATATCTTCTTATTTAACGGAGCGAACTCAAAATGTATTCTTTAATAATTGTGTGTCTAAAGTTGTCAACGTACATTCTGGTGTTCCTCAAGGAAGTCATATTGGTCCGATCTTGTTTAATCTATTTAAAAATGATCTATGTAAATGTATCCGTTACTCAAAAATTTTAACGTTTGCTGACGACTGTAAAATTGTCTATGGATACAACAACACAAATGGTTATCTATGTGTTTAAATGGTGCTCCATTAACGGTATGCAGCTAAATGCCAAAAAATGTTAAGTTATGAGTTTTTCTCGTAAAAGATTTGAAATTACTGCAACTTATTTCATTGAGGATGAAATTTTAGAAAGAGTTCATACTTTTAACGATTTAGGCGTATTATTTGACTCCAAGCTGTCATTTAATCATCATATCGACACTATAACATCCAAAGCAAGAAGCCGCCTTGGTCTTACAATGTGGTTCTCAAGAGAATTTAACGATCCTTACGTTACAAAAATGTTATACTGTACTCTTGTACGACCTATTCTGGAATATTGCTGTTGCGTCTGGTGTCCTACGTATGCTGTTGCCGTCAACAAAATTGAAAGTGTCCAAAAGCGTTTCCTGTTATTTGCCCTACGTCAACTCCCATGGGATGGTACTTACCTTCTTCCACCATATGCCAATAGTTTAAAACTATTAAATATGTCTACGCTTCAAAAAAGAAGAGAAGTAAATAATGTTGTGTTCTTATTTAAATTGTTGTCCGGATCACAATTCATTCCCAATATTGTTTAAGTACTCTGAGTATTAATACTCGACTTAGATTCACGAGAAATCCTGTCTTTTTTTATACGTCAAGTACATCTGTAAATTATGGTTATAACGAGCCTATTAATAAAATGTTGAAGGACTTTAATAAAAACTACAACCTCATCGATTTCAATATGAATCAAGCCACATTAAAAAAAAATATTGTTAGAAACTTAAGTTTTTATTGATATTATTTAATATTTGTAATTGTCAGCTGTGATGTATATACCAAAATTGGACCTTCCGAATGGACCATTTGAAACGGAGTCGCGGACAACATTTACATGAAGTTGTCTTTAAAACGTAAATGGCAAAGGCCTATTTATCGATTATGTACAATGAAAAATTTGAATATTTAATGCAAATTTGAGTGTTTATTCAATTTAAAAAAAAACTACGCTTAAAAAATCACCCGTTATATCTTTGTACACACAATCGATAGGAGAAGCTCGACCTTAAGACAAGTTATTGGTCAAATGTAGTTTTAAAGTCACGAATTTCCCAGTCCCTTTGGTGACATCAAATGTGGTCTTAAAGTAACAAATTAGGCCGAAATTCTCCCACTTCTGACACAAATCGTATCTTGAAAAGCAAACTGACATATGTAAGTCAAAATTTTTAGTATACAGACCGATTCGCAAAAATATTTTCAAATTTTCTGTCAAACCGTCATGTTTATAGCTTTTAAACTGATAGCGTGAGCTCGTAAGTGTCGTTTGGCATTTAAGGAAACATCAATAGTAATAAAAACTTCAAATAGCTTTTCGTAAAATCAATGAATTTCGACATAAGACAATTTGCTTTTCAAGCGTTGAAATGTAGCATGGTACCCATACCCACATATTATCGGAGAACCTCGGTTTCAATACCAAATATGGACTGTTAATGGTCCCTAACAGTTGTGACACAAAAGTAGCATCTTGACACAAACTTAGCAAGTTCCACACGTAAACGATTGAAAAAACTTGCGTGTATCTAAAATTATTTAAATTAAAAAAAAAATGTTCAACATTCCGACTAGACGACTTTTTGATATGCAAAAAAAAAAATGTCCCAATAAAGGAATTCTCCGGGCAGATGGTTGTTCTTAATCTTAAATTCTTTCGCGTATCCACAACGAACTCGCAAAAAAATAAGTGGAATACAATGCAAGGATGGTTTTTGGACTCCATAGTTGTATTTTAATCAACATGTTCTCCCTCACAATCCCCCGTCTTCTTCCGCAGCAGTGGTGATAAAAGTATAATAATACTATTATTTTGTTGTTGTTGTTCCTATCCCCCATTACATGCCACCCATTTAATATTCAACCTAACCCCTTCATAACCAAATGACTCTGTTCTTAGCTACAAAAAAAAAAATAAAAATAAAAATAAAAGGTCTTCCAAGTAAACCAACAACAACCAACTAAACAGAATACGTTATAAGGCAAAGTAACAAAAAAAAAGTATCTCAAGAGGTTAAAAGCATACTCCTTCCGTTAAGTGTGTGTGCACGCCTACGAGTTTAAGTATTAAATTGTTTCCTTTTCAAGTGCAATATCGCCTCAACCTACTTCCCATTCGGCATATATAGACGACGGGTATATACTCGGGTTACATGAAGAAGGCATCCAAGAAAAAAAAAACACACACACACCACACAATCTGTGCCCGTTTAACCGTTTGCTCCTTGAGGCGTATTTGCTGGGTTTCGGGTGGATAGAGTCGGTTCTTAGTATTGATGCTAACTGCAAGGAGCAACCAACTACTGCATCGCACATGACTTGATTCGAATTCAAGAAATTGGCAAAAGTGAATTTTTTTTGTAGGTATCCTGTTTATTTTACTCTTTTCATGGTCCTTTCCCTTTACACGACGCGCCGCACCCATTTGAATTCTCTGTATCGAATGTATCCTGACGTGAAATTGCGAAATTGGTCGTTTCGAATTTGAATGTAAGGTCACGTGCGCCAGCAATAGTCGCACGTTTTACATTGGTGCGGAAATTGACATCTATTTGGTGGGTCAAAGGAGGGGCGGATGGATACCTTTTTTTTTTTTTGTTGGGGGTGGTATTCAGATATCCCAGGTATCCCTTTCGCGTAATTCGAAATTTTGATGTTATTTCTAACTACTGATGCGAAATTAAGTTAAACAGTTACCCTTTTTAAAAAGGATATGTATTTTGTTGTATCTACCTGACCGTAAGTTGTTGATCCATTAAATGTGTCAAGGATTTGGGTATTCCAAAAGAGGGTCGAAGGAGGCTCGTAAAATTTCATAATTTAGAAGAGGATTTTTTTTTGATCCTATGGAGTCCTATTTTCATATCATGTACGTGATGAGGACTCGTCTATTCTGGGGTAACCGGATCTATTAAATTCTGACGATGAGGTACATTGATTTCCTTTATTGTTAAGTGCGTTCATGCACAAAGTACGGAAACGGTAATTGTATGAATGCAGATATAAATATGGAAGACTGTTGGATAAAAGGTTTAGGGATATATTCTAGACAATGGATTGAATGGACTAGTATAAGGTCCGCCATCTTATATGTCGGGATATATATTGAATAACTTAAAAAAAGTCCATTTATGTTTCTTTTATTTAATCTGGTCCTCTGCGATTTATTTGGACTTGGTTTTGAAAACAACTTCAATCAGCAAAATTTGCCCTTTTTTTTGTGTTTTTCGTCAATTTTTCGATCATATCGGGCTTTAAGCTCTTCAATGACCTCAGTTTTGCTGTCATACACTGCTTTTCAAATAACCCAACAACAAGAAGTTTGGAGGGGTCAAGTCTGTAGATCTGGGTCAATGCCTCAATTTTTTGACTGCGACTTTTTCACTGAAAAATGGATCAATGACCACTTTGGCGGAAACTGTCACTTTGTGGTCGTGCAATGGTGTTTGATGGATCTTTTGTAGATCCTTTGTTCCTTAAATGCAGCAATTTTGCTTGTTAAACGCACCAGAGAATTAAAATAGGCCTCGTCGAAATCAAACAACGAATACTACTGTCAGACGCTGATATTTGGCCCCGATATTTTCGAAGATATACACATAGATTAAACCAAAGATTATGATTTCTATACAGATGACGCACTCCATATAAGAAAAATTGTTGTTTTTGTTACTGTTTTTCATGTGTTTTCATGCAATCCGCCCGCAAGTACCATGAAGCTACTGAGCAAAAGTTTCTGTTTTTTGTTCTCAATGCGTCATCTGTATAGAATTCATAATCTTTGATTAAACCCAACTGAATGAATACTTTAAATGTACAGCGTCACTATTGCGGCGCGTTGTTTTTTGTGAAGTTTGTTATGATAAAAAATGTGTTGAATTAACGTTTCAAAAAAACGTCTACTCGAATCAATCGGTAGATAAATGTCAAAGTTGTAAAATATTTACATACCGACATAAAATATGGCGCACCTTGTATATGATTTTAAAACCGAACTTCTTTAATCGCTCGTGTGTATCATGTGAGATTTTTTTTGTTACAAAAGGAACTATAAGCCCCTCAATGTTTGAGAATGTCATAAATAGCCTATTTAGAGGCTCAAATTCCGGTCGTTTGTGTGTACCATGCTACATTTGTGTCACAAATGGGAACATTACCAGACCATATATGACCTAAATAAACAAAATGAATCTATGAAGCAAATGAAAGGGACTTAGAATTTCACACCGATTCCGAATCTTACAGTTGTGAAGCTCTTGGATGTTTGACATGCCTTGAATGTGATGGGACAGTAGAAAAGCGTTTTTAAATGCATTTAAAAAAAACCGATGAAGCCTTTTCACATCCATTTCTGATATGGTGCTCACATTAGGTAGGGTATTTCCGATCTTCATAGTAGTAGATTACAACCTACCTAATACGTATTAAAAAATAGGTGGGTGCTAAAAAAAAAGCAACGATTAGGATGTGTTTCACATTCGTGTCCCTCTGAGATTTCCCTCCGCTACCTCACCTGAATTTTTTTGATTCAAAAGAACAAAATTCTTAGTAGAGGAAAACTTTTTCTGTCAAAGGACTTTTGCTTAGCTATTAGGAGGGTTTCGCTAATGGATCCTTCTGAGATTTTCATCCGCTGTCTTAGCTGAGATTTTTTTTCGATTCAGTGAGACAACATTCTAAGTAGAGGAGAACTTTTCCTGTCAGACTAGCAGTTAGGCGTGTTTCACTTACGGATCCTTCTAAGAATTTCCTCCGATGTCTTAGCTGAGATTTTTTTTTCGATTCAGTGGGACAACATTTTCAGGAGAGGAGAACTTTTTCTATCAAAACGGCGATTTCCTTACTTCGCAGCTTATGATAATGTTGAAAATCTTCCATGCTATGTAAAAAATAAACAGCCACAGCTACAAAATAACTCTTTTATCTGAAAGGGTGATTAGACGATCCAAAAAAATGCAAGTCTCCACACATTTCAGAAAAACTGCGTTTTGTCGAGTTAGGAATCTAGTTTTCCATTTACGAAGGGATCGGTAAGTGGATCATGCATATTGTTGCCAGAAGACTGTAGACGATGTTGAAGAGACTTATGCCTCTAAGATTGACAAAGTTCCTAGCTAGTGGACATGTAGATAAATGTGCATTTCGGTATTCTGCTTATATAAACATAGGTTGGATTATACGGATTCTAATGGCTTAACACCAGGGAGAGACGTTGTTTAACTTGAATCGTATCAAGATGTAATTTGTGACTCAAATACGGCGTAACGGTTAGATACTTTCTTCTTCAGAGCAAGTTCGAGCACAAATTCTTCTTCGAATTTAGTTGGTGTTTTCGAGTTTGTTCAAAATATCTACAATAAGTGCAAATATTCAAACAACTTCAACTTGAGGAGTAAGTATGAATAGTGACCTCAAGATTGTCGACACACATAATGTTGACTTCAATGCATTGAAAGGCTTCAGCGAAGTCTTCAAAACCTTGCACACCTTTAACATGATGTCTTATAAAAAAAAAAGATTAAAGCTAAAAAATGTCTTACACCCCGCATCCTTCATAATGTCTCACTTACCGACCAAGTATTTGTGTGAACCGCTAGTGTTAAAAACAACACAAAACATATTTGCTTACAAATATTTGTCCTCGTACCAGTATGTGTTTTAATTAATGTAAATCAGTTGCAATGCCATACAAGCCATGTACCTTTGCCATCTTGTAGCTTTCATAGGTTTCTAAATTTCCACCCCAAAGGCGATTCTCCAACCACACTTTGAATTGCAGCCCTCCCTCTCAATGTTTCCACCCCAAAGAAAAACACAAACATTTCATCGTATTGTTCAAATCTATTAAGAATGGCAACCCCATGCCCATGCTTACACCTACTACTGGTGGTGGCCTAATGATGATGATGACACTATGATATACAGAGTCCCCCTCCCCCCTCCCCGGGGGAAATTGCCAACCCATGTTTCCATGCATCTGGTGAATTTCCTTCACCCCAAAAACTAACAGAAAACACCCTCCATGTATACAACCGAAACACAATGTATCTCATAGATTCGTACGGTCTCTGGGCTCATTATGAGAAGGTGTTATACCGTAGCAAAGATTGCATAACAAATTCTTGGTGTAAAGTTGCATTCCTATCTACAAGTCGGCTTAGATAGTCCTCTGTCCAAGGACTTGAGAAATTTCCCCACCATACAACAATACCAACGGCACCGAAAAGAATCTGTTAGACAGTAGAGGATTAGAAGGACCTGTAGGGAGTGAGTGTAAACCTTGATTTTACTCTACTCAGGTGCATGTACTTCAACTCCCTGCTAGTCTCGAAAGTCTCGAGAAAACTCAACCAAAGGTAGATGGGAAGTAGCTCCTTCTCGAGATATTGTTTATTGTTCTATGCAGATTCCTTTTCCTGTTGTTTGGCCAGGACTTGGTTCATGGAAGGGCAGGGGTTTGCTGGGAGAGTATATTTTACGCCAAGAACATAAGGTGATTTGATATATTAGTTTGTGTACCGCCGCACGATGCAGAAGTAAATGCATCATCAGAGGAACTTGCTACCAGCTATATATTGCAACACACAACCAGAGAAGGATGTGTAATTCGGCAGAACAATAAAGTTAGGTTATGCACGAACGCCTTGACCGGTGTAGAGTATGCCTTGCCCAGGTTGTTGTTTGGTGTGGTTATGTTGTTTTTTTTCTGTTTGGATGGAATGGTGTCTTGTAAACAATTAAAGATGTGGGTAAAGGTTGTTAAATAGACGGCTTTCTATGGAAATTGGTATCATTTTTCTGTGAGATATATTAAAAAAAATAAATCAGTTTGTAAAATTTTGAATGGTTTAAAAGATTACCTGTTTTTTTTTCAATCTGCAATTAAAGAATTCCGCAAAGAAGAGGAGATTTGTGAAAGAATATAAATGTATCTGTTGCTTTTAAGAACGTGGAAGATGTATTTAAGTTGGTGAAAAAGAGAGTTTTTGTTTTTTTTTTTATCTTCGTGATGAGTTGTTGTTGTAATTTCAATCATTCAATTGATAAATGACAAAAATTTCCCAACAGAAATTGTCAGGGGCTGCCCCCCTTAGAGTGAGAATCGTTGTTACTCGTAACTCACCCACCACCAAAACATTATTTATTCTCGACGACGAACAGATATAACATCGATTAGATAAACGGATAATTAGATAGTATCTACGTTTTACTTTCTAGTTCTTTGTAAGAATTGCATTTTGTGATTGCGATTTTTATAGGGTGATTGTTGCACCCGCTGTGTGGCTTGTGGCTCCGTCTTGTTGAAACCAGATATCACTGATTGGACATCAGTGATCATGCAATTGCTCAAAGAAATATCTCTCCAACATGTCTCTGTAGCGAATATCATTTTTGGAGGTTGAAGTGAGGGTTCTTACCTGTCCAGCAACGCATATTTTGCTTATTGAGGAAACAGTTTAACAAAAAATGCGTTTCATCGCTGAAGATGATTTTGCGATGAAATTCTTTATCTTCTTCCATCATGTCTAGAGCCCAATTCGAGATCGCTTCATATGATTAAGTGGCTTTAGTTCATGAGTTAGCTTGACCTTGTTATAGGGTGTAGGCTAAGATCCTTACGCAAAATTCGCCATAATGTGGTCTGGAAGATGCCCAATTCTAGAGAACGCCTTTAATTTGGCAGATTTGGCTCGTTTTCGACGGACGCCTCTACTCCAAACTTCGGGCAAAACGTAGTCTCACTGGCACGGCACAATCAAGCAGTGAATATTCTGACTAGAAATTTTTCAATGAGCTCAGTGGTCACAGAAGGTCTGGGTTCGGTTCCCAGTCGTAGCAAAACCTAAATGATTTTTCACTGGTCCTCCTGTCGTGATGATCTACAAATCATCCGAGTAGTGTCAATGGTCAACTAAGCCGTTAGTAGTCAGGATCACAAAGGAGGTTCCGTCATCGGGACCTCCCCGTGAACTGGGGTACCACCACCGTACCAGTGATATTAGGGCCCTATTTTTTCTGGAATGATTCAAATTTAGAGAGGATTTAGAACGGTCTTACTTACCAACGATCGCAAGAGTTATTTTTCGTTAAATTTCGGACGGAATTTATTTGTTAGAATCTGTGTGTCTAGGTGGACAAAGTGCCTTACTACTGGAATGATCCGTATCAGTATGATTAAGCACTTAGTGATCAATAGATAGATGATCGGCAGAAAATGGATGGCAAGCGAACATTTCTTGAATCAGAACTATCAGGTAAATTAAGATCGTTTTCCAAAGAAGTAGTTGCATACAGCATTCTTAAAAAAATTGTCGTAGATAAGCTTGAATTCATGAGGACTTCGGTGTTCGTCTTGTCTCACCTCAATTAGATGAAAAAAAAAAAAACGATTATTAGGGAGCTATGATCACTGGAACGATCCGTATCAGTATGATTAAGCACTTAGTGATAAATAGATAGATGATCGGCAGAATATGGATAGCAAGCAAACATTTCTTGAATAAGAACTATCAGGTAAATTAAGATCGTTTTCCAAAGAAGTAGTTGCATACAGCATTCTTAAAAAAATTGTCGTAGATAAGCTTAAATTCATGAGGACTTCGGTGTTCGTCTTGTCTCACCTCAATTAGATGAAGAAAAAACGATTATTAGGGAGCTATGTGATTAGGTAACCCCTGATCTCGATTCAGTTCCTACCTGCTGGAACATCATCCAAAACCTTTAGAAAGGCCTTCAGTGGTATTTTAGGATCTCGGATAGATAAATGGTAGCGGATAGAACGGAGGGTATACTTACTTACCTACTTAAGTGGCGGTATTGTACATAATTAACCTGGGCCTCAACCAAAATGCCTTTCCTATTAGCCCGGTCTTAAGCTAACTACCTGCAGTTGCGCACTTCTTGTTATTTTAGGTCGGTTTTTAAATGTGCACGGCACTTAAGGCGAGGTCTTCCTCTTGGTTCTTTGTCTGATGTCTGGCTGAGAATCAAGGAACCGAAGTAAATATTTTGGTGATTCCTTTGTTGACTGGAAGCCAAAAATTGGCCCAAAGTGTAGATGGTATCTAAAGTCAGCTGGCATAAGAATATTTCATCATGGTCTCTTGGTATGTTTTTTTCACGTAATTTTTCACTTTGGTTGGTAATTTATCTCTCTAATACTCGCATATTAAGGTCACGCATTGGAAGTTTGACAGATTATTCTGCCTTTTCGCTGCAGATCTTGACCACAAAGAATCAATGGCTCCATGCGACTTAGATATGACATCGAAAGCAGAGATTGCTATAATTGGATCCTGACTATCAGTGGTTATATCTTTGCGAGGTATCACCGCCGTTACGGCCGATTTTACTGCCTCGATTCATGAGCCACTGCTATCGTCGGGGAGTCGAAATACTCACCCTAGACTTGATGTTTTGGAAGACACATCCCATCTCAATCCAAAGTCCATTTGTGGACTTTATATCTTTTTTGCTGCAGATTTGTTCCTATCACAAAGCTTTGTTTTGAAAATATCCTGGAGAAAGGTTTTTTAATCACAGAGGTAACCGTTGATCCTAATACCTATTTTAAATCTATACGCAGCCTCGTGAATTCAGTTTCTAGAAGTTCAGCTGCTAACCCTTGGTGCCACTCTTCTTACTTACTTAAGTGGCGCTACAGACCGGGATGAACCTGGGCCTCAACCAACATGCCGCTCCAATTAGCCCGGTCCTTAGCTAACTGCCTCCAGTTGCGCACTCCAAGTTGGTTGAGGTCAGTTTCTACTTGTGTGCGCCACTTAAGGCGAGGTCTTCCTCTACTGCGTCCGACGTTTGGCTGGGAATCGAAGACTCTGCGAGCCGGTGTCCTTGGTGCCACTCGTTGCTTCATTTATGCTGTAGATTTGTTCCTTTCCCACAACCTTTGTATTGCAAATATGCAGGGGAATGGTCTCTGAAAGTCAGTAAGTTAAGCCAAAGTACCTCTCATGGTCTCATGAATTCAGTTTCCATGACCTCAGCTGCTGTTCCTTAGAGTATTTGTTGCTGCAGTTTAAGTGCTTGAAGGTTAGAAGCTTGTGAACGTTTTCAATCCTTTTCTTTAGTTGGGTTTCAATTGACAATTAGTGCTCTGTGTTGCTTGTATCTAAACCTTTTTGGTATACCTTTACTTTTTTTTTATATCTAGATTGCCATTGGTATACCTTTTGTTAAATTAGGTTTCATATGCCTTGTAGAGGTACCTAAGAAGATTCAAAAAAAATTCAATTTCGGTCAACAGACTGAACATACAAACCAAGCATACCTGCATACATGGTAAATAAAGCTAATGCTCCCTATCGGTATAATCATTGAGAAAGCTTTGCACTTGGATAAGGCGTGTTCTAGACTTGGTCAAAATTAGCCATTCGTTTGTGGCCAATCATACTTTTCAAAATACAAGAAAACAGTGAATATGTGTTATAATGAGCATACAGACCGGCATACATATCCGTTTTTTATGTGGTATCTCGAAGAAACCTAATCCCATCCGTAAACGGGTACATTCCATCATAGTTTTGGTGATCATGTCAAAATTTGTACTCAATTCAGACTGGCATTCACATCTGCTTTTAATATGGTTTTTCAAAAATGTCAGCGACCTAGTCCTATTCGTAAATGGGTGCATTCCGCCATCGTTTAAGTCATCATGTCGAAATTGGTACTCAATTCACTGTGAAATAATGATAAAAAACAGACTTTCATACACATCTGTTTTTTTAATGTAGTATCTCTAAAAAATCAGGGACCTATAGCCCTATTCGTAAATTAGCATTTTCTCATCGTCCAAAAAAAAAGGGACCTAGTCCTTCTTCAAAATGGATGACGTCCCTCATCGTTTTAGTGATCATGCCAAAATTTGTACACATTTACAAAATAATGAGCATACAGATTGGCAAAATCGGCTATCAATATCCCACGTGTCTAGCTAACACTTGTTTACGTTTGAGAGAACAAGATCCAAGACTCAAGAATTCACACAGACTGTTATTCTCCACCTAATTTCAATGAAATTATACAACGCCCCACTGACCCATGTATCTACATGCATCCTTACAACTTGTAAAGTCATAAGTCTTGTATCTCCAACCCATCAAAACTCAAAGAGCCATTTTTACATTCCATAAGAACTTCAAAATCACTATGTCCCTCAGGACTCATCCAGAAAAACTTTCACAAAGTTTTTTGCTTTTATCACGTTGGGAAAGTTTCCCTCATCTTTCACATCGCCAACGAAATTTCAAATTATTATCAAATATGCATTGTGACGTACGTCTAGTTAGTCCCGGAAGTCGAAATCTTAAACCAAAAGCTCACATCTTTCTTCTCCTACTCGCCTACTTTCTAATTCATATCACATAGCTAAGCAGTACAAAAAAAAACAATGCAAACATTGTCTTGTCTCTAACCTATCCTTCTTATCCTTAAAATCCTTACACAACGCTCTTATAATTTGGATCTTCTATACTTTATCTCTCTCTCACTCTCTCATTGTATATGTGCGTGCACATAAAATTTAATTTAAAAGTAAACTTCCCCCTAGAGAAAGTGTTCTCATTTTACGAACTTTTGGTGTTCTTTTTAAGGACGAACGAAAAAAAATACACTCTCATACTTTGTACACCGAAAATCGTATCTATAAGTGAAAACTTTTCTTTTACTTTGTCAAGGTAATAAATTCCCTCCTTCCAAACTTCCACACATACATATACCCATCTCATACTACGTGCAATCGATTTACTTTCAAACACATGACACACTGAATACTCGAGAGTAAAACATTATGCATCTGGGCGTTCCTGTGTAAGATCCTTTTTACCATCAGGATAGTGCATCTATAACAATGGTTAGGCAAGGTAAGTTTCGGGAAACCCGAAAACTTCCACCCATCCGTACAAAAACCCCCCAACTAATGTGACATTTTACAGCTAAGGCAAAAACTGTTTGATCTATCATCAGTAGCAGATACATGGTGTGCAGATGCACGTATACAACATTTGTCCTTGTCATGGATATGTTTACATGCTATTAACAAACTCATATTACCCGCGCTAACTTTTTCATAGCTATCCTTCTCTTATTCGTTGGTAAAACTACTCACCATCTGTCTCATCTTTTCTTTTTTTTTGTGGTGGGTAGTTGATGCAGGTATGAGTGCAGAACATGGAAATTTTCTTCTCCTTTGGATAGTAAAAGTTTCTTCATTAAGCAATTGCCCATACCCAACCACGTAGAACTAACACAACATGAGCTGAATAGCTGTATGGGGTTGTTAAGTCAGTAGACGGGGTACCTTACGAAAGTTCTATATGTGCCACAGGTTTACAGAGTTCTTGTTTCCTTTGGATCATTTCTTGGAATGGAGCAACTATCAAAACCACTTGAATTCGTTTTGTAAATCTAAAAGTTTAGAATTGAGTTTTAAAAAATAAAGTTTTCTGATTTTGTATAATGTAGGTCTTTGGATGTGTTAATATTACCCCAAAAGGTGCATATTAAGGGCTTTAGCAAGCCTAAATATTGTTCCAAGTAGTCTCTGAGCTTTGAACTATCCCAAGTTTCCTCTTCTGTGATTTTTTTAAAATTTTTTTTAAACATGCAAATCTAGAGGGACCATATTGACCGATTTTTTCTATTTTCTTTCTAGGTAAGACCAAATATGGATTTTAAACTATTTCTTGCATATAGCATTGCTGTCATAATAATTAGTAAGTTTAAACATTAAAAAAACGCATCAAAAATATTCTTACAAAAAAAAAAAACTGCGAATTATATTTTATTCGAACAAAATATTCTAAACAGGTTACTCGGTTAGTCTTGACATCAACCAATTTGACGTTATTTTGTTGTCATTCGCAATAGACGAAGAATTGTAATATGTCAACATTACACGCACTGACAACAGACTGGCAAACGACCTAGAAATGTTATTTTAAGCTAACAAAAGTATCTTACAAGGTTACTCAATTAGTTCAGACATCAACCAATTATATAAAAAAAAGAACAAAATATTCTAAACAGGTTACTCGGTTAGTCTTGACATCAACCAATTTGAC
Source organism: Rhingia campestris (assembly GCA_932526625.1). Lineage (NCBI taxonomy): Eukaryota > Metazoa > Arthropoda > Insecta > Diptera > Syrphidae > Rhingia > Rhingia campestris. The sequence goes on from OW052182.1 coordinate 177,425,702, forward strand.
GTTATTTAGTTGTCATTCGCAATTGACGAAGAATTGTAATATGTCAACATTACACGCACTGACAACAGCCTGGCAAACGACCTAGTAATGTTATTTTAAGCTAACAAAAGTATCTTACAAGGTTACTCGATTAGTTCAGACATCACACAATTATATAAAAAAAAAGTATCTCAAAGTATCTTATTCGAGTTCTTCAAAAATTGAAAATGTTTTATACATTTACAAGTCTGAAAATGTTCATCAACTGCAAAATAATATTTCAAACGAGCGAAAAAGTCGATACAGGCTACTCTATTAGTTCAGACACCAACCACTTTGATTACGTGAAAGCCAATGACTTTCTGTCTGAATTTTCAGACCTTAAAGGTGGTAAAAGTAAAATGTTCATCAGGGAATACAAACATTTTTTACAAAAAGTAGAAATCCTACTACTGGGGCACATAGCTCAAGAGATCTTTTAGATCGAAGTGACGTACGCATATTTTGGATTCGAATCATAAAAACCTTTGGTAAGCTCCATCAAAATTGTGAACAACAAAATCTAATTTGAACTAACGAAAAGCTAACAAGTCAGCTCGAATTTCGAAACTACTTCGAGGTTAATAAAGGGACCTTTATGATGTAATGGCTTTTGTTGTTTGTATCATAGGATCCTATGAAACTGAAACATCTGGCAGCAACGGCCCATACGGGTCCTAAAATCTAGCTTTTGCCTGTATTTCTGTGTGCGATGTTATTATTTTGGCCAAAAAGAAGACAGCCTCCCCTGTATTTCTGTGTGCGATGTTATTATTGTTGCCAAAAAGAAGATGGTCTCATGTTTACCGCCGAATCCGAGCGGTAATTTTGAGAAGCTCGTCATGATAGTTTTATACTCAATGAATGTTTGTCAGACATTCGTAAAGGATGGAGAATTGAAAAAACCACTTTCCAGACTTGAACCAGGGACCTGGTGCATAGTAGTCCAACGAACTTACGACTACGCAGGCCATTGCACCCACCATTTATGGCAAAGGTGCGCCATCTTTTGTGTTCATTTGTAAACATTTAATAACTTTGACATTTTTTAACCGATTGACTGGAATAGACATGTTTTTGAAACGTCAATTCACTGAATCGCTTAATACCGAAACAGCGCGGCAAAATAGTAACGCCGTACATTGCAAATAGTCTTTCAGTTCTGTTCAATGTGCATATCGTCGAAAACATCATGCCCAACAATTACCATCTGACAACACTATTCGTCCGTCGTAGACAGGCATTTCATCCAAGACGTTCCAAGGAACGTACTAGGGCAATTCACCCACTTATGCGTGTGTAATCTAAATGCATGTCAATATTCAAAGTAGCGTAAGCAATACCCAATTGTCCATTTCGACCACGAATCGAGGTGCGTGGCTCATTTCGAACACAGTTGGGATTTTTTGAAGCGTACGTTCTGTCCGTGGGTGTTTACTTCCTGATTAAACAGAATCGAGGTGCATCGCCTTTTTCGAACACTGTTGGGATTTTTTGAAGCGTACGTTCTCTCCGTGGATGTTTACTTGCTGATTTAACTGTCAATCATACAATCGATATATTTTTTCTGCTCGAATCGTGTTTTGAAGTATACGTCGTGGTCGTGCTAGATCTTCTACTAAATCACTTGAAATATTGTTTCACGAACGAAGTGCGTGGCCCTTATCGAACATAGTTCTGATGATTTAAAGTGTGTATATGCACCTTTTGACAAAACTTAGTGCATTTTTTTTTGTTAAACAGGTCGAGAACTTTAAATCTTTTTTGACGAACCGAGATGTGTGGCTTATTTCGAACCCTTTTGTGATGTTTTGAAGTGTACGTGCATGTTGATATACTGCATTTACCTGGCTTCCAATTGAATGGATTTAATTCCATGGTGCATTGCTGATTTCTAACACAGAAGTGCTGTTTTGAATTGTATGTGCTAAATTTGGATGTTTTTTGTTTGTTAAGATTGTGTCTAACTAAAAGGCTCAAAAATGTTAATATGTTCCTTGTTCTACCGCATATTTAATAATTATTAATATTGTGCCTTAACTAAGATTTTAAAATTTATAAATTCTGATAAAAGGTTAAAATCCCACGCAAGGTTGTATCAGCAATGTCCAATAGATGACTTTTGCAAAAAATCCAAAGGTGTGACTTATTTTGTACATTTTGGCATATGGTGACTACGTTTTGACATATACGTTCTGCGGGAACTCTTAACCTCGGCACGAATTCGGAATATTATTTTTACTGGAAGCCCATTTTCATACCGTTGATTATATAATGCTTTGACACGTGGCTTCTTTCGTACATTTTGACCTATAGTGACGATGTTTTGACGTGTACGTTCTGTCGAACTTCTGCATTAATTCCGGACTCTTAAAGGCTGATTAATTTTTCGAAATGTAATTTTCACCGCAAGTCCATTTGTATACCGTTTAGGAAATAATGTTTTAATGCGATGTTTTGACGCGTACGTTCTGCCGTACTTCACGAATTCTAGAAGTAAAAAATCTTTAAAAATGTAATTTTCACTGCAAGTCCATTTTTATGGACTTTTGGCCAATAATGTTTTTGTTTTTTTACGTGTACCTACGTTCTGCCGAATCTCTTTATTTCTGCCCGAATTCCAGACTCTTACTGTCTGAAAATAAAAAAAAATCTTTAAAAATGTAATTTTCACTGCAAGACCAAGTATACCGTTGAGTATAAATAATCTTGTAATGCGTGCCTCATTTCGTACATTTTGGCATATAGTGGCTATGTTTTGACGCGTACATTCTTTTGAAACTCTTAAGCTCTGCATGAATGTCGGACTCTTAAAGCCTAAAAAAAATAAATTTTCAATACGTAAAAATGCCATGAAAAGCTTCTTATATATGGCTTGTCGAATCGGTATTATATTGTAAATCCCTCCCGACACAAATGTCACATGGCATACAAAAAATGTAAGCTGTTGGCTAAAACCATATAAGTTGTCAAAGTAAAATATCCTTCACTCTGTCAAAGGGACTATGCCCTACCATCATAAAAAATTTCAATGAAAATGTGTAATCGCACATAAAATAAAAAAAAAAAACAAATCAAATCCTCTTCCAATTACCACATCCGATTTCATCATTTCATCAGGACTTCTGATCTCAAGCTGCAAATTGCAATTCCACCCAAAAAGCTATGTTTTCCAAAGAAACACTGTTGACTCTTAGAAATTCTTGACTCATAGTTTATGAACAATATTGCAACGGTCAACTATGCACAAAATATACTTGTATCACGCTCTTTATATGCATCCTTGCACTCTCCTTCTATAATCCGATTAAATATCATTCTACACTTAACAAAAATGGTGAAAAGGACTTCCAGGAAGGAAAATGGAATGAAAATCAATTAAAAGATTCTCATTCTCCTTTAGCAGCTGCCAATCCGATTGGAATCAACAGCGATATTAGGAAGCTTCATTTCATTTTGCCAGCACAAATGGGGTCACCATCGGCAAAGGGGTCCGCATTCTAAAAAAGGACTTTTTTTTTCTTTCTTATTTTTTTTTTTTTTTTTTTTTTTTTTTTTTTTTTTTTTTTTTTTTTCAAACCGCCATTCTCTTTTTGGTCATCGTTGTATGTAGAGTCTTCCCTTCATAGTCGTCATTCGTTTAAGCAGTGCCAGCAGAAAAATCCAATCGAAGGAACTGTGAGTGTGTCAGCTCTTTCGCCTTTCCAACTCTCGACACCCACAAATTGCTTGCCATTAAGTGCATTTAAGTTCCTGAAACAACCACTGGAATAGTACTGGTCTACACACTCTACCTACCGCCCACTTTCCGATAAGTCTCTCCCCCCTATGTATCTTTAGCGAAACAAAATAGAAAAGAGAACGTGTATCTGAGAAGTGAAAAAGTGCAAATTGAGAGTCTCGGTTGTAGGTACCACAATCACAGTCGACCACAGAGCCCACCCCACCCCCACTCCAATGTTAGTTGGACGCTGGTAGCGTTCTTTTGTCGTCTTTATTGCAACGATTAAAGACAATTCTCTCCTGTGGTGGTTCCTGACAGAAGTGGCACAGAATAAATAAAAAAAAAAAAAAACCGGACAACTACAAGGACGTCCAAAACGACACGGAGAATAGTTGCCAACCATCCGTACGAAGGAGCACAAACTGCTTTGATGCACTTTTCAGTTTGCATTTTTCTCTGCAGCGTTTTTGGGGGCGCTTCTGCTTTCAATGTGTTTATGAAGGAGTTCTGGAGTTCTTAGAAAAGTCATGACGATGATGAAGTATCTTCCGAAAGACTTCGAAGTGAAATAGAAGCTGTAGGGCTCTAGAGTTGGAGTTGAAAATCCAGGCCAAAAACTTAATTTCCCTTTTAGCTTTCGGCATTCATCTCAAGCCATCATTCTTTCTTCGCCGTCTTCCTGCTCTCAGCCAGTTGCAATCCAGACACAAAGATGCATTCATCTCCTGGCTGAGAGTGTGTGTTGTGTATACTGTTTGTGTTGCTTAAATTTTTTTTTTTGGCAGTAAGAGCATCCTTACAACCAGGATGTCTATAAAGAACCCACCAGGGGTTGAGTTGTCCTGTCATCCCATGTTTTTTGAAGTACAACAAAGCGTGTGATACCAGCGTGCAGCGCCCGGGAACGCGGCGCGTTGAGTATGTGTAATTTACAACACTCTACAGTTGTGTCTCTGTGCGCACACAACAATAGAAAACATTTTCCCAGATTCCTGTTCTCTAAGTTGTTTTAGAGTACTCGCGAGGAGTGTAAAAAGAAAGAAAAAGGACATGACACAAACACACACATACAAACATGGCGAAACATTAAACGTTGCACATTGCCATAAATGCTCCTTGAGTGCGCTCTTTCCAGCATTCAAAATAAACGATTGTGTGTGTTGTTGGCGTGAGTGGAAAATGAGTGGGAAGATTAGAAGAGGGGGGGTTGTAGAAGGACACCCAACATTTGGATGTTGTAACTTGCAAAAGCGCAAAAACCGGGGCTAACAATTGTTTGGTTACGGAGAAGGAGGCTGGGAAGAAGAGGCGAATGTGCGATAAATATCCTCTTGAATGTCGGTCTTGAATAGGCATGAAATGGCTGGAAATTCTGCCTTAAATTTGTAGCAGGCGAGTTCCTTGTTTTTTTTTGCTCTGTGTGGGGGTAAACAGTTTTAAAGATGCATACGGTACTTTATGTGGTCATTTCTTTTCAGTACTTGGGTTATCTGCCAGTCATGAGCGGTAATGGAGGTCAATGGGTTTTGAGTGGTCTTTTGTACTCCAACAAGTTGTGGCTGGCTTTTGTGGCTAATGTTATGGTACGAGTTAAGCTGTGATGTTTAAGGTTTGTAAATCCTTAGTTTTACGTTTGGGGATGTATGGAAGACGTTTGGATGACTTTAATGGGAGGAAATAAAAGTTCTGCCGAAGACATTTGAATACAAAGCGTGTTTAGAATTTGAATAGAACGATCCAGCTTTATTGTTGACTTGCGCCTTAACTGGGAAGATCTTTAGCTACATTGGATGTGTCGATGTCGATAAGGTCCCATGTTTCTAGTCAAACCACTCCAAATAAATAACGACCATAAAGTTCATTAATTTCTGTGTAGAACGATACATTTGTGTAACAAACGGGAGGGACCGACAATGCCGATTCCTAATGACAAATTTTAACTTATAGCCTTGGATTTTTTTCAGACTTTCGGACCAGGTAGATTAGTGAGAAAAAGTTAGTTTTTGTTACTTTTCGGGCTTGACCCAACACACTAATCAATGATCATCTGCAGCCAAAGGCCATCATACGCTATTTTAGGATTCATGGCGACGGGTATGAATTCTGGGTATGAATTCTGAGGCTTTTGAATCTGAAAGCTGGCGTAAAGTGAAGAATCGATCAATACTGGATTTTTCAAGCATAAATCCGCCTACATGGCCTTAAGCTGGCGTAAAGTCACTATCATACTAGACCTGCTCTAAAGCATAGATCAGAGTAGTAGATCATTCAGAAATCCTTGGTCGTTTTTCCAAAAATCTTCTGTCCCATTTGCCTTAACGGGCTATGGAGACTATGTGTTAATTTGCCTCCTAAGCGCGGATTCCCTGGTTCAAATCCTGACAAGGATTCTGAATGGTGAGGGGTTAGATATTTTTATCTATTTGACGCTCCTCGTGGTGTCATCCACCGACGTTTGTCTTTTGGACGCAGTGTCCTCAGAAGAGCTGGCGAAACGTTGAAGCTCTTCCTTCACCCAGCTCAGAGACGAGTTTTGCCTTAAAGTCCGATCTACCGACGGGATGTTTTAGATAAGGGCAATCAATTTAATGAGTAAGTACAGGATGGGGTGTAACCCTCTCATCTCTTGGCTACGGATCGGACCAGGTTCCAAAACTAATTTTTTCCCCGATGGCTCAAATGCGTTAACAGCAAAAGAGGTATGACCATCCCTGCAGATCCATTCACTACGTTTGGACCAGGTTTTTCCAGAGTCTTTACGTTAACGGCGATGATACTGCCAGGAAAGGATACCAGCGTGCTGGACCAGAGTGTGGGTCGAAGAAATGGGTGACCCATTCTCGATAGAGGCGGAGCGAGCTTGAAGCCGAACAGCCGGTTGAACCTTTAACGTATGGGTTGGTTGTGAGACAGTCCCCTTGCAACTCTTGTCCAAGGTTTGGGTTTTGACTAGATTTTAAAACAATTGTCCTTACCGTTTCCTATGCAGCAGATGTGCATTCAGCAACCTTCGGGGTTCCCTCCTAACCGCAGTTGCCTGTTTGACTAAGACCAGGTTTTCTCTAAGTCGTTTTGGCCTTGGCTACCGCATTGCTTCCAGTTGTCAATCCTGAGTTGCTAGAAGTTTGGTTTTTACGATGACCTACTCCTGTTTTTTATTTTGTTTGTTTATAGGACACTGTCCTATAGGCCTACACGCAAAATGACCAGGCCTCTTTAGCAATGACTTCTGTAGAAGCAGCTTGGACGAAGAAGTGGAGAAATGTATTACCCACCTTCTCTGCTCTTGTCCAGCTCTCTCTGACCGAAGAAATCTCGATCTGGGAAACTCATTCTGTAATAATCTAGGTGAGCTGGCTAATATCAATGTCAGTATAGTCACCCAACTAACAATTGTGCTTCGATAAAGTATTATCGAAGCTATTTTTCCTCGAGCAATATTACCTGTATAAATTCTTATGGAAGCTATTTACTTCTATAAGATTTCTTTAAATACTTTTAATAAGCCTTATAGAAAATAACTTTATTTGCTTAGAAAAGGTCTTACAGAAGCAATTATAGGCTTCGCAAAAAGTCTTTCCTTTCATTCGTAAGTTCTATACATGTTATAAGTTCTACCGAAACATCTTAACTTATAGTTTGTGTACAGGTACACACATCTGCGGAAGCTTAAAAACTACCTTACAGAGGTTTTGCCATCATTACTTCGGCTATGCTTGTGAATTTTCCTGCATAATGTCTTAAACAGGCTTCTACCCAAAAAATCGACTGTAAAAATGCTCAACCTCCGCGCACAAGTACTATATAAGCCCTACAGAAATAATTGCTTGTGGAAATTGAATTTTATTGCCTTATAGAAGCCTTATAGCGCCCGAAACCTTGCTTCGCCATATGTTTATCTGGACCTTCAGTTTAACGCCGGTTTCGTACTGCAAGTTTGTGAAGCTTCTTCTATCAGGTACTTGGCGGTGTTATATTGCTAATCTCTGCTGCACATTGAAGAACTTGGTATCATACCATCATTAGTATGAACAAGATGTATCCCACCGATGGACTTTTGCCATTTTGTACCTTTATTCCCTGCTAATTTTCCAAGGGTATGTCTCACTCATAAAAGTTTTAGCATACTTGGTTTTTGAAAGCATTTTGTTCTGAAAATCCTGGACCATACAAATGCAGTTACACTGTCAGATAATTTTCCATAAACTTTGCAGTAACGTGGGTGAGTACTGTGTAATAACCTTCTTTATCGATTGCAATCTTTCGACTTTAAATTTGTTAACAGTATTTCTGATTTTCTGTGGCGTGGTGACTTAATCCCTCTGTTTATAAAAAAAAATGACATTTCAAAGTCCTTGTAAATTCAAAAACCATTTCAAATCATTTGCGATGCTGAATCAAAAATCAGCAAAACACAATGTAGATGCTCAACAGCTAATCCGTGACGCAAATAGCTACCAAAACCATCATCCATTGACACAATCGCAAAACGTACACATCTTGCGACAATGAAAATCATTCATCTCGCGTATCCTTAAAAAAAGAAAATCCATCCTTAGCTTATCGTCAAGACCATATTTGAAGTAAACATTTTCCGTCTTCCATTGAAGCATGGGATTTTCAACAGCTGTAATACAGGGAAATTTCAAAATCAATTTCGAATTCAAACATCACGTGTCCCGATGATTATGATGACAATAACTGTGAATATTCGATTCATCCAATGCGCTTGATGTTCCCATTTTTCATCCCATATGGAAAAAAAAACAGAGGAAAACATATGCAATAAGGAGTCCTTTGCAAATGTTAGTAGGGACACACAAGTACGAATGTGAAAAATGAGAGAATTATTCAAATTTATTATGTGCTGGGGGAAAAGTCCCAGTCCTAATATTATACCAATACACAGTATCTAGATACAGAAGCCAAGTGGCATATTACGTTGAATTGATTTAAAAAGGATCTGTGTGCAGCAGCACTTATGGTGTATTGGCATTCCAACCGCAAAAACCATCATCGTCTTGTCGTCTCCGACGAAATATTGACTCTCAAGCATGCGGTCCTTAACTGAAAGACACAAGGAATGAAGAAATTCCCCCCCCCCTGTACATAGTCCAGAGATTTGCATATATCCTGAGGATATCAGAGTGCGTAAACATAATATACCCCCATATGAATCATTTACATTTCAACTGCTATTCCGGCTGGACACAAGGACACACAATGTCGACGAGTAGAATCTCTGCGCAAAACCTGCAAATCTGAATGAAGCTCACTTGAGAACACGACCCCAGCTTGAGTATGGAGAAAAAAATAAATAAGTAGTCCTGAATGTGGGATAAAACCACTCGAAGATGAAGAGCCGCACTATTATGCATTATAAGCTGGAGAAAATCCACTGCACGGCTACTTGAACAGGGAACTTCGTTTCACTACACTTGTGTGCTGTAGCGCACTCATATATCCGTATATCCAAACCGAGGATATGCCCCTTGCTTATGTTGGGCCAAGGCACAAATGGCATGTTGACCGGAATCGGCCTTTCCTGCTTATTTTGCTACTTTACTTCTTGGTAGTAATTTAAAGAAATCGTCTAAAGCATATATAGACAGTGCGTCATCCTGCGCTGTGTATCTATGTCGAGTGGTTGGGTTTGGGATGAAAAATGAGGAAATATCCTTTTTTTTTTGCCTGAATGCGGAAAGGCACACAAAAGTTGATACTTAGCGTTTGCAATTATTTTTTTTTTTTTTTTTTGTAACCCTATGTTGAGCGGTTGTATGGAGGAGGTTCCATAAGGTAGGCAAGGATCATTTGTTTTAATGTCTTGGGTAAGGAAGCAGTCAGGACAAAATAAAAGAGAATAAACAAATGAAGGAAATTACATGATAGTTAAGTATGTGTGTGTGTGTGGATAGAAGGTATGTTTTTACCATTACTTGGGCTTGTCTAGTCGTGCGTTTTGATGGGTTTGTGTCACATTAGCCTAAGGGCTACTTAACAGGTATTTATTGCAGACTGACATGAAAATTGTGCGTGAAAGATGTATTTCATGAGGGAGATGAAGGGTATCGAAGATTTGGTATCAGTGGAAGTGTAGAAGGCAGAAAAAAAAACACCTCTATCGGATCTTGTATATGCAGAAAACGAGCTTGAAGAAAGCAGAGATTTTGCAGGCTAAGGTGTGATCCTTCAACAGCTTGCGCGCTGTCATGTTCCAGGTCGATGATTTTTTTGAATAACTTTGAAATTAAATTCAATTTTATAATTTATTTTTGCATTACATGATCTTTTACATTATTTATGGAATATGATGTCAGCCGCAGGTGGACGCCTATGGCCATGGTGCAAAGGCTCTTTTACCATCGCATTACCATTTCACAGACATCGAATTTTGTTTCAAATCGTGTCCTTAAGCATCGATGTTGTGGTTGCTTTATTGATGTACACCTTTTCCTTCAAGTCCCCCATAAGAAAAAATCGGGAGGCTTCAAATCAGGGGCAAGTGGATGTCACAAAATATAAAAACACAAATTTTTGGCGCAACAGGCTCATTAAAACACAGGGCCTAGCTTTTTTCTCAAAACCATTCATGCGTGCTCATGGCGGGACCACCTCTTTTATGCCGAATCCGAACGGCTAAGTTGAGATAAGCACATCTTGACATTTGATACCACTCGGATGATTTGTCAGATCATCACGAGAGGATGGCAAGTAAAAAGTCAGATAGGTTTTACGGCTGGGAATCGAACCCAGAACTTCTGTGCGACACTTCATCGCAATAACAATCACGGCACTGAGCCAGTCCATGTCACCACTTTCCAAAATTATTCAGCCGGGAAAGTGTTCATAAAATTCGCATCGTAGCAGGACCTGAGTGTGATGTGGTACCGTCTTGTTAAAACCACATGTTCTGTATGCCTAATTGACCCGATTCGGGCACAAGTCCCGATAGCGGCCTCAAGAAAATATGGTCCAAAGAAGCCTGCGACCAAAATGGCGCACAATACAGTTATTTTACGAAGGTGTAATGGTCTTTGGTCTATCAATCGAAGGGTTTTTAGTACCAATGGCTATTAGCGGCAATTCTGTTTATTAACAAAGCCAGCAAAGTCGAAATTTTTCAAAAATAGCGGTCGTCGCTGCGTTATTTACTTATTTAGGTGGACGCACAGCCCAGGATGAACCTGGGCCTCATCCACCATGTCTCTCCAATTAGTCCGGTCCTTAGCTAACTGCCTCCTGCGTTTAATGCTGCATTGTAAATTGTAATCGACCACTATCTTCGACTGTCAAATGTGAACTTGTCAAATTTCATTCACACAAAAATGTCAGCTAAATAAAATCGACGTGGAACATTAACAACCCATACAGGGCCTTAGCACCTGGTATCCTTATTTAATTGTAATTGGTATCCTTATTTTATTGGTTCACAAACGGGATGGATCAGGAAGGATTTATTTTCAGAATATGTTTGGATAAGGGTGTACCTACGGGACTATTGGTTAAGGTTTTGGACTACTTAGCGTGGCCAAAAGTCTTGAAGACTTTGAAAAACATAAAACTGTCATGAGAAGCTTCAACAATTTGCAGTTTGAAGTCGGGGTTAAGCAGACTTTGTGGCAAAAATAAAACTTCTCGCACATAAATTAATGGAGAAGCTAGACTCTTTTTCGGCCGTTAATGCCAGGTGTCAGATGTCAGACCGATAAAATGTTACATTTGTGTCACAAAGGGGAATGCTCTACAAAGTCTTTATCCAGAAGCTTTTTCGATAAAGAAGAGTCAGACAGACTGCAGCATATTAGGATGTTAGACTGATAAAATGTTACAGTTCTGCAGATGTTTTTTCGACAAAAAAGAGGTTCACAGACTGTAACAAGTTAAAGGTGCATGAATGAGAAAGGAAATACTAAATTTATGTCACAAACGGAAAAGACCTACAAATTATTTTTGCAAAAGCTTTTTCGACAAAGAAGTGGTAGGTAAACATAAGAGTTACAAACGGGAATGATCGATGAATTACTAGGCGCGTTTTTTTAGTCTATATAGGCTTTTATAAAATGAGAAACGCTTATCAATGACATTTTGGTGTTTCGTTTTTCGCTGTTAAATTTTTTTTCGCAGCCATTTTTAGCATTTTTGACAACAATTTTCGATAAAAAATACGTCTGTGTACGTCTTCCCTCATCATACTCCAGTGACTATAGACCCATTGTGATACCCGTTGGGGGTCCATTCTTTTTAGTTCCCTTCGGAATTAATTTCCAAAATTAAGGAAACAGACACCGCAGGGCTTGGAAATAAGTCCCGCAGCTGTTAATGCCTATTGGTTGTGGGGCTTATTTCCTTTGCATGCATCAAAACTCGCACGCAACTTAAATCCAAGCAGGGGGTTTCTGTGGCATGCCCCTCTTATATTTAAACTTTTCATAAACCCAAACTCGCACTCGGACGCATGCAAAGTATGAACCCCCTGCATGGGCTAATTTTTGGACTTGAATGTCTGCAAAGTTTGAATATTGAGTATGCAACCCCCCTGCTTGGGCTCACTGTTGGATTTAGGTTCCGTGCGAGGTTGGGTGTATGCTAAATTTCTTTGTACTAAAGTTTGGCAATAACAGCCGAGGGTGTTAATCCTTTTTTTGGTGCTATTTATTTCCGTTTCGAAAAGGAAATAAACCCCATTGCGGCTATTTCCATTTTTTCGGGAATTTGGCCCCACGGGGGTTATAGCACTGGTCATGGAATAAGTATTTTCCTAAGGTTCTAATTCATAATTGACTGAGGCCTGAGCAGTGGCACATAAAGTAGAGGGTATCCTCGTGGATTTCTTCATCACCGCAGCCTCTACAAAGGTCATGGAATAAGTATTTTCCTAAGGTTCTAATTCCTAATTGACTGAGGCCTGAGCAGTGGCACATAAAGTAGAGGGTATCCTCGTGGATTTCTTCATCACCGCAGCCTCAACAAAGGTCATCATCTATAAGATGCATTTTCAGTTTGTGGCTTTAAATTAAGTTGTGTCCAGTAAGAATCCGTCGAAACAGATTTCCTGTTTCTTTGAAGTAGTTTGTGGGTTCTGGCTTTGTCATACACAGGCCACATCCTCTTGGATATTTCAAGGGTGGCGAGGTAGTTGCATCTGGTTTTGACGATATTCATTGTTTTCTGTCTCACACGTGATTTGAGATCACAAAATGGCTGTTTGATAGACTGGTCTGCTTGATTATTGCTGGTGGTAGATCCTTTCCAATTCATCAGCAATTTCATTGCCATGTTTGCCTCTGAATCCGGGCACCTAGTTGAGCTTAACATAATGTTGGACGCCAAGAATCTTTACCTGCTCAAGACAACGCTTCACAAGCTTAGATTTTTTATCGATAGCAGAGATGCTATTATTGCAGCCCGACAGGCAGTAAAGATGGTGATATCATCTGATGGTATCGTCGCTTCTGCCAATATCTCAGCCTGGAAGACACTGCTGTGCTCAGGTAGACGAAAAGTCCTGTTTAACTTTAGTGTTTCTGAAAACAATTCAGCTCCACCGCCTACATACATATGTTTGAACCATCAGTATAGATGGATATGGTATACAGTTCGTTCTTATACTATTCCCTTCTACTTGTAAAGATGCAGGAGAATGGTCTTTGAAAGTCAGGGAGAAGCAGCATGTAGTCAGGCGATACAGTTGAGCCCAATTATGTGCTTAGAATTTGAGCGTGTCCTCCTAAGTTCATTTCCCAGCAGTTTAGCTGGCTTATTATTAGTGCACTTTGCTGCAGATTCATGCAGCTACCGCTAGACTGGTAGCAGGTCCCACTGTTTGTGTGGTTTTGAATGCACTAGTAGCGCCCATGTATCGTCGCTTAAAAACCAAACTGTTATGTCAAAATTCATAAATTTACAGGAAAGCTATCTAAAGTTTTTCATTATCTAGGGATGTTTCCTTAAATGCCAAACGACACTTACGCCCTCACGCTGTCAGTTTAAGAGCTGTAGATGTGACGGTTTGATAAAAAAAAACAAATTTTCCTGTTTTTTTGGCGAATCGGTCTGTAAACTCAACTCAAAATCGCCTTATTTCCGTTTGCTTATCAAGTGACGACATGCCATCCATTTGTACCTTTTTCAAGTTATTCAGATGGGCGACTTTATTTGTGGATTGTCGAACTGTAGCTTTTCTCTGAGACTGGAACTCCATGAGGGACCTTCATTACTTCTGCATAAAAAAAACCAATATGGGACATAAATTAAGCACTTTCTTCGTGTGTTCGGAACGATAGGTACAAGAGCAAGAAGAAGGCTTTCTCTAAGTTTTCCATATGTTAATAAAAGTCTTGCAATGGTCGTTTACATCCGTAGGATAATCCTGGGATTCGGACCCCTAGGAGAGCTGGCTAATATATAAATCGGAAACTTCCTCCGCTTTATAATTAGCTGAGCATGGTTCACTTAGCCAAACGAATATTCAGAAAAGTCGACAGATCCACGTGCTACCACAACGGACCTCTTCTGGTCAAAGTAGGCACGCGCATCCTTTGCACCACTATAACCTTACCTACCCTAGATTATATTCTATGACCAACATTAATCGTCCTGTGCCATTTGTTTTGGTGACAAGAAATTTATTCAGTCAAATAGACGAGTGCGGTGTCTGCAGCAGACCCCAAATACACCAAGGAATTAACTCCTTTAAAAATGTCAAAGTTTGCAATATCTGCTACCAAGATAATATAATCGTGATCTGAAGCTTCCATGCTTCCAATGAAGAAACACCAGTCTAGCCATATCCTCATTTCGCATTCATCATCTCAAGTCACCAGTACGCTACCGACTTGGCAAAAACCAGCACAAAAATAATCCGTTTAATGTCAAGGGTATAAGAGTCATATTGCCTTAGGCAGTTCGTCAGCCTACCTGAGGAATACATAGTTTCAGAGATAAAAAAAAAAAAACGTTTTCTTTTTACAAACCCCGCCTTGATGTGTATTAAAATTCATAAAGGACTTCAATCGAATACTTTCTATCCCCTCCCACTCCATGATGTTCTCAAGTATATACCCAGGACCTTGCTACGTACGTGCAACATCCAACGAGTATTTTATCTATAACACATCATAGACGTTGCGAATAAAATTCCAAGCACATTTCGTACAATCGATGATGAGACAAGCGGCGCAGGCAACGGTCGACGGACGGGTGATGGGTTATGGTGTACCCGCCTTATCAGATATTCAATAATATGCTTAATCGGCGATTACACTGCCGACTTGTGTATGCGCTACACACAAAAAGATGGAGGGCGAGGAATTCCTTATATCCAAGGAAACGATACTTGAAAGTCTGCAGTACAAACAAATCCTCACCAAATTGCCACCGGATGAGGATGACGAGACGAGGACGATGATGGTGGGAGAAGTGCAAATGCTAATGTGTTGTTGTACGCGCAATAATATACCAAACCGAACTGATCCCCAGGATGTGCGTATACACGAGAGATGATGATGATGGTGGGGTGTGGAAAATGTATGGCCTCCTCCTCAGTTGAAACGCTGACATTCAACTTCGTTTCGTTGCGAGTAATTTCATTCGATTGCGTCGAGCATAATAAAAAACAGCGCCAGGCAATTTCACGCACAAAGGTGAGAAAGGCACAGCCCTCGTCGTCGTCGTCGTCGTCAGCTTGTGATTTGAATTTTCCAATTTGAATTGCTAAACGACACTTTAAGGACATTCACTTGGAGTGGCTTGTAAGGTGTTTCTGCCATCTCAGCAGCGGTGGACGCAAGTACCAGTATACACCGACTCCGACGAACCGAAAATCAGAATCGCTTTCAATTCGTTTTTCTCCCATACCCACCATAGCACGAACTAATATCGTTATCCTTGTTGACGGTGCGTGTGTTTTTGTTATTACAGTTCTGTGCTTCCTCTTCTCTTGGTTAATTGAGCACGCATTTAGGAGGCATTTCCGGATTTACATTCATTTCGCAATAGTCGGTAGTTGAGTGGTAGGTATATATATGTCGGCCTCATCCCCTTTTTGCCATTTGAAGATCCTTCGGAATGAATAAAATATTGATGAGGTTGATGTGATGTGATGACGGAGGCGATTTTCATCGATGGATAAAACTAAGCAGGGACAATGCCTAATTTGTGTGCTTTATACGAAACTCCACTTCAATGGGCAATCACAAAATAAGAACATGGAATTAATTCGATTTCGAGTCCTGAAGTCCTGTCGATTATTCGAGCGTTCTCCGTGACCCTCCCACCCTAGGGAGGAGATGATGTGATTTTCTTGTTGTTTTGTGCCTTTTCAAGTGCGTGAATCTGGAATTGAATTTTAAATGAGATGGGCGTTCAATCGGAGGTCCGCTTTAATTGTGAGACGAAGTTTCCTGTTCACACCTACAACAGACCCGTTGCGTATACACACCTATTGTGGTGTTTTAGGTATAATTGCCAAACTGGGATTTTGATTTGAGTATTTTTTTTGTGGAATAGGAAACGTGGATGGGTACTTGGAATAATTTAAATCAAATGGACAATCATATCTAAGTAGAATGGATTTTAATTCGAAAGGAGCTTTAGCTATAAAAGATGGGAAAGATGGCGGTTATGGTGGGCTGGTCAGGTGTGGGTTTGGTGTAAGGGATTTAATTTTAAGCATAATTTGTGTAGCATTGTTGGGGATTAAGACGATGTTAAGGTAATAACGATGTTTATGAGGAAGGCATTGGGATAGGAATAGGGATACTTTCTTGATTAATTAAATTTCCATAAATTGAAATTCTGCGAAAATAAAATTAAAAGCTGAAAGATGCGAGGGCGTGTATGGAATGGAATGTTTTGGATTTTTGCTCGTATAATTGAGTGGTGGTGTAAAAATCTAATCCAATTACACGTCATAATTAAATGAATCTGATGGGCGGGTAGAATTCAAGATTCCTGTTAAATAGATACAATATTTCATGTAGACTAAGTGGATTCTATATCAAGATTTTTGAAGGTCTGGTGAATCGGATACGTAGTTATCAAAATCGGAAGTTGAATTCGAATTTTTGGTCACGTAGTAAATTGGGTGAATTGTGGATACGTATCCTTGGGGAGTTAGACTTATGGCAACGAAGTATAGATATTCAATTTATTTCTCTGTAAAAGGCGACATAGAAATACGGTTCGTTGGTTAAATGGCGCAACCAACATGCCTCTCCAATTAGCCCGGTTCTTAGCTATAACTGCCTCCAGTTGCGCACTTCAAATTGAGAATCGAAGACTCTGCAAGCCGGAGTATTGGTATCCCTTCAATCTGCATGTCCTTAAACGTCGAATCAGAATTTTTTTGACTAGAGATATGTCGCTGTACAGCTCGTAAAGCTCGTGATTGAATCATCGACTCCATAGCCCGTCAACACAAATGAGACAGAAGATTTTTGGATGAATTGCCCTCTCAAAACGACTAAGGATTTCTTCATCTACCTTTGACACGGTCCATGCTTCAGAGCAGGATTGCTAAGATCAGGATTTTGTATAGGATCTTCTTAGAAGCTCGAGTGAGAGCTTTCCTACTAGATTGTCTTTTTGGCCCGAAGAAACAGCGGTTGGAAGGTGTAATTCTTCCTCTTATTTCTGCCGAGATGTTGTTTTCAAGTCTATGCTTCGGCACTGTAGGGCAGGACTTGGATGATCAGGGTCTTGTATACGATCATCTTTGTGCTTTGAGGCTTCACTACTAAATTGCCTTCTTCGCCGGAAGAAACAGCGGTTTGCAGGGGTAATGCTTCCTGTTATTTCTGACGTGATGTTCTTCTCAGAGTTAATAGCGGACACTACCTCAAAAATTTGGCTTTGATGCGGTCTGTGACAATGCGTTCGCTAATTTTTTGAAGACATAAGTCTTCTTGCCTAAGTCTGGCAATTATAACAATTCCACCTCCGAATAGTACCTTTTTCTGTTCACTATAACACGAATCCGTAGTAGATGTCATAGTTTTTCATACTTTCATTGGGTGGCCTATACAATCGTATTTCACGAATGGCAGTAATGTCTGCATTGTAACACCTTAGAGCTCTTGTTAGATGGTCGGCTGCACCTCCTGTTTATTTTTCTGTTTTTCCTGTTTTATTTTCTCACATTCCAAGAGCAGATACGAACGTCGTTGTATTTTTTTTTCGTTTAGCAGGACCGTCAACAATAATCTCAGTTTTAACCGAGGCCCTTGGTTGCGTCGTAACAAGAATTTTTATCCATGGGAAGGTAACCCAAAGAGCTACCTCCACCCTGGAGGGCCAGCTCCAATTTATTAGATACCCCTAGGACACAGGGCGATCAGTATTTGGTACCGGATTGAGCGCTGCCGTTGGACTCATCTCTTTCAAGGGACCTGGCTAACTCTTGAGATTCCTAGATGACATGTTGTCCAAATATGTCATAGCAACTCAAATAGGTTTTTTACTATCATCTGCAAAGTAATTTTTTTTTTAAATGGCATCTTGCCCTTTTCTAGTCCGATTGCAATGTTGTGTGTCCTTCCGTGTTGTCAGCATCCATTTTGGCCGCTTCCTTCTTTAAACTTCGAAACGTGGCTGTGACATATCGTTGAGTCCAACTAATGATGTCAATATCGTCGGCGTGTTTTAGTAGATTTATTGA
The DNA here is from genome assembly GCA_932526625.1 of Rhingia campestris. NCBI lineage: Eukaryota > Metazoa > Arthropoda > Insecta > Diptera > Syrphidae > Rhingia > Rhingia campestris. The sequence continues at coordinate 177,444,103 of OW052182.1, forward strand.
AGATTTTGACTCTGCAGTTGGATCGGGGGTTTAGTACAATCCTCTCCAGGATAATGTTAAAGAAGTAACAAGACTGTGCGTCGCGTCGCCTTGCCTAAATCCTCCTTTGGTATCCAATGTTCCGATTAGGACGTTGCTGACCCTGGTGGAGCAGCAAGTATTCTCAATCGTCATCCTTCACATACGGAGGAGTTTTGGGGATATACAAAAACTAGGCACAGATCTATAGAGTTCGTCTCTATAAATGCGGTCGTATGAGGCTCTGAAATCAGAGAATTGGCGGTGATTATAGATTTGGACTTCTTCTGTATAGACTGTCTCTTTAAATGCTGTCGTATGCGGCTTTAAATTCCGAGTATGATTTAAACTTCTTGCGTTTTTTTCTAAACTGGCGATGTGTGAAGATTTGATCAATTGTGGACTTTCCTGACCTAAAATCACGATCAGATAGTTGCTAAAGGGTTTCAGGCTTTCACTCATTAAGCCAGATAAGATCTTGCAGTCGATGTTGAGGAGACTTATGCCTTTGCAGGCCAGAGGGTCCCTTTTTTTGTAGATCGGGCATAAGAAGTTGACTCTCCATTCTTCGCGTATACTTTCATCTGACAAAATGTTGCTTATACTTGATGAATATTTCTTATCAATTCATATCCACCGGGTTTATTATGCTCGCCAGGAAGACCGACATTTCCGGCAATTTTGTTAAGCCTAAGTTCGTTGGTAGTTTTCTCTATCGTCGCCAACATGAATAGTTCGCTGTGTCTGACAGCGGAATATTGTCCGTCATCGCCATTTGAACAGTCTGCAGAAGAGGTTCTCCCGAATCCTCAGCACCGACTGTGTCTGAACTACGATCTTTCATTGCTCATCTCGAAAAAATTCTGTTTGCGCCTTGTATCCCTGGCTTGACGTTTTACACTTTGGTAAAACTTACGAACATCTTTTTTGCAGTAGCACCTATCTATATCATCGATCATCAACTTTTCATCCCTTTCTTTCTTCTTTCTGAAATGCCGTTGTTCTTGCCTCCTTCTTTGCCTATAAATCTGAATGGTAGCTCTTCTCTTCACCTGAATTGTAGTCCTCGAACATCGGCTACGAACACCTGTCGGCATTCTTCATCAAACCAGGGTTCGCTGGTGCCTTAGTTACAAAATGAGCCATTGAATATTTTTTTGTCAATCTGAATGGCTGGGCTTAAAATATGTAAACGGTTATTTAACTCATTGGAATCGCACGAAAAAAAAAGTGAAGACGGAATAGCGAAATTACTGGCAGTGACATATTTACATACCTGAATAATGCAAATGAGGGCAATGTAACAAATTGTATATTCATTCAAAAACACATTTAAATATATCTTCGATTCCTTAGAAAATCAAAAAAAGTATATTTATACCAAAAAGTCCGCTTATATCTATTACAGATACTCATTCCTTCACCATCTGGGTTTTTTGCTAAATGAACCACTGAAGCAAGTTGTTTTTGTTCTTCGCAAATACAAATGATTTCCCAAAAAAAAAAATGGTACACGTTCTAATATAACCAAGTATAAATGCATATAAATCTCTATATCCATGTTATCCTCCCATACCCAAAGGTTTCGAAAAAAAAACGAATTTTAATGACATTAATGGTTTATTCAAAACCCAATAGAATTCAAGTTAAATCGAATAAATTTTCCACATGAATGTCAATTTGGTAACTCGAATCGACTTGTCTTGTTTTTCCGCGTATCAATGTATCCCAAAGGGCTTATTCAAATACAAACCCATGCTTAGTTCGGTTAACTTCCCTATCAAACATGATACCCATACACATGACAGGGGGACACAAGAAAAAACCAAGAGGAATAATTTTAATGACAAAAATAATTTATGTAAAAGACATGGGATACGACAGAGAAAACCCAAAAAAAAAAAAAAAAGATACCAATACACAGGCTTACAATATTAATCAGTTATCATTAAAAAAAGATTCGAGTGTGAGTTCAAACGCGGTAGAAGTGAAACTGTATACGACGATAGATTAGTGGGGACGCTAAGAACCATGGTACACAGAGTAAACCAAGGATAGGGAAACTATATAGAAACGTATTTCATTTCATTCTCTAACAGCCGAAAGCATATAGATACATTTATAGTTGTCTCTTCTTCGTTGCACTTTTTCGTTTCACAACATACAATTCAGCCGTTCCAAAAGAATTTTCACTTCAAAAACACAGTCCAACGATGAAACATAACCTGTTTCTTATAAATGCGTAGCACAAGTTAAACGAATACCTTTCGCCATCTTTAAAAAATTTAATACCTCAACCATAGTTAAGACTCTTGTCAGATTGGAAGTAGTAGTTATCCTTAAAACCAAACTAATTGGTTCTCATAACGCAGGTATCCAAAGTATCTAGGGAGAGCAAGATAGACTCTGTTAAAACTGAAACTGTGTTATTATGGTCGTAAAAAGGAAGGAAGCACTGGTATTTCCGCTTTTAATTTCTCCCCCAGTACTCATCCTGTTTCTATCGTTGTTGCCATTTGAAATGTTCGTAGAGTCCTTTTTTTAGATGCGCTCTTTGTACACGCAGATACTCGCCTCGTACATCAACGGCAGGCGAAAAGTGAGCCTTGGTAATGAGGTGTGATACTGTTGTGTGTTTCCGTTTGTTCACAAGGGATGGTACGGGGGGGAGTATGGTCGCTTTTGTGAAATTCACTCGCATTAATATGTTGCCATTAAAACGCACGTTGACGGTGTAGTTAGTTGGTGTTGGTAGGTCTGCACGAATGCAGATGTGTAAATCTATGGGATGGGATGAAACATGACACAGAGTTTCATGAATTTCGTTGACGTTTTTATGCTCTGAACGCCGTTGGCAGATGATGTGTATGAGTGCAATTTTATGTCGATTAAAGTACGTATACTAGATACTGTTGCCTGAAAATAAGTACAAAAAGGATACAAAAAAAAAAGAAAACAGCGAGAAGCAAGGCTGTAAATGAAGTTATGATCTTGTTAATGGAGAAAGGCGAAGGAACACCTACAAACCATCATTTTGGATTCATTTAGTGTTAATGGGCCAGGAAAGAGTACCTCGAAATAGCAGTCGAGTGTTATTAAAGCAGAAATTGTATGCTTTATAAAGTGGAATACATTTAACCTGGAAGATTTAGTGAGATACTATTACAGCTTAATGGACATTTTCCACAATAAGTTTTGAGATAAAATTCAGAGAAAATTTATCAACTTGAGATACTATGAATGGTTTTATGATGTTTAAGTAATCAAGAAACAAGAGACTTAATCGCAGCAAAATCAAGGAACAGTAACAAGTAGAGCACCTAATAGATACGCATCATTCCAAATGGATATATTTGAGAAGCTTTTCATTTCAGGTTTAAAAAAAAAGACTTTCAAGGGAGATTAAGCAGTAAAAAAACAGGTATAACCTACGTTGAAATTAATCAGCTATAAGACATAAGCGGATGGTTGGTTGCTTTAGAGTGAGGGGCCCTGATCGGCGTTAACTTCACAACGCCTAGTCGTTGTAACTTTGACTACACATCAAGTCTGCTTATTTCATCTCTCAGTGGTGATCATCGAATTCTGGATTTATTCAACGGGATGTGACTTGATGGTCCTTGAAGTGTAAGTGTTGAAAAACAGAACAGAATAACTGAATACCAGGCCTGCAAGGTTGTGAAAAGGTTGTAAATGCATGTGATACCACATGGATCTGTCGACTTTCTCTATATTCGTTCACCTAATTGAACCATTCAGAGCTGACTATATAGCGTAGGAGGTTTCTGACATTGATTTTAGCCAGCTCACCTAGGTTGTGAAAAGGTTGTAAATCTAAGGCGATGCGCGTGCACACTTAGACCATAAAAGTCCGTTGTGATACCACATGGATCTGTCGACTTTCCCTATATTCGTTCACCCAATTGAACCATTCAGAGCTGATTATATAACTTAGGAGGTTTCTGACATTGATTTTAGCCAGCTCACCTAAGTTGTGAAAAGGTTGTAAATCTTAGGCGATGCTCGTGCACACTTAGACCATAAAAGTCCGTTGTGTTACCACATGGATCTGTCGACTTCTCCTATATTCATTCACCCAATTGAACCATTCAGAGCTGATTATATAACTTAGGAGGTTTCTGAAATTGATTTAGCCAGCTCACCTAAATTATCAAAGAAGAAGTTTCCCAGATGGAGTTTTGTCTTTTCGGAGAGAGCTGGACTAGATCAGAGAAGGTGTGTAATACATTCATCCTCTTCTTCGTCCAAGCAGCTTATACAAAAGTTATTGCTATAGAGGCCTAGTCTTTTTGCGTGTTGGCTTATAGGACAGTATCCTGTAAGGATACACATTATGGGTCTTACGCTGGATCTGTTCAGCATTATCAAGCAGAATGAGCGCTTCTGGTTAAAGTTAGGCCATAGTTGCCTGCCTGGATATTTGATTATTTGATAGTCTGTGCCGTTTATCCATCTGCGGTTTGATTTCTTGATCGCATCCAGTTTTATATGAAATTTACATGTAGCGAGGGGCATACCTAAATTATCTTCTGCTGGTAGAATATCTGGGTGCCCTTTCTGGCAAGCTCATCCGCCTTGCATTTCTCTGGTATGTCTCTGTGGCTCGGCACCCAGAAGAGGTGAATAGTAAAATGCTCTGCCGTCTCTTTTAACGATTTTAACGAGGTGGATTCCAGGAATTTGATTGCCGCATGGCTGTCACAGAAGATGTTAATAAATTTCGTCGATATTACATTGGTTTTCAGCAAGGACAAGGCTTATTTAATTGTCATGATTTCTGCCTCGATAACGCTACAATGATCGGGAAGGCGAAAGGAAATGCTTATAAGTTAAGCATCTCGGAGAAAACACCTCCACCCACTCGAGATTTTTAGATGTGAATTGGTTCCGATCGAATCCGAATACCACTCAAGGCGACTGGGACTGAAATTGTGGTCCTGGTGTGGTCGGTGTTTTCTGTAATGTTAAGGTGATTCAGAATCATTGTGTAAAGTGGGTGTCCAATGTGACGAGGCTCTCAGTCTCAAAGCTGCACAAGCTGCGGTCTGTTTGCCGTAGATAGGGGTACTAGATTCAGGATATTATATGGAAGCTGATCTTTGAACTTTACCTAAAGCTGATCTTTGAACTTTACCTAGAGTAGGTTACGGTTGGATGCTGTTTCCAAAGCCGTCCACCAGACTGGACACTTAAAGCCAAAAAGAGATATATGGTTGCATACCCCATTTCTTTCCGATTGCTTTTAATAATTCTACGGTGGCCTTCTTAACGCGTTCTTGGATATTGGCTTTCCAGTTCAGTTTCTTATCCAAAACCAGTCCCAGGTATTTGGCTGATTAAAACATGGGACTGACGCCATTAAGTTTGGAAGGGTAAATTTGCGGGACTTTGTATTTCCTGCTGAGAAGGACCAATTCGTTTTTTAGACTTCGCGCTGAATCCGCATCTGTCGGCCCATTACGAGGTACAGAGACACCATTTTTAAATAGTTCTCTAAGGGTATTAGGGTATATCCCTGATACAGATATTGCCACGTCATCCGCGTAGGCAATCACTTTGCATCCTTCTCTTTCTAGATTTGCTAGTACCTCGTTGACACTAGATTTCAGATAAGAGGAGACAGGACGCCCCCTTGTGGGGTTCCACATTTAACAGATCTACGTGCGGATGAAACGCCAAGATTTGTGTTAATAATTCTGCCTTTGAGTAGCTGATTTATTAGCACTCCCAACGTGTCATGAATAGGCCTTAAAGTTCCTTGCGAAAACGTATGAGAGGCTACCGAAGATGTTGAAAACATGCTGGGAGATTTTAACTCAAAGTCAGGAAGAGACTTGACTTTATTAGCTCACAAATTTCATGGCATTTATTGTTTAAAAATAAATTCTGGCATATGGCCTCCGCGACTGCGCCATATGAACGCCATCCTGTCGGTCCAATTTTGCACCACTTTTTCAAGTATACCCGGTCTTATTCCGTCAATAATGCGTCGAATGTTGGATGCTAAGTCATCAATCGTTTCTCGTCTATCAGCATAGACCAGAAATTTGTACCTCTACACACGGACAAGGTAGCCAATTCACAGGTCCATTTCTGGAGATGATTCGGTCACCAAACGTTTGGATCATGCAAGATGAGCCGTTTTATTGAAACCGTTTCTCATGCAAATCATTTTCCAATGAAATGAGGGACAAAAGAAATCACGAATTATTTGACCGTAGCGTTCGCCATTCACACTAATGTTGCCACCGGTTTCGGATGGGCCGATGACGCCTTCGCCAGGTAAACCGCATCAAACAGTGATTTTTGTTTTGATGTAATGGAGTCTCATGAGGATTGTACTCACTCCAAAAATTACAATTCCGCTTGTTTATACTTACCCGTCAAGCCAGAAACGAGCCTCTTCGCTAAAGATGATTTGACGTTAAGAATCTGGTTCTGCATCCGGGATACTCATTCCGTAACTTTCAAAACGATAATCGTTAACTATAGTGTAGGAGACTTGCCAGCTACGTATCGTGTAATTTGTATATTGGTTGTGTGCTCATGTACACAAATTGTTCGGTACGTAACCAGAAAGACTCATTCACTATCGTCAAGGATTATCGTTTTGAAAGTTACGGAATGAGTACCCAGTTGATTTTCAGCCCATTCACTGAACCCACGACGCTTTCGATGTTCCGATTTAATTCTTGCACTAGTTGGATCTTATAGGAAAAAATCGTTCCTCAAACATTTCTAGGAAGTGGACGCTCAGAGACCGAGTTGCTGAGAACGGCGTCGGATCGATAAATTCGGGTCCTTTTCATACTCACGTCTATAGTCGCGATGGCTCCTTAGATACGCACGCCACGGGCTTGATTTGGGTGGATATTATCAAAAAGAGTAAATGTGGTCATGGTTATTAGTCCGACAGCTAGTTTGGTAGCTATCCCTATCGAAAGTTCCATACCACCCTTTATATTCTCCTCTATGAATGTGATTTTTCAATGATATTATCTCAATAGAAGCCCTAACCGAGGTGCCAAATTCCAACAAAATCGGTTGATATCCGATGTCTGAAGATACAGCTAGAAAATATTTTTCTTTTTTTTTTGTAAATATTAAAACCAACAAATAAACTTCACTTTGAGCAAATGTCATATCTTGTGAAGCCATATAGAGCTTTGCAACCACACAATTGTTTTGGTTAGCATGACGTCCTTGACATTTCCGTAATTTACGTACCGGGTACAAAAAACTTGACTCAAATGAATGGAATATCGTCATCGTGTACCTATAGCGTATTTGTATATATCAAGTCTCTGATCACACCAAATAAGTAAGAAGAAATTATGTGAATATGTACACACCATATGAAATATTCCAGACATAAACTCCACAAAAATTCATCCAGAAACCTCACACATACAATTACTCAGCCGAATGAAATAGGTTTCAGAATAGTTCTGCTCTCTGCACGTGCCAGTACTATTCACTACCCCCGACTTTCTTCATCATTCTTCACTAGGAAATTGATTTATTCCCCCATTTATCCGCAACACTTTCTCCTCTCATAACAAATCGCATTTCATTCTTGTTAGCAAAACTTATATATGCCTGTTGGCTGGCACATACAACTCATGTCCTTTTAGCCCCAAGAAGTGTACATCATAACCACTAGACCGTATCTGACACTAAGTGATTCCTTTTTTTTTTGCCTGCAAGACCTCCTAAACCATTTAGCATTTATACACCCCACCACATCCCTCCCCATATCAGCACAACATCCTGATTTATTGCAACTCAATTAAACCCAAATGTCACCACATGCGTTTTCTTATCCCGCACAGCACAGAAGAAAAAAAAAAGGATAACTGGACGTATAAGCCCCGCCGGACATTAATCTCCCCTTATGTCCTTCGGTGAATTCAAGAATTCGGATAGTAACGATTTTTCTTTCCCAGCTACAATTTATTGAACTTCCTTTCTTCGAACGTAGGGTCTACACATGGCTCCTAGTAAAATAGGCGTTTTCCTGGGTGTTCTTTGACGACTCTATACGTCACAGGTAGCATGAATGTGTGTCAAAGAAATATCCTGGACATTTGTGTTGGGCGGGAAATTCTTTCAATCAGTGCCACCGTTTTCTGTTCAGAGGTAATTTTTTTTTTCTTTACAAAGAGCAAAAAGAAAAGAACCCTGTTGCTCCATTTAACATTTCATTGCACAGGCATAAAATAAAATGGAATACGTTTCTCCGTTCATTGGCCTAATACACACACACACGCACAACTGCAATTGATTGGTAAAGGCCTCTGTCGAGACAACATTACGACGACACTAATACGATGTATAGAGTTACAAAGACGAAGTAGTAGATGAAGAAAAAGAGTTTAAAGAAGGTGAACAAGGGATTGAGGGATTGAGGGATATAGACGAACAACATAAAAAAATAAACGCGCTAGTTTATGTGAAACCAGCTCTACACACAAAAGTGGTAACTCGAAACCAGTTCGGACGATGGCTCGTTGTAGATTGTAACATCAAAATGGTCGAGAGAAGAAGAGAAGCCGCAATTTCAAAGAACAGCATAGGAAAACGAACAAAAAAATGGTTTTACGATGTTGTCTTAATGTTTGTGTTGTTTTATTGTTAAACCCTATACTATAGGGTGTATTTATCAATGTTTCTTGGTCTTAGACACATAAAAGATACACTTCGAAAAAACTGCAAAAGTGCGCCATATTTTATGTCGGTATGTGAACATTAGGTAACTTTTTTAAAAATTAAACGATTTGCGTATATGTAGAATTTTTATTAAATGTGGTTCTTTAGAATTTATTTGGACTTGTTTTCAAATAAAACATCAGTCAAGTGGCCGCCTCTATTGGCCAAAGCAAAATGTGCTCTTTTTGATGCGTTTTTTTTATTACTTTTTTGACGGTAAAGCTATGATTTTCGCATAAATGTTTTGCTTTAAGCTTGTTAATGATCTATGACTTACTGGCGTACGCTGTGCTTTAAAAAAAAAACCCACAAAAAGAAGTCCGAAGAGGTCCTAAGCCCGTTTATCGATATCACTATCATTAAAGATCGATCGATTTCATCTGATTAGCTATAATAAAAATAATCTAAATATCTGCGACTAACTTTCCATACAGTGCTTCAAACCTAGCTTCTCCATTAATTTGAGTGTGGGAAATTACATTTTTGCCTCAAAGAATGGGACATCCAATTGGACGACAATTCCGAACGGCAAATTCGAGAAGCTTCTCATGACAGTTAAATACTGCTGGATATTATTCTTGCTGTAAAACGCGACGCAAAGGGACCAATTATACCAATCTGTTTATTCAACCATTTTTTTTTATTTGTATCCACAATTTTATTTGTATTACAATGAAATGTCCTTAATAGAAAAGAAAAATGGAAACAAATACAAGGTGGCGCAAAAGTAATCCTCCTATCAGAAAATGCTATAAATTTTGCGATTGGCCCCCTAATGTCAGTTCTGTTTTGACATTTGTGTAGTAAACACATGCGAAATACACGTTAATAAACAATGTTACGCTATACTGCTCCAGAACGCGGAATATTGGTGAAGAATCAAAGTTTTTCATTTTTTTTTTTTAAATTACAGCCAAAAAACATCGGAAGGTTATTTTTGCGCCACCTTGTATAATGATCATTCTGTAACTTTAAGAGTTAATTTGGAATGACACAGATTCATCCTCACACTTTTGGGTTGACTTCGGAAAGCTAATTATCGAATCTCCGCGAACTTCTTAGGGGTCCAATGAAGAGGTTTATCTACTATGATTGCTGAGGAACAATGCAAATGGTAAAATTTTCAAAATACCACTCCTAAAAATCCAAAAAGTGACTTTTTATATAAAAAAAAAAACCTGAAGCATATAACACCTCATTGACATACCTGTGTTACATCTGTAATGTCCCTATCACCACCAATAACTGAAGCATTCCTAAAATGCTATCAATTACTTTCATGTAGACGCCAGAAAATAGAAAACAAATAAGAAACGATTTAGCATATCAAGATTGTCCAAGAGGATTTAAGGATCTGGCGTCTTCGGACATCTTTACTCTCAAAATCAAAAGATGGGTTGATCTAACCCTTTCGTTCATTATATCAATTTTTAAATCGCATTCCTTGATCTAGGATGATGAAACGCGTTATCTACGTTACTTTATAAATACGTTTGAACAACGCCCACTTTTTGGTCGCATTATCTTATAAAAAAATATTTTTTTTAAAAAAGTTTTAAAGACATCTTATCGATTAACTACGACTGTAGCATTATATGTTTCTTGCTGTTCCCGTACAAATAATCAGCCCTATCGAAGTAAAATTTCGTAAAAGCTCGGAAAATTTTCAGAAACGAAAGTCAGTTTCAATCGCAATTCAGTTTTCTTTTGAAGTGAAATTGCGGAACAAAATTGAAAAAGCATACAATCGCGTTCGATGGATTCCGCTACCATTCTTCGTCTTAAAACATCGGAAGAAGTTTAACGCGTAGCTGTCAAACACTAGCTATAATGGCGCTGTGCGAACATGAGCCTTAAATTCCATCGGAAGATCCGTTCAAAATGCAAATCGGAATGGAAATCATGGTAGATAGTCTTCATCCGAACGGCGGATACTTCGGATAGGTCTGAATATCTACTTTTTGCTACCAATTTTTACTTCAAACCCTTCCCGTAGGCAATATTTGTATCCAAATAAATGTCTTCAGTACCTAAACATCTTTAAAAATATCATTGTACCGGAACCAATTGAATGCCAACATTTTGTAATACCTCTGGTCAATGTTTTGTAAGTTGTGTCCCTGACCTGACAGAAGCCTTAGTGGAGCTGAATTTATATAAAATGATTATTAATAATTTTTTTCTGATAAAACCCATTCTCGTACCAAGTTTTTAAATTGAAATTAATTTCTGCAGTAAAAATCTTTAAAAACAATTTCGTACGGGAACAGGACAATTGAATACCAACATTTTGTAATTCCTCTGGTCAATGTTTTGTAAGTTGTGCAATTGGCGATAAAATAAAAGCCAAATGTCAAAATGTTCTAGAAAATTCACTTTTATTCGAAATACGTTGTCGGCATGTTGAGCATTTTTGTGAGTTACAAAAAGTTTTTATAGTACCAATAGTATTGCAACTAAAATCTATTAAAAACATATGAGAGGCTACAATCCGCTATGTGGATCGTTGAATACCCTATCCCATCCCATCCTTAAAATTAATATCCTCAAAATATAGGCTTTATAGCGATGAAATACAGAAAATGACGTTGTCACAATATATTGCTCAGACAGTTTTTCAAAATCTTTTGTGGTTCGACAAAAAAACAACGTTTTTCTATTGCATATGCCTTGGGGTAAGGCATACAAATGGTTTTTTTTAAGGAAACGCCCCCAAAAAGTGGGTGTAGGTGAAAATGATATATAGACAAAATTTTTATTTTATCATTACGGAAGCATTTGCATCAAAAGTTTTTATTTCGATTTTTTTAAAATTTGGACAAAAAGCGATTTTTACTAAAAACGCCCCCAAAAAGTAGGCGTGGCAAAAAACTTTGTATGGACGAAATATAGATATTAGGATTGTCTAAATATGTTGCTAACACACTTTTTTGAAATTCCTTACGGTTTGGCTTAAAACTATATTTCCTAAAAGGGGCGTGGCAGTGGGCGGTTCCTATATACCTAATTTCATTATCCTAGCTCAAAATTTAAGGCCCAAAAATCGGTGACGAACAAACAGACAGACGGACGGACGGAAGGACACACGGACGGACGGACAGACAGACATGGCTAATTCGACTCAGCTAGCGATTCTGAGTCGATCCATATACTTTGAGCAAAATTATTTCTCTATGTTACAAACTATGTATCAAAACTAATATACCCCAATGGGATAGGGTATAAAAATCAATGCAAACCATCGTAAAACAAAAAAAAGTTCGTGAAAGTGTTAAGGGTATCTTTAAATAAAAATGCGCAAGCACAGAGATATTCCTCCCTTCTAAATTGTCGTCTATATAAAAAAAATTAAGCCACGCCTACTTTTTCCCGTACATATTCAAGATGTTTTCGAATATCTCCAAAATATCTGGCTTATATTCTGGCAAGTTGAAAATTGATATGACCCAGTGGTTTATGGATGGTTAACCTATTTGGGGGCTTGATACAACTGGACACCAACTAGACATGCCTTAAATGGATGCACTCAGATAAGCTAGCTTAGTCAATTAAGCCATGTCGGTCCGGCCGTCCGTCCGTCACAATTGCTTATGCAGATGCCATATTCTATATTTCATCCCCAAAAATGTTTAAGCCCCGCTGATGGTATGGGATAGGGTATTAAGCGATTCGCACAGCGGATTGTAGCATTCTCATATGTTTTTGTCTTGTTCTGCGCATCCACGTTAAAGACGCTCATGGCACATGCTCAAAGTCATATATGTGGTAGTTGTTTCATGCCATGAAGATATCGCCTTCGAGTTCCCTACATAAGTAATCGACGCTCATGTAGTTGTATCATGAATATAGGGTGTGCTATGTACCTGGTCAATAAGAAGTATAGCCGCGTAGTTTTTTGTAATTTAATTCCACTTCAATCGTCAAGATTCATTTATTTGTTATAACTCATTGTGATATCTACCTCAACTAAGTTCGAAAAGAATGGCAAATTGCAAAGAGTATCTATAGTGCAAAATGATGCACATACGCATCTAAAACCTACAACAATTCGAAAAGAAAACCAAAGATATTCTGTTAGGTATAAAAAATTCTCAATAATGATTGTATTTCTATCGGATTGTGGAACTAAATAATCTTAAAATTTTAAGCTACTTACATTGCATTCAATAATACACAACTTGCGTAAAATCATAGCTAAAACCATTTTTTTTCTTCTTCTCTTTTCAGGTGAGTGATTGACCTAAGAAAATATTTTTCTGATGTCTGAGCTAAAATTTGGTAAGAAATATACGTCTATGCCAAAATACGTCATCAGACGATAGACGAAATGGTTTCCGCACGTGTTTCAGAAACGCTTTGTGTTGATATTCCTTTAGTCGAGGGTAATCAAATTTTCTGAAGGATTTGGCTTCTTTACAACATACACCACCTTCAAACGTCTACTTCTTTTGAAACGTGAATTGCAACTTCAAAAGTAGATATTACAGAAAAAAAAACCTTGATATACATACGTTCTCTATCACTCATTCCGTTGGCACATGTTTTTCGGAAAATATCACGAAATACACACACCCTCGCAAACACAACGGGATTACATTATAAATCTTACTCCCTCAAGTCTCAAACCCCCTTCCATTCCATTCGTGTGTAAACTGAGATCTCAGTCAGATTGGACTAATGAACATTTCTAAAAGCAAACAAATAGCGCAACAGTTCCAATCACACACACACATATTATGAAGCCAAGAAAAGCAACCTGAAAACCTCTTTTCCAAGACCTTACAACATAACACCGTTGCGATACTTCTAAAGCACACACAAACGCACAGTATATGCACTTATATGCTGTGTGTTGTATATGTGATTGCCTCCTGCAGCAATGCAATTTGCTCCCTTTGCACCAGCCCCAGCACCCGTAGTTCCACTGAATTTGTAAGTTGACTCTACAATTGCCTCGCACTGTTATAGCTGCCGGAATGAGACGCAAACGAGAAACGAAGACCGAGCACAAATTGAACATAAAGCCAGAAACCAGTCTTACCTGCTGTGCTGTGGTGTCATTCGAGAGAGGCCCAAGAGTGAAGAGGCCAAACGCTGGGTTTTGGTAGAAGACTCTGGGCCCAAGGCAATAACCCTACCCACAAAGGGTTCCAGGTATTGAAAAGAACATAACCAACAAAAAAAAAAAAAAACAACAACATCCCAGCAACTTGTCTCAGAGTTGAGCATAAATGTTTCTGGAAAAGGAAATCATGTGTTGGGGTTGGAGTATCTGTGTTTATTTGCTTTGTCATGTCACTCAAGGCTTGCAGCGTATACTGTGTGAAAAACTGGTTTTGTTAACGCCGCCGCCACTGCCTTCCATCTACTGTTGTTTATACCATCGCAATTGCAATCAAGGAGGGGGGTTTATCAACAGGAGCAGTACAAAAATGTCAGCGCTATTACCACCAATAAAATGAAAAAAAAAAAGAAAAAAAAATTGAAACTCCGACACAAAAAGAGTTACAAAGCGAAAAAGCAATTGCAAGGAGTGTTCAGGCGGCAGCTGCAGTTTTTGACCAAACAAAAATTGATTCTCCAACCAGCAAGGAGCACAGCCACTAACAAAGGCATGCGAGAGAAATCGTGTTTCCATTTTGGGTTGCATGGTCCCCATTTTGGTTCACCCTCAGTCAGTTGTCATGTGAAATTGACAAATCAGAGGGAATTGCATTTTGTTTCTACCTATTTGGCTAAAAGTGGCGTTTTACGAAGTCAAGAGCAAGTTTGAAAAAAAAAATTGTCAAAGAAGAACTGAGGTTGACTTGGACAATGGGGTTAACAATATACGTGTTGTCATGCACAATAAATACGTACTGACTGGATATGAGGATAGAATGGAAAGAGTCCTATGGCTTAAATTCTCTCAACCACTTGTCAAACTCTGACAAACAGTCAAACAGTAGAAAAAAGTTATAATAACCAGCTTTGAAGTTCAACATAAGGGAAATCACATTCCATTTGTGACACAAAATGTGTTGTAGGTTAAATACTTTCAAAACTATTCGAAAACTGTAGATCCATGTTATTTATGACACTAATACAAGGTGCGCCACCTATTATGTCGGTATGTAAACATTGAATAACTTTAATATTTATTAACCGATTGACTTGGGTAGACATGCTTTTGAAACGTCCATTTAGTACAATTTTGACCCCTGGCTTGCTTTACACCACAAACACGCGTCAAAATAGTAACGCTGTACATGGAATATAGTCGTTCAATTGTCAAAAAATTGAGTGGCTAACAAGCACAATATGACAACATTATTCGTAGTTTGGTGGTAACTAACAGTTATTGGTTTTAACAAGACGGTGCGTCATGCCCCACTGCAAATCAAATAATACAGTTTCTGTAACGAAAATTCCCGAGACGCGTGCTGTCAAAAAATGGCAACATTAACTGGTCACCCAGATCTCTAAATTAGACCCCTCGGAACTTATTTTTGTAGGGTGATTTCAAATATGTACGCTAGTAAGCCTCAGGCCGTTGACAACCGCAAGAGAAAAATTCGTGAATAGTAGTAAAAAAATTGACATCTTGTTTGACCTATCTGTGGTTTATAATATCCAAACTTTATTCGCTTGCATAGGCTTAAGGAACCAAAAAGACATGTAACTCATACTACAGTTTTGTAAATAATTACCACAAAGTATGAAGTTCACATAATAAATGGATTAACAAATTTCAAAGACCTCATGTTGGGCGCCAGTTAAATATTTTATTTTTTATTAAATGTATCTGTCGAATCTGTAGGTAATTAATCTTGACAGGTAGATATATTTTGTTTTGCGTTAATTTTCTTTGATATTTTGATGTTATCATATTTTTATATTAAATGTTTCATTTGTAGATACTTAACCTTGTCAGGTATATTACGTGTTGGCCTCATTTTTATGTCAGGTAAGGTAATATACCTTCTATACCAAGGAATGAAAAGTATGTAGAATACGAAATCTGATTCTCTAAGTTAGGTGCCAGTTAACTGTTATTTATGGCCGCACTTAACAGAGATACTACCGACATACACCAACTTTTATTTCGTTTAGACCAACCAATTACATGCATTGTGTATTTGAAATTGCGTAACATTTAATGGATTAACAACTTTCAAAAACATCATGTTGGGCGTCTATTAAAATATCTTTTTTTATTAAATGTAAATATTTATCCCATCTGTAGATACTTAACTTATTCTTTGCGCTAATTTTATTCAATATTTTGATAACATCATATAACCACATATACGAAAAAAATATGAAGTTCACAAAACCTGATTGTCTAAGTTGGGCGCCAGTTAAGAGTTAAAAATATTTATTTACAGTCGCACTTAAAAGAATTACTGTGCGCATATAGAATATGTTGTTTCGTTTAGTGAAATCCATCATAGGTATGCATTATTTAGGGATGCATCACTTAAAATGAATTGCAAAATTTCAAAGACCTCACGTTGGGCGCCATTTGAAATATTTTTTTGTTTGTTATTATAATTAGAACCATCGAATCTTTAGATTCATAACCTTGACAGGTATCTTATGTTAATTTTCTTTGACATTTTAATGTCATTGTATCTATCGATTGACAATTGATAATTTTCTTTACAAATTGAATGTAATAAAATCCGACAAGGTTGTGTTAATTTGTTACTAAAACTTTTAAAACAATTGCCCATCAATTTGCAATGTAATTGATGTTTTACTGAAAGGAGTTTTCCATGAACCAAAAAGAGTCCATAAGATATCTCAAATACAATCATCTTTACATCGCTAGAATGTTGGCTGTAATCGACCAAAAATATCACAAAAACCACCCCACTGTCCCCATCCCCAGTTCACATCCTTCTCAAAAAAACGTTTTAAATTTTTAAGTGAAATCACTTTTGCCATAAAATAAAGTTGTTACACAAAGTTTCTCATAACTTTCTTTGTGGCTTTCCTCACTACAGATACAATTTCTTCTCCCCCACCGGACCGAGGGGTGAAACTTGCATTTTATTACTTTCCATTTTGCTGTCGCTCAATTTGTGTGGATGAACATTTTTTTTTTGGACAACAAACTTGATCACACATACTTTGTTTAACTTTCACCGTATCGAAATATTAAATTGCAATAAAGCAATCCATCCATCCGCATCCCTTGCCTTCATCTCGACTAAAAGCTAACTTTATCAATTTGTCTAACATTGTCCTTAATTTTTTGTTGCAATCCATAATTCTTGAAAAAAAAAATCCGTATCTCGCAACCGCTTTGTGTATCCTTATCTCGTCTCCAAAGAAGAGGAAAAACTTTTTTCTTTAATGTGAATTGGAACGAACAGATTTATTTTCGAATAAAATCTCCATTGAAGAATTTTACAAGGATAACCTAAATTATAGGATGTGAGGGTGGTGGTGGGGTCTGAAAAGTAAATCCCTTTAGCGAAGTGTGTCTTCCCAGCATAATCCCATGCCTAGTTCCATCAATTTAAATGATAATTTCGTACCACACCTCCTTCTTCCTTTGGGAGCGAAGGGAATTTACACGGCGGCAGATAGACATCTTCGTCCTTCTTTTCTTCAAAAATGATAGCAGATTTAGTTGGAAACTTTTCAAAATCAAATTAACGAATCCTTCGTGTACCATATCGTGAAAATTCCCATTGTGTTGTCTCTAATCTCAGCTGTGTAATAATAACCGGAGAAATAATAATACCAATTGCTTCCGACTTCTATAGGATCCTTGTGCGTTGTTGTTGTCGTTTGTATCTCGATTGCTGATTATGAAAATTATTACTTATAGTTTGTTAAAAAAAAAAAAAACAAGATGAAAGTCGAAAGTAGTCCACCGATGAACACACATAATTTACACTATATCCCGGTATAGTGGTTGGGACATCGTTTAGGCCATCTGTACAGTATCAGGATGGTGCGAAAAACTTTTCCCACAACTCGCATTAAATGTGAAGCGCGTAGGGTTTTTGTTTTTGGACCGTCTGTAACTTGGTGGCCTTCATCTCTAGGCAACTTGTTGTTGGTGAAGTTTATTTTATTCGATCTTCCAATCGACCCGACCAACCGCCCGTATTAACACGCTGCTGGCAATTTTGACGGCGGAATCTGGGTGTAAGGACTTTAAAAGTTTTCTGCCTTTTATCAGGAAATTTTCAAAGATTTGCAGTCGGGAAAACATTTTCATAGCCCAAGCTAATAAAACCTATTAGAGCTGAAGTAACCGTTCACCATTGGATGGGCCATTTGGTTTCGATAGTTAGCTTTATGTTGTATGCAACAGCGCACAGGGTATTCAGGATTGAGCTGAAGGATGTCTTTTTTGGTAGCTTCTGGATTGTGTTGGGGGTGGGGAAGATGATTTATCATTGTGGGGGTTGGCGAAGGCTATAAAACAGATGACTTCGATTGAGATATGATTTCTCACTTTCTTTTGGGAATTATACCGAGTTGCTGGGATAGATAATGGAAATTATGAATTACATACCTCTGTTTTTTTTTTTGAGAAAGTCCTTTTTCTGGGAGATGTCCAAAATACTCTGGATAACCAGTGGATGATAACGAAAACCCTCAGTGGATAAGAAGGTGTACATGAAGTGGAATATGGATAATGTTACGTAGAGATAGAATCGAAAGATACAAAATGCGATTGGGGGTTACTTGCACCAATTTATTTTTTCAATCATCTAGACATTTGCTGGTGGATTCAGGTTCCTTACCACTGGTAAGTTTAATAAATGGGTTTTCCTTGGACGGATGTATTTAGAATGCCTTCTGGTATTTATCTAGATAACTTACCGAATTAAAGGCACTCATTGTTACCGCTTAAATAATATTAATTTATTTAAAGAATCTTAATTTATCTAAATGCATTTATAATTATTTTTAAAATACTTGAGAATCCTAAATGTACAAGAAATTACCAATTAATAGAAATCTACTACCTTATTTGTAAACATAAGTACTTAATGTAAACGCACATTAAATGAGAAACTGAACGCACTCTTATGTCAAAATAAAATAATTTCAAATATCTTTCTCATTTGATGGAGCGTGCTCAAAGTAAACGGGGCAAATTGGTAAGAAAATTTAAAATTCATATGTTCAATTATTTTAGTTTATTTTTTTAGAATATTAAACCCTTTAAACCTTTTGAAATTGGAAAAGTGTTTTAATATTCCCGAACGAGGACATCCATCAAAAACATCTTTAATATTCAATTGTTAAAGTTTCATTTCTGAACGATTTGGTCGCCATTTTGTTGCTGTATAACCTCTCAAGCCAATTAATTTTAACACGAGGAATTGATGCAAGGCCGCATCACGAGAAGTAGAGCCAAATTACTGAGTCAAACAGACAACAAAATGTCCTCACCATTATCATCGCCGTCGACATTGCCTCCGCTTCCATCACAGCCAGTAGATAGAAGTGGAGAACCCGATGACGTACTCACCATAGCCCAGCTTAGCAAGCAAATCGCCGATTTGCAATTGTCTTTTGCTGCCTCAGAAAAGGAGCGAAAGAAATTGCAAGAAGAAGTAAACGCCCACGCCGCCAGCATGAATGCCGCTAGCAACATCAACGCCGCCAGCATGAATGCCGCTAACAACATCAACGCCGCCAGCACCAATGCCGCTAGCAACAACATCAACGACGCCGCCACGTGTACAACATCAAGTTCATCACCAGCCCTTATTTCTAGCGCATTAGCGTCATCCGCCAATGCATTAGATGCCATCAGCCATTCATCTATAGCCACAACAGCCGCTGCGTTAGTAACAACACCAGCCACCGCCTACAATATCAATGCTTCCATGACATCGCCGTACAACTTCCAATATGCACCATCGTACAAGACCACATGTGCTCAAGGACAAGTAAGTGCATATTTACCAGGTATGTACAACAATACTTTTTCTACTTCCAACGCCGCCTTCGCTTATAATCCGCATAATTACGCACAATCCCTGCCTGTACACTTACCCACCACGTTACCACCAACCCCATTATACCAACCAATTCGCAAGTGCCAAGATTTACCAGAGTTCTCAGGTCAGCCAGAACAATGGCCAATGTTTTTCGTCGCCTTCAAGGAAACTTCGGCTGCTCACGGGTACACCGACTTGGAGAATCTTTCGCGTCTTCAAAAGGCTCTCCGAGGTGACGCCAAAAGAATGGTCGAAGCGCTTCTTATCCACCCCAATAGTGTCGGTGCAATCTTGAGCACCCTTGAATTCCATTATGGTCGCCCAGAGATTCTAATACGAAGCCAATTGGCTAAGGTTAAGTCCTTTCCCATAATTCACGAATCAAGAATTAAAGAAATCGTTAACTACAGTATCATGGTATCAAACTTAACGGTATTTTTGGAAAACGTCTCGGCATCGACTCATTTGTCCAATCCAACCCTGCTTGATGAGCTGGTAAGCAAATTGCCTTTAAATAAAAGAGAAGAATGGGCTCGACATACATTTTCAATTATGCCATTGTACCCGACTATACGCGAGTTCAATAATTGGCTCAAGCAAGTGTCGACTTTTATTGCCATAGCAACTGAATTCACAGCTAGTAATACCTTAGCTACGACAAACGAAAAGAAATCGAAGCAAGTAAACATTGTCTGCGCTGTCACAGGGGAACAACGCTCAAAACTGAAATGTATAGCTTGTGATGACGACCATCAGCTGTATCAGTGTTCCACTTTCAGAAGTTCTACTATTGATGACAGGTGGAAAATAGTCAAAGCAAACCACATCTGTTTTTGTTGTTTGCGCTCGGGTCATGCTGTTGCCAAATGTCCATATCGCCGAGAGTGTGGTATATCGGGATGTCGCAAGAATCATAACCGTCTTCTTCATGACAATAGCGAACGTAAGTTTGTCACGCCTGTAAACAAGAAGCATCCCGCACCATACAAAGATGATACAAATGTGGATTTAAAATCGAAATTGGTTAAAGCCGTTCATAGTGTTAGTGCTGACGATGGTCCTCAGGAAGAGAATATAAATGCGAATACAGTTGTCAGCGCAATCGAGAACAAGCAAACAAATAAAATAAGCCTTTTTAAGTTCCTGCCTGTACGGTTGAGTGGTCCATTGGGATCTTGTGATGTTATTGCCTTTATTGATGAAGGGGCAAAAGTATCACTAATCGAGGAGAGAGTAGCTAATGCAATTGGGGTAAAAGGTACGTCAGATTTGCTGTCTCTTAGGTGGATTGCTAATCAAACGACAAGTGAATCATCTCAACATGTTGACATTGAAGTAGCAGGTGTCTATAATAACGCTATTAAATACCAGATGAGAGATGTTCGTACAACTAAGAATTTGTTGCTGCCATCCCAAACTTTGAATTTAAGGGAGTTTCAAAAACAATATGCCGAGCTAGAGAAAGTGTTGATCGAAGATTATGTCGATGCTATTCCGCAGATTTTAATTGGTGTACCGCACACGCATTTGATTAGGCCAACACAGATATTAAATATTGACAAAGGGTTTGCAGTGCACAATACAAAACTTGGATGGACATTGTTTGGGTCAAACGAAGATAGCTATTCAGATGCTGTCGTTAGTTATATTGATCATGAAGAAAGCAAGCTTGATGATTTGCATAGGCAAGTTGCAGAATATTTCGCTATAGAACATTTTGAAGTTAAGTCTCCTAAACTAGTCATTTCCGAAAATGATAAAAGAGCGGAGATTATTTTAAAAGAAACGACAAAAAAGGTAAATGGTCAGTATGAAACTGGACTTTTATGGAACACGGACAATGTTAAATTAAACGAAAGTTACTGCATGGCTTTAAAACGGCTTAGAACTGTAGAAGATAAAATGCTAAGAAATTCCGAATTTTCCCAGTGGTACAAATCAAAAGTTAATGAGTACATAGATAAGGGTTATGCAAGAAAGTTGTTGCCAGAAGAAATTGCATCAACAAATCGTACTTGGTACCTTCCTCATTTTGCGGTCTGCAATATTAATAAAGGCAACAAGTTACGTCTGGTATTTGATGCTGCTGCCGAAGCAAATGGTATGTCTCTTAATTCGATGCTGCTAAAAGGTCCCGAAAAATATCAGCCAAAGTCACTATTAGCAATCTTATTTGGGTTTAGACAAAGAAATGTAGGGGTATGTGGAGACATACGCGAAATGTTTCTCCGTGTAAATATAAGAAAAGAAGATCAGAATGCACAAAGATTTTTATGGAGGGATGGAGATCGGTCACGGGGCCCAGATATATACGTGATGTGTGCAATGATATTTGGATCTAAAAGTTCGCCTTGTTCAGCCCAATATATAAAAAATCTAAATGCCAGCGTATACAAAGACACCCACCCACGAGCTGTTAGGGCCATTGTCGACTGTCACTACGTCGACGACTACGTAGATAGCTTCGATAAGGTGGAGGATGCGATCGAAGTGGTGAAGAATATAAGGCAGATTCATAGCCACGCTGGATTCGAAATACGAGATTTTGTATCAAACTCTGTTGACCTACTTGAAACAGTAAAAAACAACTCTCGTGGGACAACACAGACAGGAATAAAAAGTATTGGACAAAATGACTTAAGTACTGAAAAAGTACTTGGAATGTATTGGGATTCAAAGTCGGATATGTTTTGCTTTGTATTAAGGTTTGGTAGGATACCTGAAGCAGTACTTAACGGAACAGTACGACCGACTAAAAGACAAGTATTGAGCATCACTATGTCAATATTTGATCCGTTTGGGTTCTTGGCTAACGTAACAATTATGTCTAAACTCTTGATACAAAAGCTGTGGAAAACAAGCGTTGGATGGAATGAATTAATACCAGGTGATATTTACACGAAATGGTACAAATGGTATAAACAACTTGAAAGTGTAAAGGAGTTTAAAGTACCTAGATGTTATCATTTGCATTTTACAAGTTCTACGACGGACGTTCAACTTCACATATTTGTCGACGCAAGCGAACTAGCATTTTCCGCTGTCGGTTATTGGCGAATCACCTACAAAAATGACGTGAGTTTAAGATATATACTGGGGAAGACTAGGTGCAGCCCGTTAAAAGCTCTTTCTATTCCAAGACTTGAACTTCAAGCAGCCGTGCTGGGTGTAAGACTAAAAGAAGCTATTGTACATAGTCATGAAGTCAAGCCGAGTCGAATAATATTGTGGTCAGATTCCAAAACGGTTATTCACTGGATCAGATCTGATAGTCGGTGTTATAAACAATTCGTGGCTCATCGGATCGCCGAAATACTAGATGGATCCGCAGTCAATAATTGGAAATGGGTACCAGGGAAACAGAACCCAGCGGACGAGGCAACAAGGCCGAATATTTCAAGTGCATCCACAAAGTCGACATGGATTACTGGTCCATCCTTTCTGAAGGGTCCCGAAAAGAATTGGCCAAAATTACCAAATGACATAGAGGCTCATGAGGAAACAGGTGAAAAGCGTCAGCATTTTATTTTATCGGTTGAGCAGAAATCATCACTGATTCGATTTGAAGATTACTCCAGTTACTATAGGCTGCTGAAAGTTGTGTGTTGGATCCAAAGAGCTGTTCAAAAATTCAAGGAGTTACGGAAAATGAGAAAGACATCTAAAAAAGCATCAATAATCACACCACTCTCAGTTAAGGAAATGAGACAAGCAGAAGTGTTATTGTGCCGTTTGGTTCAGGAAGCATCCTATCCAGATGAGATGAATCTTCTCTTATTTAAAAAGCCAATTCCAAGAACAAGCGTTCTCTTTAAATTAACGCCAATGCTTGATGAAGACAACATTTTACGTTTAGGTGGTCGTATAGACAACGCCATCTGCCTGCCATACAATACAAAAAGACCAATAATTCTGCCAAGAAATCATATATTTTCAAGATTATTAGTTCAATACTACCATGAGATGTACCGACATCAAAATCAAGAGGCCATTGTTTCAGCAATTCGTGCTAAGTTTTGGATTCCTAGCATTCGCCGTCTAGTAAGAAGTGCAAAATCATCTTGTCAGCTTTGTAAGAATCTATCAGCAACTCCAGAGCCACCACAAATGGGCCAATTGCCTAAAGATAGACTAACACCATACGTTCGTCCATTCTCGTACACAGGTGTGGACTATATTGGGCCCTTCCAGATAACCATTGGACGACGTCGGGAAAAAAGATGGGTCGCAATATTTACCTGTCTATCTGTGCGAGCAATTCACCTTGAAGTTGCTAAAGACTTATCAAGTGATGCAGCTATTTTATGCTTGAGAAACTTTGTGAACCGGCGAGGAACTCCAGTGCGTCTGAGGAGCGATTGTGGAACAAACTTTATTGGAGCCAGCAAGGAAGAGTGGATAGTTGTCGGGAACTGCCT